>FR990107.1:13089772-13707727 GCA_905404275.2 Hedya salicella | reverse complement strand
TTCTTTAGGCGACGTAAGAACGGCGATCAAGTACTTAAAACCGGGGACGGCCCCAAGACACGATTCGATACCGGCGTTTGTGCTCAAGGGCTGTGTCGATGATCTAGTTGGTCCTATAACTTTCATTTTTGACCTTATTCTCGAAACTGGAGTCTACCCAACTGTCTGGAAAACGTCTCGAGTAACACCAATTTCCAAGACAGGGTCAAAGATTAAAGTGGACTATCGTCCCATTGCAATTCTGAGCGCCCTGGCTAAAGTGTTCGAGTCCGCACTCCATAGTATTCTTCTTCCCCAGTGCCTTCCTCACATCACCAGCACGCAGCATGCCTTCTTGCCTCGGAGATCAGTCGCTACTAACCTGCTTACCTTGACACGGGTATCATCCCGTGAGTTGGATAGGAAGACTCAGGTTGACGTCGTCTATCTGGATTTCCAAAAAGCCTTCGACCGTGTTGTGAACGATATTCTTCTTCTGAAACTAGGTGCTATGGGATTTACACCCAGGCTTCTAAATCTGTTTGCTAGCTACCTCTCAGATCGGAAGCAGTACGTTAAGTATGGCCCCTATGTGTCCGAATACTACAACACACGGTCCGGTATCAGCCAGGGATCCAACCTCGGGCCATTTCTTTTCGTATTGCTTATTAATGACCTACCTGACGAGGTGCAAAGTTCCATTCTGCTGCTGTTTGCTGATGATGTGAAGTTGGTCAAACCTATTAAAACGCAGGAGGATTACAACGAGTTGCAACGGGACATAGATGCGGTTTACAGTTGGAGTCGTGTGAATAAACTTTATTTCAATGCGGATAAGTGCGAAATGATGACATTTACACGGTCTAACTTACATCGCGAGTATGAATACACCATTGGTGGCGTCCCTATAACGCGTTCAGTGCAGGTGCGCGATCTGGGAGTGCACTTTGATCCAGGGCTCACGTTTCACCACCATGTTCAGGCCGTGACCGACGCCGCGTACAGAAGGCTAGGTTTCGTTCTGCGTAATTCGGCGCCTCTGACCGCGCACGCCACGCGCGTACTGTATGCGGCGCTCGTGCGCAGTATTCTCGAAACGAATGCAGTGGTTTGGAATCCGCATGAGAGCAAATATATTCTTATGTTGGAGCAAGTCCAAAAAAGATTTTTAAGGGCGTTGTACAAGCGGATGCACTACTATTATCCCTATTTGTATCCTACTTTATATCTACAGGGTCTTCTGGGATACGACTCGCTACAACTGCGTAGATTACTTTCTTTGGCTAAATTTACCATCGATATAATCAGGGGTAAAATGGACTGTGTGAGTCTGGTGGAGGCATTCGTACGCATTTTTGTCCCCGATCAGTACATGCGAGCGCGGCGGCACTCACTGTTGGCGTTGCCGGCAGCGTGCACGCGTGCCCACGCGCTCTCACCGGTCACCCGCGCGCTCGCGCTGCTCAACTCTAAGCTCGAGGCAGCCCCGCACTGTGATCTGTTTGCGAGTGCGATTGGGCGACTAATGTCAGAATGTAAGAGAGTGGCTGAACGAGAGATGCCTGCGAGCTCGATAGTGTGAATGGACGAACTTTTTATGTACATATAAATAAGGTAATCTACTAACGTTAAATTTGTGTTGTTTTGGCAATAGCTGATAAAACACAATTGTTTTGTATACTTAAATAAATAAAAAAATACACCTTTGAAAGTAGAACTCTATGTGTAGCTTGCACCAAAAACCTTGCGTCAGAAAAGTATCACAAAATAAATAAATAAATAGTTTCGTCTTTGAATTATCATGGTATCATGACGTCCGTTGTAATAGGGTAGTTTCCTGGGTAAAAAATATTATTGTAATTAGTCCGTCAATTACATTATCAAAATATATGTTCATTATCAAAAAGAATGTTCAACGGCCAAGTCACATTACATTAACTATAATAATAAAAAAATCGCAGTAAGGAACCTTAGACTTGGCACGACTTTGTCTAGATTTCATTATTTTTTAGAAATAAACAAGCAGCTTCATCGAGACTTGACTAGTTTTTTACAGAATGTTTTTGGTGAGATTTCACTTATTTTTGTAGGCCGGCCCACCAAGTTAAATATTTTTTGTAAAGGTGGCATGTCGATCTCTAATAGTTTGGTTGGGCTCTTGTGTTTTCTAATCAGGGTCATCAGGTACTCCAGATCTTCGATTATCCTAGTTTTATAGTTTTCTCTTTATGTGGCCATTAAACCCTAACTCTGTACCAAATTTCAGCTCTCTGAGTTTATGGGAAGTACTAGTTCTATTCTGATGATCATGAGTGAGTGAGTGAATGTCATAAATGCGAAACTTTGCTTTCGCTTAACTTCGGAACTAAATCACCTACAGACTTTATATTTTGGATTTTAAGTATATGATTATATAATATTTTCTTCTGTTTCCGCGATTATTACTCATTGAAATAAAACAATTTAACGGATTATATCGCGTATATTATCTCATTTTAGTTCCCGACGTTTCGGAAGCTTTCCAGCTTTCCATGGTCACGGGAGGACTGAGAAAAGATGTATTTTCCTCTGTCAAAGTTACAATTTGTGCAAACTACCCATTTTTTGAAAAAACACAAATAAAGGTGTACATACATGCCAGATGGGCCTAAGCTGTAAAGACAGTTGTTACACATGTGCCAGAAGGGCTTAATTATTTTATTCTAATAATTTACCAAGCAGCATTTCACAAATGAGGCGTACTGAGGAGAAAAGAAACGCTGCAAAGAAAAACTCCCAGGCTACCTCATTACTAATTATAATATTTAAAAACAGAGACTATTAAACTACTTTTAAACAGATAAGATATTTTACACCGTTCGGTAATTAAGGTTTTGCAGTCCTGTGTCTTGCTTGTTCCTTGATGAGATGTATTACAGGATCCCAAGCTGGTGGTAGTGACAATACATCTTCTCTATTGAAATTAGGATGCTTTTTAATCTCAATAGCCTCGCGTAGCATCCTGGGAAAAATATCTTTTTTCTTTGGCAAGGATAGAAGGTTTATCAAACTTAATTGAGTGGTTTGGTTTGTCAATGACATGTTCACAAACTGCAGACCTATTACACCGACGGTGCTTGACATCTGCTATGTGCTCCTTCACCCGGGTTGATACACTGCGTTTCGTTTGACCAATGTATGAAAGACCACACTCCAATATTTTCTGATAATCTAACTGTCGGACTAAATATAGTTTTTTAGGACATAAGCCTATTGCATAATAAATTTGGAAAACTGTATGAAACATTACAAATATCCTAGGGACTGGCAATTTTTCCGTTTGGCGGTTTGCGAGGGAGAATCTTTATAACGTTCTTCTAACATAAAGGGATTTGAATAAAAAAGGTTTTTTGGTCCGCGACGTACTGTGTACTGTAAGGGAACTTGAAATACGTACCTTCTTCGCTTTTGTCACAGTGAGAATAAGGCCGAGTCACACTAAATGCTTTTGCGTGACATGCACGTGTACGTGACGTGCACGTAGACATGCATGTGGCACGCGCGTTGTAAAGTACGAATCCTCATCCTCAAATTGACTGAAATGTAATTTATTTTGTAATTTATATCATAAAATAAAGTAATCTAATCTAATCTAATCTAATCATAATGCATTTCAAATCTGAAAAAAATGCAAACTCAAATGAGTATACCGGGAAAAGTTGGCGCAAGCCGGATAGAGAGATAGCCCGGCGAGGTGCTTACTTTACTCCATTTCTAGTACAACTGTGATAGTACGCGACTCTTTGTTGAGCAACATAGATTGCGTGTCACTCTTCTTTCAATATAGTAGGAGCAAGACGGACAACAAGCGAAGTCGCGCAGAGTTCCGCTAGCCCTGCTGGTACTAATGAGCTTTAATTAGACACCGCGCCGATGTCGGGACTCGCTGTTTGGATATCTCATTTAAAGCAAGAGTGCCAAACATTTACATACCCTTTTACGTAAGAGATTCGTGGAAACTAAAAGGATTTGTGGTTGACGGTGTACCCTAGCTGTACATCGATTTGAAAACTGTATGACACGTTACAAATTTATTAACAACTAAAAAACTAAACCGGTATATCCGATCACGTGGAAAACAATTGCCGTTTATTATTTACTAAGCTATATCTTTGTAATGTTTTTCATATTTCTGGACACAATTTATGCTACTTATGTAGCGATTATTTCCGAAAATATTCACTTAATGAAAAACATTTTTAAAAACCATAAAGCATTTTTAAAAAACTGTCTAAATCTGCCATATACATATATTGATATTTGCTGATTTTTTTTTTCAGGTTCGGTTACATGTATGGAGTGCCCTCCCTAGAAATATACTTATTTGCTTTTTAACTATCAAACTAAGTAGCGGCTTATACAAGATACCGATAATAATTTTTCATCTATATATAGATCATGTAGTTTTCGAGTAAAATGCCTGTGACATACGGACAGATATGACGAAACTATAAGGTTTCCGTTTTTGCCATTTTGGCTGCGGAACCCTCATATAAAGGGTTTGAGTATACCGGTGCAGGTTGGCGCAAGACGGCTCGGCAAATAACCCGGCAAGGTAAGCTCATTAGCAACCGCCCCGATGTTGGGAATCGCGTTTGGATCTCGCATTTAAAGCAAGGGTGCCAAACATTTACATACCCTTCCTTACGTTTTTAGTGTAAACTCGAAGGATTTGTGGTACACGGTGTACTTAGCGGTTATTACTGCAAGATTTGGGATCTAATCCTCTAAATAGTAAAAGGGTCCAATGCTTTTAGATGCACGTAATTAGCCAACGTCTTATTCAATGTTGTTTACTTGAAGATAAATGTTTGTTTAGGAACATTTCACAAATACAAGCTGATTCAGGATTCATGAGCGGGAGTGACAGGAAGGGTCACACTGAGCAACTTTTACTTTGGGCTCAACCACGAACGCCAAAAAACCCAGCTAATTAAGGGTTGTATAGTTATTTATACGCTACCGCTCATAGTATTTCAAAATCAGGGCTCGGAACCGGTATAAATAAATTTTCTTACATGTAATTTCTGGAATGTTTGAAAACTATATTTAGCACAAAGCAAATACATTTAGAAACACCTGATTCAAGTTCTAGAATGTGAACGAACTGAACAAAAAGAACGAAAAAAGCACCGGTTATATTGTATAAGCGTCATACCGGTTTTTGAGCCTTGTTACCATACCGTCGAATCAAATTTTATTTTTAGAATCTGACTATGTATGTCGTCTGGTCTGGGCCACCTTACCCGAAATCGTGTTCAGTCATGGGAGCGCAAACCTATAAATGGGAATGCTATTCGCGGCTATTTAGATTTAGGATAGGACGCAGGGCGCAAGGTACAAGGATTGTGGATGTGGGTTGAACCAGTTCAACCCGTCTTGGGGCGTGGGAGAGAGAGAAAAAAAAAACATCGTATAAAAATTCAAATTATTTATTTTCGGACTATATCCATAGTGTTTTATACTCCGATCGACCAGTAGATTAAGCGAAGCAAGTGGAATTGGATTAGCCACACACTGCGAAGGTAGCCCAAGCATATCTCTAAACCGGCTGTGGATTGGAACCCCCAAGGAAAGCGAAAACGTGGTTGTCCCAAAGAAACCAGAAGGTCTACTCCGAAACCCGTTTAAACGAAGTTCGTATGGCGCCATCCCGCTCACTCAATAAAACAGCGGACGGCACGTTACGAACTTCGAATTTCGAGTTTCGGAGTAAACCTCCTGGCGGCGATCCATACTCGACGAAGCAAAGAAGACCGGGAAGACATACAGCGAAATCATGCGCGAAGCTCAAGACCGTTCGGGATGGAGAGTCACTGTGGACGCCCTCTGCCCCATCTAGGAAACACAGGATCATAAGTCAAGTCAAGTCATGTCCATAGTGTTTATTTGCTTATTGTATAGGGTGTCCCAAGAAGTAGTGATATACTGAAGCTGGGACGTAGAGGACCTAGAGGGCTATCTAAATCACCCCCATGTATGTTCCGCGATTTTTCGTATTTTCGGAGTTATGACTTTTTTTTAATTTTTCACCTACCGCCGAGTACGATAGCTACCCTGAAAATTTCATTTTATTATTCATAAGGCTTCAGTCAAAAAATTGAAATCTAAATGTGGTAAGTGCAAAATTTAAATTTACATGATGATTAATACAAACAAAGTAAAACCAATTACAAGGTGTTTAATTACAAGAAATTTTCAAAATGGCCCGCCTGTTGCTCAATGCAAGTGCGACATCACCGAAAAAATTTGTCTTCTAAACGTCTGAATGCACTTCTATTATTTTTAATAGTTTCTTCTGCTACTCTCAATTTCCGGGCTAACTCGTCCAAATTGCGGCATTCTTTTGAGTAGACGAGGTCTTTGTAGTATCCCCAAACAAAAAAATCAATGGGGTTTAGGTCGGGGGACCGTGGAGGCCAGGCTATAAGGCAGGCGTTACCCCGGCCGCAACGACCAATCCATCTTTCAGGGTATCTTTGATTGAAATAGTTTCTTATGTCCAAGGCAAAATCGCATGGTGCACCATCACACTGTAGTACTATGCTTCTGCGTGTCTCCAAGTCCACATCTTCTAACAGCAGGGGCAGATCGACGCGTAGAAAATTTAAAAAGTGATTGCCGCCCAAGCGGTCTGGCAGCTGAAAGGGCCGGATTAGCTGACCGTTAAGTATGCCAGACCAAAGGTTAACACTAAAGTGTTCTTGGAATGTCGATTCCCTTTTTAAATTTGGATTTTCAATTGCCCATGAGTGAGAATTGTGCATATTAAAAATCCCATTGCGTCTAAAGTGGGATTCATGGCCAGTGCGTGATTTAGAACGAAATTTACATCTTCGAAATTCAAATCTTGTGGACGGATGAACCTTTGAGTAGTCTTGGTGAGGTTTGGTCATCAGCTTTTTCGTGTATTTTTATTCATTTATGAATCATTCATTAATAATTTTAACGATTGTATTACCTATTTGTTTGGATTCAAATAAGTATTAGAAACTGGTACGGCAGAGTTCTGAGTCTAAGAGTTCTCTTAGCACGAGAAAGTTTAAAACGGTGACACTATGTGAATAATGGCCAGAATACCTCAGACCACATCGTGTAAACCATATTTTCGGGAGTTCGAAATCCTAACAGTACCTAGCTTATATATTTTTATAACTCTTTGTGATTTAATGAAAAGTCTTAACTGCATTGAAACGCTGGAAGAAAGAAAAAAGAGCTTGGCAACACGAAGGAAGGACTTACCACAAACAATGACTAGTAAGCTTAAAGTGGTACAGCATTCTTCGAGTTACCAGGCAATTGTGCTCTTCAACAAGTTACCATCTGAATTGAAATCAATCACAACTATTAATATGTTTAAAAACGACCTAAAAGCATTTTTGCTAAAGGAGTGTTTTTACTTGGTAGAGGAATTCCGTCAGCACGTTGTAGACTGTCAAATAATTATTTTAATTAGTATGGATTATTTTTATTATTATTTTAGGTTGAAATTTGAATAGGTCTTTTTAATATTATTGTTCAATTATTAATTAAAATCAAAGTAATGTTATTATTTAAATTGTGATCAAACTTAATATGAATGTGCTAATTGAAAAACTTAATATGAATATGAATTACTAATTGTATAAATACATTTATAATCGTAAATTATGTGTGATTTTAACGCAATCTATATTGATAAAGAGTAAATGACTATGACTATGACTAACAAAAGTTAAGCGACAAATAACGCCACTTCAGTAATTACATTTAGATGGGCTGATTTTTATTCTCAATCAGCTAAAATAAACATACTACATTTGTAAATCCTACTCGATTCTTAATAAATTATGAATCAGATAAAAATCCTTAATAATCACGGGAAGGTAATTATTATAGGAAATTGACGTTTTTGTATAATTTCACGTGCCAATAAACTCAGATTAGAGTGTTAAATTAGAAAGTGAAATCGACTGTGTCATTCCCAAGCAATAGGCCCAAGGTAAGGACAAAATAAAGCTCGTTTACACGATGGATAAATATAATGAAAGATTTATATTATTATTATTTGACTTAGTTAATTAAAAATCAAGTGAATTTATGAAAAGCAAACCTTTATCATTTTAGTGCAGTTTTAATTCGATACACACGAAATGTAGGTATCGAATTACCAGGATAAAATGTAAATATATTTCACCTAAAATTGAGAACCTTTAAATGAATATAACTTAGTGCCGTCTTATTTGATAGGCTAGACCTATATTAGAATATAGCATAGTATTTGTTTTTTAACAAATAACAAAGGACACTTGATCAGCAATGCTACATAATAGGTATCCAAAACTTGTTGATTGCTAAAACTAAACAGGATTCAGTAAATGTTTTGTATTGCTGTTGATGCCCCGAATAAATAAAATAAAATGTTTAATAAATGGTAAGGAATCTAAGTATTTTTCCGTGTGCCCTAACCTTTATCAACTCAGAAATTATGCTCCAGCATTGTTACGAACCGATGAGCGCAGGTTTGACGATCCATAATATTTATTAACCTTAATTGGTTTATGGAATTGACAAATGACCTCGTTACTGAATCCTATCTTAATGTCGTAAACTGGAATTTCGTTAATTTGTCGGTTTGCTTTGACATCTTTGAAGCTGATATCGTGATCCGATTTATCAATTATTGGCTCTGATCCATTTTGTAGCACGGCAAATTATTATATAACTCGTCTTTGCGAATAGTATATTGCGTCTTTCAACTGACTTATTATGTCGAAGTTAAATTTCTGCACGAAAAATTTGAAAGATATTTTTGCTCGAAGGTCTTTTGGATGTTGATCTAGACTGATAGTAATGACGTCATTGATAAGATATACTTGCTTGCGTGTCTACAAACTTTCGACTTACGAAAGTTGCAGGTACTTTTAGGGACATCAGTTTGCTAACAGGGAGCTATTAGGTTTATTTAGTTATTTTTTCTTCAGTAATATTTATAACCATAGTATATGTAACAGACAAATTATGTTTCTTCGTTTATCCTCCAAGCATAGAAGGTACAGATTGACATGTTTTTTGCTTCAATATATAAATATGCCGGTAAGTGACGTAGCCTAATCCATATCCATACTAATCCATACTAATATTATAAATGCGAAAGTGTGTATGTCTGTCAGTCTGTCTATCTGTCTGTCTGCCTGTCTGTCTGTCTGTCTGTCTGTCTGTCTGTCTGTCTGTCTGTCTGTCCGTCTGTTACCTCTTCATGCTTAAACCGCTGAACCGATTTGTATGAAATTTGGTATTGAGATAGTTTGAGTCCCGGGGAAGGACATAGGCTACTTTTTATCCCGGGAAAATACCCTCATTTGCGATAACTGAATTTAAAGCGGACGAAATCGCGGGCAGAAGCTAGTATTTTATATCGCGAAAAAGTCGGTTCCCGAAGGGTACGCAAAATACGTATGCAACGTGGACAAAATCATAGCAACTACCGATAGGTTTAAATATACTTTTAGAAAGCACAGTTTGAAGTTTAATGATGTACACCCTATAGTTGACCAGATACCGCTTTTTGGCCATTTAATATGACGGTTTACTTTTTGTTAGTAACACAGAGGACGAGAGCACTAGTAATAGAAGTTGTTGAGCATTTAATAGACAATTTAATGTAATAAGGTTGTATTTTTCAGGCCAATATGATCGACTACTAGTCCCAATTGGTCAATAACTAGTACACTTACTGTACATTATATTTGCTGTTTGGCATTAGAAGCTGCTTATTATAAACTAAGAGGTGCCCGCAACTTCGACGGCGGATGAGAAAAAAATCAAAGCCCTTTTGTTTTCTTCAACGTAGTCGAGTAAAAAGTATCCTATAGCTATCTGTGGATGCCGACTACCTGTGCGACAATTTTAATTTTAATATTATTTGCCATTTTGGCGTGATGAAGTCACAAGAATACTTATACAAACATACCAAAAATAAAAAAATATAATATTTTCAATTCAGTGACTTTCAAATAGTCCGTATCACTTTTATTTCATTTATATTTCATTTTTACAACTTTATAATAGTATAGGAGTAAATCACGTCTGAAAATATGTATGTATACGATTATGAAACTTGTTCCCCACACATAAGTTTCGAGGTGTATACATCTTTTCAAATGTAAATATACCTAATATAATATCCATTGACTAATTAACAGCGTGACGGAGCTCTGTTTTACATAAACTTGAAAAGCAAAAGTGCTCACGTACCTAATTTCATCCCAATCGTTAGAGCCATTTCGGAAAAGCCAATTACATAATATAAAGTGATAGTATTTTACATCGTACCCGGTTTTACGATATTTCACAAGTGAAATAGATGGCAGCAAGTGCGAGTCTGACTCACACATCGAGGGTTCCGTACAAAATTTTACTTATTCCAACTTAACTGGCCGGTTGAGTTAAGTTTGTTTCTGGCATCGCATACAAAATAATAGATAAGGGGCAAATTCACCAAAACCGTGTTATTCAAAAATGATTATTTGGAGATTAAAAAAAGGAAAACATATTGTAATATTTTTATCAATTATATAATTCAATTCAATTTCGAAGGCTTGATATTTGTTTTCATAACATTTAAGCTTAGTTTCAAATGGACCATACGTGTTTCCTGAGATATAGCGCTGTAATATTCGGACAGATAGACAGAGTCACACTACTAAGGGTTCCTATTTTACTTTTTTTTTGTACGGAAGCCTAAGAAGATTGACAGATGCATGACATGAGACAAGGGATTGTAATATTATGTGGCGAAGATCAAAAATGTACTTAATATGCTAAAATTATAAATGTATTTATTGTTATTGGTTACTCGGAGTTTAATTGGCCAATCCTCAGCTCCCCGCATATCAAACATATAAAAGCTGCGTAGTTACACAGTTCATGCATGTTACTGAGAGCTCCAAGTTAATTTAAACTATCGACATGAACTTACAAGGCAACTGTACCTAAGTACTTTATAATTCTCTCAGTTGTAGCCATATTTGAGTATCCAACTTATCAAGTTAATCTTATCATACTCGAAGTAACTTTGCCACTAATTGAGATTTTTAATGAACGTACCTAATTATTAAATATCAAGTTGTGTCTGCCGTTGACTGCATGCTGTTTTGGACAATTATTCTGAATTTGTAATTAAATCTTTAATTACTTCATTAATACTGGGTATCAATTTTTCTGCGTCCTTCTACAATAATAGGGCTTCTGGAGTAGGTACTTATGATACAATTTACTTCGTGAATTGATTTCAAATTGGATATTATCTGTTTTTTACTAACATTTACTAGGATTATCCCGTGGCTTCGGCCACGTGACTATTTTATCCAGTGGGTGCCACATGCATTTTTCCCGGATAAAAAGGAGCGTCTGTGACTCTTCGGCTTCTAGAAGTCGGATAGGGTGCGGGAACTCGCTGGATGCGGGTCGCCTTTATCCAGCCCATGCGGAAATCAATTAAGAAGGCCGTGGACGTCCTATGGCTGAAATGATGATCATGATGAAGCGATCATCGTTGCCCATAGACATTTGCATCACCAGAGGAGTCCCAAGTGCATTGTCGGGTTTTCAGGTAAAGCTTCGCTGTTTTCTCGAAGATTTGAACGTCGCATCGGTCTGGTCTGCCGGCGACAATTTATTGCACAGTTCAGTCGTGCCATTCAATTTCTAGCAAAACACAGTTGTGGACTGCCAATCGTCTAAGTGGTAGAAATGGAAATATAGTCGCGTAGGAGGATGGTGGATAAATGCGGCAGGGGTCAATCCGAACAGTTCGTCAGAGCACTACTAGTTAGCATACAAGCGATAGAAAATGCAGAGCGAAGCTACATCTCTACGCAGTGCTAAGGAGATAAACCGATCTGAAATGCGCTTGCAACCGATGATACGAGTCGCTGTCTGTTGAATGTGGTCCGTCTGACATAACTCGCAGGATTGCTTGGTTGAAGTGGCAACGGGCAGGCTATGAAGCCCGGAGAACGGATGGCCGTTAGGGCAGAAAAGCCCTGGAATGGCGACCATGAATAGGAAAGCTCCCGACTAGGTGGACAGATGACCTCGTGAGGGTCGCAGAGATTCAGTGGATATGGTGTGCGCATGATCACACCCCATGGGGAACTATGTTCATCAGTGAATGTCCATGGCTGATAGATATATGGAACTTTGGTTTTCCAAAAACAGATATAAGGACTTGATGAATAATAAGCCATAGCAATTCTAGGCGGCTTCAAGCTTCTATTTTTGCCAAAATAGCACCTGTTCTTTACCTCAATTTTAACGTTTACAGTTCGTAAGAGATTTAATCGATCAAACTTAGTTGGAATTACCAAAGGAATCCCTCGCAAACTAGTAGAAAAATAAACGCAAAAGTGGTCGACCGAAGTAATGGAGCCGGTGGTTACTTTATCTCCCAACTCGCGCTAACTGGTCTAGAATAACAGCGGGTCGTACTGTTGGAAACTTTTAAGTAAGAGAACAATCTTGTTTCGAATGGATAATGCAGCCGTTGTTTGTTTCTATATATCTATATTATACACTCAAATGTTTTCTGCAACTGTAGTTATCTGTCATCATTCTTATTTTAAATTCTTATAAATAGAGTTTAACCCGAAGTAATAAGCACGTGACTTGCTACGAATATTGTAAAGTTCTTAAAATTAGACGTACAATGAAGACATTTTCATAAAAATATGTGAAATGATCATAGTCCGTGTATCAAAAAAAATGCGGCCTGCGTACGCCTTCGCCAAATCTGCTGAACAGTTTAGAACTACTTCAGGTACAAGCATAACTGGACATCCGATTATGGAGCTTAAAAAGGTGGGTTATGAATTTTTGATGAAGTTGTCCGACACCTTTAAGTAATAAAATATTTTTAGACCCGCACTACACATTGGCACGTATCAAACATGTCCAATTTACATTCACGTTATACTTAGAAGTCTTGAAATCATTCTCGTTTTTAACAACTACGATATATCTCATCCTCGTGCTGATGTGTAGTATCGGTATAAAAGAGTGACCACAATGCAAAATATGTTAGAAGTCGCCCTCAAGCCCGGCCGAATTTCACCTTCCCATAAAAACGTAGTTTTGTTCTCATTTTAAAACTACGAGTTGGATTGTAACGAAACTTTTTCAATCAATCAATCAAAATATTCTTTATTCAAGTAGGCCGAGTTACAAGCACTTTCGAAATGTCAGTTACATGAGAGTAAATGTTTGCTGGGAGGCATACAATATGATCCAACATTTGCTGCAAGGATTAGGGAAACCCAGAAAAACCGAATCAGATCATTTAACTTAAGTATAATATTATTGATAAAATCATAATTTTAAAAATTAAATTAATCAATAAGATAAATCCCAAAAGGATTGTCAATAAAAAGACAAAAATAATAATCTAGAATGTGTCTAGAATAAAATTTTAAATGTCAAGAGTATATAAAGCAATTACCATTAAAATAATAATAATACCTTAGGTATTCGTTAAAATAATGATACATATACTTACATGACGCTATAATGTTCATTAATCCCACGCGGCTTTATCATTCATGTAGTCTTGTGTGCTATAATAAGCTTTAGAAAAAAAAATCGTTTCACAATATTTTTGAATTTACCAATAGACAACTCACTTATGCTGCCAGGAAGTTTATTATAAAACCTCACACAGTTACCCATGAATGATCTCCTTATTTTATGGAGCCTAGTAGCAGGCACTGCGAGCTTATGCTTATTTCACTAGAAATAAAAAATTAAAATTATGTACATCACAATTCTTCTTAAAGTGAGTAATATTTTTATGTACATACATAATATTCTCATAAATGTATTGACAATGCACTGTCATTATATTAATTTCCTTAAACTTATCTCTAAGCCAGTCTCTATGGTTCATTTTATATATGGCACGAACAGCCCGTTTCTGCAGAACAAATATAATATTAATGTCGGAAGCACTGCCCCATAGTAAGATGCCATACGACATAATACTGGGGAAATAACTGAAATATACTAATCGACGAATCTTACTTACTGCAAAAGCTGCAGAACTCAGTCTATTCGAGAGATAAGCAATATGGGGACCCCATTGGAGCTTAGAATCTAATGTTATACCGAGAAAGACTGTACTATTAACTAGTTCCAGTTCCTCACCTTTAACAATAACGCTTACTTGCTCGAGTTTCACGTTACTCGTGACAAACTTAACACATTTAGTCTTGTTCTCATTCAACAATAAATTATTTACATTAAACCAATTTACTACTTCACAGATAGCATTGTTTACGTCATTGTAGGATCGTTGATTTCGTACGACTTTGAAAATTTAAATATTTTAAATATGGTAACGGACTATTTTGAGGTCACTGAATCGAAGAATATATTTTTTGTATGTTTTTCTGCGTCTTTGTGGCTAAATCACGCCAAATCGGCTAAACAGATTGCAACTATTTGTGGTACACGGATAGCTGGGTATGCAGACAGACAGATGGTTATAGGTAACTCTTTACCCAACTACGCTGTCAAAAAAAAGAGGGGCTATGGTTATGGTTATGGTTATGGGCTCCGTTTTTCCGCACTTAGCCCGTAAAAGCCGGGCCATTGTGCGTAGAAATGTTGCTGCCTAGGGGTCTAGCCAGCCTAGCTCCGTCCAGAAGCGCAGGATCCTCCTGATGTCTCCACAGGCTTCTCGGAGCGACCTCGATGTTGTGAGGATTTCAGCCCGTTGTTTAGCTACGCCGACGCATTCCAGAATTACGTGGGGAGCTGTTTCTTCAGCCGACAGGCAACCTCTACACAGGGGGCTGTCAGTTATTCCTAGAACATATAAATGTTTGTTAAGTGGGCAGTGTCCAGTGATGATGCCTACGATTATACGTATGGCAGGCCTGTCAAGTGACAACAGGTGCCTCGTCAGGCGCGTGTCTGGGTGTGATACCACTTCGCGGGACTGTCTGCATGTAATGGTTTTTGCCCATTGATCAGCGTGTTGTGTTCGTGTTCTATGACGTAGCCATGTCCGCAGCTGGTTAAAAGCCAGAGGAATCGTAGGACTTGGCCCTATCGCTAGGTGCTCTGATCCTCTCTTTGCCAGCTGGTCGGCTGCGTCGTTACCTAGAGAGCCACTGTGACCTTTGATCCATTGCAGCGTGACCTGGTTTTGTAACCCGATCGTTTCCAATGCGGAGTGGCACTCTAGTATGAGCCCAAAAAAGAGGGGTTATAATTTTTCTCTCCGTGAACAAAGTTGCCGGCGGCGCCTTCTTGACTATATATATTATATTGCTTTATAAATAATGAAAATTGTTGCTTTTAGCCACTTACTCAATTAACCATTATTAAAGTACTGTCTTTTAAACGGCCCGCTACCCAAGGATTCTGGGGAAGAGATTGTCATTTTTTTGCTACTTCTGTGTATTTGAGGCGGTATTTTATCATTATGTTGACGATTATAGCGCCACTGGCAACGACTGTTGGAACACTTACCAGGGTAAGTATTTTGTGAGACGTATACAAAATCTCATGGCCTTGATTAAAACTCTTTAGTAAGGTAATTTTCTTTGATGTGTAAAAATCATAATGTAGAACTCACCTACATCAACATCATTGCCGTTTCAGCTGAAAAACGTCAATTTGCTGGACAAAGTCCCCAAGAACCGCCACAACGACCGGTATTGCTCTGCGATCTGTCACCGGCTTCCAGCGATCTTGACCAGATTGTCGGTCCACTTGCCTCTTCAGTGGCCACCACGTACCGAAAGACGCGGCGAGGGTATTATAATCTTGCTATCACGTTTGATATATAAGTAAAGCCCTCTTTTTAATGCAGTTGGGAAAAAATAAATAAGATTTGATTTTTATTTTATTGTACTTTGGTATGAACAATAAATTTCGAATATTCGAACATGTTTCGTTACCAGAGGAAAACAAGAACAGAGCAAACGAGGCGGGACGCGTTATTGTAGGTATCTGTCAATAAACAATGTGTCGCTTGGATTTTTACTTTTTTCCCGCGGCGGAAATATGGCTGCTGCTGTTTTCCAATTTACCTCACAAACAATAAAAATAGTTTAACGCGTATTGAAAGAAAAGTCTGAGCTCCGATGTGACTATGCTATTTTAAATTTAAAGTCTAATTCACGCCTTTAATCGAAATTAACAGACGTAATCGCCTTCGTGAATTTCGCCTCAGTCGTATAGTTAGCACCTAATTTAATAGTCAATAGTATCCAATGCGTTGTTGTATACCAAGGACCATTAAAACAAGAGGACTGTCAGTTGCCATATTTTGGATCGTGTTCCGATCGCAATGGCATAGTCTGGCAAAAACTAGATGGCGTTGAAAAACTAAACATTAAACAATGTTATTATTGAATAAAGATACATAGTATAGTAGACACCGCATTTCTGCTCCAACTCCAAATCCATACTCCCGTTATACTTGCGACTAGGGATTGCAATCCGGTCCAAAGTTATGCTATTGCGTCTATCCAAAATTATGCCTTTTTTCCAGTTTATTGGCCGTAAAGTAGACACGCGGAGCAGTTTTTGCAAATTAACTAATGTAACAATGGTTTAGCGCTAAAAATCACCCTTATTAAGTTATAAATCAGTATCACTAGCCACTTATTTCACAGTAATATGAAAATTTAAGCATCTGCTTCAATAATATTTAGCCTTAAGTTAATAATATCAATATCAACTTATTTACAGCCACACATGAAGACATGGTAACCTTGTCTGATAGTAAATATAACAAAATTAAATCTTTTTTATAAAAAATAAAACAAATACTTTAATTAAAGGGACTTTTTATAGTTTTAATTGCCAAATCTAAAATTTACCACTAATTTGGTCTATTGGATCATGATTCATGTTCGTTCGTTTAACTTTGACGCCACTTTTCTTCTCTACTATGTAATGTTTAATCAACTTTATTAATACTATAAGAGGTAACATCAGCAATAATAAAATACTATACTCCCTTAACACCCGTTATATTAAATATACATAAAAAAATCTAATCAATAATCACATATCACATCACATTGCACTTTAAATACTAGGTAAGAGACATGTTATAATTGTAATAACGTTAATTGAAAAAAAACTGTTTTTCCTTTTTTGGCCAAACAAACATAATTAACCATTAAACACAATTAATCTCAAAGAACAATGAAGACAGACATCATTATTTAAAGCTTCACTAGATCTAGATCATATTGACTCTTGACATCAGCTTGGTTGGGTAGTCCGCATTGTATGGCTGTTGTGTGCGTCCCTTTAGTCTCTTCGGGTCTACCGGATCCGGTCCATATCCGGTAAATTTTTACCGGATCCGGTAGCCGCCAAAAAGTACCGGATCCGGCCGGATTACCGGATCCGCCGGACCGGATTGCAATCCCTACTTGCGACAGGTACGGAAAGGCATGCCGGGCTCGTATTGGACTCTACAGTCACCGAAGAAGATGCGGAATCTGACGATAATGACACCCTTTACGGTCGCTGCAACAATCATCCGTTACGGATGTAGTGGCCAATGATGAGTATAGTAACAATTAGATCACAAATAGCATATAAATAGTTTGTAATATTTAAATACGCTTGCAAAGGTAATTAATAAAAAAAAAAACTTATACATAGATCGCGTTGCACTTATCGGGGATCGGCTTTTTGTATGAAGATTGACAATACTATAGTTTCAATGGTCCTTGTTGAATACATGTATATCGTCACGTTTTTTTATACCTAAGTATATTAGAAGGAGCCCGCAATTTCGTCAGTGATAAAAAAAAATAATCACCCCTCTTTTTTCTTGGGCGTAGTCAAGTAAATCCTGTAACCATCCGTGGATGACCAGGCTACCTGTATACCAAAAACAGTTGAAATCCGTTAAGCTATTTTAGCGTGATGAAGCCACAACGACACATACAAACAATGTCGTACAAAAAATGTGAAACTAAAATAAGTAACTAAAAATTGCACAAACTATTTGCTAGATGTTAACAGTTCGGAACTCTATCTTTATCTTTTATTTTCATGCCTGCTAGCTACAAGTGTCTTCTTTAAAAAATACTATATTTACTGCCACGAAACATATTAGTTTAGATCGCAGTAATTTAATTTTTCATTATTGGCGTGATGAAGCCACATCGACACATACAAACATGGTTTTTAAATTTTTGTTTAGTAGAGGATCTTTAAAAAGATGGTCATTCTTATTATCCTGGTTTTCCTGATCTGTAGATAATGTCACTTGCTTTGCTTTTATTTGTGTTTAAAGAGTTCTTGGCTAGTCTCTTTACTTATACATTCATATGTTCGAAGTCAACTTTTACATATATAAAAAAGAAAAATGTCTCTAATATTTTTGTCCACTTCTTACTTCTTATTCTTGGTTTATTTTACGCCAACTGTACTACTATATAGTTGTCTGAAAGAGGTCGATTTTTATCAATGAAATCACTTGTCGTTTGATATTTCTTATTTTCTTTAGCTGTGCACGAATTGTGTTTCCTAATAGTCGATTCAGTATCTACAATGTAAGATCATGTATTCATGTTTCAACCAAAAGATAAAAATATCGATTAGGAATCTTACATAGATGCCCCGCCATTGCATTGCTGCACAAAGGCATTTCACATTGTATATATCCACGATCAGATTTTACTTCCATTGCAGCAGCCGCGCGTTGTGTTGGTCAAATTAAACGGCAATTTCACACGGTACCTCTGAAAATAGAATTGTATGTCTAAACACGCTAATCAACCTTCATTCACAGTACCCATATTCACACACATGTAAATGAACGCAGCGCTGAATTTGAGATTTGTATTGTGGCATACTATTTCCACCATCGCATTTGATACTCTTTGAAGTTGAATTACTGGTCCACTTCTAGTTAATCATTAGCGAGTTTTCCCTGATATTTCAGCGGTTAGCTATTCAATATGGGTTTCTAATAGGGCAGACCTAAACAATAACAGACAATGGGAGATTCGCGTATCTGCCCACATTTGTACATCACCACAATACATAACAACAAGTAAATAAGTTTGAGACTACTTTGATTTCTGATATATGAGTATACTCGTTTTGCTCTTAGACTAAATTCAGTAGTGGGCGTCTTGTGACACGAGGGGTTACACGATTGTTTTCATGACGCCGTCTCATTTTTCGTCTATATAGTGATTCTTTATTTTTTTTCTAGATTTTTGATCGATTGCTATTAGCACTTATTGTAAAACTTAGGACATGCGAGATAAGATGGCCATATTAAATTATGTTTTGGAATATTAGAAATGGCGACCCAATCAGTGGTTCCATTGATTGACTTTCATCGAAAGTTCCTATAAAATCATTGTAATATCAGGCTAGACCGCTGCTGGACCTAAGACCAAGCATCTCGACAACAATCGGTCGTGCGATGTACTCACCCAACAGTTTTCTGCGATCATTACCACTTCGGTCCACCTAGCTTGGGTTTCTCCAAGCTGCATCGTCTAATAAAATAACTGTTTCTATTCTATACCCATTCTTTCTGATTTCCAATAGATACAATATGTATACCAACTGGATTCCAGCGAGTATTGGTATCCAGTATCGCAGTTACTTAAGAGTTTAGAGTGAGCCTCTTTCATCCGTCCTTCTTACCTCATTTGACCTTGTGAAGCAGCCTAAAGTATCTTTCAAAGAACTTTAACCTTGATCTGATTTAAACTGCAAGTTCTAGTTGAAGTTTGGAGAATAGGCTATAATATTCGAGTATCATCGGTTTGTTCCATCCCGTCCCGTAAGGACCAAAGCGATGCCGAATATGATTTGCTTATCGGCTACGGCTTTGTTATATTCTCGGTAGCTCTTAGTGAATAAACATCATAGGTAATCTGTGATGCTGATCCCACTATGCACTTGCCATATTTAGCAACTTACACTGAGTTGGATTTGCTTAATTTTATCACACTCTATTACCATAAATTATGGATGTGTTTTCTGTTACTCAAATTAAAAGTTTTCTATTATATTCTATTAACGGCAGATGGACCAATGATGTAAACCGATTCTTTTGCTCACTCTTCCATGTCTTCAGTTGAGTTGAACCGCAGGGGTGCTGCAGTCTTTGTGCCTTGTGGACCGCGTCCCCTGTTTGAGGCTTTGCTCCCCACCCCCTTTCACTGAATAATTTACTGGTCCTCGCCGATTAATCGGATTCCGATTCTTTCTCGATTCGGATTTAAGACATGCCAAGAGTTGAAATTAAATTGGTCAAATTAGTGTTGTCGGTGTTTAAATCCTATAACCCTCACTATGTAGTCCTATCTATAGCCAATTCCTTGAGCTTCAGTATGTCTGCCTAATTCTTTATTTATTTCGTATAGCTAATCGTCGGTGTTCCCTTTCTTGTTTGCCTGCAACCTACCCTTCAATGATGTTATTTATAAAAAAGTCAAGTCGGAAAGTCAAACATGCAAGGTTAAAAGGTTTAAAGAGTTCCAAAATCGTCTAAGCGTATCCATATCCTGTCACCACTGGCAGCGCTAATCAGCCGCCATTCAAATGGAAACGGGCCGTGTGCAGAGCAATAAACCACTGGACAAGATAAGCTGTATCATTAGCAGTGATCATAAATACGGTAGCATTTTTGGTGCAGCGACTATGGTAGAGTGCCATAGGTGTGGCAAGTTTCCACCAAAATGATGGATTAGAGTTACTGTTAACAATATTAACTATGTTTAATCGTTTAAATTGGTATTTTCCATATCTATATTGCAATACCATCATCGCTGCACCCATATCATATATTTATTTATATATCACATATTTGGTAGTATTTTTGGTGCAGCGACTATGGTAGAGTGCTATAGGTGTGGCAAATTTGCACCGAAATGAGGGATTAGGGTTACTGTTGACAATATTAACTACGTTTAATCGTTTAAGTTGGTATTTTCTACATCTATATCGCAATACCATCATCGCTGCACCCGTATCATATATTTGTTTATATATCATATATTTGGTAGCATTTTTGGTGCAGCGATGACGGTATTGGTAGAGTGCCATAGGTGTGGCAAATTTCCACCGAAAGGATGGATTAGGGTTTTACTGTTAACAATATTAACTATGTTTAATCGTTTAAATTGGTATTTTCCACATCTATATCGCAACACCATCATCGATGCACCAAAAATGCTACTTTTACGATCACTTAATGCAGCGATACTCAAAGTGTTCTCCGCGGTGCCCTAGGGCTCCGGGAAGCTTCTGTGGGGGCTCCGCGATACTATAAGTTATTTAAAAAAAATAGGTCAAAGAGGTTTTCTTCAATCTTTATTATCATACTAGCTTCTGCCCGCGACGTCGTCCGCCTTAAATTCGTTTATCGCGGATAAGGGTTTTTTTCCGGGATAAAATGTAGCCTATGTCCTTCCCCAGGACTCAAACTATCTCCATATCAAATTTCATCCAAATCGGTTCAGCGGTTTAAGCGTGAAAAGGTAACAGACAGACACACTTTCGCATTTATAATATTAGTATGGATTATTTTGCATCATTTCATTTACATAGTGCAGCAATTAGGTCGATTTAAACAATACTGCCTCCGGTATTCATAAAGAATAGTAATAAACTACTGATTATTTTAGGGCTCCGTCAAATATTTATATTTCCAAAAGGGTTCCACCGCCAAAAAAGTTTGATAATCGCTGATTTTTTAATAATTCATTAGATAGAGCTTAATGATTCATTAGAGCACGAATTTTTTTGCTCTTTTAAAGAGGTACAGAGCTACATATTCATATTTTAAGGGTCCGAAAACTCATGGCAAAATTCAAGTGTTAATAGGGGTTGAATATATTTTTATCGATTATGGACAAGTAGAAAATGTCTGTTGATGGGCATGCGAGCATGATATCTCTAATTTTATTTAGTAGCCAAAATCGTCTTATCCACATTTGACAAAAAATGATAATTTTTTTTATTTGAATTAGATAAATATTTTTAAGTTGTTTTAATTGACTACACTTATAGAAAAATAATCTTAAAACTTTCACAACCGACATTTTCGTAGCGCTACGCTCGTAGCCAATATATACATAATATTATATCACATGGGAAAAACCGTATGTAGCGAAAACTTGCTACGAGCAGTGCGCCCACCTAGCGGACTCGCGGTCATGAATGAGTTAATATTATACTGTCTTACAATATTTCTTGGTGGTAGCAATATATGCGTTGGCATATTCTTGGCATCGTTTTTTATAACCACCGGATTTACGCAAGTGCCGGTACATCGAGGTTCTAAATTATTGATTGTTTGTATAAATGTTTATTACGTGAAAAGTGTTCAATGTAACTTTTTATTGCAGAAAAATTCACGGTTCCCAAAGAGAAAGGATAATACGGAACCCACACTCCTAATGAAAACGATTATTTAGTCAAAATTTTTACATTTTAACGGTAATAGTACCACACATTTAAAGTGATCCATGAAAACGTATCGATAGTCGAAAAAGTCGATAAAAAAATATGCAATCCCTTTTGACAGATGAATTTTGCTACAGATTTCCGCCCCTTGTTTTTCGTAAAATCTCAAATGAAATTAGTTCGTATACTTTGGCACAGGGTATACCGTAAGTATGCCATCTCCACTGGTTTAATGCTCTAAGGCCGCGTACATGTCACTCCGACACCTCCAAATAAATAAATTACGGGGGCGAGTGGCTATCGACCCTCCTCAACCCTCTCGCAACAAATAGAACAATTATCCATCCCTTTGCGTTGGACGTGTATTTATTATTGACGCGGAAAGGAGATGTGGGCTGGAAATGAATCGTTTGGTACGCCGGATATGCAGAGTCGTTCAATTTGTTTTGTCTGTGAATAGTTGTGGGGATTCGTCGTGACGAGAAGACCTTATGTTATACCGGCAACTCACATTAGCGCGAGAGAAGTAGGTGAGATACATTTGCTGTTTTCAAATACGAGAAAAACTGATTCTTTTAACCCCCTTCCACTCGCTGCAATATATACTGCCACTATTTTAGTTTTTAGTGTATTATGCTAGGCTAGATGGTATGTAAAAATGATTTAAACTTACACAATTATCACTCCCCGAGTTAAAAATGTGTCGCAAAAATCATGTCACGGTGTAATAACATATTTACGACCGCGAGCCTCTGCTCGTAGCAAGTTTAGGCTATGTTCGGTTTTTCCCATGTTATTGGCTATGAGTCCGTGGCTACGGGCGTAGTGCTACGAAAATGTCGGTTACAAAGGTGTTAAGAGTTCTATCACATCACGCACGCGGTATACTGAGGGTTATTGTCAAAAAAATCATTTCTGACGCTTTTTTTACTAAAAATACGATAGCGCTCTTTTTGAGTAGCGGTGTGGTTGATTTTTATAACGTACCACGTTTCAGACTTTGCAAAGGCAAGGACGGAAACTCCACTACAAAGTGTACAGTCGAGGTCAAAGATATATTTACAATTGAGAGTTCCAAAAATATCTTTACAATTAAATAAGTTTACACACAGTATTACAAATACTGGCTTACAAAGCATGTGATAGTTTTATCTTTTCACTCAATGCGCCAAAGTTATGTTAGCAATCTTTCTTCCATAGAGAAATTAGCACAAATTGTGACAATTATTAGTTTACATTGCACGTTACAGAATAATATTTCCTGTCAATGTGTCATAAATATGTTTACATTAGAAGTTACACTTAAAAACTTTACATTCGAACATATTTTTTTATTACTACCCCTTTTGCTACATACATTTGTTTACATGTTGATTAAACCGTTCTTAATTTGAATATTGACATTGAATTGTCATGTCATATGAAATGGTTCTTTCTTTATTTTCATCATTTGCGCCTTATATTTTTTAAGTGTGTGTGTGTATATGTGTGTCTGTCAGTGACATAATAGTTTTCAAGTGGACGGACCCACATTATCTTATAGTTGTATCTTGCTTTAAATATACAGGGGATTCAAGAAAAGATATCTACTACTAATTTTGGCGAGTACCACACAATAATGTAGCGATATGCTTACCTGGAAAAATACTAGTTTTCCTTAGTATAAATAAAAACAAAAGAATTTTGTATTTTTTTTTGTTATTTTGCTACTCCTGGCGAAGACAATCATAAAGATCAGTGCAGCCGTTCTTGAGTCACTAGCATGATTTTACGACTTGTTTGTTTTATATTATATAATAATGGATAAATATAGATTTCTAAAAAAAACATTTTTTTATAATCATGATTTGATACCTATATGGCTGCCTATAATGGTTACGAGGATATTTTTGTGACACCATCTGTATGTTCCTCAAGTGAATCCGCGAGACCTTGAAAAACCAAAAAATATTCAAAGTAATAATCATATGCTACAATCAATTGACACATCACTGACGTCACGCCCAAAATGATAGAGACCTATAGATTATTTGACAATATGGTACTGTTTTCGGTGATTGTCATTATTTAAAATAAGAACGGTGGTTTAACTCAAACTGTAAAGATATTTATGTAGCAAGAGGTGTAAGTGAAAAATGTACGCTAGAACGTAAAGTTTGAAGTGTTGCTTTTAATGTAAATATATATCTATGGCTCATTGATAGGAAATATTTTTCTGTAATATGTAATGTAAATATATATTTGCCACAATGTGTGACAATGATTTTATGAAAGAAAGGTTGTAAACATAACTATGGAGCATTGAGTGAAAAGATAAAACTGTCACATGCTTTGTAAGCAAGTATTTGTAATACTGTGTATAAACTTATTTAATTGTAAAGATATTTTTGGAACTCTCAATTGTAAATATATCTTTGACCTCGACTGTACAATGTTTTTGTTAAAAAAAAAACATTCAAAACATTTAACCTCTATTTTTGTTCTTATTTTTCCTTCTACGTCCCACGACATCATTATATTTTAATGCAATCAGTTACTTTGTGACACGATTAAGCGGAATAGCGAAAAGTTGAAAAATTGGTTTAGAATGAAAATGACGGTTAACTTTTTTAATTTACCTAGAGCAATCTATTGTTAGGTTCATTGTCACATTTAACTTTTGTTTTCATTGACCTTATTCTTCCTATTTTTGTTTGTTTATTTTATACAAAATGTAAAACAAAAAATAAGAGTTTTATGTTATACCTACTGCTGATATGTTTTACTAAAGTTTTACTGATTTGGATTTTTTATTTCAAAAATGATAGGTGAAGTACCCACTGGTAAATAGGTATATACTAGTAGGTACTTCATCAACTTAATACATGGTATATATTAAGACACTAAAAACATACTTTTTGTAGTAGGGAGATAGTTATTAGGTTCTTAAATTTTAATGAAGACATAGCTACAGGATCTGATATAATTTGTTCAACGACCGATTTCGTCAAGCAGCGGTAGTGAAAGCCTGCGAAGCTGATGGACTTAGGTTCAAATTCAGGTGAAAGGTAAAATATTTGTGTGATGAGCATATATTTGTTCTTGAGTCTTGGACGTTTCTTAATAAGTATATATCTATTAAATAATTGTAGGTGCCCTAAACTCGCGTAGGAGAAAAGAAGTATCCTATAATCATCTGTAAATGCCCTGCTACTCGTGTACCAAAAATAGTTGAAATCTGTTTAGCCGTTTTGATGATGCGTGGAATACAGTGATCTTAAAATAGTCCGTATCACTTATTTTTTTGAAATATCTTCAATGTACAGATATTTCATCTTTACATCTTAACTGCACCGTAACCATAACCTTATTGAGCTTACCTACTAACTAGACTGGACTAGTTCAATTTGTGTAAAATTATCCTGTTATATTTATTATTCATAATAGTGTTACATGCTGTACATACTCGTACACGTACAGGCCTCTCCTTTTGATCTCTACAAAGAAAATATTATTATCCCTCTTTAATCTTATATATAGCAAAGAATATATACATTTCAAGTATTTTCTTTGCTTTTCCTTTATTACAGAAAAACAAGGCAAAACTTGTTGTTTACGGAACCCTAAAAGGCAGATTAACAATCCGATAACTCAGGTGCTTTAAGAGTTAGGCGCTGGCATCCGCCCCGGATACTGTTTCCTGTATATTCACGTGTGGCCAACGATTCGCCAGACGCAGCGCTGCTCTATGAATATACAGAACAGCACCCGGAGTGGACGCCCTAAAGCTACCCGAATCAAATTTTTTCATTTAACAAGGACATGCAATTGAACGAAAAATATATTTTTAAATCGCACAACGCATGATCGCATGGAATATGCTCGTATACAATCCCCCTGGCGCTGAAAGCGAGCCACCATCCGAGCGACTGCAGGTAGTTGACGGGGTCGGAGTGAAAGGGTTGCTTCGAAATTTTAAGTTCGTATCGTTTGCCTTTTGCTCTCATATTCTACTGTGATTGAGTAAGTGAGACGGCATCATACGAACTCTGCATTTCAAGCTTCGGAGTCTTTGGAGTAGTAAGGGTCACTGAGTCAAAAAAGCCCCTCACACGACAAAGATACCAAAATATATATTTCTGCCGCCATTATACTCGTAGCCGGCGAAGCAAGAGGTAGTTTTTACAATATACAGGCTGTTTGTGAAACATGACTTGTTGCATAGTTTGTCAGAGGGCGATTATGATGCCGGATTTGATTTGCTTGTTACTTTATCAGCAAAACTAAAAGCCGTCTGGACTCAAGAGCACACAAAAAACGAGAGAACGAGGGGAATTCAAATTATACAATGATCTGTCTTTTATATAATTCAGTTAGTATTTAATGCACTTCACAATCTGATCAACCTGGTTTTTGAACTGAGTTACTTAAAGAGCCTCTTGGTTGTGTTTGCCAAAATGAATGATGTATGATGAACATTATAAATTCGACCGACCGAAAAGAGCGACCTGTAAATCATCTTCCAATTAATTAAAATTTTGGACAATGATTATTATGGAAATAAAACAATTTAACGGATTATATCGCGTATATTATCTCATTTTAGTTCCCGACGTTTCGGAAGCTTTCCAGCTTTCCATGGTCACGGGTGGACTGAGAAAAGATGTATTTTCCTCTGTCAAAGTTACAATTTGTGCAAACTACCCATTTTTTTGAAAAAACACAAATAAAGGTGTACATACATGCCAGATGGGCCTAAGCTGTAAAGACAAAGTTACACATGTGCCAGAAGGGCTTAATTATTTTATTCCAATAATTTACCAAGCAGCATTTCACAAATGAGGCGTACTGAGGAGAAAAAAAACGCTGCAAAGAAAAACTCCCAGGCTACCTCATTACTAATTATAATATTAAAAAAAAAACAGAGACTATTAAACTACTTTTAAACAGATAAGATATTTTACACCGTTCGGAAATTAAGGTTTTGCAGTCCTGTGTTTCGCTTGTTCCTTGATGAGATGTATTACAGGATCCTAAGCTGGTGGTAGTGACAATCCGTCTTCTCTATTGAAATTAGGATGCTTTTTAATCTCAATAGCCTCGCGTAGCATCCTGGGAAAATATCTTTTTTCTTTGGCAAGGATAGAAGAATTGAGTGGTTTGGTTTGTCAATGACATGTTCACAGACTGCAGACCTATTTTATTTCAATGAGTAATAATCGCGGAAACAGAAGAAAATATTACAATGATTATTACTTGATAGGAGATCAAAATTAGCGATGTGGCGATTGAATGTACTTTTTTTCTCTTTACAAAAATGGACCACCCTATTGTCATTGTCCACCGTCCAGCTCCATCTTCAGACCCTGGATATCATATAGGACTAGAGAGCTTGCTAAAAAAGACGAAATAATCCGAAATATTATTATTGTTTATCTTGTTTAGGTACTTTAGGACTTCATATCCTCAATGTCACCATCTACCTTCGGATTCCATCATCAGACCAGCTCCTTCGTACCATATTGTTGCATTGTCGTCGAAGATAAATAAATTTGAGCCTAATCGCACGTCAAAAAAATAACATTCTGTAGTTGCGCAAAATATACTCAAATATATCGTAAGATATCTTTCAGTATCTTAAGATACCTAGCTATAATATATATTATCTCTGCGTGTGGGGACTCTGTCAAATCGTAGGCAAAATATATCGTAAGATACCTCAATATAAGATATCTTAATATATATTATCGCGCCGTCTGTGACGGGCTTTAATAATCCGATTGTACATGAATTAGACAGGTCGATTTTTATTTCGTTGCGTGGTGACAGTTTCGGCTTATAATATTGTTGTCACGTTTTAATTAGAACCACTTTTACACCAATAATTAGTTACTTTGGAGATAGAATAATGATTATTTTTAAATTAAAACAGTTTTAAGTTAACAAAAGTTCATTTTTTATAGGTCCTAATGTCGTACTGTTGTTCAAATTAAAAGAATATTTTATTGTGTATATCGGTTTAATAAGTGCGTTTCAATTACGTACCCACCTTGTAAATAACAATAAAAACATGCTTGTTTTTCCATACACCTTTGTGTTGTCTGTGTTGTGTGAGTTCACGCGACACGCTCGATTAGTATACGACGTTTTAATGCTCAGCCGTTTTGCCTGATTTCGAATGCAGATTTTAACGTTTCTAGTGTCTAATATCAATCATATTATGTATACCAGACGGTGTCCGCAACTTCGTTCGCGGAGGAGAAAAGTCATAACACCCATTTTTTTCGACAGCGTAGTCGGGTAAAAAGTATTTTATAACCATCTGTGGATACCAAGCTACCCGTGTATCAAAAATAGCTAAAATCTGTTTAGCCGATTTGGCGTGATGAAGCCACAACGATATATACAAAAAATCCAACGAAAATATTTTTTGATTCAGCGACCTCTAAATAGTCTGCTACCATATATTTTTTTAATTAATTATCTTCTATGTACAAACATTTCATTTTTACAACTTTATTAAAGGATAGATAATGATTTTTAGTCAAAAGAAACCGGATCGATTGATATCATTGAAAAAAAAAAATGTAACTTCCATGTCAATTCTTAAAACGTAAAGTTGTCTGTAGATACATAATATACTTTTTGTTTAGGTTAAAAAAAAGCAGTTTAAGTACCCAAGTAAAGCAAGCAAAGTGAAAAAGAAATACCGGGTCTTTTGGAAAACGCATTATCAGAATCAACAAAAAATAATGCTTAGAAATAGAACTACCCTCCACGAGCTCCGGGCGCTGAACGCGTGCGACAAACCAAGCGCCTGGCAGATTTACGGGGTAACGGTCGGGGCAGGTTCGCGGGGTCACTGAATCTATTATTAATCCGATTCGCCCCGAAATTCGGAGACGTCATTTTTACAGTTGGGAATCGTGGAATACTCGATTCGAGCCAGGGTGTGCATAACTATTGCCGTGCATGATGATTTTTTTAATGAAAGAATAGTTGTAATTTCATGAAAAATTGATTAGGTCTCATTTAATGATAATAATCGGTAAAAAGTTAAATTTGTTCTATTTATTCAAAAAAGAAAGATTGATTAAAAAAGAAAACATTAATTAATCAAAAAAAACTTACGAAACAAAGAACGCATTTTTAATATTAATAGATCATTCGTAAAAGTCTTTATATTCAACAAAAATAACGCTTATAAATTAAAGTTGGTTGTAATTGAGTAATACAATACAAGCATGAACTAAGCTATCGATTATATAACACTTGTATGTAATATCTCGACCAATATGAGGTAATCACAGAATGAGCAGCGGAATACCCCTGTATAATAAGATAGATTAACTTAGGTTAGGGCACAGGACCGGATACCATTCCTGTGCCTATTCATGTAATCTCAATACCAAATCACATCGCAAAACGTTGTAATTAGATGCTAATGTATTGGAGTACCAAATAAATATTTTAATTTTAATTTTTCAGTCACATATCCTATAAGCGTTGAAAATGTGCGATAAACTACCGGAGTCTGGCAGATTTACGGGCCACGAGGTATTGGGAGGGGCAGGTTTGTAGGATCACTGAATCTAATTATTAATCCGATTGACCCCAAAATTCGGAGATGTTATTTTACATTCGGAATCTGTGGCAAAAATCGCAATTTATCTTTAAAGAAATAAACTACGTTTTTCTATAGTCGACGAAAATTAGTTAACACATAATATATACTGGCTTTAACATGTATTGATAGTTTCAATCACCTTTTTCTACTCCTTTGCATTTAGCTACGTTTAGCAGTGTTATAATATCTATAATGTCGCGAAAAAGTGTTCTTGGTGGCACAGATTACAAAACCCAAGTTTAGTAGAGTGTATTAAACAAATCAAAATCTACCTACCCCTAAAATGCATCCGTCCATAAAACCGTGAATGGCGAACACAATAGACGGAATCGAGGATAAAAATAAATAAACAATACTTTTAAACTAACACCTAAATAGTATGAATTAATAAATTTAATTAGATTTGTTTAAGCAAAAAAAAAATGAGTAAATAAATCTCTCACATGAAAATAACTTCCAAGATTTTTACAAAAACAGCATAAACTTTTAAATAAAAATAAAAAATCCGTTTGACGGATAACTGTGTGGAGTATCCAAACACGAAAACATGCAAAAAACAACGCAGCTTTACAGACGTTTACATTTGAACTATTAGCACAGTATTTATCTGTTAGTTCGAATAGTAACGTTCAGGTTGGCACTTCATCTGGCTCAATATGTTGCCAATATGGCTCATTATATCTTCATTTATTCCATATCAGAATGAAATAGATGCATCTCAGGTTTGCTAGTGACTAAATGACAATTGGGCGTAAATCCTGAACCTATGGCATTTGGATATAAACTATCTCTCGGCGCTGAAAGCTAACAGCAAAACTTGTGGTGAATGACAGATTTACAGTACCATGGCATCGGGTGGGGCTTTGTCAGGTCAGTGAATCTATTGTTCATTCGGCTCGACTCGCCCCAATTGGACGTCCATCACACTTGCTATTGATATTAAACGTAGTTTACTGTGAATAAAGGATGAAGTTATCAATAACTGGCATGTTGTCTTGTGCTATTAATGGAGATGAATCAAGTTGAAAGCACAACTTGGCGTCTTTTTAAACCACCGACGTGTTTGTATCTGTAGGTTTGTCTGTGGCATCATAGCTCTGGACAGGTTAAACCGATTTCGATTTCGGTCTTTTTTGGCAGTGTTAAGTATTAAGGCGTTAAAATAGTATATTATGCAACTGATACATAATGAGAGGCCTTAAAACACGAGAGTGGTTTTATGAAACGAGCGACACGAGTGTTTTAAGGCCTTATTATGTAAATATGCATACACTACTTTATCTACAAACATATCATAAGTACTCTAAGATGGGTTCTGAAGCCGTAAGGAAATTAATTTTTGTAAAACGTATTATTAACCTAAGCGCCATTTAATGAGGAAATGTATTTACACCAACAGCAGTTCGGCTTTACGAAAGGTAGATCTACTACTGATGCCGGCGCAAGTTTGATAAAATTCATTTTGCAGGCTTGGGAAGAGTCACATGACGTCATTGGAGTTTTCTGTGTCCTTTTTAAGGCTTTTGATTGTGTAGATCATAGTACCTTAATATGCAAACTATTTTTTTATGGTATAAGAGGACTTGCATTCGATCTCATTAAGTGAATTAATTTAATTATTCAACACAGAGAAATCAAAAGGTAGCTATAAATGGGGCCATTTCGTCTGAGACAATGGTGGAGATGGGAGTACCTCAAGGATCTATTCTAGGCCCATTCCTGTTCCTCGTTTATGAATGACCTACCGTATATGGTAAGCCGAAGATCAGGCATTGTCATGTTTGCTGGTGACACTTCATTACTGTTCAAGGTAAATAGGAAAGATACTGAACTTGCTGAACCAAATAATACCCTCTCCATGATATCTAACTGGTTTGCTACCAATAACTTAATGATGAATCCGAAAAAAACGAAATGTGTTAAATTCTCACTAGCGAATTCATCAAATGTAAACTTGCCGTCGAATATCGAACTTAATGGTGAAACCATAGAATTTGTAAAGGAAACTTTATTTTTAGGTATTACATTAGACTCGAAACAGCAAAGGGTTCCCACATAACTACAATAGGAAGTAGGTTGAGCTCCGCTGCTTTTGCAGTCAGAAAAATAAGGCAGCTTACCAATGTGGCGATGGCACGGTTATTTTACTTCGCTTACTTTAGTAGTGTTATTACTTATGGTCTTATTTTGTGGGGATCAGCCGCGGATATTGAAACAGTTTTTATTTTGCAAAAAAGGGCTATTAGAGCAATTTATAACTTAGGGCCGCGTGAGTCATTAAGAGAACTCTTCAAGGAGATAAACATTCGAACACTGCCGTCGTTATACGTATTTGAAATAATAATGTATGTGAAGAAGAATCTATACAATTTCCCAACGAATACAGATAAGCCAAAAGTGACCAGAAATACAGAGAAGCTCAAAAAAACATTTTACAGATTAGTAAAAATAAAAAAAAATCGATCTTGGGAAATTGTGTAAAATCCTACAATAAAATTCCAAAACACATGACCGAACTTACCAACTGTAAATTCAAATCCGTGGTGAAACGAAAACTTATTTCAAGAGCTTATTATAAGGTAAACGATTACATCATGGATAGGGATGCCTGGCAGTGATTATCGTCCTGCACGAGTTATCGAATTGAAAAAAGTCCTACTGTAAAATTTAATTTTGAATAATGTGTGTTTGCAAAAGTACCGCTTTCTATTTGACATTCATAAGTGCATTGTAATTATGCCTAAACTGAAAAATAAAGAACTTTGACTTTGACATTGCACTCTTTTACAGCAGTGTCATATCGAACGAAGAGATGGCGCTGTTATTGGTAATTTATATAAAACACAAATTTTGTGTTTTTGATGTGGAAATATTAACACTACTTTATTATTAATTGTGGAATATATACAAAGATCAAGACAAAAAACACGATTTTGCTCTCGCACGTTTTCATAGTAGGTATCCAACCTGGGGCGTTATTGCCTAACGAAATTTTGACACTTGGTTTCCGAATCAAAGTGTCTAGTCATAGCTCATACAAAATCATGACAATTGATTCTAATTCCGAGCTTCAAACGCGTTAGGCAATAAGCCCCTTGGTATTATACTTTTGCATTACGGCCCCCGTATTGCCTAACGCGTTTTACGCTCGCAATTGCAATCAAGTGTCATGATTTTGTATGGGCTATGACAGTTGATTCCGATACCAAGTGCCAAAATTTCGTTAGGCAATAACCCCGCGGGTCCTAAGTGATACTTGCGATAGCAATCTTGTTTTTCTTTGCGCTTTGATCTCTGTATCTTTATCACAATATAGTACTTTGTTGTGTTCTATTTTTATTCGTTTTACGTAGGTATGACGATTGAGATGCCTACTGGTAATCTAAAAACATCCTGTATTTTTTCAGGGTCTTTATAAAATACTCGTCCCACTCGTTACATTTCTGTTTATATAATCGGAAAGCTTTTTAAAAACCCAGCCATATTCCTTTTGTCGTCCCTCTGTTAAATTTATTGTGTTCATGGAATTAAATATAAAAATAGATCTTGGGGCCAGACTCGTTTAAGAAGAGTTTCATACTGTGAATTTAATAAATGGGTTTTATTTGTTTATTTATTTATTTGGAGAACAAACAGAGAAAGATATACATAAGAGCAACTTAAACATAAACTATGAAATAAACATACCGACTTAAAAAAGGAGGAGGCCCTCAATTAGTCGGTATGTTTTTACCCAAATGGATACTTGTACTTTCGCAAGCATTTAAAAAGCTACTTCATAAATTGAATGTTTTTTCACACAGTACCTAATCTGTCGCGTCTGAAATTATTTTTATGAAGTAATAATTTTACTAGTATTAGACGGTCTAGCCCAATTCATCGCGTCTTCGCTTGTCGCGAGACACCCGTCTTATTCGCACTGCATTATAAAAAAGGAGACAGAGAATCTTTGTCGCGCGACATAGAGTCGCCGTATCAACCGACAGCTCCTCTCAAATGTCCACTTCTTTCTGCCTTTTTATTTCTCTGACAGGACACAGTGCCTACTTACTTTCGATTTCATCAATAATTTTCAAAAATCTGTTTGCAAAAAAAAAAACGATAAAAAAGTAAAAATTTCAATTTTATACATATAACTTTTAATATTTTAGATTATCTTCGAATTCAAATCACTTTACATGTAACTAAGCAAGAACGTTTATGTGGATTAAGCCGAGATATTCAATATTTAGTTTGAATTTCAGCAACAACGACCTTAATGAGATTCATATGTCTTTGACCTTTAGAGTCGCTTCGTCGCTCACAACTTGAAATCTATTTAACATCTTACAGATAACGCCTTTACCTTTACCAACATGACTACATGCCACATTTTGAATTCATCCTCAGCATCATCACTTCAGCTATAGGACGTCCACTGATGACACGGGCCTCCTCAATAGTACACATAGGCCGGATAGAGGCAACCCGCATCCAGCGAGTACTCGCAACCCTGACCAGGTCGTCCGACAACCTTGCAGGTGACATTTCCACGCTGCGCTTGCCGGTACCCGGTCTCCACTCGAGAACCTTTCTGCCCCAACGGCCCGATGGCCGAAGCGATGGTTCTTCGAGCTATGTGCCCTGCTCATTGCCACTTCAATTTGCTTAGGTACTCTGTTTGCAAAAAAACACACATTCTGAGAAAATTTCATCTGTCTATCAGGTTTCAGGTGCCACAGTTAGAACCATGTGACTGACAGACGAACAGACGGACATCGGAGGCTTAGTATAAGGGTTCCGTTAATACCTTTTGTGTGCGGAACCCAAAAGAACATAATTTATTGTTGAAAGAAATAAAATATTTAGTAGGTTATTGTATTCGATTATACATCCACGGCATCGTCCATGTCAAACGTATTTGACATTGTGTCACATGTTCCGTCTTTATAAATAATTAAAACGTGATATAGAATGCAACCGTTTTCAAATTAAATTTTGGCATTTCGCGATCCGGAAAAAAACATATTTAATGGGACCCTACATTACGAGGGGGGTTAAATTTGACATTGGAGACCGCCGGAATATGGGTTTGCCATCCGACCCTTTTGCAACTAATTGATGGATCTAATTAGAACAAAAATATAACAGAAACCGAAACAAACCAAGCATATAATAGAAATTCAGTATACCATACATTGATGCTTAACTTAAGCAATAGCGGTGTATGTTAAAAATTTAGTTTTTTTAGGAGAAAGGGATAAAAGTAAAAAATAATTAATGTTATGACTTCTATTAGAAGTAACTGAAATGAAATCTTCTTTTATTATAGCCTCCTTTTTTATTTCAGTACACAACAAAGTTAGAGTACACAGTGTGAATAATACTATAAAAATACAAATAACAATAATATACTTAGAGTTGCGACTTAATATTTATTATTCTTTCAAACGTTTTTATGAGACGATATTCACTTCTTCACTATGTAATACTTAAACATGCTCGTTTTTTGAGCTTAAATAAATAGCGTAAATTGCTTTTCTATGCGGACATTGTCGTGGGCAACAGCTAGTTACCCTTCCTTGCATGTTTTTTTTATTTGTGAAATATATCAGGATACTGTTAATCGACCTCTACATTAAGGTAAAAAAAAATATAAGAATAGGATAAGATTAACGAAAAAATCTAATTTATAATATGATGGAAATATCCATCAGTATGCAAATTCTGATCTTAAGCCTAGTACTAAATAAATTAAGCATCAATTTGTATGTAATAATTCTTATTTATTTTATATTTGCATAAATTGAATGTTTTTTCACACAGTACCTAATCTGTCGCGTCTGAAATTATTTTTATGAAGTAATAATTTTACTAGTAGTAGACGGTCTAGCCCAATTAAGCATCAATTTGTATGTATTAATTCTTATTTATTTTATACAAAAGTAACAAAATATTCAATCTACGTGATATTTCAGAAAACAGTTATTATTTTTATTATTCCGCATAAATCAATATTTTTGCAGTGATATCTCCCAGAATACAACTAGAGGGTGAACAGTTTTCGTAAATAACGCGAAACGGCGAGCACGCGAATTCAAATTAGAAATGACAATTTTTTTTTTACGACTACGTTCCATTTCTGTACTGTTATTGAAACTTCACAGTTTTAAAACTAAAATGTGATTGATATCACACGCAAAACTGCCTCCAGGACAATGTTATTATAGAAATTTCCACCACCTTGCAAAGAAGGGTTAAGTAGTATGATGGATATTATGTAGTGTCGATTAATGTGGATTACTACTAACTGGAGTCATTCCTGCAGAGGAGAAACTGTAGCCTGAGTTTCAAGGCCGAGCCACACCGGACCGTACGTCTCGCAAGCGATGTGTCATCTCTTATGGGTATTCGTACTTTATAACGCGCACGCCACGCGCACGTTTACGTGCACGTCACGCACAATACGCATTCGGAGTGGCTCGGCCTTTACCCCCATTGAAAAGGAGGTGTGTTATACGTATATCAATCTTGGTGTTTGTATAGCACCCTAGCCTCTAAACGGATAAACCGATTTTTACTTCCTATTATTTTGTTCTAAACGTGACTTTATCGAGAGTGTTCTTAGCTATGGTTCCAGGAAATCGGTTAGTTTTCGTTTTTTTTTGTCAAAATGCGTAGGAGATGTTTTATTGGTTCACTGATTACTTGTTGTCGATAAGCCTCTCGTAAATCTAATAAATTATCTGATTGTGGTATAATAAATTCGGTGATAGGAAATCGCATAACACGTTTCAATGGGATATAATAAACCGCCCCAAAAACAATTTGTACCTACTGATTATTTTATCTACTGATTTGCAAAACATGTAACTGATTGCACAAATTGTTATTTGCTTACGCATTAGATACGTCCCACTGACTTCCTAATTTCATAATTGGCACTCTGTCACCTGTACTGCTATAAAGTAAGACCAGGTTTCAGATACAAGCTTTTTTCAAAGTAGTGACGATTTTTACCTTATTTGATGTTTATTACTATTGGATTTATCATTATGGGGTGCGACATTCAGGTAACCTGCCCATGTGCTCGGGTTCTACCATTTTATCCTGATCCGGTTGATCCGGGTAGGAAAGGGTACGGCTTGGGCCGGAAACACTGGAAGCAATGGCCATTGCTTGTTGTTGACCAATAACCTGAGAGAGGAGGAGGGAGCTGAGAACGGCTTAAGGTGCGTCCAGATTTGTATCATTTGCCCGTATCAGATCATCGTTGCGTGGCATGATCGCGTGTCACGATCACGCGTTTGGACGTTGCGCCGATCCGCATGCTCGAAATCAATTTTGCTACGCGTATCACAGTTATATCGGACGAATGCGGCATGATCGGCGTCCAAGCAGCGCGATACGCAGTCATGCCACGGCACGGTGATCGGATTAGAGCAAATGATACAAGTGTGGACGCACCTTTAGGTACTGCAGTTGTCCCGTGGATTCAGGTACAAACCGGAAAAAGGCAGTACCTTGGCTGGTGGAAATGAGTTAGAACTTTTCTTGTAGACTCTTCTAAATTTATAGCTCAATTGCGACCATTGCCGGTGGGTGGCTGAAGTAACTTGGGTGTTGCAGATAGCTATCGATGTCTTGGTTTGTACTTTTAGGTACCCCTCTCGCGTACCTAAACCAGACATTGGCAGTTACGGCTTTGATAGCCTTTGGACATACTTTTGGATTATAGTTGACCGGATGCGGATAGCTTATTAGAATTCTTTCGGCTAATCCAAAAGCTCTTAAGAAAGTCTGCCTATGGCAGAGGACGGGTGATACGCCCCTGCAAGCTAAGCCCTTTCTGGAGGATCTCTCAGCGTGTTATTCTACACTAGCAGAGTTCACTGCTGATAGGGGACGGAGATGTAGTGGAGGATTATTTAAAGGGACGTTTTCCCGGCATCCCCACATGCAGGACCTGAGATGACGATCACGGAGTCGTTCGCCGCTTTCCCGGAATGGACATCCTCGGTGAGGGTACGTCGCATGCGTGAGGTGTTGCCCGCATGCGTCTGCCGTGGTGGGGCTTTTTAAACATCCGGCAAGGTAGGGCGGTCTCGCGTGTTAGCGGCAGGAGTGTTCGCGGTGGCATAGTTGCAATTCTGTATCATCTACTACTGCCACAGAAGGCATACCAAGGATGGTTTACTCGGTAGGTCACCGCTTCTCAGTGGAGTCCGACATACCCATACTTCTTTACGTGGAAATTTTTCTTCCCAAAACTGCACCGTCATATACAAAACATTGATTTCGTGTATAGATGAGGATTAGATAAGACCGATAAAATCATTTTACGCCTCTCTAAGTAAGGGCCAACATAGACATGCAAAGTGTTACCTAATGTGCGGTAAAGAAATTTTACAAAGCATGTAAAGAGGTATTTTTCTAGCAATCTAGTTACCGCACTTATGCCGTCAATAACTTTTGGGATATTGTTATCTCATTAACGAATTTGACCTCTTAACATAAAACCAAACCTTGACAATTGGCACAGATTTCCATATTAATAGAAACCTTGATACCTTTACCTCAAGCACGGAGAGGCAAAGTAAATCACCCCGGTTATGCGTCGTGGCCACTCGAAGACGCGCGATAACATCTCAACCACAGTAGATGAAATTCTAGAGCAGTAAAACAGATATTTAACAGTATATTTTATAGCTCTAGAGCAGTAAAACAGATTCGTGCAAAGGCTCAAATAACGCACTTATACAGCGGTGTACCTCAGAGGGTTTGTTTTATTTATTTGGCACTCTAAATAATCAATTTTAATTTACATAAACATGAACGATGACAAGAAGCAGGCAAACTGATGAAAATATTATTCAAAACAAGTATGCGCAGCATTAAATCGAAAAATATACTAGAACTAAAATCATTTTAAATTTTATATAGTTGGATGGTGGGACCAGTCCTGAGAGTGTCTTTACTACTATAGACATATTTGTGATAATTTGTGAAAAGTATTTAATCAACTGATATAGAAATCTTATACTGACCCACGTCAATGGTGGATCTGGGTCATTATTCGAGCCGTTGTTCTTAATCACTTTCGTGCACACCTTTCAGTAGAAATTTTAAACTATTTCATTAAAGATAATATATCTTTAGATTTCCGCTTTGATCTGTCAATTAAATAAAACAAAACAATTTTACGGATTATATCACGTTCATTTTAGTTCCCGACGTTTCGGAAGCTTTCCAGCTTTCCTTTGTCATTGACAAACCAAACAACTCAATTAAGTTTGATAAACCTTCTATCCTTGCCAAAGAAAAAAGATATTTTCCCAGGATGCTACGCGAGCCTATTGAGATTAAAAAGTATCCTAATTTCAATAGAGAAGATGGATTGTCACTACCACCAGCTTGGGATCCTGTAATACATCTCATCAAGGAACAAGCGAAATACAGGACTGCAAAACCTTAATTTCCGAACGGTGTAAAATATCTTATCTGTTTAAAAGTAGTTTAATAGTCTCTGTTTTTTAAATATTATAATTAGTAATGAGGTAGCCTGGGAGTTTTTCTTTGCAGCGTTTCTTTTCTCCTCAGTACGCCTCATTTCTGAAATGCTGCTTGGTAAATTATTAGAATAAAATAATTAAGCCCTTCTGGCACATGTGTAACTGTCTTTACAGCTTAGGCCCATCTGGCATGTATGTACACCTTTATTTGTGTTTTTTCAAAAAATGGGTAGTTTTTCAAATTGTAACTTTGACAGAGGAAAATACATCTTTTATCAGTCCACCCGTGACCATGGAAAACTGGAAAGCTTCCGCAACGTCGGGAACTAAAATGAGATAATATACGCGATATAATCCGTTAAATTGTTTTATTTCAATGAGTAATAATCGCGGAAACAGAAGAAAATATAACAACTTTGAATACGAGAGCTGCAAATAAAGACCCCGAAACGTTGGGAAATGAAATGAGATTCTATACGAGATATAATAATTTTAAACTATTTAATCAAGATGTCCACTAAATACTTCAAAATGTCACTAAAATTATGTGGTTGAATCGCTCGAATCACGTTATTATACCACTTAAGCTATTTTTGTGAAAAAGACCTGTCGTCAAAATGGCGACAATTGGTAACACAATGATGTCTAGACAACTTCTTTTTATTACATGTATCGTTTAAAAAAACTTGATGCGAAACGCATAAACAAAAAGAACAGCGTCAAGCCTTTTTATACACACTTATAATGCCAGGGGTGCGTTGCATTGCGCGCTCTGCAACCGAACCTTTAAAACCAAATTCGGCTTTGAAGGCCACACTCGGGCACATGACCTACGCTCGTGAGCCAGGCTCGCCGTTGACAGATAAGTCAAGAAAGATGCTATTACATGCAATATCGAGTGCTCTCCCATCTTTTCAAATTCGCAAAGGCTCCTTCTGACGCATGAGTCTCTTTCTGGGAATCTCAAAGAAAATTCTAAGTTGCAGTACTGTTTTAGCTAATACATTTACTACGTCGTCAGCTTTGTCCATGTCGCACGATATCTTATTCAAGACTGGGATAAATGTACCTTCACAGAGCGTGAGTCGACTGCGTTATTGTACGACTTCATTTGCGTAGTAAAAGTAATACACGGTTAACGGCTCTTGGTAAGCTTCGTAGTGATTAGGCTTGGAGATAAATCACGGTAAATTAGGTTACGCATGTTGTTCTTGTGTTGTATAAGCTTGAGTACTGCATGCGGTCACTGTATGATATCTTAGATTGCCTGATAATTGGAAACATTGAGTTCCCAGAGGTCTTTATATATTAAAAGTAATAGATTCCAACAGCCAACACTATTTTTTTGAGTGTGCGCAGACAAACGTATTTTTTAGACCTTGTTTGAGTAAGGCGATACAGAAACCTAAGTGCGCGAGTGCTTTTTACCAATGTATTTTTTCTGGCTCTGTCCTAATAAGACCCCTTGAAATTCGATGTGAAACATAATTGCGAAACACACTTTGGCATCCTCTCCAGCTTTGTTCTCCAACATTTACAACTTAATAATGTTAAATATAAGACTTATTATATTTTCGGAGTAAAGGAAAAAAACGGTCAATCAACGGCGAGTCGGAAACGTGCAATATACTCCGTACCACTTTATTTGTTGATGAAGCGCAAAGGCACCTACTACATTTTGTTATTTTTTTAAAGATTTGATCAAATCCCTGAAACACTTAAGTGAGTTGATGAAACGAACTCGCAAAGTCAACTCGTTTTATGATTTCACTAAACACGTTCAGTGAAATTATAGAAATCTTAACTCTAGTACCGCATTCAACGGAGAACGACTCGTATCGTCGGTTAGCAGTATATTTCTGATCAGCTTCACTTCGTGGCACTAAAAGTGTCTAGTAAAAAATGATAAAACGAGTTGACTTTGCGAATTCATTTCATCAACTCACTGACGAGTTTCAGGCGTTTTATCTATAGGACTAATATATTTATATTAATTTATTATACAAAATCATAAAAAAACTTAGTGAAGATCTTCTTCTTGCACTATTTGGACACCCACCTTTACTTGGCTATAATAGGCAAAACACGGATAAGGCTAAGTATTCACTAACTTAAATGTAACGAATAAACTTGGACACTTGCGTAGCATGAGCCACATTGAAATTCGGAACCAAACCACTAACAGAACACTGAAACAAACTCATACAGACAGTACATTTTCATAATCCTTTCCAAGTGTACATTTAAAATGAAAAGATCAGATTATTCAGACCACGTCTCTTCATTAAAAATTTAAAACAACACGCTGTTTTGTAAATTATACTTTCACGTGACCAGTAAATAGGCGACCTCGCAATTTTATACCGCTACAAATTAATTAACATTTTAATTGTGTTCATTTTAAGATTTGCATTACAAAGAGTTGAAGAATGGGGATGGTAGTCTGGTAAGACAATGTTTGAGCTTTTCAGCCTATTTCCAATCCTAATAGAGTTACTTATTAAGGTCAATAGTAGACCATATTGGTATGTTAAAGGCATATACTTACCAAAGGCGTGGCGTCAGGAAAATTACAATGGAAGCCGAAGCGTATATTTACTCATATTTAAAGAATAAGCCTTTCCTTGGGCTACCCGGTGGGGATCGATTTATGAACTTACAGTATACACTATTATGGTTGTCCTATTATTTGAAGAACCATTATTGGTGCTTTACTATGGGCCTCTTAAAGAAGCTCAGAGTCACTCCGCGATCTATTGAAACGGCTATGCTCGGGATTTCCCTACGAGATCGAATCAGAAATAAGGAAATTTGTAGATGAACAAAGATCACAGACGTGGCAAACTGAAGTGGCAATGTGCCTGCACATAATAATGAAATAGTGAAATAACGATCTTTATTCTGTAAGTAGGCCGCAAGGGCACTTTTACAAGTCTGACTCTACGGAGTTTCCCAAGAGGAGACCACTGAGGAGAAGAAAGCTGAAACAAACTCAACAGTCAGTCATTTTTTCGAAATAAGTCTTATATCTATTACAATATTTGTATTTCGCCTATTCTAATTATATGTTTCGAGTATAAACTCAATGCGTAGTTCTTCAAGAAAACATATCAAAACTTATAAGAGAAAAATAATAGAATATAAAAAAGCAAAATAATGTTTTTTTTATTTAAAACAACTTACATACGTTTGATATGCCACCTTATAATAACTATATCCCGGTAAAAGTAAATTATTTGGTTTCTGTTTTGGGCCATGCATTTTTGTCTGTTAAGCAGTCCTCTACCCTATAATATGTCTTTGCCATTAGAGACTCTTTTAAGTACTTTTTGAGAACTGGAAACGGTAATTTTAAAGCATCATCTGGTTAGCTTATTATAAAAATGTATACATTGGCCTACGAATGATTTGGCTACTTTACGAACGCGGAACTTTCTGATGGCGATTTTGTTTTTATTTCTTGTATTAAAATTGTGGATATCTGAATTCTTAGTAAAAGACTCTAGGTTCTTAATAACATAAATATTATTCTCAAAAATATATTGGGACGCTACGATTAACATGTTGACGTCTTTAAAAAGTTCTCTTAAGGACTCACGGAAATTCAGGTTATATATAGAACGAATCGCTCTTTTTTGTAACAAAAATATAGTCTGTATGTCTGCTCTTTTGCACCAAACCAGAATACCGTATGATATGATACTATGAAAATAACTATGATAAATTAAGCGCGTAGTATCAACATTGGTCAATAGTCTAATTTTTCCAATAGCGTAAGCTGCTGAACTTAATTTACCCGCAAGTACTGCTGAATGGGGACTCCATTGCAAGGTCCTGTCCAATGTTATACCTAAGAATAATGCCCCATCGTTCCAAGACCCATAGTTCGAAGAACCGATTGCCGTTGGGGCAGAAAGGTTCTCGAGTGGAGACCGCGTACCACCAAGCGCAGCGTGGGAAGGCCACCCGCAAGGTGGTTGGACGACCTGGCTAGGGCTGCAGGGACTCGCTGGATGCGGGTTGCCTCTATCCGGCCCTTGTGTAAATCTATTGAGAAGGCCTGTGTCCAGCAGTGGACATCCTATGCCTGAAATGATGATTATGATGATGATGGTAAATGCAAAGAAAATAAATAAGAAAAATAGGCATCCATTAGTTTCGGCTAGCTAAAGAATACTTATTAGCTGGGCCGTTTCGTATAACACGTTTTTATTTCTGCTTGTTATCAAAGCAAAAGGTGATATTACTCAAAATGAAATATCAATCTTCTTCTTCCTTGTTCTTCACTATCTTCTCTTCTATATAATTCAAAATAAATTGAATAAATGTATTTTCGTGCATCACTTCAGAAGGGCTGCGCTGTCTGGCTACCTTTTAAGCTTTATATAACGAAGATACTAAAAAGGGTTTCAAAATCACCATATAAAAAGAGAGCGAGTGAGTGAGATAAAATATATCTTCAAAAATTAGTTTTACTGCATGGTCCATCCATGCAGTAGTTTAGGTCTCATTTTCACTCGTGTCAAATCGGGGCGGGCAGCTAGCAATAATTTGATTTGATTTGCAGATGATATCGTGGTCATGGCAGAGTCGTTGGTATTAAGTGCTATGCTCGAAGACCTCGGCAGAGTCTCCCAGCAGGTAGGTCTGAAAATGAGCACGGACAAGACAAAAATCATGTCGAATGACCATGTCACACCTTACCCGATAGTTGTCGGAAGCTCTGCCCTTGAAGTTGTTGACGAGTATGTATACCTAGGAGGTATACGAGGTCAATCCTAGAATCCAACTCGGCTGGGCAGCATTCGGTAAGCTGCGTTATATTATATTTTCATCAAAAATACCCCAGCGCTTGAAGACAAAGGTCTTCGAACAGTGCGTGTTGCCAGTGATGACCTACGGAACTGAGACATGGTCGTTCACAATTGGACTCATAAGGCGGCTGACAGTTACGCAACGTGCAATGGAAACGGAAATGAAAATAGGCTATGCTCGGAGTTTCTCTTCCTGAGAGAATCAGAAATGAGGATATCCTCAGAAGAACCAAAGTGTCCGATATAGCTCACAGGATTGCATCGTTGAAATGGCAATGGGCGGGCCTGTAGCCTGGATAACGGATGGCCGTTGGTGCAGTGGCGACTACTCATAGGAAAGCGCAGTGTGGGGCGGCCTCCGACTAGGATGACGGATGATCTCGTGAGGGTCGCGGGGAGTCAGTGGATGCGGTCTACGCAGGACCGCTCCCTGTGGTGAGCTATAGGAGAAGCCTATGTTCAGCAGTGAACGTCTGTGGCCGATAGATATATATATAAATGAAAAGCTTTCCAACAAACAAATGTAATGAGAAACGTAAGAATAACTTTGAAAATATTTTACAAAACGTCAGTTACCGCCCAAGAATATTGTATTTACTTTCATAAATTGTTCTTAGAATATACTCGTGAAGTTCAAACAAACATTAAAGGAAATTGAACGTCCAAAGTGAAAGAGTATCAGACCGAAGCGTGTGATACCTGCTTCAAAAATTACTTTTAGTTGGATTTTATGTGGAACTTTCAATAATGTTTGGTTAGGTTGGATTTTAATTTAAGTTTGGAACTTTAGGCTGTTTATCCTATATCAACTTCGTAACTTATTTTTCAACTTGTACCTAATAATTTTTGAGGTAATATTTTACTGTTTAAACAGGTAAACTGAGTTTTTAATAGCGGGAAAGTCTTTTTTTAAAGTATATTAATCAATAATTATACCATTGCATAACCCATGACATGTATGGTAACTTTTGTTATGAAACTGTTTCGACTAACGCAAAAATTTAACATAGCTGCAGACCAAAGTTCTTAATTTCCCCATATAAGGTAGGAAGGTGTGACGTCACGCCTTCCTAGGGTTTAGTATGGAGCGTTTTTGGGTAAGTCCAAAAATGTGATTCTAACGTATAACGTATCTCGTGGAGTTTTTTTGATATTCAAGTCGTTTTTTCCACCAGTATTGTTGAAAGGTCGTTCTGTAAAATTTTCAACATCCCTATTAATATTATGAAGGTCAATAATTTATTTATAGGACAGATGTCACTCGAGTGACCTAAAAGGAAAACCGACGACCTTGTGGGAATCGAGGAGCCGGAGGAGGAGGAAGCAGTTGATTGCTTAGGGAGACCTTGCCCAGTAGTGGACGTCATTCGGCTGATATGATGCTGTTGATGTGAAGGCGGGTAAGCGGCGCTAGACCAGGAGCACCTCTCCACACAACTGTGATACGCGACTCTTTGTTGTGCGACAATGATTGTCTGTCTCCTTCCTTTCAATACAATTCGAGAAAGATGGGTGATTCTATGTTGCGCAATAAGCGAAGTCGCGGAGAGTTGTGCTAAACCGGTAAGAATCACATTCAAAAGTGAATTTGCGGTTGATAGGAAAACAATTTGATAGATTCAGGCGTTACTTTGGCGGAATTTCGTGGATTATATAGTTCCTATGCTAAGCCACGAAATAGTGTCTTGTTTAGCTGTGATAATTAATTGTGTTCATATGCGTATATTTTCATGCAGTTTCACGAATCAAGATTTACTCACTTCTCGAGTGGACGTCGGACCATCAACATCTCCTGCATCTCCTGATGATGCCACGTAGAGAGGCGAAACACGTGTCAAGGATTATACTGTTTGGTGGTGTGGAAACTATATGAAAAAATGCGCATGTGAGCACAATTCATTGTCACATTTAACCAAAACACTATTTTGTGGAATAGAAACTACACTAATATAATAGAAAAACAATATAAATGATTATGACTTTGATTTCGTTTACTCTTCACCGACAAAAACTTGCTTAACAAAAACATGTTCACCCAATTTGTAAACCCATTTGCGTTTAATTTGAACATTTATTCGCTGTGATTCCGATTTGCATACAAACCAGTTGTATGGCGGAAGCGTGGCTTAAAGAGTTGTAAAAATTGTACAAAAGCAACACTGATACTTCCTCGTACTGGTTTTAATTTACATTGTTCTGCCGCCTGCGCACCATCTGTGTAGTAGTAAATGTATCCTGTGTCATAAAATCTGCACATTTTAGTACCTTGTCGCTTTATAATGTTAATGGGGCAAAGTAATACTTGAAATAACCTATTTGAAATATTCGCTCGTCCTCAATGCAGTTAGATGGGATCAAACGAAATGGGAAACCATTCGAAATTCTTCGGGCATAAGTATTATGCGATCTAACCAGCACAACTACGTGTGGTATGCAGCATACCTAACTCACACATACTCCCATTGTCTCTACTCCCTTTTATTAACTTGCACCTTATATTATCCAGTAATAATAAATCATATTTACACACATGTCACCTTTAAGCGCCATCCTTGGCGTATAGCAGCACAACCACGTGTGGTATGCAGCATACGTAAATTTTACCAATATTACAGTCGGCATACTCAAGAAGGTCTTCAGTTTCATAGACAACTAGAGTTTGCGGTGAATTGGGATGAGCCAATAAAATGCCCTTCTTTATTTTTTTTTGGTTAAGATAGGCTAATTCTAAGATAAACATCATGTATTTTACATTTGGATGCATTAAATTTGTTTTATTGCCTAGGAGATATTTTTGATGACGCCACTAATGACTGACTTCTGTACTAAGGTTTGCCAAGGACAAATAAAAATCAAAATGGGCTCATTCCAATTAAGCCATGATTATATCAACCGAATTCGAAATAAGTTTTGCATTCAAGGCACACTAGAGACTAAGGATATTTGCTTGTGAGTAGCTACCTCGTTAACACTGCCCCTTGTATCAAATATGCCTTCGGCTAACTTTTGGTAAACTAAGTGATTACGCAACTGTCGAGTGTATCGCGTTGCGTGTCAGAGCTGTATTCCTGATGAAACAGGGGCTTAAGCGCCTTAGTGGTGCAAAATGACTTATTACCTTTTCAAACACTAGAGCTATGAAGAACATTTTTTTCAATGTATCACTTTCAAACTTGATAAATAAAACAACATAATTGTAAATCAGTTTTAATCATAGTATTTTATTATTTACAGTCCCTCGCTTACTCTATAAACTTAGTCTTAAGTAATACCTGCCTAGATTGTAGTGTAATAAAATTGTGTTATTCTAAGCTTGCATTATTTACATAACATTTTCCTAAAACTAAATAACGCTTACAAACATGAGAAGCAATCAAAACAAGTCAGTTTTACATTGTTTTCAATTAAAAACAATTCTAGTTAGTTTAGTTAGGCTTGTGAGTACAAAAAATTATATATGTGTAAGTATTTCTCTTTCAAAAAATACTTAGCATGTAAAAAGTCTAATGTATGACATCCCCAGTAGAAAAGTCATGACAATTATTTAATAAAACAGCTTAAACGAATTACATGGCGTATATTATCTCATTTGAATTCTCTACGTTTCGAAAGCTTTACAGCTGCCCTGTTCCAGATCTACCCTATGAACACGGAAGCCTTAAAGCTTCCTAAACGTCGCGAACTCCAATAAGATAATATACGCTATATAATCCGTTTTAATTGCTTTAATTAAATAATCGTGGAAATAGAGGAGAAAATGATGACAAGTCATAATCAGAAAAGTATTCCACTAAGGTAATAAAAGAAATGTAATATTGTGTACAAATCGTGAAAGTAGAAGTACATGAAATTTTATATGCAACCGATTTACGTTGCAATGTTGCGCGAACAAATCAGTCTTGATTAAAAACTGCTATTTTTTGGATTTAGAAATAACCATTTTATGGACTCCCTAATATATAATAAAACAATATAACGGATTATATCGCGTATATTATCTCATTTTAGTTTCCGACGTTTCGTGTTCACCAGTGACTATGGAAAGCTGAAAAGCTTCCGAATATATACGCGATATAATCCGTTAAATTGTTTTATTCCCTACCATATTTTTGAAGGTAAAAATAAAACTTGTAATGTAATTGCATAACAATTCCAGTTACTTATTTGAAAATATGAAACATTATGAATCATGCTTAATTATTATAATTATAAATCACGAACGTAGTACTTTAACGAATTCTCATTAATTTGCAATGTATATTTTTACAACGTATTACAAAAGTTATTAATGATATCAAATTAATTTTCGAGATTGTCATCGAATAAAGCATTGAATTTAACATAAACACATGCAGACCGCTAAAATTGCGAATTATTCATCAAAATGTATGTATGGAGGTACTTTATTTAATAGTATTATGTACATTAACAATTATGTTTATTTATTATTGATTTATACATTGTTATTGATATGCTTAGGTAATGACTGACTAGCATTTTCACATTTCATATGGCAAATATTTATTTTTATACATCTTAGTACATACTTTTTACCGATGACGTGTTTTTATTTGAAATGAGAGAAAGCAACGGTTAAGATACACATGAAAAAAATTTTTTCATAAATAATATAAAATATAAATGATGGACCGTAATGCATTATAATTATCTTTTGATAAATGTAACAGAGACATATTTTGAAACCAAGTCCGAAACCACTTCACATTTGTGATATTTATCTGGTTTTATTTTTATTTTTGGGTAGTTTTGCAGGCGTTTCATCCGCTATCAATTTCCTGTCGCATTCGTTTCCAGTTCGTAAGAAATCAGCCATAATGAAGGTAAACATTTGGTGATTAGATATACTAGGCTTGCGGTGAAAGCGGAAAGGAAAGTGAAAGCGGATAAAACACCTGTAGAACTAACCTTTTAAAGAGGCCGATTCGTCTTAAGAAATCTATTTAATATTTATTCAAGCCGCAATTAAATAAAATGGCAAACAGTTGATTAACTGTCACTTGCAATGACATCTGTGTAATTACAAACATCTACTGAAACTCATTACATTTAAACTTAAAAGAGTTTTAATTTATGCTATAGTCACTAGCAAGCCGGTTTTACTCTTTGTGACTACGAAAATTAATTAATATATTGACTTGGACTTAAGGCTGGGCATTTTAGATGAATTCCAATTTTTATTAATTTTTAACACTCGCTGAGAAACAGTTATCTAAGGTACCAGGTTCAGCAATCAGCACTAAAAGACTTTAAAAATAAAAATAAAATATATTATTGTATGAAATAAAACGAAGTTTGTTTCAGAACAATGCAATTTTGCAAATTTGCAACATATTTTACTATAAAATATGGTCTTGAATTGTCGTTGTGGGTTTGAAGAACAAATTATCTATTCATATAATTCTTCAATTATTTTAAAACAAAACTAGGGTTTAGAATACAAAAAGGGTAAAAATCATCTTACAAAAAAATATGAAAATAAAAAGATAACCATCTTTATTAGAAAAGAACAAACTGCGACACCCAAGTTTGCGTCCGTTAAGCTAGCTACTAGTAGTAAGCATTGCAGTAAACGTTTTTAGGGTGCCAGAGGGATTTGATGGGAGGGGCTTGAGGCTAACTTCACAGACGCAATTGCATCGTGACGTAATAAACTCGACATTTCCACAGTAGCAAGTATTATCTAAACAACAACTATCTATTGTGTAAAATTTAAAATTGACACTGATTCCCATAGGACTAGTACCTTATCATCTTGCGTCCTTCAGCATATTTATGTTAGCGAGTATTGTGTAAAATGTTTGGAAACAACTATAAATAATACAATTTAGGTGGGGTAGTGCCGATATGGCGGCGAGAATGGGGAGTGGTAGTGCGTCATAGGCGCTGGAGCCTGTAGATTCCGCAGTCGGCAGCCAGTTGTTGTCGAGGACAGACTGCTCGATCACGTTTTGCATTGTATCTAAAAGAAAAAATACAAATAAATTCAAATATGAATTAGATGTTACATTTAACACCTTTCCAGCGTAGTAGTAAATGAAAGTGATATGGGACTTCGTAATTTTTTTTAAATATCTATTGCATTATTAAACCGTCGTTGTCATTTTAAACACTGAAAATCCTTTTTATTATATAAAACACAAACTTTGTGTATCTGTGTTTTTAAATCGGGAAAATTAACACCATATTATTATATACTGTGATATACTTAGATACAAGTCAAAGCGCAAAGAAAAATACGATTGCTCTCGCACGTGGTCACACCAGGAATCGAACCTGGTACCTCTCGATTACGCGTCGAGTGTGTTATCCTTTTCACTAGCGAGCACTGTAATCGAGAGGTACCAGGTCTAGGTCCGGGTGAGACCACGTGTTTCGCAACCGTATCTTTCTTTGCGCTTTGACTTGTATCTATATTACACTGCAAATCTATTTACTGTCTGACTGTTTAGTATCTGAAGGGTCCGCCCTTCAGATATTAAACAGTCATCCTAGTCTACAGACCGGACGCTTGCATCATCACAATAATCAAATACATGTTACTATTTATTCCCTTCAAAAGTCCCTTCTTATTAAAGAAATCCATATAGACTGTAGCCCCTGGATAAATATCGACAACAGTTTATACTCGTAAAATTGACTATAAACTCTCAATATCTGTCTAATTGAGTATTCATACAACAATTAATAACCCCACAATAGTGTGAAAGTTATTGCGTGTTGATTTATCTTATCGACTACCACAGCGGACAAATTTATTCTGTATTTTAAAGGTTATATTGCAAGTATCATTTGGTGAATACCATTTGCTCGTATTATGTCACTTGAAGAAACCAAATAACAGTGTTAAAAACATAAAGAACAGCTGCGGTGGCATTGTCTTGCAAAATGTGACGTTCGTATTCAAAAATATCGAGTTTCCCTGTGTTTTAGTAGAATATCAGTGCTTCGTTCAGAAGAGGGAAGCGCATTAGTGAGCTGTGAATCTTTTTATTTTGCTGTAAAACAGTGCTTTAAACATTGGAAAATATGTACCCTTTTTTACTAAGTATTATTTGTGCTTTGTTGTAGAATGACAATTTAAAATATTAATGGGACTTTTTCTACTCAAATAATTTTAAATTAGTAATTGATGTTATCGAAGATGGTGGGACGAGCTTGATTCTTTCCAGAAGAACTGGTGGGAGATACCTGGACCGGAACACGTGAAAGAATGGAAGAGAGGCCTATGCGCAGCAGTGGGACACTCTAGGCTCTTAAAAAAACGTGACGTATACCGTCAGTTTTGTTACTGCCTTGTTAATTGGACTTTTGTCTAATAGCTTCATAAAAAAACCGGCCAAGAGCATGTCGGACATGCTCAATGTAGGGTTCCGCAGCCGTTTTAACAAAAAAATGCACCACAGATGACAAAAATAGAAGGTCAGTTTTTTGGCAATAACTTAAAGCAGTGCCCCCCCCCCTAGAAATATATATATATTTTATTTAACTATCAAAGTAAGTAGCGGCTTACACAATACACCTATGGTTCAAATATTTCATTCTTATAGTTTTTAAGTAAAATGCCTGTGACATACGGACGGATGGACATGACGAAACTATAAGGGTTCCGTTTTTGCCATTTTGGCTACGGAACCCTAAAAACAGTTGTACTCTTTAAGTTTATTAAATGTTATAATTGAAAATAATTTAACATATTTTTAAAACGTGAAATATTTATTACTTAGAACCATTATTGAGCTAATAGCGTCCCATTATTATACATTTCCAGTTTTGAAAATAATATAGGCTCTAAAAAACATAAAGAACGTACCGACAAAACACTCAAACGCATAACTGACTTCAAAAGGACCGCCACTCGGCATTATTTTCACGACAAGCTGAGTAGCATGCTTGAATATAAAATGGGTTTTAATTGGGTTCAGACTTTGAATTTGACAGGGCTTTGCTCATAACTTATAACATGGAACGGGGGAGATGAATAACTCATATATTTTCAGTCGACTTTTAATAATTTTTGACGACACGTTTGGCTCAGTGGGTAGCATAACGGCCTACGAAGCTGGTGGTCCCGGGTTCGAATCCCGGCCAGAGCAAGTATTTGTGTGATGAGCATGAATGTTTGCTCCTGGGTCTTGAATGATTTCTATGTATTTAAGTACGAGTACCTAGTACCCATAGTACAAGCTTTGCTTAGTTTGGGACTAAGTAGGTCGATTTGTGTAAGGTTGTCCTTGTCTTATTATTTATTTATCTGTGACAAACATGGCTGAACATGGTCAAAAATATCATGTTTATAGAGATAAAGATGTCTAGTAAAACATTTAGCATTTTGGATGTTGCTGTTGCTTTATATCATGTTCGCTTTACATAGATATTGATATCAACTTTTACGATTTTTATTATTATAAAAAAGAGGACGTAGCAAAATGTCCAAAAACATATATATATATATGATGTCACAGTTTGTGCGCTTATCATCCCATGTATTGGTGCTTAAGAGATCATACCGAACTCATTACACTAAAGACACCCTATTCAAGATAATCTGAATGAGAAGTTCTGATACCTAATTTTACCGACTTACGTAGTATGGAACGACTACAGGAAATCATTTCACTGAACGGGTCTAGTGAAATGATAAAACAAGTTGACTTTACGTGATCGTTTTGTCAACTCACTGACGTGTTTCAGGGATTTTATAAAATCACTAAACAAATGAAATGAAAAAACGAGTTGCCTTTTTTGGCAGGTTTCATCATTTCACTAAACAAATTTAGGGATTTCATCAAATGACTGACTTTTTCCAGGCAAATGATAAAATGGATTCGCCATTTTAATATCGTGCGTGATTTGGTCATATCCCTTAGAGATTTGTTAAAATCTCTGTTTTGGCCATTTCCCTGCGACATATATACGGTGAGAATTCATCCTAGTACGACGAGTTGGCATCGTGATCATTAGGAAAGACTTATTACTTACCCAAGTAACAAAATTTGGTACTATAAAAGTCCTGGGAACGTTTTTGGTTGTGCTAAATAGTGTTAATGATTAGCACTATAACGGTGTTGTAAATGTTTACAGAACCCCAAAGAGGCCCTAGTTTTATCACTGATTTATTCTATAAACATTACATAAAGGCTCGCCCGGTGATAAATCAGCTCTGTAGTTGAAGTATAAAAGTGTCGTAAAACGCTTTTCGGTACTAATATAGTGTTGTCTGCAACGTTTATGTCACAGTTTGCAACTATAGGAGTAACCAAAACATGTTTATAGTGCTATTTTGCACCATAAACGATTCCAGTGCTCTTTTTTATCACACCTGCTCCTGCGCTATTTTGTTAACAAATATCGCTAAGTCATTTATGTTTTATTTCATTCGCCATTTTTGCTTAAGTGACATATGTTATGTAGGTAATAAAAGGACGTAACTATATAACATTCGTGGACCGTAACTCAGTCGGTACTTTCACTTGCGAAAATTATTGTATTGATAAAATCGTTATGCTGATTTCAAATTTGACAATGCCCCTTCATTATTTACGTGTTTTAATTAAATTTCAATTAATAAAATAAGGACTTGTCCCGACTGCGGCTGCTACAGTACACATAGGCTCCAGCCGTGCTGCTAATGTGCTATCACGGCAGAAAACAGCAGCCATATTTTAACAGATTAGGGTTCCATTGTCCAAATATAAAATAGTGAAGTCAAAATATATTTATTTGAATGGACTTATATTAAATGCACAATGGGGCATAATTTGAGATGTGGTAAATATGTTACCACACCAATTCTAAATCTGTTGGGTTTCCTTCTCCGGAATATATCCCGATCATAAAAGGAGGTAGCTAGGGCATTTCATAAATATAATACAAAATTGGCCATATCTGTTGTTTTGAGCTGTGATAAAGGGGTAGTGTCCTCACTCTCATATTCGTCATCATAATTACTGGTTTGACAAGAAATAACTTTATTGCTACAGCCCTATTGAAGTACAAAACAAATATTTTGTGCAGAACCACGTGCTATATTTATTGGACTCGCTTGACCAGTATGAAACCTTTTATGAAATACTAGTGATATAATTGATACTGAAAAGCTAGTATAGATCTAAGTAGTCATATAATTAGTATTTTTAGTGCTATTATGTCACGCTTTAGTCTCGTAACAGTAACACAAACTCACTTATGGAAGGTATTATGCTATTTAGAATTTAAGTTATTTAGTAACTGTACCAGGTAACTTATAGTACTATTTGATACCATAAAAGAATTTTCATGACTTTTATAGAACTCTAGCCCCATAGCGGTGTTGAAGGAGCTTTTAAGAAGCTAAAACGTTACGTAATGGGTGTGCAAAGTCCTTTTATAGTGCAGATTGATTCTGTAATAGTGTTTTCGGTACTGCTACAATACTAGTACTATAAAAGTTATTTTGACGCATTATTAGTGCAAAATAGGTACATAAGAGTGTCAGTAGAGTCGTCTGTAGTATTATATAGTACTATAATTGCTTTTTGCATATCTATTACAGTGCAACACCTTAAAGATTTTATTGTATGGTTCTTTAAGCGTTCTAAGAGCTACATTATAGAACTTAAATGCTCTCGAATCTTATAAAACCACAACGCTCTGTTTAAAACCTTTATATTACAAGCAGTCACAATGGTTACCATTATAGGCTTACTATGTCACTGTTTGGTGATATAATGCCTTAGTTATAGAACCTTTTGTTACTTGGGTACTTAGATGTTTATCATTGGCGTCCTCCAGCCTGAAATAACGATACTTACGTATTCCTTAAGACTACATGTAATTTGTAAGGCTTTGTACTTTGCAAAATATCATTGATAATTACCATAAGTGGTTGCGTCCTGCGCCTGCGTATGCTTTTGCTCCGCTGGTTGCAATGGTACCACGTAGCCTGAAACAAAAAATACGTATGAAAAACATACCGAGAAATTGGTTAATATCAGTTTGGTAGCAACTGACCATCAAAAGAGCCCATACATCATACATACATACATTTTCAAGTTAAAAATGAATATGTATTTTCTTGGCAAGTGTGCTTCATCTGAGGCTTCGTTGTCTCGTCACCTGCGGCCCTGGCCCTGGTCCTATGATAGCCCTATTTACGAGTACCATGCTTTAAATGATACAGCATACGTCACTTTCTGATATATAAGCGCATCATTTATTTATCGCTCAATAAACGCGACCGCATATTGCATAATTGTACAGTAATGCAATATTTTCTAAAAAACTAAAAACACTGCTTTTGAACCTCTGCTCTGACTTAAACGGGTTTCTACAGAATAATCACTGACCCAATCATTGTCGAGGTATGGGTAAATATTGCGACATCCTATGATATGAATAGTATAAGAAGCCTTTGATGACATTATATAAATATTAATAATATTATGTTATTTATTGTATAATAATAATATGTTGACATGTAAAATAATGTGTACTATTATTAATAAACTAGAAGGTTGGCACTTTCCTGAGAAAAGGTCATAACCCCTCTTTGTTACTTCAGCGTAATCGGGTAAAAAGTATCCTATAACCATCTGTGGATACCCAGCTACCCGTGTACCAATAATAGTTAAAATTTGTTTAGCCAATTTGCCATGATGAAACCACAACAACACATACAAAAAAACAAAAAATATCGATTTAGTGACCTCCAAATAGCCCATAACAATATTTTTTTTGAAAATATCCTCAATGTGCAGATTTCATTTGTACAACTGATAAGCTCGCTGGTCTGATCGAGATGAAATGTTTACCAATTTTACATAAAGTATAATTTAAAAGGCAATTAATACTAAGGCATTTTTGAGATCTTGAAGAAGTGACATGAAACTAATAGAACGAGACTGAGTTTCAGTGACGATTGGTCACTTTTTAAGCAACAAGATTTTATAAGTTAAAACCATTCATTCATCTCTTTCTAACGTCCTAACAAAAGAGAGACAAATCGTGTATGCTTTAATTCGAGCTCCAATTTTCCTTTTTCAACGTTCCGGCTGTGGAAATCTCCTGTGTATGAAAGCTTGTTGGTACGAGTATACATTCAGTATGCAATCTTTCAATGGATAAAAAAAACCCCAACAGACTTAGAAAAAAGCTGATATACTGGAAACGGCAGAATCAATTATTCGAAGTAATAGGTAAGAAATAAAGATCAAGATACTTCTTTGATAAAACAATATAAAGTTGATTCACCAGTTTAGAAGATTCACACGTTCAACTTGGACACCCCTCGTTTTTAAGGAGTTATATAGATGAATATAAAATACTTACGAGACGGGAAGTACTCGGTGGTGGTCGGCGGCGGGGGCGTGGTCGTGGTCGTTGTCGTTGTCGTCGTTGTTGTCGTGGTCGTAGTTGTCGTTGTTGTTGTTGTTATTTTGATTTCTGCATACAAAATAATAAGTTGATTCACGATCTGATGCAATTACTATTAAAACGCTCGTTACAATGACAACACATATCATTGAGTACAATAACACTTTTTGAATACATATTTAATGTTAGTTTTTTTTCATAAATTATAGGTTAAATCCTAACACGTTAAAGAAAAACACTTTATAAAGTGTTGTACATCCGATTTCCTTAGTCATCAATTTAAAAAAAAGTGTATTTTAAATTATATTTTATAGTACGACTACTCTTTAACGAACACCAAATACACAAAAGATATTTCACATTTTTTTTAATAACAAGGTAGACAATTGACGGTTTTCAATATAAAATAGGAACTGATTCTAGAGCAATCTTGAAATTGTTCAATTGTTAAATTGAGACATTAAGTGAATGTGTTATTTTGATAATGGGAAATTTTTAAAAGACAAAGATAAGAAAATGATTTAAACAGCAGAGCAATTTTAATTGTACAATTTATTTTCTTTTTTTTTGGGTTATAAGCGAGGGCCATAATAAATAAATAACGATTTTGGTTCTGATCGGAATAACAAATAAAATAAAGATATTATTCTCATTTCGCTACCTGAAAGCCGCCTTCAATATTATCTAATTAGGGAACGAATGAACAAAGCCTAATTAGACTTGTTAATATTTCAGAACAACGACTTTTTTATATTTTTTGGAATGGAACATTGTTTTAAATAACACATTATTTTACTAACGCAAAGCCACGTTAATTAAATAAGTTAAAGCTTTTTATTAAAATTATTAATGACTGAAATCTTTATTGAAAAAAAAATCAATTGGAAGAGCGGTAATCTTCAATTTAGAAGAGATCAGTAATAAACTAAGATCACTAGTTAAGTTAATTTTACTTTATTATTTATTTACTTAATTTTATATTATAACTAGAACGTTCCCGCAACTTCGTTCGCGGAGGACAAAAGGTCATAACCCTTCGTTTTTACTTCAGCGTAGTCGGGTAAAAAGTATCCTATAACCATCTGGAGATACCCAGCTACCCGTGTACCAAAAATATTCGGAATCAGTTAAGCCAATTTTGCGTGATGCAGCCACAACGACACATACAAACAAACAAAACATCTAAAAAAAATCTTTTTCGTTTTAGTGACCTCCAAATAGTCCGTAACAATCAATTTTTTGAAAATATCTTCAATGTACAGACATTTCATTTTTACAACTTTATAATAGTATAGATATACGTACGGGAATTGCTTGTTTAAAGTAATTAATACGATTCTTTTTTTTGAAGCTACTATTTAGGTATCTTGCCCAAGGTCATTGTTCGTTTGTGAGTTGGAATACCTACTATCTATAGCAATCTAGACAATCACTTCTTATACTTTTTTGGCTCGCACAATCCTTCGAGGAGCGTACGTATTTTCAAAATCTCATCACAAAAGCAGGGTCACCAACTGTTGTTCTATGGCAGAGCTTTACATTCGACTACTAAAAATATGATTACCCTATTTTCCGCGTGAAAATGATTCATTAGAACAGTAAAGGTATACTCGCTTCAATATGACTTAGAAAGAAAAAATCAATGTACCGATTAACTTTCAAAGTGGTGCTGACAGCTATCATCTCATAGAGCAACGTCATATAACCGCACTACGTAACAGACGATTGAAAACAACTGGCTCTGAATGTAAAATTATTCGTTAAAGTCTTACCGTAAAGTCTGATAGTGCCTTCCGTCTTGCCCATAGTATTGGTAGACACACAGATGTATGTCCCAGCGTCTTCAGTACGGAAGTCGGAGATGTTAAGCACCATACGCGTCTGGTACGGCAGTATTCGGTCGTCGCTGAGGTTGTAGCGCCCTCTGAAAATTATCTGACCATAAAGTCTCCAATACACTACTCGCGAAGTTGGTCGAGGTTGGTAGAACACGATATTATAGAAACGAACTTCACTTTGCTTTGCGCAATCTCGATTTTGCCTTCATCCAAGTTCCAATCGTTGTCGCAAGGTTACCTGAGTATAGTAGTCACGTACTTCGAACTTCGAATAACTTTGGCGAGCGCTTTGTCGAAGCATCGAAGCGAGTAGTGTATTGGGGCTTTAAGATATCGAGAATTATAATAGACAATAAGATATTGATCCGTATCGGTTTTTCAATGACCACCGTGCAAACGCTATGCCAAAGGCATCGATTGGACATTGGACAGGCCATGTGCCAAATGGACAGACGTAGTGATGTTTGCTGGAAGCTGAGCTGATCCTCAGCAATAAACAATCAAATATGATATATACCTACTACTATATTTTTTATATCAAATACGGGTTCACGAAATGTACCGAAACCTGATGAATTTGATTCCAAATGCATTAATTAAAATGGCAGGTTTCATAGAAAAAAAATGAAATAGTGGATCAGTACATCATTCCACTATTTAAAAATATATCGTTCATCTAATTGGTATATTGTGTTAATTTATAACTAAATTCAACGTACAAATCTATTGGCAAATTCTAAAAGGTCCAAACCGTGGAAAATGTTTTAGTGAATTCTTGTTAACCGCGGTACTCTTAAGTTGGGGCAAAACTGGCAATACTAATTGATCCTACTTACCCCGAAAGTATCATTTCCTCGCCGCTCTTGAGCCAATAGTTGATCGCCTGCGGGTAAGCCTCGACGAAGCATTCCAGTCTCGTTTGAGACCCCGTTGGTACTCCTATTACCTTTGTCGCAACTACTATAGAAGGAGCAACTGTGGACAAGTGGTTATTTTAAACACATTTAGAGTCGGTCGGTACGGAATTTCGGAGCGACATTGTCGAATTCCATTATAGCTGGCCTTTGTTATTCAAGCTTAATACAATTTTCAAACAACTAATGGACGCTGTAGCATATTATGCGCAATAACTTTAGAAATCAGCATGCATTAAAGTTATTAAAATTGAGTAATGCATTCCTGTCCAATTAATTTTAGGTAGGTACAGTTATAATTTTAGCGGACATTCTTTTATCAGTATTACAATAGGGGTTATTATATACAGTGATTATATTTTTGAGTGTGCAGATGACTACAATAAACGGGTAAGTTATTCAAAAGTTTTTAGACACTTTTTTGTCGAAACGTCTGTAGATTTTACTGCGATCATAAATTATTTCTCAATAGTCCAAGATATCTCTACCAAACGGGTGAACCGACTTTTAGCCCCCACTTTTGACGTCTGGCGTTACCAAAAATGTTTCTGGAGTTACCAGGAAATCGGGGTTCTGATATATGGTTTCTTCTAATTTCATTCAACTTTTTTACGTACACCATGAATTTAAACAAAGAGAAACCATTGTTTAAATGCGTTACTTTACAACAAAGTTAAAAAGTTTTGGACAGATTTGTTTAGTTCTAAAATTTGATTCATCCATTTGGGTACCTTACATTTACGAGTAACATAAAATGTCTCAGAAATCTGCAGACACTTTATAAAAATGTGTCTACAAAAGTGTGGCGGTTGAAACGGTTGAATAAAATAATAACCCATATTCAAGAAGTGAGTTAAAATAAGTATATCGTTTATGTATATATGTAAACACTTCATTGTATATAGTAACCAGTTACAAAAGCAATAAACTTAAAAGATATAAGTACAAAGGCGATCTTATCCCTATTAGGGATCTCTTCTAGTTAACCTTTGAGCAAGTGAGTCGTTTAACCTAATTTTATGCGGATTGTGGCTAATTACTTCCAAATATGGGACATGAAACGGATAGCGATTGAAAAGCCAGTAAAACTACCTTTTAGCTGCTCACTGTAGTATACTTACAATTAACATTAAGCATGATCCGCTTGGACACGGAGGGCGGGACGTCGTTAGATGCGATGCACAGGTACGCGCCCATCTGTCGTCGCTCCACCTTCGTCAGGTTGAGGTTGGGGCCCATAAACATGTCCACTGGTCGCAAAAAAAGTGACCATAAATAACAAATAATAGCTCTGTGAACTGTGGATCTCGTGAGTTTTTCTGACTCGAGTATAAATTCCATATAATTATCGAACATCCTCACAAAATTTTATAAGACTCGGTTGACAAATGCAACCCGTAAAGAGGACAACCGGACATTTAGTTTTGCCCAAGTTGAAACGGAGACGCTTTGCTCACCACGTTCGTTCAGTTAATTGGGTCATACTGGTTCTAGAATTTAGCCGTCTTTCCTGTGGACAACGCAATAGTTAAGGGCTTGGGTACATATAACTGATATTTTTATCGTTTAGATCTAGAGTATTAATCAATTTGTACATCGCCTATAGGGCACTAAGAAAAATTAGTATTTAAAGCCCTTAACTATCGGGTGTCCACAGGAAAGACGCATAACGCTAACTCATACTAAAAATAATTATGACCCAATTATTACTTAACTATGGTGGTTATGGCTGGTGACGCATTCTTATTGCAATAGCTTAAACAAATTGATATCCAAATTACATCCAGATTCATTATCATTCCTACAAATGCAATAGTTAGAATTCTTAAATGACGACACTTTGTAATATAATCAATAATTATTGTTACCTACTCTAAGCCTTATGTTAAACATGTTTAAATGATCAAATGAATTTACATTTACTTGACATTATTAAACATATCAATTTATATTCTATTGTAATTTTTTATTATTATTGTATAAATTCGTATCTCTGATGAAATTAAAATTGTACGTTATGAATTTGACATTTTTACACATTATTTATTACCTGTAATTATTATTATTATTTTGAATTTCCCTGGAATGCTTGATTTATTCATTTGATTATTTGAAAGTGTACAAATATATTATAATGCATGTTTGTACTTAGCAGATTAAGCATCATTTTGATTTTATGTCGTCATCGTTTTTATGTTGCCATGCCATAGGGCATACCCTGATAGCAGGCTTCATGTACTTAGTAATAAGTTTAGACCTTAAGAAGGTGTTGTGAAATGTACATGACTGCAATAAATAAATAAATAAATAAATAAATAGTTCCGACATCTGTCTGGGACCTGATCATGGGACGTATTCTCTCATTGAATCAATATCGCCACGTAAGGCTACCAAAAATCCAGGGCATTTGAACCCGACATACAAAGAACAAAACAAAAATAACAAATTTACAACAGTCGACTGCAGTCAAGACGATTCTCGGAAAAAGTACAGATTCAATCTTCTCGTCCCCTATTTTCAACTGTTGCGATTTTTTCTTCAAATTGAATACTCCGATAAGATCATGACAATATACAAAATAATATCAAAAAAGAAACAGCAGAAATACTGGGCAAAAAATATTACAGGAAAGGATTACTGGTTTTTAAAATACTTTATTTAATTTGCTATGATTGTTTCCATTCTTACTTTTTTGGTTTTGGGTCAAAGCTTGCAAGTTAAAATTGCCCCACTTCCCGGTTTCCCATTGAGCTGAAATTTGAAAAACTTATGTAAAGTGACAGTGCAATATTATGCAATATGATCCCATCGCGCTGATCTGTTGATGGAGCCGGAAGGTGGAACATTGTAACAAAACAGAACTAGCAATATGCATCTGATTCAAGGCCACTGGGATTAGCGGAGAATATCCGAATTAATCGTCTATGTTTAATGAGATGGCGACGCTGCAACATCTTCAATAATGCATCGGCGATCCGTTTTACGAAGTTGATTAAATCAAAAATTCTGGCCAAATTGCAGGTACAACGGTTCGCGATCAGATTGGAGACATTCTGAAAAAAGGGCAAGTGAAAAATACTCTACATCAAAGAGCATGCATGAAGAGATTAATGAATGTTAATGAAACGGCAATTATATGCCAGGACCGTAGCATGAGGTAGGAGGTAGTCTCTGCCTACCCCGTTGGGAAAAACGCGTGATTGTATGTATGTATGTATGAAGGTACAAGACTGTATTTACTTGCATTTTTAATTTGCTGAACAAAACTTTCTTTATCTGTTTAAACTTCTAGTGTAATGCTTCAAATAACTTAAGGTGATAATATAAGCGAACACGCAATACTCAATTTTTTTATCATCATTTTCATATCTCTTCCCTTTGTCATTTACCTATTGAATGAAAATATTGCGGATTTTTCAGATATTTTTTTAATCACTAAAAATATTTATGTTTGATATGAAGCAACCGATTGGGAGAGGTAGTAACCTAAAATTAATCTCAATCAGCAGAACCGCTATACTCAGAAATAAGATTCAAGGACACTGAGATTCGTGTTATACGTCCGAATTAATCTTCAATGCTTAATGAGATGGCGACGACGCTGCAACGTCTTCAATGATGCACCGGGCGGTCCGTTTTACGAAGTTGGAAATTGCATCCGAAATTCTGACCTAATTATTAAACGCTGCAAGATTGCATTTCAACGCATTTATAATTTGATAAGCAAAGCTTTTTTTATTTGTTTAAAGATCTCAATATGGCGTCGGTTAATAGGGAGTACGAAATGACAATTTTAATTCAAGGTAGATATACAAACCAAATTCAAGGTAGATATACAAACTTTAGTAAGTATTCAGAAGAAGAAGAGGTAACAAAAATAATACATAATGTACTTAAAAAGTAGCAGGTTATTTAAATGTAATTTAGAGTAACGGTGTTAGTGCTCCCTAGAGCTACCGGTTGGGAGAATCAGTGAACGGACATCAACCCTAATTAGCAGAATTCTGATCTTTTGATCATGAATAAAATACAAGGTCCTGAGATTGGCGTAAAGCATTCGATTTTATCTTTAATACTTAATGCCATTCAGGTCATTGTCATTTTATAGTTTTACATTGACACGGAATTTACAAATAGTATTTTTTTTATGTCGTTTCGTTTTTTAATAAAATTCGATATGAAAGATTGCACTACAAAAACAGCGTACGGCACTTACGTCCTTTTGTTGAGAATCACTGTTGTTTGGTAAGAAGACAAAATCGGTATATATTCGATCGTGTTCAAAATAGTTTGTGTTGAAAGTATTTATTAAGCTTTATTTTTATGATTGTTTTTATATTTTTTGGACATAAGCTTTGGAAAATAGAAGGGGGGACACAATTCATAATAATAATAATGATCATAAATCACCCCACCCCTAGAAATATTATTTTTTATTATTTAACTATCTAAGTAGCGGCCTACGCAAGACATCTATACTTCAAATTGTATCAATATTCATCTTGTAGTTTTTGAGTAAAATGCCTGTGACATACGGTCGGACATGACGAAACTATAAGGGTTCCGTTTTTGCCATTTTGGCTACGGAACCCTAAAAATTCATGACAGCTAACTTTTAATTTTTCTTGCTGATCTGTACAAACTAAAGGAAAAAGAATACAGTCGATTGTCGTAAACAAATGTCACATCCAGGATTAAAAAAAATTATATCTTAAAAACAATATGACATTAAAATAAACCATCCGTAGATTCTGAATCTATATAACGCGTATTATTGAGAAAAAATATTATATGAACACGTTTGGGAAACTCAATATCTCTTTTTACGTATTGCTAAGAATAGCATCCAAAGTGCTATCCAAATTCAAGGTAGATATACAAACTTTAGTAAGTATGAATTGCATGCTGATCATAACTTTTCTTTATCTGTTTGACGTTGTTAGACAAAGAAGGTAGGCCTATATATTTAAAAAGGCTAAAGAAATTATTAGTTGACCTGAGGGGCTACTCCGAAAACCGAAAAACGAAGTTCGCTTGGTGCCATTCCTCCCACTTAAATACAGCTTTACATGAGAGCGAGAGGTACGGCACGTTACGAACTTCGAATTTCGAATTTCGGAGTAACAACCCCTCAGGCGTATTGATGAATTCATATATAGTGAAAACAATGGAAATACCTATTAAAATTTAAAGTGAAAGTTACTATTTGCATAACAATTATTATTTATTACAAATGACATTCATAATTAGTTTATTATAATTATTACCTTTTTTATAATGTAAAACTGCGCACATTCATCTTCGCACACATCTAACGGGTTCGCGGTTGTGAAAGTGTTAAGTTAGTGATTGCTTCATTTTAAATTGACGCTAAAATTAATTGTACTTTTAAAAAAATCATCTAGTTTCTGTTTAGTTTTTATTAAAAAAATATTCGTGATCATTTCACAAATACTTCGCAGGGTTTCTTTATAGTGTTCATTTCATTTCAAAGGCAATCTTACAACTAACTTGGCTAAGGATATTTACGCACCACTAGATACTTTGGCAGATCACTGCGACCAGATATATGCTAATCCCCTAAATTCAATTGTTTGTCTGTTTCTGCGATATCGATACGGCTAATTGCATTATTTCACTAGAACCGTAATAGGATTACGAGGGGGAATGTGGCCTGTCACCTACGGTTATAAGGAAGGACATGTTCTAAACATGCTCGCTCTTTGGGTTATATTGCTACGGGTATTATGCAGTTGTAGACTTCTTTGGTACAGTTAATGCGATGCAACTTTGAATTATAATAATAATAATTACTTTATTTATTTGTCATAAAATTACAATTATACATAAAAAATACACTCCAGCTTCAGGTACATCAGCAGTAGTATTACAAAATTAGATGTGTAATGTATTTTCGACATAGACTTACTTTTAGAAGCAGCATATACCTACCTACTTAAGGCGTGTGTTCATACAAAGTTAAATTGGTCCCTTACACTAAGCAAAGCCTGTCCCGTAGGTAACCAATTGTCTGATATGTGATGTGAATGCTTCGGTAACATTAATAAATTTCCTAATATTCTGTAATCAGCAGTATTTTGGTTATTATTGCGTTATTTTCACCTAAAGGACACACCACAGTGTGTTTTACCGCAAAACACCCAAATGACCATATTCATTTCCTACTGTAGGGGAGACCGAGCAAGGTTATCTCACGCGGAGGTTGTCACAGCGGCCATAATGGACTATGATCCTGTGTCGAAAGATCGCGAGAGCTCTGTATCTCTCTCCTAGATAAAGCTGTCGCGATCTTTCGCCACCGTTTGTGGAATTTATTAGTTCGTTCATATTTCTATTATGGCCTACGTGAGACAACCTTAGCCGGTGTCCCTTAGCTATGCTAAAGTATGATAGTTTTTTTTTTTTTACTACAAAGCCGCGGGTAAGACGTAGTCATGACTATTTTCCATTTTCAATGTGAGCAATGCGATGCCAAGAAGTGTCGGAAACAGGAAAATGACAAATCTTATTACTTTTCCTTGTTTTTTAATTGACGTCCGCTTGCCAGCGGCACAAAACGTTTCAAATAAAATATAGTTAAAAGTTAAAACGAATATAGAAGCTGCCAAAATTTCAAGTTTGCTGTGCGTCACATATCATTGTTTGGGTGAATGTTATTCGTGTATACATTATTTTACTGCGCACGACTAAATGGTGTTTCATTAAGTAGTAGATTAAGTAGTTTCTAAAAACAGTATGATATGTAGGCCACTGAATGGGTGTCATGTTACTTACAGTGTTTTTTTATAAGACGCCAAATACAGAAAGTCCAAGATTTTGCGAGCGAAATAGGTTCGTTGTAAACAAAGTAAATTAAAGCAATAACAATACGCCGTGCCGTACCGTAAATCGAAACTGTCACAACCATTTATTAAAAACTTCCGCCTCCCTAATTTCGACCGCCACCGCTGCAATGTCTACCAAAGAATTGTTTGATGAATATTCATACGCGCCAAATATTCTGAGGGAGCAACAATCGGTGCGCGAGGCTCGTGTGCACGTAAAACATTAATTAAACCGTCTACGTTCCTATCTGGAACAAAGCTTTGGTGAGAATTCTTTTTGAAAAAACAGTTGCTTGGTTGCCGCAGACTGCAATTCTTATACATGTTAAACAAACTTTGCTGAAAAGACTGTTTAATATAGTTTTTTGATATGAGCGGTTCAACAAAATTTGCAGCTACGAGTAGCACATTTTCGTGGTAGTGAATACACAATGCTTGCTCTAACAGTAGTGAGACAATTACTGTGCTCGAGGCTTGGCATGCATATAAAACATTAGTAAAATTGACACCAAGCTTTACTAAGATTAAAAAAAGGCATTCGCTTAGTTGTCTCACACTGCCATTCCTAAACACGTTAAAATAACTGATTTAATATACTTCTATAAGTATGTACGAGTATACTTCATACGGTACATAGGGACACGGGATAAAATGAAAGGTTTTTTTGTAGATGTTGGCATAATGCTCACTCTGTTAATTAAATACATATAGACCATTCGAAAATGTCTGTTATACAGTGTAATATATCGCCACGCTAGCAACTGGACGGATAGTCAAGGTAGGCAAGAAGAAGATTATTTGCTTTGTAATCTGGTGTCTGTGACAATTGGACTAAGGGTTTTCCATATTGAGAAAGCGATTATATTATGTACTATTAAAGACTCCGCCAAAGTATCCGTACGCTAAATTGTAAGCTAATTGCTACTTCAAAAATGATTGCAAAATGATAATTTTGATACAATTTATGCGTACTGCTTATCTTCATGTAGCTCCTGGGTCTGGTCCTTCATTTGTATGTTGATCTCTGCTACAGAATACACGGATGTAGGAGACTCTTGGCCATATACGTCAGGATTACGTCCTGCCCTTTTCGCTTCACCTGATCGCAGTTTGTGCCATAGCCTTATTCCTATTTCGTCACCAGGTCTCGATCAATGCTATTACTATAATATTTCTAGTGTACCCACCTTTTGTAGCTCCCCGGTCTCGTCCCTCAGTTGTGTGTTGGCGCTATCCTCTCTCTGCCACAGAATGCTAGGATGGGCTGTGCCGTGACGTCCTCCCGCCCTTCTCATGCCACCAGCGGGCCTATGATGGTCGCGTTTATCACGCGATAAATGATATGATAACGCGCCTGTCCCTCTCGCACTCACATACGTGTCAGAAGGTGACGGCAGCTATGTCACTTATTTATCGCGTGACAAACGCAACCATCAAAGGCCCGCAGATCCACGTTTGTGCCTTCGTCTTACATCTATCACATCACCTGGTTTTGACTGATGATTTTGCTATAATATTTGTAAGCTCACTTTTGTGTTGCTCCCCCGTCTCGTCCCTCAGTAGTATGTTGGAGCTGTTCTCTCTCCGCCAAAGAATGGGCGGATGTGAGCAGCCCTATGTCATATACGACAGGCTCTCGTTGTGCCTTTCTAGTGCCACCAATCTCATCACCTGGTCTCGACTGATAACTTTGATACACTATTTATATTAAGCCCACCTTTGTGTAGTTCTCCCGTCTCGTCCCTCAGTTGTATGTTGGAGCTGTCCTCTCTCCGCCACAGAATGCGCGGATGTGGGCGACCCTCAGCCATACACGACAGGCTTACATCCTGCCCTTCTCGTGCCACCAAGTCACCACTGGTACCCTCGTCTACGATGTCTGGTGGAACTGTTGAATAAAAAACACATGTAACATTTTGCGATATGAATAAGTATGATCCATGAAAAAGGCTTTCTCTGAACCAAAAGAGTGGAGCCACAATGCACAGGATAGGGTTTATTGATAGACGAACTCTTAATTGCTTATAAGTTACATAAGGGAGTACAGAAATGTGGCATTTAGCATCATGGCTATTATACTGTTACCTTCAGCATACTGGCTGCATTACTGATCGTTTAATGCCCACAAAACTCTATCTGTCTAGTGGTAAGACTTCATTTTCATTGAGTGCTGTGAAATTGAGGTTAATTATGTCCGCTCTCTTATTAATAACGCAACTAATCTTTATTTAGAACCTTTAATGTCAATTTTGTCTAAAAGATGCTGACTAGCGGCGAATGTCCATTCGTTGCCAAATTGGTTACGTCAGCCACCTGAATAGAAACGGCCCTCTTACTAGCCAGTAATTTTACCCGCTGTGACCAAAAGCCTTCGCAAAGATTTTATCACCGACTATGATAAACCACTTCGACAGGTTTCCAACTTAGAGCATAATCATTTTCGTGAAATTCAATGGCTGCTACTCTACGTCGGCACTGACGTCTATAATTCCTTGTTAACTGGCTCAAGCAATTATTAAAGTAATACAAAACAGAATTTCCTAACTTTAGAAATTTAACCGAAATAAGCCTCTAAAACGAAGCGCGGATGTTAAAGTGATAAAGTATTTAAGCAAGTGGTTGAGTTACTTTAATTCCCTAAACGGATAAGACATCCGTGTACTTCATAAAAGTTGGATAGGGAGCTCCGACCGTGGAAATATAATTTATGCACCGAAAACCTGTATACGCAGCTAAGGGAATAAATTTTCACCGGCTACATTACTTATATTCCTATTTTTCCCCTGTGCTGGAATTTTAACATAAATCTTCCGATACGGATCTTTAATAAATATTATTGCAAGTTAAATCCTGACCTGACTAGGGGCTAAATGAATGATTGTGATTTATAATATTTTGCTTTAGTGAGAAATCACATTATTAATTGAGATTACATTCTGATTTTTTATATCAGATTGCTTTCATCTACATTACAATATAAATGATCCGGCTTCATCACACTAAATCGGCTAATCGGATTTAAACTATTTTTGGTACATGCGTAGCACGGTATCCAAAGGTGCGTCCACACTTGTATCATTTGCTCGTATCCGATCACCGTGCCGTGGCATGACTGCGTATCGCGCTGCTTGGACGCTCACTGCCGGCGCGCCGATCATGCCGCACTCTTCCGAATGGATTTCGAGCGATCGGATCGGCGCAACGTCCAAACGCGTGATCGTGACACGCGATCATGCTACGCGACGATGATCTGATACGGGCAAATGATACAAATGTGGACGCACCTCAATGTTCCTCAGTGCATTTGATCCCTTTTTCGTTGATAACACATATGAAACTTTGATATATTTAACGGACACAAGGCCATTTTGAAAAATGAATGCTGCGGGAGGGACACATATAAAACTCATTCAAAAAAGTCACAGTCACAGACGTAATGTCAGAGGGGCTACTCCAAAATTCAAAAAACGAAGTTCGTATGGCGCCATCTCGCCCAGGTAAATACAGTATAACATGAGAGCGAGAGGGACAGCACGTTACTAACTTCGTTTTTTGGGTTTTGGAGCAGCCCTTCAGATTACTTTTTGTTAAACAATTGTGAGACCGTTTATTGTTTTCTATAGTTTATCTTAAGGGCCTTTTCACACTAGTAAGTTGCGAGCGTGTTTTATATACAAATATCAGTCGCCGCGAACTCGCTGCGTGATCGCTTTCATACAAAAATCGCTCGCAACTCGCTAAGTGTGATAAGGCGCAATTGTGCTGTTTCTCTTGTTGGTAGTATTAAATAATTGTAGTAATGTATTCTGCTACATGATATAAATTATATGCAATTTAATTAAGGCAAACCACTCTCGTTGTGGCAGTACGGCCATAGCTGTAACGTCCACAGCCTTTATGCGTCACTTTACCCGTTGTCCCCTTAAAGTAGGTAGTGCGTAAAATCGAGGTTACCCTGAAGCTGGTGCTGTGGAACTAGAGACCTTGGTAACGAGTTTAATTTAGCACAAAATACTTTCCTTAATATAAAGTGAGTGGCAGTTTTGTGAAGGTAAAAGTCACCGGCCACATCAGTAGTGTTCTATCACGACGATCCTTATTTACATCTGTTCGTGAATGTATTTTAATCATAATTTATTAATATTTATATATATTATATATATTTATTTTTATTAACTTAATTTAATATTTATAATTATTAACAGCTTAAACTTGAGCTCAAACATAAAAAAGAGCTCGAAATAATAAAATTAACAGCGCGTAGATATTCTCGAAGCTATTGTATCGTAAAACAATCAGGTATTTGTCATTGTAAATGGAATTCGGTTTATTCGTAGTTCATACAATAAATATGATTTAAAACGCTGTAATTCAAAAAATGACACACTTAATTAAGATCATCACGTGATATAAATTCGCTATATAAAACTGAATTATGGAATATGTGTTATTTATAATATTTTTACTGAAGCAAAAAAGTAACCACAATATACTTCAAGCGCATTATTTACTCGATAGCTAAACAAATAAGTGAATACTTCCACGGCTTCATGCCTGGAACAAGTTATGAAACAAAACTATTTTGACATAACTTGGTGGTCAAATACTTTATTTGAAGTAACAAATACTGTGCAATCGATGGAATATATTCATAATGGTAATTAAGAAATGTATTGACCTAATATCAGATGTACTTGCGGTTTTTTACAATAAGTGTTTTAATTTCGGTGTTTTTCTGGATGAGCTAAAAGTGGCTATGGTTCACCGGTGTTTAAAAAGGGACTAAAAACAGATCCGTTCGGCGAGATATTCATAATGGTAATTAAGAAATCTATTGACCTAATATCAGATGTACTTGCGGTTTTTTACAATAAGTGTTTTAATTTCGGTGTTTTTCTGGATGAGCTAAAAGTGGCTATGGTTCACCGGCGTTTAAAAAGGGACTAAAACAGACCCTAAGAATTATCGACCCATTTCACTCCTTTCAGTGATATCGAAGGTGTTTGAAAAGCTTATCAAAACCCGTCTTCTGACGCACCTTCGAGATAGTGTCATCATCAATACACGGCAATTTGTCTTCCAAAGGAATATACCCGTTGATACAATCGATTGTTTCATCAAGATGTCAAAAATCGTGTGCCATATTCATAGCAGGAAGAGAGTAATGGGACTATTTCTCGACCTCAGCTCAGCGTTGGATACTGTGGACTACGAGATACTTCTGAGGAACTTGGAGTTTTATGGGATCAGAGGTAAAGCACATCGTATTGTTAATATTTTCATTTTTATTATTATCTAACTTATGTTGACGATCATGATTTAAATACGTGTAACTTTGACACTTAGCAAATGTATAGTGCTATTTTATCATGAAATAAATAAATCTAATCTAATCTAATCTATCCTGCAAATTTACCTTCAAAATCGGAAATAGTACCTACGTAGAAATTAAACATGTAGAAGAAGGGTGTGAAAAGTTAGTCAAGTCTGGGCTAGTGAAAGTAGAAAGAGGTGTACCATAAGGATCTATCTTGGGCCCTGTGCTGTTCATTATTTTCATGATCGACCTCATTAATTATATCTGAAGCAAGGTTCCAGAATATAGCTAAAATTATTTCTTTTGTCTTTTAGGAGTGGTTCAACTTTAATAATGTGTGTCTAAATATAGAAAAAACACAAATAATGCTCCTTAAACCCAATAAAAAAAAGAACTGTACGTGATTTTAAACGGTGCAAACACATATTTGGTTAATAAAGTGAAGATTTTGGATGTTAGTGTCGATTTTAAATTAAGGTGGTCACGATTTTTGGTACACAAGTACTTTAGACCAAAACATTCCATTTTTCCACTTGTCCCCAAAAACTCAGGAGGGGGGGGGGGGGGGGAGCAGTGACGTCCGCCCCCTTAGGAGGGCGGGGGGGGGGGAAATGACGTCCGCCCCCTTAGGAGGGGAGCGGAAGTGGGCATGAAGAGACGTTTCTAAAAATATACTACCTATACTAAAAAAAACTCTTCAGGTTTCATACTTAGGGAGAGTCCTAGAGTAAGTAGTTATGACTATAACTAAATATCCAAAAAACATGTTTTCGATTAAAATGATCTTAAAATAGTCCGTATCAGTTATTTTCAATGCACAGGCATCTCATTTTTAAAAAAATTCTATAGTATAGATATTTACACAGATTCTTTTTACACCGTTATCCCACGAATCAGTTTCAATTCTCAAGGTACTAGGTCTTTATCTACCTATGAAAGCCGTCTAAAACGAAAATCTCGTAGCTTGAACATTTATCACATTCATGTTCTCCTTACAAATTAAAAAAAAAAAACAAAACAAAACAAAAACCTGACTGCGTAATAAAACTAAAAAGAAGAAAACAAGTCCAGTACCCTAAAAAAAAATTAATTCTAGAAAGTTATAAGTAATGTTGCATGATCCATGAATGATACTCACATAAAACAAATCCATACTAATATTATAAATGTGAAAGTGTGTCTGTCTGTCTGTCCGCTGAACCAATTTGGATGAAATTTGGTATGAAGATAGTTTGAGTCCCGGGGAAGGACATAGGCTACTTTTTATTCCGGAAAAATACCTTTAACCGCGATAAACGAATTTAAGGCGAACGAAGTCGCGGGTAGAAGCTTATAATAAATAAAATTATTTCGAGAATGGTGAACCTGAGACAAACGCCTTTCATGTTCCCAAAGGACCCCTATTATTAACAAGCTAAGATAGGTTCATCGCTCTTTCTATTTGGTCTACATTTATTAATTACTTCGGCAATCTGCGAATCAGTTTCCATTCTCAACCAAAATAAAGGAAAATACTAGGTCGCTGCGCCATTCAAAGCCTTCGAAAACTGCGAAATTCTGCCACCAAACAATGGAGGGCCTCAGAAACTGTGCCGCGCGGCTTTAGTTGAAAAAGTGCACCGTGCTGAGGAGCATTGCTTCGATGAAGACCGCTTTACACATGACTGGATTCCTTCTAACATGTTGCTCATTATCTATCCATCTATCTGTCAGACACAGACGTCCACGGCTGAACATAGGCCTCCCCTATGGCTTGCCACAGATCCTGCGCAGACTGCACCCATCGACTCCACTATAAATGTAAATATACCAAATTTTAGCCTAAACGCAAACCGAGAAGTAGGTTAAGGTTAAATAAATATAACTTGACCGATTTGTATTCATAGTTCCTGAAATGGTTCTACCAAAACTAATGTAAAACTTGCAATGAAAGTCGAAGTAACACTCAAGATTTGTAGTAATTCTGACATGTCCTAAAGAATAGGACATGTCAGAATTACTTCATTACAAATTAAAATGAAAAACTATAATAAACAAAAACAAGACGTAAATGATACAGACCCAACAAAATACTTGTGTTGTACAAAATAATCCCTTAATTCTGTATATAGATATAATAGTATGATCCACTGCTGTAAGTATAGATAGGTACTCGTATATAAAATAAATAAATATTTCAGGACAATTTTACACAAATCGAACTAGTCCAATGGTAAGCTCAATAAGGCTTGTTTTATGGGTACTAGACGACGATATATTTAATACTAGCTTCTGCCCGCGACTTCGTCCGCCTTAAATGCGTTTATCGCGGATAAGGTTATTTTTCCGGGATAAAAAGTAGCCGATGTCCTTCTCCAGGACTCAAACTATCTCCATACCAAATTTCGTCCAAATCGGTTCAGCAGTTTAAGCGTGAAGAGGTGACAGACAGACAGACAGACAGACACATTTTCGCATTTATAATATTAGTATGGATATATATTTACTTATATACGTAGAAAACATCGAAGACTCAGGAACAAATATTTATGCTCGTCACACAAAAATTTGCCCTTACCGGGATTCGTACCCAGGACCTCCCGCTTTGCAGGCAACGTTACTCCCACTGAGCCAAACCTCTTGGATGTTTTCTATGTATATAAGTGATATGTCTATTAAATATATATCGGCGTCTAGTACCCATTACACAAGCCTTATTGAGCTATGGGACTAGTTCGATTTGTGTAAAATTGTACCGGAATATATATTTATTTTATTTTTATTATTATAAAATTGTGAATTCAACGTCTGGTGATTAGAAACGGGCATATTAATTTAACCCAAAGGAACAATTGAAACAGTTTCCACTAAACTCCTAAATCTCCACAGTAAGTACCTAGTAAAGACGGTCGAAATTCGCCACACAAACAGAACAATGTTAGGAAAACTGGTTCATTCCTCACGAACAAAATGTGCCGCCTGTAAATCACCCCGAACATTCGATGCAGAACGAACGGGGGTGTGAGAGGGCCTATTACACGTGACCATCAGGGCTACGCGGCCACTTTACTGCCTCATAAGTAAAAATCACAATTGTCAGTGATATACCTGTACAGTAACGACCTTTTAGAGTCCACGTGCAGCGTTTACTGTCTCAATAGTAAAAAACACATGCTACGTTGACATTCTTGCATAGTTACGACCTTTTTGACTAGTCGTGCAGGAGAGTAATGCAATTTAGTGTAGTTTAGTTTAACAGTGTTAAATGAAGGTTTTATGTCTTTCCTTTTTCACGCGAAAGTGAGAAGGCTGTAGAAGAAAGGAAGTATGGTTTTGTATTATTTCAAACAAACTCACGATTGACTGATGTTTAGCTAAATAACTTAACCAAACCCGTCTTGCATGTTGAAGTGTTGGCACCAGAGGCGTGGGATCAGGAAAGTTACAAGGAAAGCCGAAGCGTATTCATTTACTCATATTTAAAGAAGTTGGTTATAAGCCTTTCCTTGGGCGACCACGTGGGAATCGGCTTAAATCTGGACGCGACGCCACTGGCTGGGTACAAAATTAATATGGAACTTAAGCTATGTTTCTAATGGAACATCAAATTGTAATTGTTGTTGTATCTCAACCAAACTGCAGAGATATTAAAAAAAGGCCAGGTGTTGATTACCAGCAACTGAGGAGCGTGTGTGCAGAAATGCTTGGATGTAATTAGCAAGAATAAGGACCGTAGTCTCTGCCTACTCCAGCGGGATACAGGCGTGCCGGCGTGAGTATATGAAAGTATGTATGTATGAACGTTTTTTGTATAGACACGAAACTTCTACATACAAAAGGGCCTTTCTTAAGTTTAATACCTATAGCATGATGCTAAAAGAAAAAGATGCCAGAAAGGTAGTGTGGGCTCCATCTGTGAGTAACTAGTGGCAGGCGGGGCTAGCCCGCGATAGCTTTTCATATTTGTTGTGGGTTTGATTTTAGTATTCGTATCGTATTAGGGGTGTCATGAATCAAAACTTATTTATTTATTTTATAAAAGTTTTAAGTAAGTTGCTAGTTTCTCGTAAATATGTATTTTTTTATTTTTGTAATGACATTTAAAACGCACACTGATGAAACAATAGACAGTCCGGCAGTTAGCTAATAAAAAAATTAAATAAAAAAATTTAATATTGGGCTCTTTTTTAGTTTTTCTTTTGATTGTTTATTCGTAATACAGTCTCGAGGACGTTCCATAAGAAGTTGCAGCTTTGACTTGAAAAGCAGATCCAGTGACACAATTCCTGTGACTTTGTTATTTTATACTCGATCTATGGAGGCTTTTGTTTTCAAACGAATTAATGTGGTCTTGCTTTTCATCAACTGTGCGGTCAAAATTATTGGGTGTAATTTGAGACTGTGCCTGTAAGATTTCATAAGGTTGCCTATTTATTCCTTGACTGTGTTAATTAACTTAACTGTGTTAAGCTCTTAGTGTAGCTGTTGGTTGGTGACTATTATTAGAATTTAAAACTGGAAGCGTTGGATAATTTCAATATTTGACTTGGAGGCCTTTCCTCTAGCTAGATTTTGTATGCCCATACGGGCATTAAAATCCTTTTAGATTGCTTTATTCAAATGATAGTCAGAGATTATGGCTAAAATATAGCTTCAATAACGATTATTTCATTAAATCTGCATAGGCACGCGAAGTCTGTATTTATGATGCCTTTCTACTAGAGCTGCTATACATTTAAGCGGTGTGCGAGTAAATAAAAAAAGGCCAAGTTTGAGTCGGACTCGCGCACCGAGGGTTACGTACAAAATTTTACTCACCCTAACTTTACTACCCGGTTCCGGTTGAGTTAAGTTTGCAGCTGATATCTATAGCATTGCATACAAATGAGGTGCAAGCTTAACACAACCGGGTATAAAAAAAAAAATTGCAATTTAAAAAAAATTGCAAGTTAAATACGTGGTTATAATTTTCGTATAATATTTATGTTTATTTATACAAATTGTGAAAATTTCAAAATATTCGTTACTTCGGAGATAAAGGGGGGAATTTTTCACATTTTCCTTAATAAAACAAAATCTAATTACAACAAAAAAAAATTTTTCAAAAACTTTACCCAGTAGCTAGACATTTATAATAGTCGGACAGACCGACAGACAGACAGAGTCACACCATAAAGGTTCCTTTTGTGCCTTTTTGATACGGAACCCTAAAAATCTAGTAATACCGAGCTGCGCGGAGCGATGCTAAGTAATCGTATTTGTGAATTTTTCCCTCGCACACCGCTTAGCTTCGTAGCTTAGCCCTAGTGGAAAGGCATCCTTAAACTGGTGAGTTTAAATCTAAATCCGTGTTCCCAGATAGCTTCAGACTTAGTTGGGAGGGTGAAGACAAGCCGCGATGGAAGCGTATCATCATAACGTGTTTTTTTGCTTTATATGCTGGAAATAACATAATTATTTTTTTTTGTACAAATTACAGAAACTTTACGAGAGTAAATCGGTCAAGTCAAGAAGAAAATTTTGAAAACTGTCTGTACAGAGCGGCACCAAAAATAGTTGAAATCCGTTCAGCCATTTTGACGGGATGAAGTCGCAAATACAACACCATATTTACAAACATATAACGATTCATTGTCCTTCAAATTTTTACTTACTATTTACAATTTAATTTCTAAAATTTTACTATATTAGGTATAGTAACCGTAATTTTATCCGTATCACTTAACATTTATTTTTAATTTTAGTGTCAAAGTAGTAGCAAGATCAAGTAATTTCACATATTACGTCAAGTATTTACATATCCTTTAGCAAACCACTTTCTGAAGCCTTTCAACAGAAACCGAATACAAACTTGAACCGTAGATAAAACCATTATTCCATTTAAAAACCAGACGAACTGGCACATAAATCGTTTAGCCACGACACCGACATTCCCGCGCGAACACACCACAAAGAGCTCATTAACACGTCAATGTGAGAGAATCGACCGCCCGTGCGTTCTAAAGAAAATACCGATTGAAATAAAGGAGTTTCTCTAAAGAAAATATGAAAATAAACACAATCCACGTCAGACACAGGTCTGAGAAATAATTACAGGAGAGAAGGGTATTGTTAACATGATCACGTTTCAAATGGAACGTTGGAAGCAGAAGTTAAAAGTAGTATTTGTAACGGCACACTAGTACGCTCTCGGCGAGAAATTTTTAGTTAGATATATGAATATTGTAGTAATATGGCGTGAATTAATTGGTTTCCTAACACCGTTTATGCCTACTATAAATTAAGATTTGATGACAAACAGACAACACTTTGGGACAATTTAAGGTATTTTTTCCTTGAATTTTCCCAAAGTGTTGTAAGGAAAAATATTTCTCAAGTGCGTTTCATAGAAATGAAAGAAACATACTAGGTACGAGTAAAATGTATCTAAAGTGATATGGAAAAATTGGGTCATATTGTGTCCCAAAATTTTGTACAGGAAAATATTTCTGAAGTATTCATAGAAATCAAAAATCATCCGTACAAAAATGTAGGGAACTAAAATGGAATATTTGGGTATTTTTGTTCTAGTATGAGGTTCGAATGTATAAACGAATATGAGTAAAAGACAAGCCCAAAAATCAATACACTGAAAAAAAAACGAAAGTATATCTTTTTCTGCAAATAAAGAGTTACCCCGATTAACTGAAGCATTCATCAACGTCTAGCCCAAATCCTCAGGCATAGAGAGAAATTGTGTATAGAGGTTCATATTCATAAGGCAAGGACTGATTCCGAAATTCCGAAGCGAAACCACGGGCAGATGAAAATCGAATATGTTTATAAAACAGAAGTCTTGGCTCATGCCCCTCAACACTAATCAATGTTAATACTCCTTTCTAAACTCTGCTTACTTACCTTGACTTAAAAAGCTGAAATGTTTACCTGTCATTTATAAAGACCTCTAGTGTAAAAGTTTCTTTAAAATCTCTAGGGAGTATAGCGTCAACACCCGCAACATGTCAAAGCGAAGTGCTTTGAATTAAATAATGTGTTCATGCCTTCATGACAAATCTTGGATACAGGCTGCTTAGCTTGTATTCCAAATGGCAGGTTTTTAAATATTGACAACTTGATTTTTTCCGTGAGAGTGAATGTCAAAAAAATAGATTCTGCTTTTGACGAGCGAGTTTTTTCTGACTAAAATATTTAATTATAATAATTGAGTCTTCTGTGGTTTCTTGCGTTACTCGGTTGGTTGTCGGTTGGTACGTCCAGTTGTGGCGACAAGAAGTGGTTTTCTTTTTTATCGAGTTTTCCCATTTTCTGGGGTAAGTTGCGCTAATTTTGATTTACGAGTTGGTTTCCTTCTGTGTATGATTTGTAGGTGTTTATGAAGTTACATGGAAATTCCCTTAAGGTGCGTCCACATTCGTATCATTTGCCCGTATCAGATCATCGTCGCGTGGCATGATCGCGTGTCACGATCACGCGTTTGGACGTTGCGCCGATCACATCGCTCGTCATCCATGTTGCTACGCATATCAAACACTCCGATCGGGCGAGCGCGGCATGATCGCGACGGTGCGACGTCCACACTAGCAATCATGACACGCGATCATGCTACGCGGTTATGATACACCGCGATCCATCTCAAGTCGGTTTTTGCCCGATCATCTTCTGTCTCGTCCATTGCAGCTACGCGTGAAAGAGATGGCCGAGAGGCGTGGCTTGAGTCGCTGGCGCAGGTGTGTTGGGGCGAATTTCCAAAGTACTGCCATTTTTAGTTGCTACGCGCGCGGTGCCGCCGACGCATGGGCGCTGCTGTCCACGCTGGTGCTCGGCGCTCGCGGCTTATCAGCTGTCATGATAATGATCTTCAAGTTTCTGCACAGGTGTCAACCAATTTGATGTGTGATCGCAGAGTACAACAGTTTTACACGGAGCACAACGCTACTACAGAAGAACGATCACGCGAAAAATGATGATCGGCGAAATGCCAAAATGATCGGAGCGGTGAAACGATACGGCTAGCGTCCAAACTGCAGCATGCAAAATGATCGGCGCGGTGATCGGATACGCTGATACGCTACGGCTTAGTGTGGACGCGTTTCTTAACGCGGCGGCGCAAATGATACGGAATGCTGACCGTGAGCGTCCAAGCAGCGCGATACGCAGTCATGCCACGGAACGATGATCAGATACGAGCAAATGATACAAGTGTGGACGCACCTTTATTTACAGTCCACCTTGCGGGTGACGTGACAGCCGGGCGGAGCCTTTCTTGTTTTATTGAGAGTGCCAGTTGACGGTGTCCGCCAGGATGCGCACGGTCGCGCAGACGGCGCGTGGTTCCGCAACGGTCCGATTGGGCAAGTCTTGAGGAGTCGGAGGTATTTTGCAGGACCGTTCAATTCGGTGGCGCAAGCAGTGAGTCATTTAAATGACTGCTAATCTAGTGGAAATCGGGCAACAGATTTTTTCGTGCGGTATGCGGCTTGACTTTCTAAATCTATAAATATTATCTTAAATTTTATTTCATAAGTTTTGTAAGAATCTGGAAATTACTCTTTATGTTTGTTTGTCCAAACGTTTTCCCCCTTATTTTTGCGTGTACCCATCTAAATGTGACACTATAAGTTTTGTAAATGTATGTAAGAACCTGAATGGAATTGTTGTAAACCTAACCTTTTTATCCTGCGCAGGACAAAGTGAGGTAGGAAAAAATAAGGTTTTCTATTTCATTAGAATTAAGTTTTTTTTTTACTTTGGTGTCATTTTTGTTCTTAATTATTTCTTTAAATTCTAAAGCTAGCCCGCAATTGACGGCCATTAGTCAATTTTGGTAATTATGTATTTAGGCAAAACAAAATTATAAATTCGTTCCCCTATTTATTCTAGCAACTAGGGAAATAAGTCTCTTACTAGACCACGGTTAAGTTTTGTTTAAAAAAAATTAACTCCTAACACTAAATACCAGATTCCGGTAATTTACGGTCTAAGTCATCAATTATTTTATTTTTTAGATTTGGTTCGTCTTTCAATTTATAGACCGATATCCCCCTATTTACGGGTTGAGTCTACAAATTTTGTTATTTATAAATAAAATTATTTCAACAATAAGTCAACGTATTAACAATAAATATTGTAACACACAAAACTCTATCGTTTGATTACTTATAAATAAAATTATTCACGTTTTCTCGGTGATCTACTCCTGAGACATTGTTACGTTACTTAATTTTTTTCATTGAATTAACGTTACAGGAGGCTTCATTTAAATAAGGACAACTGGCGTCCAGAGTGTAAAGAAGACGCCACGTTCAGTGTGTTACTAGACACGGGCTCGTGCGTGTCCGACACTACCATTTTTACCCTTTATAAGACCCGCATAATTTTTTTGCGCCGCGACGGCTAAGCTTAAGTGGAACTGGGCAGGACACGCCTGTCGTATGAATCTGGAACAGTTGACATAAATAAAGGGGAAATGGGCCTGAAAATGGAAGTTATGTAGTCTGAAAAGGATAGTGGAACCAAGTTGGAAGTGTATCGATATGACTAAAGTACAAAACGAATTGAGTACAGTTTGTAGGGAATACGTTAGTGTTGTGATGTAATAGGTAATTTAAAATTACTGACAGCGAGCGTGACGCTTTACTTCAGATCCATACTACTTCTATACATTCTACTAACATGTCTATGGTTAAGACTATATGTAACAGCATTCACTAGGTAAGCCCAAGTTTACGTTTCTGTCTGAAATGTTTTTAAATAGCGAAGTTGCTTAATTAAAGCTTCAATGAACGTATCGCCACATTTGGAAAAAAATGTTATTTGCTATTTCTAGCAACGCCCGCCACCAGGAGTAAATGTGACTCGGATATCTTTGGTTACTTACTTCATGCGATAGATAGGAGATACTGTAGAAATAGAAATAGAAATGTTTATTTGCTTGAATTCGTTACAGTTCGATCTTAAGATAATTATTATTCCAGTACCATTATTCAGCCGACATAAAAGTCAACATGCAAATTAATATTATGCACAAATTAAATACTTAGTAAAATAAAACAAAATGTCAATGTGAATTAAATTGCAAGAAATAATAATCAATAATTTATTGAATGTAACATTTCAACATTTCCAGATTAGATATTAAGAATTAAAATTATACATGTCTTAGTTTATAGAAATAGAATAATATACAAGTTTAGCGAATAGAAATTAAATGTCTAAAATATAATAAAACAAATAAAATTTTACTGCCCACAATATTACTTATTCGCTAAAATTTAAAAGTCTTTCACACTGTAAAAAAAATGACCTTGCAACCATTTAGTCAGCCTTGCCTTAAATATTTTCCCGTCCAAAATTTTTATGTCATTCGGAAGGTTATTAAATAAAATAATACACATGTTGTACGCATTTTTCCTATAGATATCAGATTTTCATGGTGGATGGTATATCAAGTTTTTGTACTGCGTTCGCGCATGTCTTGTGAACATTTCGTCGTATTTTTTAAAATACCCTGGTTGGCCTTTGGTTAACAAACATGCTTTTAGAATGTACATTGAAGCTAAGTAAAATATTAAACTTTTGAAAAAGTGGTCTGCAGCTCTCATCAAATCGGATGCTAGCTACTGCAAGTAAACATTTCTTCTGAATTAAAAATGCCCTCTGTACGTCAACAGAATTGCCCCACAACAATAGTCCGCAATTAAAAGTAGACAACACATAACCATGGAAAGCAGTTAACGCGGCCTGAGTTGAAACAGTCTGTTTTAGTCCCCTCAAGGCAAAAACAAATCTTGCTAGTTTGGAACATACAGAGTCAATATGATATTTTCAGTTTAAATGTTATACCTAAGAATTTTGCGATGTCAGTCTCGTGAATGGGAGAATTGTTAAGATTAACAGTCAGAACTATTGGGTTTGATTTGTAAGAATGAATTGAATAAAGTCTTGTCAATATTGATATTAAGGTTATTATAGTCTGTCCAAGTATTAATGTCTGCTATTGCTTTGTTTATATCGGACTCGTACGTATTTTTCATAGTTCCCATCACTATTAAGGTTGTGTCGTCTGCAAAAAGTATACACCTTTGCGATGTTGCGTGGGGCAGGTCATTGACATATAGTAAAAATAACATTTGCCCTAGATTGCTTCCTTGTGGCACTCCGGATCTATTGACACGATACTGTGACCTGTACTTTTCCCTTATAACATTTTTCCCTTTCGTGACCACTCTAGAAATTTCAGTGCATTGTTCACGGTTAGCTAAATAGCTTCTCATCCAGTCAAGAACATAACCTCGGATACCGTACGCTTGAAAGCTTAGAAAGAAGCTGCGAGTGGTTTACATAGTCAAAGGCTTTACTCATGTCCAGGAATATTGATGTAGATACATTTCTTGACCAATGCTAGTGATGAAATGGTAGACTTGCAACTTTATCGGTGTTAGATTAATAATATGTTATGCTGACAATCAAGTGATTAACTAACGCAGTGGTTTCAAGGAGCTTCAAGAACGCTAAAATTAGGTATGGAGAAGCAATACTGCAGTAGCTGAAAATTTATAGGACGCACGTACGTGTTATAACATGACCAGAATTATAAGTCTGGTGCCAACCAGCCGGTGTGTACTTAGTCTTACAATAATGTAAGCAAGTCATGCAAGTCAGTTATGAATTTTCACAATCTAACCTAATAAGCCAACGCAGCCGATCTTATTCATCATGGATTATGGTCTGATCTTCTGCATAGCTCCGCATTTAAATGAAAAGTGTGTTCAGTAGAATATATGTGTGAGTTTCTTTCAGTCTGCTAACCGAAAGAAACTCACGTTATCACAGCCAATCTGCTTTTTCATAGCGTTGAGGGAGATAGGTGTTGATCTGGCAAATTTAGCAGCCCCAACTTTCGACATTAAGGGACCATATGTGTAGCTGCAAGGAGTTTGTCAACTTTGGCCAGTCATTGGTAACTGCATACTATGCTATGCGTTACTGGCCGTATGTCTGTAACGATGGTATGGTCATAGAGTATCCAGTGAAGTCTGAATATCTACGAGTTAGTTGAGCAATCTTACCTAGCACGTCGACGCAGCCAATCTGCTTCTTCATCGTGCTGGTGTTGATCTGGCACATGTAGCACCCCCGATCTTCGACTTTCAGCGGCCGTATGTGCAGCTGCCAAGAGCCGGGTGAGTCGTTGGTGACTGCATATCGCGAGCTATGCGTCACTAGCCTTGTATGAAGTGTAAGGATGGTCTGATCATCTGCACGGATCCACGCCACCTGCGGATAAATTAACAATTATTTTTATACCTTCTTTTGAACTGCCTAGTTGGCAAACTTGCCGTGACTACCCATTTAACGCCACACAACATCACCCGTCTTTCTTGCGCTGTATTGAATAGAAATGGCTAACATTTATTGCGCGACTTAGATTGGTATGTCATAGTTGTGCTAGAAAGGCTGATGTCATATCGAGTGATATATTTACTGGCGAGTTGATACGTGGTAAACGGGATACACCTGATTATTATTCAACATTGATTTTAATTAGCTTTATTAGCTGGGCTACTCTAGTGTTTCGAAATCATCTAGTCAATGTTCATACATTAAATCAAAATTTTATACTAAAATTACTAAATAATATGAATTATAAAAGATTAATGAATACCAAATAAAATAACCACGTTGTTAAGAAGTCCTCTTCAAAATTTGAAATAATTTTAACAAGTACTGCATTGCGTTCTGTGAATAAATAGCGAATTTACCGACTGAAATTGTACAATAATGAATGAGTAATGAGTAACAAATTTGTCATGAATAGAATAGATGATGGATGACCAGTGGATGGGAATGGATAATTATCGTTTATATAAAAATCAATATTTTCAATTGTACTGTAACCGTGCAAGCAGTCAGAAGAAATATATTTTTAGGATTAATTTACGCTTGTGCTATAACCTTATCGGTAAGTAATACCTGCACCATCATCATCATATCTGCCCAAGGACGTCCACTAATGGACAAAGGCCTCCTTTAAGGATCTCCATAACAACCAGTTGTGCGCCGCCCTCATCCAACGGTTTCCCACATTCTTCACCAGATCAACGGTCTGTATTATTGGAGGCCTTTCCGTGCTGCGTCGTCCTGTACGCTGTCGTCACTCGAGAACCCCAGCGTCCATCAGGTCTACGATCAATGTGCACTGCCCACTGCCACTTAAGTTTAGCAACGCTTTGAGCTATGTCGACTATCATACCATAGTTCTTCTGCGGTTCATGGTTCCTCATTATCAACCGATAACATACTTTAGCTAAAGCTTAACAAATCCATCTAGCATGTTGATACCAGTGTATAGACTTTATAATATTTTTCAAATATAAGTAGAGCAAAAAAATGCCTACTGACACGTAGTGCCTTTTGAGCTGTTAACCTCGCAAGTCCTGCAAACCTCATAACCTCATTTTGAAAAATTTACAATGATTGAATCGGTAAAAAAAACATATAATTATAGAACCTGAACAAAAATTCACGAGAACAGGCGGACATAAATCCACTGGACATTCCGCCCAACATACAGCCATACGAAAGCATTTTTGCCCAAGCTGAAACGAAGACGCTTTGCTCGCTACGCTCGCTCGATCAAATACAGGAAGGGCCTGTCTCAGCTTTTTTTACCTAATACAAGCGTGCAAAGTGGGGCGTGCGGTCCGGTAGGCGACCTTAACACGTTCCAAAGGTTCGTTTCATTAAAGCTTGTAACTTGTATTACAAACAGAGATCTCTTTCCCGCAATACGTATTAAAAACAGACGTGAGAGGTAGTCAAACAATAACGAAATGATATGAGATGAATTCATACAATATTAGCAGTTTAACAAAATAAACTAGTATTTTAGCTACTCTCTAACGCTTTATCAACTGCAGATGCTTGTATTTATGGGATGTATCTGTATTAGATCATAGAAAAATAATGCGTCCATAGTTAATAAGGAAAAATCTTACTAAATACCCCCCCGGCAATACACGTGTCAGACAATTAATGTCTCATATTTTGGTACATATTTGCCTTACAATAGCAAGAATGAAAACGGAAATTCGTTTGTCGTACCGAAGTAATTACATTCGCGTGTCAAACAATTTGAACATTGTTTGTATTTGTACAGTCACGTTTAATTTTAATTGAAACACATTAAGGAATACGCGACAAATGGTGATGTTTGAGCGACATGTTGTATTTACGGAGAACAACAATGGTTGTATGTCTTTTGTTTACTTAAAACAATTGTTTTTCAACAAGGGAACGGAATATTCTATCCAACTTTCTTGTTTTGAAAACAGTGAAGAAAATATTACAAGCTTTTGAAGAAAATATTTACATAGTGGAAGCGAGCTTAACGCCATGATGATGACTGGAGCATTTGTATCTATCTATGTATCAGCTACGGACGTCCACTGCTGAACATAGGCCTCCCCTATAGCTCGCCTCAGGGTGCGATCCTGCGCAGACCGCATCCACTGATTCCCCGCGACCCCTACGAGGTCATCCGTTGACCTAGTCAGTGGCCGTCCCACCCTGCGCTTTCCTATGCGTGATCGCCATTCCTGGACTTTACTGCCCCAATGGCCATCCGTTCTCTGGGCTACATGGCATGCCCATTTCCACTTCAACGATACAATCCTGTGAGCTATATCGGTTACTTTAGTTCTTCTGCGGATATCCTCATTTCTGATTCTATCACGAAGAGAAACCCCGAGCATTGCCCTTTCCTTTTTTTTCTTGGAGCATTTAATCACTGGAAATGCCATGCATCCACATTCCTCTCTGCTAAAGTATTCGCAAAAATTTGTATTGCTGGTAGAAATAGTTTGCTGTACGTATTTACCTCGCCCTTCCAAGCATTAAACATATAATGCTGATAGCAGTCAAGAAAAACATCGTCTTAATCGCCATACTAAGGGCCAGTTGTAAGGAACCGTCTGTGTTCCTAAGTTACGTACACATGACACGTCAATATCCTTAGTATGCCTAAGCATGAAACATATAGTGCTGATAGCAGTCAAGAAATACATCGTCTTAATCGCCATACTAAGGGCCAGTTGTAAGGAACCGTCTGTGTTCCTAAGTTACGTACACATGACACGTCAATATCCCTAGTATGCCTAAGCATTAAACATATAGTGCTGATAGCAGTCAAGAAATACATCGTCTTAATCGCCATACTAAGGGCCAGTTGTAAGGAACCGTCTGTGTTCCTAAGTTACGTACACATGACACGTCAATATCCTTAGTATGCCTAAGCATTAAACATATAGTGCTGATAGCAGTCAAGAAATACATCGTCTTAATCGCCATACTAAGGGCCAGATGTAAGGAACCGTCTGTGTTCCTAAGTTACGTACACATGACGCGTCAATATCCTTAGTATGCCTAAGCATTAAACATATAGTGCTGATAGCAGTCAAGAAATACATCGTCTTAATTGTCATACTAAGGGCCAGTTGTAAGGAACCGTCTGTGTTCCTAAGTTACGTACACATGACACGACAATATCCTTAGTATGCCTAAGCATTAAACATATAGTGCTGATAGCAGTCAAGAAATACATCGTCTTAATCGCCATACTAAGGGCCAGTTGCAACAAACCGTCTGTGTTTGTAAGCTATGTACATATAGCCTCTAAAGCCTTGAACCACTAGTGATGACATTACCAAACAAATTCATATGCTTTTAGTGGAGGGCGAGGTAACCGCATACATCACACTACAGAAATATTCAAATTTTTACAAACGCACACAAAAAAATACATACAAACTGGCAACTTATCGTATTAACTAACCTGACTTTTATTATTTCTAGGATCAGATTTGCTTCAATTAAGGCATTCAGCAGAAATAATTCGTGTAGTTTTCGAAATTGGTACTACTCGGGTTTTCTTGATAAAACAGATAAAACTCCTTTTAAAAGTCGTCGGTTGTGCAGATTTTGGTTTAAATGTCACTTTTTTCTGATATTTGCTTTTATCACGAAAACCTTCAAAAATATTTGCACAGTTGCTTTTGCTAAAATAAACTACAAATTTGGTTATTCATTGTAATTATTGGTATATAATAGTGTAAGAGAAAAAGAGTGTCGAATTTTATAAGACTTACAAAAATTGGGGTGCCCTTTGCCTTTGCCTGCTGCACTTGTAATGAACTTTAAGATGTGGAACTGAGTCTTGATAAAGTTGTTTATGAGGTATTCAAGAGTATGTTAACACCGATAACCATCCAGGAGCGTCGCGCGGGTACTGGGGGGAGGGAAGTGAAGCTCGATTCCAGCATGCGTCATTTAGAGCCATATTACCCCAAACTATATGTCTAAGTGAAAATGCTGAGAGTATATTGCCAAGCAATTTAAGAACGACCTATTTTTTTTCACAAAAATTATAGACTGTCACATAAATAAAAAGAATCAATAAAATTAAAACGAACACTGGGTAAACATTTTTATGATTAGTTACATTTTCAGAACATAATGGAAAATGAAATAACTTCATGAAACCGTATTAATGGTAAGCAAAAAATATACAGGAAGGAAAATTTTAATTGGTCAGTGAAGTCAGCTTTTAGTAATCTAGTAGGTCGTTCTTAAATTATAGGCATTACATAGTGTATTTAGTACACTGATCCTTTTTGGCCTAAGAAAGGCTTCACTCCATCGACCAGCGCCCGGTGGGAGGTATTCATAAAGGTTATGCCGATCATTGTCCAATCAGACCCAAAAGGGAGTATCTTAATAGATAAATCAGGGTTTTTACGACCATTTGGTTAGAGACTCTACGCAGTACTTCGGCGCTCGTTTTAGATAACTCAGCTTTTTCCCCTCATCAGACTCGCTCGTTATTGTCTGCCACGTGTTACAGTAATCGACTGCTAACCTCCTCAAACTTTTTTATTGCTGTACCTTTTTTCCATAATTTATATTAAACTGAACATGGTTGATTTTGTAGGTAAAAAATCGCGTTACATACGACTATGATAAAGTTAGCGTTATTTTCGAGGAAGTCCTGTAAATGATTTTAATAAAACTTTGCAATGACAGCCGATGACGTAAATTAATTATTTTTTAATGACGCACAACCGACAAGTTTTTGCATCGCCCTCGAAATTGGAAATTGATTTTATTATTCGAAATTCGGCTTTCATGCTTAATTATATCGTCGCTTCCTCGGTGAAGATTTTTTTTTCATTTTATTTTTGTTACTGAAATGTTTACATTCTAGCTCATGATATTGACGGTTAAAGAAAAATATCCAGAAACAGTTTGCACAAGTAAGGACAGTTCAGAGTAGGTATAATAATTATCAGGCACAATCTTACACAAATCGACCTTTTCCCAAACTAAGCAAAGCTTGTACTATGGGTACCAGAGGGGTAATTGCCTAACGAAGATTTGACACTTGGTATCCGAATCAACTGTCGTAGCCCATACAAAATCATCACATTTGATTTTGGTTCCGAGCGTCAAACGCGTTAGGCAATAGGGGGGAAGGTGACGATGTACATACTTATATAGATAAATACAATCCATACTAATATTATAAATGCGAAAGTGTGTCTGTCTGTCTGTCTGTCTGTTACCTCTACACGCTTAAACCACTGAACCGATTTGGATGAATTTTGTTATGGAGATAGTTTGCGTCCCGGGGAAGGACATAGGTTACTTTTTGTCCCGGAAAAATACCCTTAACCGCGATAAACGAATTTAAGGCGAACGAAGTCGCGGGCAGAAGCTAGTACTTAAGTAAATAGAAAATATCTAAGTCCCAGGAATAAAAAACATTCATGCTTATCTCGCAAACACTTGCCCTAGCCGGGATTCTAAGGAGCTGAAAGAGTCGCAATCTTCTGTTTCTTGAAGATACGCAAGATACATTTAAAGAGCCGCGGTTTACCGACCCCTTCTCTAAGCAAAAAGCACACTTACAAATTTAAAAAGTAGACACGCACCTATATACCCATCACGTAACTAAGAAAGGAAGTGTAATAAGGAGCATGATACGCTGGCATGTAAGGGTCCCGCGATAGTCATTTTATTTAGTTGCCGACTCACAGGTAATTATTGTGTCAAGCGTTGAGCTGTTACGGGATACCCACAATGTTTATAGCCTTGCAGTCTAAAAGGAAGCCTTGGCTATCTTCATGGATAAATCAACCTGTGTATACTTACTCAATACTAGCAAATTATAACAAACAGACGTATACAGGATGGAAAGGCACTACGATCCTTTCCGCAAAGGGGGGTAAGTTTAAGTGATGGAGAATCGATTCGTAATATTTAGATTTTTGTTACAAACAATTAGTAAAAATAATAAAATTAATTAATTTTCTTCTAAGTGACAACCCTACTATTACTACGTACTACCTACTAACATGTAAGTGTAATCACACAATTGTAATATTGACTGAGAAATATTATGGGTAGAAATGTTGTTTTGATAAAGGTCACTGACCTTGTGTTATTGTTAAATGTTACTGAACCTGATGAGGGTTGCCATTTGCAGTATTTTGCATTAAAAGTTAACTGCCTATAACTTCCAAATTACGAATATGAGCCTAATTTATTTAGAGGAAATACAGTACTAAATCTAAACAATCCCCCTTTTGCGTAAAGGATCGTCGTGCCTTTCCACCCTGTATATTTGCAACCTAAATGCTCACCTTATATACTACTTGTATTTTTCGGATATCAAAATACCCCATTACTTAACTAGGAAAAGAAGTGTAATATGGGGCATGATACGCCGCCATGTAAGGGTCTCGCGATAGTCATTTATTTAGTTGCCAACTCACGGTAATTACAGCGCCGGGCAATGGTACGCGCCAAGTGTTGAGCTGTTACGTGATACCCACCTCATTTAAGTACAGGATTTATAGATGTCTTGCAAGCCAAAGTGAAAGTAATATTTTTACAGCGTAGCAAACCACTTATTGTAATTACTTTTTCAGAAGCTTAATTTTTATGTACTTTGTCCAATTTAACTAGTGGTAGATAGTAGCTTAACTTGTACATTCAAACATTTAAAATATCTTTATATTGGTCTATTTTATTGCGGAATAAGATTTTGTTTCTTTAATTTGCTCCAGACAAATTACAGAACTTTTTGAACAGAACATTTCGATTAATAAATCAACACAGGTTTATTTAAAACAATTAGATAACAACGAAAATACAAATACAGATCTGTAACCTAGACACGCACCATACAACGTAATCAAGAAAAGAAGTGTCAACCGGGCATGATACGCCGCTAAGTAAGGATTTCACGTCAGACATTTATTTAGTTGCCATCATCATCGTCATCGTCATCATCATCAATCAGCCATAGGACGTCCACTGCTGGACACAGACCACTGCAATAGATTTCCCCATGGGCTGGATAGAGAAAACCCGCATCCAGCCGGTCCCCGCAACCCTAGGTCGTCCAACCTAGCGCTTGCCAGTACGCGGTCTCCACTCAAGAACCTGGTTTAGTTGCCAACTCACTGGTAATTACAGACTTGGTGGTAAATGGTTATTCGCCCAATATTAAGCTGTTACGTGATACCCACCTTTTTTATAGTACAGTCTTGAAAAAAATAAACATACATATTAGTTTCCTACACGCTGCATTTTTAGGAGCTTTATCGGAAGTATATCCACATAAAATTATTTTGACTATTAGCAAATTACACTACTGTATATTAGAGGATCATCTCAAGTGATAATTCATCTCAGGCTTAGTTAATACAAGCAAAGAGCAATTTAAACATAAATACGAGTTTGCAACGTAGACACACATTTACATCAAATTCAATTAAATTCAATTTATTCAGTAAATATGCAAATTAGCAAATTAAATTCAAAACATGTGCATACGAAATATGTATAATAATAATAAAAAACGATTTTACAGCACTTTTAATAAATTAAGGTTCTCTTATACTTACATTTGTAGAATTTAAGTACCCAAGGACTTTCCTATAGAATACACCATTCGTATACTCCATCACATAATCAAGAGAAGAAGTGTAATACGGGACAAGATACGCCGCCATGTAAAGGGTAGTGACAGTTATTTATTTAGTGGCCGACTCACGGGTAATTACAAAACCGGGTAATGATTGGTGCCAAGTGTAAGCTGTTACGTAAAATATCATAAATTAGCAATATATTGTTAGTTAAACAATACTAAAGTACTTTTTCCAATGCTGTATACATTTTGTTTCAATTAAACTCAAAGTGAAATCGGTATTAGCACAATTTCTCTAAGCCACCAATTTATTGTGCTTGTGAGCTTAAAGCGCGAAATATCGTCCAGATTTGGAAAGTAAAAAACTTGAATGTAAGCATTTTTCACGACTATTATTTCAATTAAACTTTACAAGTAAATTGCTTTAGTGATGTTACATAGACACTCAAACAATTTACTTGAGTATTTGAGGCTCGAGTCATATGTAAAGACTCGCAAGCCTTCTTTGAGACTTATTTTCTTACAACATAGGTGTGCGTATTGAAATAATTGTAAGAAGTCTCCTTCACGGCCTACGAGCCTTAAGTTGTTTATTACACTGCTGCCGCATTAAGGGAGTGCATCGAAAATTAAAGCTTTTTTTTTTTGAGATTTTTGTAAAATCTAGTATATGAAACAGGCTGGTTTTCAGATATGTGTTTTTTGACTATATAACCTATTTGGCGTCTAACGCGGAAACATGTTTGTTTAAAATTTCCTCGATAAAAAAGAAATCCGAAAACACGTCCTCATTTTCCGTTTTTTGTCTAGTCTGTACTAACGACCGATTAATAAATGGCTAAATTATGTGAAAATGACATTCTTCCCTTTATCTTTGACGTGATTAACTTAAATTTACACAAAAAATAATATGTAATATCTTCGATTTTAATGTACTTTTACATCTGGCGCTTACGCCAAAAAACCCTAAGCATGTAGTGTATAAGCTTTCTGTTTCATTAATTCGCGCGAGCAAAAAATGCCTCCCTTATTACAAAATCTGCTCATTGGCCGGCTTGGCGTTTGGGGCGTGGTTTACGAATAGGTATTACTTGACGATGCAGGACCTTAAACGGCGGTGCAAGGAGCGACGATATTCGCATGCGGCTACCACGCAGCACCCTTCGATTTGCTCCGTATCTTCATCTGGAGCTGCGATGCACGCCACCTGGGCAATTTATTTCGGTCCTGTGTCCATTTAATTTTCCTTTCTTTACAAACGGCTTTATTCTAGGTAATGAAATAAGTAAATTAATCATTTGCGTTATAAAAACATTTAGACCCACCTCCCGTTGAAAGTATGTCCGTATTTTAACAGGTACCTATTGGCAAATTTGCAGCATGAGCATCGGAAGCATAGTGAACTACTTAATTGGATTGAAATACACCCTTTGAGCGAAAGCAGCATGGTTGAGGCTGAGAAGTTCCTGGCTCTGCTCTTTAAGTCCACGGAACCGACCTGCGATAATACCCGTCACGCCTTGTTTGACACAACTCCAGGGCAGCATGTCAGTACAGAACGGATGCACTTCCAGACGGTTGTTTGACGCAACGCTGATCAAGCCGATGGAGCCGATTTGATGATACCGATATTTAATAAAAGGCGGGGAATTTTTGTTTATTTTGAAATATTGTACCAATTTCCATCTTTTTTGAATCTATAACTTCACTTATAATAGACAGAGGTACTTCTGGTATCGATTTTTAATTCTACCAGCCTCGAGAGCCTCGGAAACGACACTTAATACTATTGATGAAAAAAAATCTTAAATTGCGGCCATCTTGTTTGCATCCATTTCCGGTACCCGGACTGACTTCCAGCTATCGTTTTTTTGGTCGATGACTCTCAAAACCCATGCCAGGACACTCCATTCGACTAGAACAGAGTTATAATTCCTGGCTCCTGAGTCGATCGGAGCGGACGTGTCTATCTTGCAGTAAATCTGCGCATTTTTATTCCTTAACTTAATTTGTGATTGGCCGAAAGTGTGAATTTTGATTCCTTGTCTAACTGGTGAAGCTGTTACGGGGTGGCACCGCCTAGTGGGCGGACTTAGAAAGAGACGTCGGTTTTTTACAAGTTCCCCGGAATCGAACCCACGTCGTCGGATTGATTGTCCGCCGTCTCGCCGCTGTACCACAAATCGTTCGGCGCTCGGGACGAAATAGAACACTTATACGAGCGCGCGCTGACGTCATCGCAGCCGCAAGCATTGACTACGCCTGGTGCCACTACGAAGTGCTACGGGAGCTACGTGTTTCTCAAAGTGCTACACCGGGTGATTAGTTTGTGGTGTGCTAACTTGAACGCTATTTGGTGTACTTTGGGAGTTTGAAATTTAATGGACGACAGCATGATGGCAATGCGAAGAGGCGATAGCGCGGAGTTAATCTGCTGCGCTTGTCAGTGTGAACTCGCAGTTGGTGAGGAGTACGTTCAGTGCATGGTGACTTCTTGCGGTAAGCTTTACCACTTATCATGCATAAATAAAAAGATTACGCTGGCAGAGAGGGATACATGGGCCTGCCCTGAGTGCTGTGTCACTTACAAAAAGACTGGACCGAACTGTGCAACTCCGGTAGGTACGCCACTCACTGTCAAAAATATCTCGGTAAGGAACAAAAGTGAGGAACCAACACCACAAACTCAGCCGCAGCCGGAACCGAAACAGAACAAATGTGAAGGAGAGGGGATTACTCTGTGTACTCAGCCGGTAGGTGAATCGGCACTTCTGGTCACGGAAATAAACCAGATTCGGGACCAGATGGGCATGCTTTCGGAACAATTAGCCGACGCCTTGTCAACTGTCGCAAAATATCATGCTGCACTCACCGATTGCTCCAACAAGCTGGAATTGGTCAACGAAAGGTTGGGGCAATTGGAGATTACATCCACAAGTGCCTGTCGTTGCGAGAAATATAGAGGTCCGGAGCCTGCTAGCGACGCCATGTCTGTGCCAAAGCCAAAACGGAGTCGCAAAACGCGGAGAACCCAAAAATCTTCCGAAGTTGTGAATAACGAGGATGTAGCCATCGATCTGCGGAACGAAAGGGCGGAGAAAGAGACGTTTCATGCAGCATCCAGGGATAGTGGTTTGATGCGGACGAGCGGGACTCCTACAGATGGAGAAATAGATACAGCTCCTACGAATAACGAAAGCCCAACCGCAAGCAATGGCAAGGAGGATAGATCCGGAAATACACGTTTCTCATCTCTGCGGTGCACAGCAGGACCCGAAGTTACGTCACTTAAGGCAGTTGAGTTCCTGAAATACATACATCTCTGGAATATGATTTCGGGTGCAGACGATATACGTGATTATTTAAAATCATTGTGTCCTGGAAAAAATTGCGCGGTTCAGGAGCTCAAGCCTAAGGGGGCTTATAAATCGTACAAAATAGGAGTCCCGCGAGAATTGTACGATAGATGCCTTTCGGCGGAGGTTTGGCCTGAGAACGCACGTGGAAGTGTGAAAGCGTGGTTTTTTCGGAAACCACGCGACAGCCACCTCACGGACCCAGGTACCTCCGATCGTCAGGCAGAAAGTAGGGTCGACGATAGACGTAGTGTACCAAAATGTAAGGGGACTGAACACGAAACTTAGTTACTTTAGGCAAAACCTCTTATTTATGGATTGCGATGTCATTGCAGTAACTGAGTCGTTCCTTACTAATGCCGTCAATGACGCTGAGCTCACGTGCGGCGGGTGGAGCTTGCTGCGCCGGGACCGCGCCACGGGCGCGCGTGGCGGGGGCGTGCTCCTCGCTGCGCGACCAGGAGTTCTGCTCCAGCGTTGTCGAGACTTCGAAACTCCAACAGGTGAAGATTTATGGGCTTTATGCGTTGTCAACCAAGTTACCTGTTATTTGTGCGTAGTGTACATTCCTCCTAATGCAACGGACGAAACTTATCTGAAATGGTTCCAGAAAGTAGAGTCAGTGGTTGAGACATTAAAGTGTGTAGTGCTGGTAGTCGGTGACTTAAATTTGAACCCGGCATATACGTCCCAAAATGTTTTATCCTACTATTGTTATTTTTTAGTTCTATGTGATTTGAAAGAGACGAATGAGGTGATGAATGCACATGGTGGCAAGTTGGATGTCGTGCTGGTGTCGGAGCGCATCCGGGATACCTTAGTAGTGGAAATGCCGGGAGGAGGGCTGGTTCCTAGATCCGATTTATATCACCCCCCTCTGGACATTTCGATTCCAACTGAGTGTCTGACGCGCCGTCCGCCGGCTGAACGGTTAGCTCCTAGCAATGTAGACATGGAGCGGGACTGGAATTTCACCAAAGGTAATTACGAGCTCATGTACAAATTAGTTTCGGAGGTTAGCTGGCAGGAAGTTCTCAGTGCTGGCGATGTCGACAGTGCTGTAAATATGCTTTACAAATTATTGTATGAGATTTTTGACACTTGTTTACCCAAGCGAAGTCGTCCGAAGAAGCCAAGTAGAAGTTATCCCGTTTGGTTCACCGCGGACCTCATTAGTGACTTGAGGCTAAAGAGTGACTTGCATCGAGAGTGGAAACGCACCAATGACAAAAATTCTTACAACAAGTTCGCGAAAGTGAGGTCCGAGGTGAAAGGACGAATAGCCTCTGCTTACGACGACTACATTGCCCAAATCCAGAAGAAGGTTAAGGACAATCCTAGGGCTTTTTGGCAGCATGTAAGCAGTCTGAAGTCAAAGGGGGGGTTTGTCAGCACTGTGAAGCTAGATGGAAAGCAGTTTGGCGGAGCCGAGGTATCTGAGGCGTTTGCGACTTATTTCTCTGGGGTATTTTTACCTGACACTCCGCTTCTCGATCCTAACATACAAGGAATAGAGGATTTAAAACGCAATGCCAACTACATTCATATAGCTGCAATATCAATGGAAGAGGTTGTATCTGGGATAAAGCGTCTGAAATCCAATAGCGCTGTTGGGCCCGACAACCTGCCAGCGTATGTAGTAAAGGGATGTGTGGAGTTTCTAAAAGTTCCTTTACACTATATCTATAACTTGGCGCTTAGTGCTGGATCATACCCTCTCCGCTGGAAAGTCTCGAGGGTGAGACCTATCCCAAAGGGAAATGAAGTGACTATCGTGGAAAACTACAGGCCCATTGCTGTCCTTTCCACTCTGGCTAAGCTCTTTGAGTCCATACTCCACCAAACTCTATGCTCACAGGTAAAACCATTTTTATGTGACGCGCAACATGGATTCAGACGGTTTCGCTCTGTTGACACCAATTTATTAATCTTGGCTGATAGCATATCTGAGCACCTGGATAGAGGCATCCAAGTCGATGTTCTTTATTTCGATTTCGGAAAGGCTTTCGATCGCGTGGATAACGATGGGCTACTGGCGAAACTGGATCGGTTTGGTTTCTCTCCCGCATTGTTGTCATTCTTCGCTAGTTACCTACGTGATCGACAGCAGTACGTCCAACATGGATGCTTTCTCTCGGCCCCATATCATACCCGGTCTGGTGTAAGTCAGGGCTCCATATTAGGGCCTTTCTTGTTTGGGATCATGGTAAACGACCTCAAGTCAGTTCTTCAGTCGGCTCAGTGTCTGTTATATGCAGATGACCTGAAGTTGGTGTATGGAGTGGAGCAGATTAGTGACTGTGAGTCGCTGCAAAGGGACATCGACTCGGTTTTTCGGTGGAGTGTGGAAAACAAGTTGCTCTTCAACTTGGCTAAGTGTTGCGTCTGCACCTTTAGCCGAGCTCATTTGCCGATACAGGCTCAATATTTGCTTGGGTCCGAGCCCATAAACCGTGTGCTCTCCGCTAGGGATCTGGGTGTGGTCTTTGATACGCGGCTAACTTTTCATGAGCATATTTCATCGCTTGCTGCCGGCTGCTATCGAAGACTGGGCTTCGTTATCCGTAACCTTCGTCACTTTAACGATCCCGTTGCCATCAAGGTCGTCTATAATGCCTTAGTAAGAAGCAAGCTTGAGACAGCGTCCATCATTTGGCATCCTTATGAATCGACTTACGCTTTGCTTCTAGAAAAAATTCAAAAGGCATTTCTAAGGTTTTTATTTAAGAAAATGTACGGGTACTACCCGTTTCTCTACCCAACTAAGTATCTCCTTGGGACCTTAGGTTACAACTCTTTGGAGGTGAGACGTAACCTAGGCTTGCTGACGTTCGCGTGTCGGACCCTGCGTGGTGACTCGGACTGTCCGGATCTGGTGACGCAACTTGTGCGTCTGCACGTACCAGACGTCCCCAGGATAGCCCTCAGACCGCGCCGACGCGATCTGTTGGCGGTGCCAGTGGCGCGCACCGCGGCGCACAAGAACTCTCCGCTCCTTCGTGCTCTCGCTCTGATGAATGCCCTCCTGGCATCCGCACCGGAGTGTAATCTGTTTGCGTGGCGATGGACGGCTGTGAGAAGTGAATGCCTCAGACTCTGCGAAATGATGGATGCTAGGCCTACTAGTGTAATGTAAGAGTGTGTGTAAAGTAATTTGTAATACTTCGTGTGAAAATTTGTATTCATGTAATTTTCTAAGTTTAAGTTTCATGGCGCTTTGGATGATTCTGTTAAGTCATGTAAACATTTGTAAATAATAAATAATAAATTATATTTTTTTAAGTTTAAGCTCCATTTTGTCTGCAATCTTGAATTTTGAGCAAAGGAGCCCAAATTCAGCATGGCAACATTGAGAATCGAACTCAGCAAGATTTTTTTCTTTAGAATGTTACCTAATTGGTTCACAAAATGCCGTTGAGACGGAAGAGGAGAAATTTTTTTAGGATTACCTACCAGTCTATCTGATTCATTACTTACCCTGAAATAGATACTTAACTGAAGAAAGTTCAGAGCTTAGCACACCACAACAAGATGGATTAGATCATTTAATTACTTTACGTATCGAAAACACAGTTTCTTCGAGATTATGGTCGTAATACGCCGCCAACGCAAGGAAGTTAAATAAATCATATTTTATTCGCCATTAAGCAACATTCTGTTGGGATAATGATTGAACATTGTGTAGGTTCAGGGTTTCATCATCAAAGTTTAGGGTTTGTATACCGTAAAACACAAAGAACGATTAATACTTATTAAAAATTCACGGGTTTTCCAGAAAACCACAGTTTTCCAACTAAACGAAAACTCGCAATCCATACTTAATATTATAAATGCGAAAGTGTGTCTGTCTGTCTGTCTGTCTGTAACCTCTTCACGCTTAAACCACTGAACCGATTTTGATGAAATTTGGTATGGAGATAGTTTGAGTCCCGGAAATAACATAGGTTACTGTTTATCCCGGAAAAATACCCCTTACCCACGATAAACGAACTTAAGGCGGAAGAAGTCGCGGGCAGAAGCTAGTCTATACATATAATAAAGCTGAAGAGGGTCGAAAGTCTGTACATGGAAGATATTTGAAAAAAAGTTGGCCAGGGATACTTAGAATCGATAACAGAACACGTTCCAATAGTTTTTAGAATTTTTGTCTGTTTGTCTGTTTATCTGTTTATCTGTTTGTCTGTTAGTATATTGACATAACCTTGATATTTTACAATATTTTTTTGTACACCACATTGTGAGTCTTCCTGACGGGCATCAGCACCAACAGCTCTGTACAGCTGGTGAAGCGCGAGCACGCCACGTAGCGAGCTGCTGCCTGTGCGAGAAGCAGCCCGTGCGCAGGTCTACGCCTGCGGCGCGCAGCGTCTGCCCCTGCGACTTGTAGATGGTCATGGCGAAACAGACGCTCACGGGGAACTGTAGGCGCTTGAAGCGGAACGGGATGTTGCTCGGGATGAGGGGGATGCGGTGGATGAACACGGCTTCTCCGTCGCCGCACCCCATCAGGATTTGCGCCTCGATGAGGTTTCGCTGCAGCTGCACTACTTTTAGCCGGGTTCCGTTGCATAACTTTGAAGGTGACAAATTCCGAAGAAGCATGATCGCAACTCCAACTTTCAGGGTTAATGTGTGTGCTGGGAGTCCTGAAACGCTCATTGACTCTAGGAAATTCATCGGGTATGTTGTGACGTTACCTTCATCCAAGACAGTATTAATGGAATTATGTACTGCCTGTTCACCTTTTTCGCCAATATCCGCGCATTAAATGCCGCTGCCTGTTCAATTTTCGGCGTGATTATGGCTCTCTTACCAACGCAAGAGTTGTCACGTCGCGTCACCTGGCTCAGGTCTCCGTATACGCTCCGAATGTGGTATTCAACGGATGGAACGATCCTGCATAACGTCTCTGGTAATCGAACCAGGCCGTTGGTTTCCCCCAGAAGTCCTTCTCCAACCTGAAGACCTGAAGACCTTGGCGAATTGTTGCACACGTGAGCCCCCTCCTTGTTGATACCACCGAGCCACTTATCTCGTATTTTGTTGTATTATTAAATCAATAATGCAATTAAATTTGTTGATATCCGTATCTTCTAAAGTTAGAGTTAATTTGGAAAAATGGTATTAATTTTAGCGCCACCTGTTAGTTTCGCAAGGTAATAGTCGTAGGCTCCAACTCAATCAAGTGTAGTGGCTACCCCCCCCCCCCCCCCCCCTTTCAAGGATTGAATTTTTATAGCCTATAACCTGGCCGGGGATTTTTTCGACGGATGAGTAAAGTTTGCATCAAAATCTGTTCAACCGTTTTCACGTGATGCGCGTAAAATGTAAATACTTGGTATCACGTTTTTGATATCCATGTCCATCTTTCCTCTAATTTTACTTCTAAATAATATTTGACCTAAATTCGAAAGTTTGTTAGGAAGTATGGATTCCTCTGTATATATACCTTTTCATGCTTAGACTGATTTGACTGGAGGGCCGATTAGGATGATATTTGCTATGGACTTGATTTGGAAAGATACAGTCAAGAACGTAGAAATACAAAAAAAAATAAATAAAAAAAGAACTGACTTCAAAATAAACTTAAAAGCCATAAATAATCTTTTATGTACAGTACGGATCACATTTGAATCACCTTTTGAAGTCGGTGCCAAACCATTCATTTATTACTATTAAGAACCGCGGCGGCGAGCCTTTAGTTATTATCTATCTATATTTAGCCATAGTAATTTGTATTTTTGTTGAAAGAAACTTTATTTACTTCAGGTTTGGCACCGACTTCAAAAGGTGATTCAAATGTGATCCGTACCGTACATAAAAGATTATATATGGCTTTTTAGGATCTATATCGGAATCCCTAACGTCTTTTGTCCTAATGTATCGTTTGTCCTAATGTATCATTTGCCATAACGCATTTTTTTAGGAAACTGTAAACTTTTCAGGATTGTCATAAAACAAACCTAACCTAACCTTACCTAATCTATACGACGATCTTCTAAAAAATCCTGAAAAATTTACGGTTTGAAAAAAATGCGTTATGGCAAATGATACATTAGGACCAACGATACAATAGGACAAACAACATAAGGGATTCCGAAGAAGACCCGGCTTTTTAGTTTATTTTGAAGTCGGTTCTGTTTTTATTTAATTTTTTTTATTTTTCCTTTTTTTAGTGATGGATTTTAGTAGTGATATTTTAGAGCCCAGAATTAGAAGATTGAGGAGGCACTTTGCACGCATCTCGAATCTTTGGAACTAAGAAATGTAAAAGTTGGGCGGTTCATATTCATTTGTACCTTCCTCCATCAGCTCAGTTTGATTGTCTGATGATGACAACCAGACGAAAACAACTGAATAACTTTAGAAAAATATATACAAAACATTGTTAGTGCGTATAATATTTGAGGGTTTCTCTCGATTTCCCTGGTATTCCATCATCAGATCCTGACTTGGTGATAAGGAGACTACCTCAGGGACACACTATAAAGAATATAACTAACAGTCTTAATGTACCTACCTATAATAGATGTTTTTTTACAGAATTATCCTCTAACTCTTAACCATTAAGGAGTTGTACCTTCCGTCATCAGCTCAGCATGATGAGATGATGACTACCATATGCAAATACTTAAATAGCTAAAGAAAATATATGAAAAACGTTAAAAGTGCCTATAAAATTTGAGAATTGCCTTCGATTTCCCTGGGATCCCATCATCAGATCCCAACTTGGTGGCAACAGTACATCCTTTCAAATATAAAAAGAATTTTTAAAATCGTTTCACACTTGGCGGAGTAATCGGTGAACGTACATTAAAAAAAATACAGTGTCGAACATAGAACCTCCTCCTTTTTTGGAAATTAGTTAAAAAGTGGTACTGTATCGTCCGATATACACCTACTAAGTATATACTCTATGTCTTAAATCACGTCAAAAATTGTGGAGTGGATTATACAATTACCACTAAATAAAACTTTATTTAGTGGTAATTGTATAATATTTATCTGGACCTTTACTTTAAGTTTCGCCTCCAGGGGAGAGAGGTGAATTAGCCGCTTACTGCCACAGACCGAATTCCACGCGGGCGGAGCCGCGGGCACAGCTAGTAACCCAATAAAATAAACAGCACTAATTATGATATTTTGAGCATAATATCCCGCTGGGCACCGTGCCGAGGCACGGGACACCGCACTAATGTCCTCATTACTTCTTTTATCTATCGCATTATGGCTTCATATGAACTTTATGAGTTAAGCATTTGTATGCCGGAAATTTGCATTTACATCGGAATTATCTTTCTTTCAAATTAAAATTGTATTTATGAATGTAATATTCGTTGTAAACAAGTAACTGCCGACGGACACAAGCTACACTGAATGAAAATAATCAAATAAGGATCGTTGTGTATAAATTAATTATCTTCGCAAATTATCTTCTATACTAGTATAAAGTTGTGAAAATGCAGTCTGTAGGTATATTCCACGATAACCAATTTGGTTTTAAGCCAGGGTTATCGACCGAAAGCGCTATTTTGGGCTTAAAGCATACTGTCAAATACTATACAGACCGACAGACAAATGTATATGCATGTTACTTAGACTTATCAAAGGCGTTTGATCTGGTAAACTACGACATCCTTTGGCAGAATTTAAATGACATTGACATACCTGCAGACCTAAATAATGTTTTTAAATTTTGGTATCAAAACCAGATCAATGTTGTGAAATGGGCGGGAACATTTTGGGATGCATATTAAGTTGGAGTGCGGGGTGAGGCAAGGGGGGCTAAGTTTGCCTAAGCTCTTCAACCTGTATGTAAATGGACTGATTGAGGAGCTCAGCAGTACCCGCGTCGGCTGCCATATTGACGGCGTATGCGTTAATAATATTAGCTACGCTGATGACATGGTGCTGCTGAGCGCCTCGCCATGTGGTCTTATGAAACTGATCGGTATCTGTGAAAGGTATGCTGGTCGAGAAAAGTGATTGTATGGTCTTTAAGGTCAGAAATAAATGTACACCTGATGTCACACCTATAAAATTATATGGTAAAGAGCTGAAGTTAGTTTCACAATTTAAATATCTTGGACACATTGTGACTTCTGACCTTAAGGACAATGCAGACATAGAACGTGAACGGAGAGCATTGTCTGCCAGAGTGAACATGATCGCTCACAGGTTCGCTAAGTGTTCCAAAGAAGCCAAAGTCACTTTATTTAGGGCCTACTGTACGACCTTGTATACCAGTGGCCTGTGGGCGAACAACACTCAGACACAGTACAATGCTCTTAAAGCTTAGTTCAACAATGCCTTCTGGGTGCTGACGGGGCTGCCCCGATACTGCAGTGCATCGGGAATGATCGCGGAGGCGCGCGTAGACGTTTAGATGTAATAAGTGCATACTAACAAAAAATGATCCCAGTTGGTCGAAAATAAATATATTATTATAAATGTATTATTATATTGAATAAGTAAAAAAAATGTAATGGACTATTTAGAGGTCAAAGAATGGATTTTATATGTGTCGTTTACGGATTTACTATTTTTGATATTACCCGACTACGCTGATGAATAAAAGATGATTTTCCTCGGAGAACGAAGTTGCACCTTCTGGTATTAAAATAATTTAATTTACGTATGCAATATTTATTGCCGAGCAGTTTCAGCAAAAAATATATATATATTTCTGAAATTTATAATATAATTCTGAACATTCTTAAAGGACGTCTTATAAAAGGATTTTTAAATGCATTTCAACGTTATAAGTTAAACGATCCAATTTTTTTTACTAGTTACCTAATAGACATTATTTAATTACTAGTTTTACCTAATATTTTGTAAAAGCTTTATAGCGAAAAGCTAACATTCCATAAAAAACGTCAAAGAAAGGAAGGTATCTAAATGCAAACCGATTCCAAACGCCTATATTCGATTGAATAACAAACCATTCCTGATATAAACCAGAAATTCAAAGATAAATGGAGTCGACGACAGAAACACTCGACCGAAGCACTATCCGTTCGTTAACTGTTAAATAATCAATCAATGACAAAGTCTACAATATTGTTTATGAAAACTTAACTTAAATCCCATCAGCCAACGGAAAAAGAAATACCAATAAAGATTTCCATAAATAAATATGTATTGACGGCGCGTCAAACTGTGAACGCGGTGTTTTCCGAAAGTCTTATGAATTATTTCTGAGATACTGATGAGGTGGAGGGAAAATCAGCATATCGTAATGAGATAACGGCTGGATGAAATGCAAATGAATTTGACGGTCGGGTGGTTCCGAACGCGGACTTTGCCCGTGATCAGAAGCCAGGAAACAAAACGTACGAATTAGTTGCTCCATCTCGTTTTTACAGCCTGAATACTCCGAATGATTGTAAAGGATGGAGGTCGGTGTCGGTTTTATTCGTTCGATATAGGATCTAGGTGCCAGACGCCCGGGACGCGCTCGGTATTGGGAACAAATTGGGGCAGACGTCTGAATTTGCACGCTCATTTAGTAAATACATCGCGCCACGATTTACAATTACCGTTTAGCTTACATATATTATAAATGTCTAGTGGAGTTATTACGTAGAGTGGAGCGGAAACTTGGAACTAAGCGTGTTGTTGCGGTACATTTATTGTCTCCCTTGATAATTTATACCTTCTGGCTCATTGAATTACTGGTCCTATGTTAGGAAATGTACCACTAATGACCTTTAGGCTTAATTATAATCAACTGGGAGTATGCTAGTGTTTCACGGGGGACTTTTAAAATGATTCAGTTATGATGTAATGTTTAATGTGTATGTAGATTTTTTCTACGTAAGGACCATGGTTTCTGTAACGACTTGCAAAATCGGGTGAGTGTATTTCCCACAACAATGTCGCAGTATATGTAAGAATAAAACTTGCAGGGAAAGTAAAAATATTAACAATTAACTTATAAACAATTAAACCCCAAACTAAAATTTTCTTTACGAAGAATCTTTGGAAACATTTTTAAAGGGCGTCAATTTTTTAAATTAACCTCAGTGAAACCCTAGACCTTTAGCCCTGTAAGCTGTCTATTTTCCTCAAAACCGCCACTTGAACACCGATTTTACAGTTCGGCAACCGATTCAATTTCAAACTCAAATTTATTACTCACGTTAACTCGTTTCTAAAGACTCGCAACGATGAGCCTTTTTCGCGTATTTCGTTACTCGGACTTCCGAACCATTTGGAGTGTATAGTTTATTTTTACCGAAATAGCACTTTCAAAACTCTCAGCTGAGTTCACGAGTTTCTTACATCACTCAGAGGAGTAAACTACCGTCCTAGGGGAGAAAAATAGGATAAAGATGCAGGCAAGTTCTGTTTAACCTCCACGTTGGCTGCTCTTATTACTTTAGGCACGAGTGCGCGAATCTTCAGTAAAGTCGTGATTTGTACCTACGAGTTTCACAACATTTTCTTACAATATCAAAGACTTTTGTTCGACCACATTGTTTCTGTAGATAGAGAAGTTACTAGTAAGTACGAATGTGGCTATGGTTTTCAAACATTTTCGTGTAATGGCGACTGTGTGCTTAAATAATATTGATAAAATGTGCACATTTGATTATTATGGGACAACAACGACAACCCATTACGAAATCCGCTATTTTTGCATGCCATTTTTTATTTTACGAAAATAAAACATTCAATTCAATTTAAAGTATTTAAACACTGCAGTTAAGTTAAAATAAATCCTCCACTATTATCGAAAGTCGGCTGTTTTATAATATTTCGTTTTTCTGTAAAAAAGAAAACTCTGGTACAATCTTATACCCAATCCCAAACTAAACAAAACTCTTACTATGTGTACTTCGGACGACATACGTACTATGTAATATATAAATACATAAAGAGGAAAAATGAGCGATATCCAGGTTATTGTGGCTACGTATCACATCACTGCGATACCGCCAATATGGAAGAGAAGTCTTATTTCAACCAAATTTAATTCAAACAACACTCAGCGAGTCAAAATACACAGAAATGAAAAAACTTAAGATTGGGTCACGACAGATATCGCAAACACGCTTTGATGTGTTTCCGCTGCCTAGTTTTGGTTATTTTCCTTTGTAAACGATTCAATTTAGAATTTGAGGGTATCATAACTGTTGAAACGCTTCAAAAAGGAAATGTCTTTTACTTAAAATGTTAATAACTCTTCGCATTATTTATCATAAAGATAAGTTAAAATTTAAAAATGGTCACTACGAGTATGTATGTTAGGTTACCCTACTAAAGAGTATCTAGTTATTTACTATGAGTGTAACTGCTTACACGTATACCGTAAATGGAAGGTCAATAACAAAACCGCGATTTAAAATTATCAATTTGAATCGTGCGAGTAAATAACCATCACCATTACCTTCACCATTAAGGATTAAACATGGACAACCGCGATATGTCCAGTTGAGCAACATCTCGGTCATATTAAGGACAAATCCAGGTGATATAAAGTAAATATACTGAATTTTTCTGTTCAAGCTGTATTTAGTAACATTTCGGTATGAGTATCATATCCATTTCCTAAGAAATTTCGTAACGGTTCAAATAAAGCACTTTTTTTTTCAAATACATTTTCAGCAGTCAACGAAATAAATTTAACTTTTATAGAAATTCATCATAAATGCTTTAATTGTACTTGCTCCACTTATAATCTTTCTTAGCTAGGCCACTTTGCATAACTTCGCGGTTCCAACCTTATCTAAATATAAAAATAAAAGGTTAAAAGGAAAATCTTGTTCCCAATACTTGATCCCGGGGTGAGAGAATCCATCTGTTTGATTGTCTCTTTATTCGTCAATCATATTGATGGAGATTCCACGGAACAGAATATCTTCAGACAGGCGAGAAATATAAAGGAATTTTAACAATAACAACCCTCGTAGTGAAAAAAGTAACCGTAGCGTAGGTTCAAAGAAGTTTTGCAGTACTCAAAATTGAGATGGAATAGAATATATTTCCCCACAATTTTAGCATTTTTTTAACCAACGAGTACGAGTATTCAGTTCTTAAGTTTTGTTGGTAACAATACATATAATGATTTATTTTCAATAAAAAAAGCCTTTTTTTTCTCTAAACTTTTTTGTTATTTATACTATGTACTTAAATAAATACAAAAAATGTCTAATCTGCAAGAACCCCTCAGCAGATGAAGCCAAAAGCCAAAGAATTCAAATGTTCCCTATCTTGGGTTGCATGCATCTGAACCAACCGTTTTTTTATATCATCATTTTACATCATCCGCTCATCCCTTAAGCGGCTCTTCCTCTGCAGCGTTTCCCACTGAGACCTGTCCACGATGTCACTCTTCCAGTCCATCGCTTGTCTGTCATTTGCGCTACGTGCCCCGCCCATTTCCATTTTTTTTTCAGGACATAATTTAAAGCATCAGCACTTTTTAATAATGCTTCTTGATCTAGTGTGTCGTATTTTTTGCGCTTTCTTGATTTTGAGCATGCTTCGTTCTAGACCCAGAGGCGCTACTCCGAAATCCGAAAAACGAAGTTCGTTTGGCGCCATCCCGCTCACTCAAATACAGCTTAACATCAGAGCAAGAGGGACGGCAGTTACGAACTTCGTTTTTTGGGTTTCGGAGTAGGGCTACTCACTTCACATGTGATAATTTTTATTGTTATTTTCGCCGTGTATGCATATGTGCCATGTGTATGCTCTTACAAATTTAGTTGAAGCTCTAATATTTATTTAAGGTATCAATACGTCTCTCAGTTTCTGAATAGTTGCTCGCCTTAATAAAGCTGATTTGTTTGCCAAGGTATTTAATTTTTCTGTAAAGTTCAATATTTCGTTGTTTACATATCGCTTTAGATCAGAACGATTGAAAATCTGGTGGAGGCCTTTGCCCTGCAATGGACATAAGTTTCAAATTCCACATACTTTCCTAAAAACAGTGCCATGAAATCCAATAGAGCGTACAAAAAAAATTAACACAATTCTACAGCACAACAACAAAACCCAGACAACGGCAACGGTTCTTTAAAAACAATAATAGCGAACCCCACTAAAGTGATGAAACTTCATTCAATATTTCATCGCATCCAGAAGTTTCGGTTTTCTGCTTTATAAAAAATATAATATCACGAGAAATCGTGAAAGCGTCTTCCGCCCTAATCCTACTTTGAGTGATCACATCTACTCCGTTTCTTAGTAATTGTGTTTTCGTATTTCGGCGACATGACGGTTCGCTTTCAATTTTTTATCCCTGTTATAAGTAGGTATGTCAGGAATGCGTGTCACATCGTTACCGACTTCGCAGATGGTCGTTTTATTCTTACCGTCGGAAATGAAAGTGAGAAAATACACGTTTGTTAAATGACATCGTATAAGGATGGAATTTTAATGTTTTGCCGACAGGCACTTTCAAGATATGTTAGATATATAAAATTATCAGGAAATCTTACAGAAATCGAGTTTATAACTGAGTTCCAGGCGCATGCTGTGGTTCCTAGATAAAGTGACTCTTGGGAAATTTCCATATTTGTTATAGAGTAGAACAATAAGAGGGATATCGAAATTTCGAGATTGAGATGACTAACTACATAGTCATATATACATAATTACTACCTACTTTACTAATTTATAATGTCTACGTATATTCATTAATATCAAGTTGCCTAAGGAATATAGTTCCCACTAGTTTGTTTATTGTAAGATATTTGAGCCCGTGATAAATAGAAAAAATCAAATACAAAATATTGAAGTCAACATTGTCTGTGCCGATTCCAGCTATCCTAATAATTACCCTGCACGACCGTATAGTGAATAAAAGTACATAATGTTAAGTAAACTAATTGAAAACAGGTTTGTTGCATATTTACAGCTTAGACGAAAACAAATTAAAGGCTTGGGCTTGTATCGATCTGTCGCTAAATAGAAATACATTTGAAATAATAAAACAAGTTGTTATTCAGCAAATGTATGTTATTTTTCATGCAATTCAACTTACTTTCCACGGGAGGAGATTAAAAAAGGGAACACTAAATATAGTTACATAGGTAACCCTGCTTTTACCATCTCATGTTCAGTCCTTAAGGCCGTCTATCCGCTAGAGCGCAGCGGAGCGGAGCTGTGCGAAATAAACCAATCAAGGTGCGTCGCTGTTGAATCCCACTCAAGCAAATTTGAATTTACGAAATATGATTGTTAATTTCGCACAGTTCTGCTCCATTGGATAGGCAGCCTAAAACTGCATTGTCTTGACACTTCGCTAACGAAAAATATTAGTGACTTCTCTATACGTATGAGATTGTTTATTCGTTTTCATCAAGGTTAATCTTCTTTTATCGATACCAATGAAACAGCAGTTTCACAAAACAGTAGTTTCATTGGTATATGGTAATGATATTGAAAAGGAAGGAATTTAATTGGCAGGCAACGCAGTCGCATAGATAAAATCGCTGAAGGCAGGCTTATGAAATTTTCAAGTATAGGCGCACTAATGAAGGATTTGTGAAATCGAATTTCACTAACGCTAATTTGCTGTAATTTTTCTAAACACATAATAAAAATATATAAAAAAAATAAAAATAAAAATCCCGACTGCAAGAAAGGCGAAAATTATGGAAACAAGATGATATGGAACGATGAAGAAGAAATGTAGAGAACAGTAATATGAAATTGATATACATATGTATTGATGCCGAGACATTGATACCTAGGTATATTGGATTAACAAACCTGAACAAAACTGCCAATAAAAATGGTCGATTTCAAATTGCCATCCATTTTCAAATAGACGCTACTAACCAATAATTCTCATTGGCATCAACGTAATTACCTTATACAAAAATTACTTATAAATTCATCATCATCATCATCATCATCATATCAGCCCTTTATCGCCCACTGCTGAGCATAGGCTTCTCTTCAAACACGCCACTTATCCCGGTACTGAGCCAATCTCATCCAGAAATGACCCGCAAACTTATATTAATGTCCTCCACCCAACGAGCCAACGGACGCCAGGCACTCGTCTGAAATTACTAAAACTTACGTATAAATTAGTAAGCCTGTCAAATTGCCATACATACCTACTCACTTATAACACCCAGAAGATTGTGTATATGGGCTATAAGTATAATGTATCTTATATCTTACGTCAGACGGGAATATCTGCAAATGGTATTTGTTAATCAATTAATAGAACTAGCGCAAAAAATAATATCCCATCCTTTGTCCTAGTTTTATATTTACAAATATATGTGTAGAATTAATATTTTCTTCTGTTTCCGCGATTATTACTCATTGAAACAAAACAATTTAACGGATTATATCTATTTTATCTCATTTTAGTTCCCGACGTTTCCGAAGCTTTTCAGCTTTCCATGGTCGCAGGTGGACTGAGAAAAGATGTATTTTCTTCCGTCAAAGTTACAATTTGTGCAAACTACCCATTTTTGAAAAAAACAAATAAAGGTGTACATACATGCCAGATGGGCCTAAGCTGTAAAGACAGTTACACGTGTGCCAGAAGGGCTTAATTATTTTATTTTAATAATTTACCAAGCAGCATTTCACAAATGAGGCGTACTGAGGAGAAAAGAAACGCTGCAAAGAAAAACTCCTAGGCTACCTTATTACTAATTATAATATTTTAAAAACAGAGACTATTAAACTACTTTTTAAACAGATAACATATTTTACACCGTTCAGAAATTAAGGTTTTGCAGTCCTGTGTATCGCTTGTTCCTTGATGAGATGTATTACAGGATCCCAGGCTCGTGGTAGTGACAATCCATCTAAAATGAGATAATATACGCGATATAATCCGTTAAATTGTTTTATTTCTATGAGTAGAATTGTCATTCACATATCATTTAATCACTATTGACAACTGGCAGCGTCAATGGTCGAAACAAGACTAAACGCAAAACTATAGCAAAGGGCAAGCAATGTTGCGGTAATTTTAAGTGGCTCATTATATTTTTGCCGTCCATCTTAGACGGGCGATATGAATGCATATCCAAAACGGGTCTCCTTCGGAATTCCTAATGTCGTTTGTCCTAATGTATCGTTTGCCAAATGTATCATTTGCCATAACGCATTTTTTTCAGAAACCGTCAATTTTTCAGAATTTTTTAAAAGATCGTCGTTTAGATTAGGTTAGGTTAGGTTTGGATTGTTTTATATCAATCCTGAAAAGTTTACGGTTTCTGAAAAAAAATGCGTTATGGCAAATGATACATTAGGACAAACGATATATTACGACAAATGACGTTAGGGATTCCGATATAGATCCATCCAAAACATATTCTTCTACCCACAAGGAAATTCTTCTACTAACAAGGAGGCTAGAAGAATATATAATAAAAGAGTGCCGTCTCACAAGTCATTAAGTAGTCTGAGCTACTAGTCAAGATAGGAAAACCTTAGCCGCAGTTTAAATGCCATTAGCGAGTGATCGATAGCTACAAGAAAAAAGAACTCATTTGTCACTGGAGGACACTCAATAGACCCCCAATAAAATATCAGTTATTTACAGACCACTCGACTCTCAGCGAAAAACACATGAAAGGAGTAACGCTAGATAAATGTTTGCTAGTCAGAGATTAAAGATACTTCAAATGGTCCAAAGGCTAAATTTATTTGCCTTTAAATAGCCGTACATCTTTAAATATACGTAATAATTAGATGGGGGTCTATCTCGTATTCTTTTGTTAGGGGGTTTATATGTTAATAACTCCTATTCAAATAAATCTGCATGAAGGGTACGTAATTTAAAAGAACTTAGGCGAGAGGCGCAAGTTAAGGTACGGGCCTGGTTAATTTATGTATTGAGTTTCAAAATACAATCAGATTAGTACCTAAATTAATTATTTTATAAAAAAAAGTTAAAACGGCTAAAACCAACTAATAAAAGGTTTCAAACAAAATTAAAGGCTTTCATATCATTTTGGTCATAAAATTATGTGTTAATGTGAATTTGTAAAACAATAATGTATGTAGGTATATTGAATAAAAAAGTGTAACAGGCGGCGGCGGCCTCATCGCATCAAATCGGTTAGATCGATTTTAACAATTTTTGGTGCACGATTTGTGGGTTATATAATATTTTTACTTAACTACGCTGAAACAAAAAAGAGGGTTATGACTTCTTCTTCACGAACGAAGTTTTAGTCGTAATCGGAGATTCGCAAAAGAATCAAGAGTAGCAAGAAAATTTTATCGGGTACCTAATTAATTACCGATGCTTTCATTGAGGTTTCCCTTTATTTCAAAACATAGCTCTATATTTTAATTTTCGATTATAACATTTTTTACCCTCAAAAACACCATCAAACAAGTGAAAATCAGTTTCTTGCACGAAGATTTCCACTGTACACTAAAAACGCCGCGAAAAACACAAAATGTGAAAATACCACTTACGGTTACCAACCTGTAACAGACAGACAGACAGCAAAGGCTTGTTAGAGTTCCATAAGTACATTTAGGTAGGTGGTATGGAACCCTAAAAAAATGTTGTACATTCAAAAGTGGCAAAAGCATTCCCAACTAACCCTACGTTTAACGCTCATGTCAAACGTAACAGTCGACATACGATCTCTGAACAACTTTCCAACTTGTGCATCCAAGGCGAAAGAACTCGAAACATCCTATGAACCTAATAACATAAAGTTTGAACCAGTACGAGCAACTTTCAAGTGAGCATATTTCATTTAAGTTCAAAGTGACTTGTCAAGTGTGGTTCTAGTCTTAAACCACTTAGAACTATATAAGGAGACCTCTGCTTACCAAGGGGCGATAACTATTCAAAATCACACTCTTAAGAAAGACAAACTTGGGAAGTCAAACGCTACTAAGCTTCTTGGTGATATCTGAGAATGAATATAAAACAGTTAAGGGGACTCGCGACGCTCATAAACTTGGTCTATTTTGTCTCAGATATAATAAATTCTAACGTTTATTCTTGTGACGTTCTTAATTCAGGCAAGACTATTCTTCCTTAAATAACAGATAACTCGCATGTGTTTTTCAGAGTTTTGCTAAAGAAATGTTGTGTTTCACACATCAAATTTAAGTAAAAAAATATATTTTGTCACTTATCATTTTCCCGCAACGCAGTGAAAGCTGACTTAGGATTCATGTCATCACAATGTGCATTGTTGTGTTTCGGTGTGCGATGAGAAAATCGATGCATTAATTAATTTGTGGCATCTGGTATTGTATTGGTAGTTTTCAGGGTTAGCATTTGATTAGAAATCTTATTGAAATTGAGCATGTCCATGCCCTCCTGTTTTAAGTATCAAAAGACAGCCTGCTTATTCATCTTCCTAATGCACTGCATAAAAAAAGTTCTTATTACTCCAAAAATATGTTTATCATAATTTGAATTGAAAACATTTAAAAAACTTTAAGGCCTCTTAAGCAGCTTCGGTGAGATTAGGTTATCAACTCGACTGTATGCTTCCGGCTTAGCCATAATCCAGTGGGATGCGGCTTTGCGAGTTTGATTTCGCCTTAGCGTGCCCCGCTCCCAGACGCTAAGCGGGTGTTTTACGATACAGGAAATTAAATGCATTTAAGACGTGGACGGTGGCCAACGAGTCAATTAGTGTTTGAATTTAAATATTAAAGCATCTCATGGCCGATGAGGTCAACAAGTTCTTGAACGGCAAACATGTATTGGAAGAAGCAATATACAGTAGATATCTATCTATGTTGCTTCTTCCGATACCGATAGGCTATCCACAATGTGGAATAACTCGCTCCGGGACAGCGTAACTCGCTGCGACTTAGCTTGGTACACACACTGTATTGAGAAGAAAGAGACAGACAAAATTTTCGTGGGACAGAAAGTGCGTGTCATAGTTTTGTAAGAGGTCTTTGGGAAGGCCAATGTCCAGGAGTATATCTTTCGGCTAATGATGTATGATGATCAATGGATTATAGTACCGCGAACTAGTGTCTTGGTTAGATGTGACAATAAATTGTGCTCACATGCGCATATTTTCATGCAGTTTCCATTAAAAAATACGCATGCAAATACAACAAACCAACACCAAACAGTATAATCCTCGACACGTGTTTCGCCTCTCTACGAGGCATCATCAGGAGATGCAGGAGATGTTGACGGTCCGGCGTCCACCCGAGAAAACCCGAGATGTATGATGAAGCAAAGATGGACAAGGTCGTTGAAAAAACATCTAAAGACCTCCCATAGCTGATGGGCCGACAAGTTCTTAAACAGCAAACAAGTATTGGAAGACACAGCGTTGATAGATAGGCAATGTGGACTGATAATCTGCCAGCGCAAATTGTCGCGACTTAGCTTGTCATGCACACACCATCACACGTTCTTCACACACTGTATTGTGAAGGAAAAACGAAAAAGTTGCGTGTCACGGTTCTGTCAGAGGTCTTTGGAATGAGAATGGCCTATATCCAGTGGTGGTTTCTTTTCGACTAATAGATAAATAATGGAAATAACATTTATTGAAAATCGTATTATACAATAATGATAACTATAAATTAAAAACAAATAAGTTGGGTTATTTTACATTACAATGATATATGTATGATAAAGCCTATGGCAGTGGGATTTGGTTATTAACTTGACTTATTTAGCGACGTAATCTCATGGAATGCGCTTATGTGAGTTTGATTTCGCTTTAGCGTGCTCCGCTCCACACGCTAAGAGGGTGTTCTACGACCCTGGCAATTATAAAGTCGAGCCCGGACCCAAATGTCTGCAGAGTTTAAAACATAACAAGATATGGTTTCCACTATTAACCTTATTATCTTTCTGCACTATACACTTTAAAATACTGTTTTAATCTCTTTCATTTCATAGGATGTCGGATTTGACAGAATTTTCTTTTCATTGAAGTGTTTCTCTATACAAACCATATTCTTATTTATATAAACTTTTGTTATTAAATTAAATTGTAGTTACTTAAAAACAAATAAATCAAGTTGACCTTGACTGGACTATAAATCTGTCGATTTCGTCATGTTTTAATATTAATTAAAATCACCCAAAAGAGTGAAGCGATATAAATCATGATCACCTTTAATTTATCGTCGTATAACAACGTTAGCCCTGAAAGTTCGTATAAATAGTTTGACCAAAATCTTTATAAAGTCAACGAAATAAGTAAAGTACCAAAGTTCCGATTTCGGGTCGAAATTTTCGAAGGCAATACTGATCACCGAACGTTCCAGAATAAATTGAAGTGAAATACACGAGTAACTGTGGCTGACAGTTAAAATGAACGCATGGAAATACTGCCGCGCCTCAAGTATCGACGGCTTGTTAGACAGCAAAGATCAGCCCAGGAGATAGGTCACACTAAAATGTTGTAATTCAGGGTACTCTGATCCTAGGTACGTTACTCACCCAATAAATCAATTGTATTGAAGTAATAAATTCTTAAAATCGACATTATGTGATTAATCTACTTGTGTGTAAGCGTTAAGTGTAGTTTTCAAAAATGTATTAATTAGATAAAACGGGTTTTTATATATAGGTGGGTAAAGTAACCTCGTGGGGTAAAAGTACCCCAACCTTACGGTCCTGATACATATTTAGTTTCCGGGTTCCGGGGAATTAAGTATCATTATCGTCATCACATTATCATCAGCAAATCAGTCTAAACACGTACACTGCCTGACAAATGCCTTTCCCAAGAACCTCTATAATAGCCAATCGTGCCCCGCCGTAGTCCGACGGTTTCCTGCGATTCTGACTTTCCGTGGATACTCACAATGATAATACATTTTTAGTATGAAACAAATTTTAAAATCGTAAAAAAACGTATAAATATTCATACAAAACTTGTAGCTATCCGTAGTCGCTTAGTATGGGAGGTCCAAATTATTTAATGATTTCGTTGTTCATTTAAATAAAACAATTTTAACGGAATATATCGCCTATATTATCTCATTTGAGTTCCCGACGTTTCGGAAGCTTTTCAGCTTTCCATTTTGTTGTTGGTCTCATGCTTAAATTGTATCTTAATTGGATTGTTATTTAACTTTCAGCGAAGCACCATGCATGTAGGCATAAACGTTCATACTAGTTGCGTCTCCAAACATTTAATCTTTACTGCTTTCCGTGCGGATTTCTCACGTTCCCGGATGTTTTCAATTACAAGGGTTATGAACATCAATTTGTCTGTTTCCCCGCTCTGACTGATGGGAATTATTAATGAGCTGTATTTAGCTAAGCTTCAACCATCCGTTACCCTTCGGGTGTGCTTTGGAGTATTTTAACATATTACTCTGTTATTTTAATAACGTTGGCGAGCAGCCAATTTGCAGGATTTTATTTGATTTGAGCGTTTAAGTACAAGTTAATTGCAAATGGTGAAAGTATTTGGATTCTGTAATTTTAATGGCTGGAAATTATGTATGCTTACGAATTTTGAAACATATAAATCACAGCATACTTTGAGTTTTAGCGAATTTAGGACAAAGTTTCATAAAAAAAAATTAAAGTCACATCACATTTTTTAAACGAGGAAATATTCGTAGTCTAAACTATTTTTGTATTCGTACCCAGCAAATTTAGTTTAGCAGTTTTCTTCAAAACTGTTGAAACAATCTCAATGCATTGAATACAATGACTGTCTAACACAAAATATTCATTCATGAAACTTAAACTTGAATCCTTTGATCTTTGTTAAGAAAATGTCAAGATGTCCACCTTTATCATTTTACATCCATAAATAATAGGGAAGGTGACAACTTTTTATGTAGTATGTTATAGGTATATTCAATAATAGAAATATTAGTGGAATAACTACTTCAATCTCATTTAAAAATGCCAGACATACAACAATGTTAAAATTATATTTTTCCCACCCAAAAATACGCTTCACATTATGACGTCACAATTTCGTAGGTTTGATGGGGAAACGACGAACTTGGTTTTGCAGCTTTGTTAAAACTTGCGTTTATCGAAATGGTTTTATATCAAAAGTTATACATTTCATGGGTTATTAATTTCATGGTGTTTTATTAGTTATTAATATTTTCATGCTTTAAGGGCCGGGCCGCGGAGCGTTACAACCGCTGCACTTTTATGTAACGAATTTTTTACATCATGCGTGACGAAATTCGATATTCGCGGCCCGACCCTAAAATTCGACTTTCCCACCCAACTTCACAGGCTCATATAACAAGCTACATGTTAGGTATCGAACTCAAAATCTTAACGTAGCTCCTTATTTAGCTTGATGTTCTATATTTTTTACTAATTTTGAGATCAGTCATCATCCCTATTATGAACCACAGGATTTACCCGCGACTTTAACCATTTTACCGGTTTAGCTCTGCGGGAATAACGTTGCCTGCGAAGCTGAAGGTCCTGGGTTCAAATCCCGGTAAGGGCAAATATTAGTGTCATAAGCATACATATTTGTTCCTGAGTCTTCGATATTTTCTATCTATATCTATACTATTATAAAGTTGTAAAAATGAAATGTCTGTACATTGAAGTTTTTTTTAATATTACCAAAAGGTAAGTTTGTATGTGTCGTTGTGGCTATATCACGCAAAATCGGCTGAACGGACTTAGACTATTTTTCGTACACAGGTAGCTGGATGTTTACAGATGGTTATACAATACTTTTTACCCGACTATGCTGTCAATAAAAGAGGGGTTTTGTCTTTTTCCTCCACCGCGAACGAAGTTCAAGTCAATATTCTGTACGACTCACGAAAATATAGTTTTTAAAACTTCCGCTCGATTGGACCTGATTGAATACCCCCTAAAGAAGTTTCTCGTGGAAAAGTTTATGAAAGGCGAATTTCCAACAGCAGTGAAGCGTGAACTCGCGATAGTTTATCTTAACGTAGGAATACAGCGCGATTGAAAACATGGAGGGATTCAATGACCTTTCCGTACAGATGTACTAAAGATCTTATCGCCGGGTTACGCGACGGCGTCAAAAGGAGGGTTATTTAGTAGACTCCGCACTTTTGTCGCCATGACAAACAATGTGGTGCATTCATCACCAGCCCACCTCCGTCCACTGCTAGACATAGGCCTCTCCCATGGCATGCCACTGAGCTCGGTCCTGAGTTTTTTTGTTTCCAACTGCTGCCAGCCACTTTTCTTTTGTCGTCGGTCCACTTAGCACCCTACACTACGTTTGCCGAGACGCGGTCTCCACTTCAGAACACGTTTATCCCAACGGTGTGCGCTAATGTAGTGTATGAAGGGGAATAAATGGAACAGTCCATTCTAAATCAGGGACTGAACAAGTGAACACCGGTATTCGTTTAATATCATCTAAACGGTATTTATTTCCAGTTACTCGCTTATTATACACATTTTTATATTTTAAAGAGCTATTTTAAAAATAGAGTAACAATACCTATATACCTTTTATATATTTTTTTTAATACTTATGGTAAATTTATAAGGATATTTCAAATAAAATTAACAGCGGTAAAGGGTCCGTTACCTATATGAGGTTTAAATAAAAAAAGTGTTATTTAGAATCAAAATAACCAAAAATCTAAATACTTCTGACTTGATAATGTTTTGAGTACTTCTTTCGTCTGCCAGAAGTATCCTTTATGGCCACGGCGCGCGCTGCGATCGATTTCTGGCTCTCTCACCTCCTACTTCGCACCCAGCCAATAACATTTTTAATATCTTATTTAAACCAGAGACCGTTATCGCTGATGTTCCATCTTCTCCTCAACATACCATATTATGACGTCATAGCGACACAAGTGCGGAGTTTACTTATGAGTGATAGGTTTTACATTAGGTACGGTCGGTCAAGAAATTGGTCTACCAGAAGAGTCAAAAAGTGGTAGACCAAATCCTTGGCTGACGGTACTACCGTTGGGTACAAATCTTCCGTCATTGAGGAAAGAAAATAAAGGGATTACGGATTTTGGAATTTAGTCTATATTAACTTACGAGTGCCAGCGATTCGTATACGCGATTGAAAACATCAAGAGATTCATCGACCTTGTTCCTAAAGGTGCACGTGCATGCACTGAAGAGATAATTACTTGTTTTTTTTTTTACGGGAGTCATTTATGGACTCTTCTCCCCTTCTGTATGAAACATAATACGGTGATTTTTAACTCGGTATGCATTATATTAACGCGGTGGATTTACCCAGGCGCAATAAAAACCATAGAAAGATTCAAAGACCTTTAGGTACAGATGTATATGACCGGGCTTTTTACTACTACGTAAAAAAGAGGGTTGTTGGGCTAGGTTTTATAAATGTCTACTTCCGATTTAAAAATATCGAGGGATTCAATGACATTCAGGTGCAGATGTACTGATGATTTAGTCAATTGATTTTTAGGGTTCCGTAGCCAAAATAGCAAAAACGGAACCCTTATAGTTTCGTCATGTCGGTCCTTTCGTCCGTCCGTCCGTCCGTCCGTATGTCACAGGCATTTTACTCAAAAACTACATGATGGATATTGATGAAATTTGGAGTATAGGTGTCTTGTATGAGTTGCTACTTAGTTTGATAGTGAAATAACAAAAAATATTTCTAGGGGCTCATTGAATTTAGACAAAATAATTCACTATAGTAAAATCGTTAAACAAACTGAAATTAGACAAAAAGTCATTAGACAAGCCAGGGAATACCGGTTTACGTACCTGTGAGTAAAGATTTATCTACCATTATCAGACATTAACAGAAATCAAGAGATTCCAGGGTATTGGTTCGGTTGGAAGTGGTATCGATTGGTAATGATGTACATAAAACTATATTAATACTTATATATCTGGTCGTTATGGAGATAATTGGGGAAGGCCTTTATCCAGGCAGTAGACGTCCTGTGGCTAACAGATGATGATAATCCATTTAACTCGTTTAAAATCATATGAGCGATAATCACGTCAACCGAAAAGAATATGCTTGTTTTAGTCGTTGAAGTATTTGAAACTATAAGAGGTATCAAGAGTTTCGTGACACTACAAAATACATGCAGGAAATACAAGCTCTAAATTTACATTGTAACTTAATTGAACGTCATCTCACAAACGTACCGACGTTTACTCTTGATTGAACAAGCTCCAGACTATTTCGGGCTTAAGCATAACACTGGCAGCCTGTTAATTTGTTTACCAGGTAAACATAAACATGGCGTGTAATAAAGCAATGTTACGTTGGGATACGTAAGATTAACAAGTAGGGGGGATCAGCCAAATGGTGACCAAATCCTGCCTTAAGACTGTTCGTAGGCGCTTGCGATGTAAGGCCGTGTTTCGGATTTAGGTGATCCGGGAGACTTAACTTGGAAGATTTGTGGTTGACTGAGCTGAATCACCGTTGTCTAATACTACCTGTGTGCTTATTGACTTATGGAACATAAGATCTTTAACTTTAGATAAATGCGAGTGTGCTTGATGGTTTGTTCTGCTATTGCAACACAGAGAAACGATTAACGAATATAACAAGAGGACACACTTTTGATCGAACACCGACCGCAAGGGGTTATCTACGAGTAGCATTAAAACTAGATGGCGCTCTAAAATTAAACCTCAAAGATGATATAATTGAACAAACGTATTAATTACAATATTGTTAATTCATTTCATCACAAAGACCAAGTTATCTATTTATAAGTATTAAGGGTTTCATGAGACGGACTATATTTAAATTCTAAATTCAACTTACGTGAAAAACAGAAATCACAGCCCGCCGACTGTTTTAGCGCGCAGTTGTCATGCAAGTTGAGATCGCAATGCAATCCCTTTATATTAACCATAGTACTATATTCATCATTCATCATCATTTCAGCCATAGGACTTCCATTGCTTGACACAGGCCTCTTCAATAGATTTCCACATGGGCCGGATAGAGGCGACCCGCATCCAGTGAATTCCCCATTGTCACTTCAGTTTGCTTACCCTGTTTGCTGTCTTTGACCTAGGTTCGTCCACGAATCTCCTCATTTCTGATCTCGTAGAGAGATCCCGAGCATAGCCCTTTCCATAGCTCGCTGAGTGACTCTGAGCTTCCTAAAGAGGAGAATACTATATTACACACCTTAAAATCCCCCAGGTCTAGCACCGAGCAAGTAAGCACAGCCTCTTTGCCAATGGCGACAGTGACGTTTCTGATGGGCTCCTTGAAGTCTGGCTCGGAATCTCTGAGCGACACCGTTGGGCCCACTCTGCTGAGCGGTGATGTCGTTTGGTGTCTAATGCTGCTTTTCACCACTGAAACAATCATACATCAATATAAACACGGGTTTTTCGCTGTAAACGATTAAATATTACAGAATCTCGGTTTGTAATTGTCTATTTTTACTAACATATAGATTCAAAAAATGTATAAATAGATCGATAAAACATGTATTCATCCACAACAATAACAACAGAAAAGAATGCAATAAGCTACACTTAGTATGAAAAAATAAAAATAAAGATAAAATGTAGGCAACAGGACTACAATTTTTGAAAAAGCTTATCTAGAGAGAGCATGTGTCGTGGTATGAAATAGGCGCTGACTCAGCATGATGCTGTGGAGTACGCAGCGTTGATCTTCCGTTAGAAACCGTTCGCAAAAAAAAACTAACCCTAACTAAAACTACCGAACAATCAGTGCAGCATATGCTTCGATCGGGATTTGAATCGGCGATTTCAATTTCAGCCCTGTTGTCGGGTATGTCGTTGGATATGTGGCCATCAAATTTTTAACACTTACATGACCGGGAACCCCCAAGGTGGGCTCTGCTCGTAGTAAGTTTTCATTACATACGATTTTTATCGGCTACGCTCGGAACGCTACAAAAATCTGGGTTGTGAATGTCCTAGAACTACTTACTACCTTGAACTGGTTTTCCGCAAAATGTGTCTTGGTTAGATGTGAGAATCAATTGAATTGGGGTCCACCCGAGAAGACCACGAAGAAAGAAGGCTTCTCGTGTGGACGCCGGACCGTCAACATCTCTTGCATCTCATGATGATGCTTCGTAGAGAGGTGAAACACGTGTAGAGGATTATACTGTGTAGTAGTGGTTTGTTGTATTTGCATGCATAGTTTGCTGTGTGAACTGCATGAAAATATGTGCATGTGAGCACAATTTACTGTCATATCTAACCAAGACACATTTTGCGGAAAAAAATGAACTGTAATCTATTAAATCTAATAAGCTCAGAGTTGACGGACGGAAGTCTTATGGCGGTGTAAAACCATTTTACTACTAAGGTACCGACTGATATTTCCTACTGCACCAATTTCACGCATCTCTGTTTAGCCCTATGGTTGACTGGTAAGGAATGCCATTTTTCATTAAGTGCGCCATTTGAGAAAGCGGACGTTGGCTGTTTCGTTTCGATGTTAATACTGATGTGATTTTTCAGCGATTGTGAGGCTGGCGGGTTTCGCCGGGTTTCGTCGGGATCTCGTTGCAGCCTCACATAGGCAATTGAACGTGGCGGACAGGGCGTGGCGCGCACGCGTTGTCGCTGTGTCGTCGCGGGTGCTGTGGGAGCCGTCACGAGCAGGGTTTTCCTGGGTGAACACGTGCATCGGCGGAGCCACCGTGACCCGCAGCACCTCTTTTTTTTATCAAAGTGATTTCTTTCCATTACCTAGCTAGAATCTGTAGAAATGTATCACGCCTCTGTACCCAGAGTTTAAATCTCACATAGAGACAAATCTTAGAACAAGTATCTGAGCCTCACACAGCAAACGTCACAAACCTATGCTTCTTATCTGAGAGAGAATTAATTAAGCTTTTAATTGTAAGCTTATTCCATAGTAGTGTTAACGAGTTAGTTTAAGGCCTCGGTGATTGTCTTTCTTTACGTGCCTAATATATACACCTGTTGGTTTTAACATGAAGTTTGTTTTGTATTCATTTTCAATTTAGATCTCCTATCTACTCATTGACGCTTGGAGTATAACTAAACGTCTGGCGCCCAATTGTTTCTCTTAACTAGGTAAATACTAGTCTTACAACATCCGCCATCACGATCCCAAACTTCCCATATCCCTGATATCTCTTCGGCTGATTAGCACGGTGCATTATACCAAGTGTGGACACATTTGTCAAGTAACTCTCGCACGGAAGTAAATAATGTGAACTGTCGCAAGACACTCCAATACAGTTTACACCTTTACATAGTTACTTTGGTTTTGTGTCATAAACTTTAAGTCAATAAATAAATAATTCGTTACATAAGCACCTACTACCCGTAGTTGCTACCCGTAGTTGAACGACGACCGGTCGCCTAAGTTCTGGCAATGATATGTAACGGTTTGAGTACGACGTATCTCATCTGTCAAACTGTCCATGGCTAGACATCGACCGAGACATCTAGATTGGCTGTCATGTTCGTTCAGGATTCAGGATGATTCTAATACAGCTATCATACTAATGTAAGACCAACATAATACCTACCGCTATTCATATTGAGAAATATACTTGCTTGTATTTTGTCATTAAATCGAATATTAACTATAGTCGAATCCGTTTAACTAAAGGCAAATCAAGTATAGTTTTTTCTGCAGTTTTGTTATAAAACAAAGGTTTAAAAATTACTGGTCTTTCCTTCATAAACCAATTCTTTCTGGATTAAGAGTAGCTTACTCTGTTAGTCGATGGCCACTGCTGTTAGCAACCACGTGTCGAAAAATACATACATAAATACATACATACAAACACGCCTTTTTCCTATTTCCCACTACCCTACCCGGGGTAGGCAGAGACTACGCAGCAAGGGATAAAATATTCAAACCCAGCAGAGCCCCGCATACCCTCCGCGCCCTCAAAAGCGCTTGAAATTCGGGATCCTCCAAAAGAGGAAACCCCTCGCACCAATGTGGACAAGGAGGGTTTCACAACGGTGTCAAGAAAGCGTAAGACACGCATGAGTCAGTGTGGTACTGCAGAACCGGTTGGTTGTGGTCTGCGGGTCTCCACACCGAGCAAGGCGCTGTACGTGTCGCGCCTGCATTGCACTGCCACCGCTGAAGAAGTGAAGCAGTATGTTCGCCAGAAAACCGGCTACTCACTGCGGGTGTTCCAGTTGCATTCGCGCCACTACGTGCACTTCAGCTCGTTTGTAGTGCGCGTACCGCGGCCGCTCCAGGAGACCATCGCGTGTGCTGATTTCTGGCCAAAAGGTGTCGTGTTTCGTCGGTTCCGGGGCAACCTACCGAATCCAACACCCAAGATGTCGACACAACGGGGCCACGCCGTTTTGCTGTCTAAATAAACATTGTTCGGTTCATGACGCATTGGTGTATACACTGTAATGTTATGTACATTGTTTTTAATAAATAAATAAATAAATACCAGGTACGGCTAAACAGCTTTATTCTGGGGTCACCAGTCCCAGGGAAATTCGGCACGCTAACGACTAGACTAGCCTCTAGCCACGCATCCATCGGCATGGCATACCTTGGATTGGCAAAATAGGAGGAAGGACACCAGGGTAAAGAAAGGAATTGTACGAATTTAGACAGGAGAAAGGGTTAAAGGATACTACTGTCCCGGAAGACTATGTATAAGCAAGTAGCAGCTCGTGGAGCCGGGGTCGCATACCCGTATACAATAACAAAAATGCCGGAAAGGCAACTTCGTATGAGTAATCCCTGACTATCGAAAACTGCACCAATGACAACAAATGACGTGGTTCTGGTCACGATTGCAGCAAACAGAAGTGTTACTTTCGGCTGATATGCCTATTACGATGATGACGATTATATTACAATTTTACAATCCGACCTGGAACTAATCTCTTGTACAAAATAACGTCAATCCGCCGCTTTGTTACTGCTAACAACAAACTAACAACACATTACAAGGGTAACCTTCCGCTTGCAATAAAAGTATAAACAATTTCACAAATGAAGGTCATTATCACTATACGCTCCTTAAAATAAGTAGGTAACTATTTAGGCTGAAATTGGCCTCAAATTCCAAATAGTTTTTAGCACAATCCAATTGTAAAAGGTTAAAAATAGAGATCGCATGAAATGGGATGGGTATTCCCTAGCCACCACGCCGAGGCAAATCTACACTTGTGCTGCAACTGACTGATGTGAATAATATATCTCATACTCCAAGTGTGAAGGCCGAGGCTAGCGGAACTACGTTTATTATTAATAACTGTCAAGTGGAAAATGTCCTGGTATTTGCTTGAAAATCGCTGACTTTTGAAATTGTAAAAAGGTTTTTACGGGTTGTGGCGAAGATAAATAAGGAGCGGTGAATGAAATGAACGAACTATTTTATAGAGGCGGACTACTCGGAGAGGTGACTACCCACTAACTTGCTTTTGGTAACCATAGTTACCTATCACTTTTTTTATTCTTACTTGTGCTCGCAACTTCGTTCCCGGAGGAGAAAAAACTCATAACCAAAACGAGGGTGACTCCAGTGTAGCCGGGTTAAAAGTATCATATAACCATCTATACATGACCACTTACCCTACCAAAAAGAATTTAAATCTGTTCAGTCATCTTGGCGTGATGAAACTACAACAATTATAAAAAAATAAACTATTTTTCGATTCGGTGACATTCAAATAGTCTGTATCACTTTGTTTGTTATACGTTCATTGTACAGTCATTTAATTTTTGCATCTAAAAATACCTAAAGTCGGATTTTTTATTAGCTGAAGTAAACTGACAGGTGTAAACGTGAATATTTCGTTGTTTAGAAATAATTTTACAAAAATATACATGAAAATACCTGTAACGGATGATATTATGGTAACTTTTATTCATAAGAAATACTGTAAGTCTGCCATAATAATAATCATTGTCGACGTGTGTCCGTAAACATCAGTTTACTCCAACTAACTAAAAATCCTATTTTAGTACCTATAGATAAATAAAGTTCAATCCTACGCCGTGCACGGAATTAAGTTCAAGAAAAGTATTTTCTGTTAAAAATTCAGCTAACAAAAATCACCTAAAATCTGTCTATGGTCATTTAGATGATGCACCTTCTTTTGAAAACGTTACTTCTTCTCATACATCAAGTATCATGCACTGTTCATTATTAAATGCAAAATATATAACAGAAAATAAATGCTATAAATTTACGTCTAACTAGTTGTAGCAACAACATCATTGGAATACGTTTTTTTTTTCCTACTAAATATGCAATCGCAATTGATTTATATATTTCATTCCACGAAACCACTTTATAGGGAAAATTCTCAACACAACCCCGGTAAGGATTGCAGTAAGTAAAAAAATACGACGATTCCATTTTCGTCTCCTACATAAAGTAGGCTTTAACGTTATCATAAATACCGATCACTTATGAATCCCTCACTCCATGTGGGTCATCCGCGTGCAAAGATATAGGAAACGGACGCATAAAGTAGTAATTTATGTGATATTGTCGACCCTCAGTCAAGTAGGAGGTCGGACCCCTAGTCCTATTCAAATTAGACTCACGATATATGTTTCCGCACCGATTCTTGCGCTGGAATAGGTACGAGTATTCGTACTAAACGTGATTTTCGACGCTCGATTAAGTAACGGAATACGGAATTGGATTTCGGGATAGAAAAGGTCAAGACAATCAGTGTTGTACTTTATGTTTACAGGGAGATTAGGGATTTAAATCCCGAACTTTGTGTTTGGTTTGCGTTTACGTTTTAGATTTATAATTGGTGGTATTCAGGCCGTTTTACGGGTTAGTTTCGAGGCAGCCCTACTTTTCGTTGTTTGTTAGTTTGGAATTTAAATGATTTGGTACAAAGTAGGTTACGGTAGGACTACTTTTGGTGAATTCATTGGGATGAATAAAACTATTAATAGTTTTTTGAGCTTTGAGAAAAGCCTTCCAGTTCAGGTGAAATTGAACACAGCCGTATAATGGATCTCTGAAAGCCTGGTGTGACTGCCGATAACACTACCTGATTGAATACCAGCCAAATTAATACTAAATAAATGTTAATAAAGTAAAATGTTACTTATGAAAGGAATTGGTGTGGCTGGGCGAACCCAGGCTTATTTTTTACTTTCGTAATGAGTTGGTCAAGATCACAAAAAACGAATGGTGAAAACTGGTGATTGTTGATTTCAAACCAGTGATATTTTAATGAAATAGTGTTTTTTTTTCACAACTCGATAGAGTCCGGACTATGGGTATATTCTGTAATTAAATTTTAACTAGATAATTCATAATTAGTAATTATTTTTATTTAAATTCTAGCACAACGTCGTATTTGATAAGGATAATCAATTTTATTTATAGAGCAGTAGCAGTATCACATGCGCGTCCTGCCGTTAATAGTCCAAGCATTTCTAAAAAAGGTTTATCTCAAAGCTCACAGTCTGTGCTCAGTATCGTAACAGTCATCTGACAACCTATCCACAACTTTACTTATCATGTAGTAAATATTTTTTTTTATAATTCTCTGTCTATCTAATATTCTCGCAAAAACTATGCTAATTGTTTCTCTAGTATAGCGTTACGTTAACGTAGTAAAGCGTTTAATAAAGATTGTCATTGTATGGTCAGACAATTAATTGGTCTGTTCGACTTTATTTCTCGTGTATTTGGTTTCAAAAGTGATAGACCAATTCTTGACCCACCGTATATTTAATTAAAAACTTATTATTACATCCTCAACTGGATTGGTTCACGCCTGAGTAGAATACAGTTTTATAACTTAATTTAGTCGATAAACAAAACTCGTCAATATTAAAAATTCTGTCAGACTTTCCCCACGAATGCCATTTAGGTCCTTTTTAAATACATTCATCGCTGCATTCATCGATGCATCGCATCTTGATCGCTTTTAGTACTATTCTCTTACGATACACTCTTAAGTCTTAAAAGTCACATAAGCTGTCATCTTCAGTTTTGGTTACCAACCGTCGCGTGTCGGTCTATTTATATATATATACGAATATAAACGTAACGTGATTCGCGTGTATTGATTATTCTTGATGAACAAACACTGATCAGTTAATTGCGACTAATCAATGTTTACACGCATCGGTACAGATGTGTTAGATATAATATGATTTATCACGCAATATACAGTATACAACATCGCTAGCAAACATGATCTACACTAAGTATTTGAAGCTTTTGATGGAACGACGGCTTATTTGCGATTACCAATGATAATGTTGATTTAGCGACGCACATTGCCAGATTCCAAATTAGGAATCATTACATTCTGGGTGTTATTAAGATATTAAGGATTTGAGAGATCAATATTTAAGAATAAAATAGTAAAATTAGGAATACTGACTTATTATATTTATTGAAATAGCTTAAAACAATCTCTTACGAAATTGTTAAGCTTTTGTAACACAAAATATTCACCTCAACGTAATTTTTGACTTTATTTGGGTATTTATATAAAAGTTAATTATTCTTAATAAAATAAATTCTTTAATAGAGATCTTGGATGAAAATGCCTATCAACAATTATGAAAATCAAAACTTGATTACGTGAAGATTTTGTCAGAAATAAAAAGAAATAAAAGAAAGATCTTGGAAGAAAAATCCTATAAAAAATTGTACAAATCAAGGAAGTTCTCCAAAACCGCCACCCTGGGAAGTTTTAACAAGTTTAACCATATGAGGATGAAACATAGCTTCGTTACAAGTAGAATTTTAGGACTTTTTTGGAATTTCCCATCGAAAATCAGGCAATACGTCGACATTAAGAATCAGGCAATACGTGGACATTAAAAATATAAACGAAATAAAACCACCATAAACGGGCAACATGGCGCCACTCGTCGATTTGAACTGAAAAAGTTCGCAAAGTGCATGCTCAATGCAATTTTAAAGCAGCATTTTGTCACAAAGAATAATCTGACCTGATCAGTAAAGTACTGAGAGCCTTCCTTTTGATCGTATTTCTTTCTGACTTTCAGCATAGTGCCGAAATATTCTGCAGTGAACCTGATCGACAGGAAAGGACTAAAAATTGTATGGTACTCGCTGCGATGGGAATTACGTCCGTTCTCATGTCTCATTTTTCAAATTCAAGCTTCAAAGTTATATTATAAATACGCGGCATAATTTAGTACTTTAAAAACACTAAATATCTAATACTTCAACATAACGAAAACTGATTTTGTTTATAATTTATTTTATGAATCATGAACATTGATCGTGAAATTGCAAGCTATTATGGTAGAGTGCCATAGGTGTGGCAAATTTCTACCGAAATGATGGATTATATGGTTACTATCGACAATATTAACCATGTTTCATCGTTTAAATAGGTATTTTTCACATTTATAGCGCAATACCAAGATCGCTGCATCAAAAATACTACCAAATTTACGATCACTGGTGAGTTCATGAGTCATCAGTTCATTAGTATGTAAAAAGGTTAATGCCATTTGGCATTAAGTCCGCCATTTGAACTTAATTTTGTTTTGTGCAAAAAGTTGAAATAAATATGTAAATATAAGTCTAATTATATACTCAACTATGTTAAAAACAAGCAACTGAGTTACTTGTCTGTAATATGGATATTTGGTATTTTTTGTTATTCTTGTGAAGTTAAAAACAATTTTCAGCTGCGTACCCTCAACCGCGTCAGTAACAGTAACAGTTTTAGATAAAAGAAAATAATGTAATGAAATGTATAATACACTGTTTTTTTAAATATCTTGTACTTTTGAGAAGATGGCTTTTGGTGCGATGAGGAAGATAAAATACGTTTTTTGAGTCTCCTGTAAAATTCACTATTACCCTTTTACTTGTTTTTAATTTTGGGCAGCCGAGATAAAATTTTGATTTATATTAAAATCATGATTTCTTACTATCATGATATTCGCAATTTTTAAAGTGAATTTCATTTCTCACATTGATTGGCAGAAAACCGATTAAAATGCAAAATTCAAAGATTTTGCAACAAATAATGACAAAATTCGAAAAAAAAAAACTGTGTGTATTCTGTAGCTCAGTTGGCATAGCGTGCGCCCCGGCGAGGCTCAAGACACTGGTTCCAATCCAACCGAAGTCTTGGAGTTTTTCATTATTCAGATTTCTTTGTATTTTGAGAAATAGGCAAAATGTTGTTAATTACACAAAGTAACTTTGCTCTTCAATATAGTCAGCTGGTGTTTGTAATATGATGGAGCTACTGGATTAAGATAAAACGCTCTTCCCTAATTCACTAAACAAGATAGTTACGTAACTAAGCCGAACACCGGGATTTTGGCTTTCCATCGGCTTCCCAATTTAACACACTCGGTCGTAGAGAACCATAATGGCGTCGTAAAAAATGTGAGAAACGTCTCACAATCAGAGGTAAGATTAGCAGCGACCCCGCCATCGCCAAACGGCGATCCCCAGAAATAGTGCTGCGACAAAAAAGGGTCAACAATTTATAAAAGGAAGAACAGTGGATTTTTCCCTTCCATTAAATTTGTAATGACATCGTAACTGAAGGATTTAGAGCCCGACAAACAGCTGATAAAAATAACTTCGCTACTTTGAAACAGCTTACGTGCGACTGAAATTTTGTTCAAGAGATTAACACGGAAGACTTGAGTACGTACCTAGGAAAATGTGTTAGTAGCGCAAAGTACTGAAACAAATTGTCTTCAGTTTTCTCGAACAACTCCAAAGTTTTAAAGGCGTCATTAAGAAGACATTTTATTTGTATTTTTATTGCCGCCATAACAGTGGATACCACATTCAGCTTTATGTATTTTTGAGTCGCTTCTGTGGGATGCGAGGCTTTCAAAGCTTTTGTTGATGAACAAGTTTCTTACTGTCTTCGCGGCGCTTTGCAGTTTCTGGTTCCCATATTTATTATATTGTGTTTAAAACTTTAATTCCAAAATAGCGTTGTATATTGAGGTATAAGTGTACTTACTGTAAGCATATCTTGGAAAAAGTTTATTATTAAGTATATCAAAAGCAATGAAAATTTATTTTCAAGGAGGAAATACAACATTAGTGTTTAGTGTCGAAAAAGGTTGTATTAGTCCGACTAAATATAAGTTAACCACGATAATGGTAATAGTTAATCGGATTGACGATTAGTGTGATTGACGGTTAGTGTGATTGAAGGTTAGTGTGATTGAAGGTTAGTGTGATTGAAAGTTAGTGTGATTGAAGGTTAGTGTGATTGAAAGTTAGTGTGATTGACGGTTAGTGTGATTGACGTTAGTGTGATTGGCGGTTACTGTGACTGTCGTTGCTCTGATTGAGTAAATTCTCTTTCAAGTGTTTGCGCAAGCATCTTTTGGAAAATCTTCACGTCTTCATAGTGGTTTTGAAGCAGGTACCTGTATGTTTGTATATATATTTATGTATATAGTATTATGTTTATATATATTACGTATAATGTATGGTTTGTAAAGTATATAATTGGGTGTATCGCCCTTGTAATTAATTATTAATTTGATCAAGGTTGATACCGATATCCCGCACCAGTTATGTATTTCTGTAGCCTAATGGTTGACTGATAGTGGATGCCTTTATGGAATTAAGTCCGCCATTTGTACTTTCTTTTATTGTGCAACAAAGTTTAAATAAATAAATAAATAGTTGACGGTGAGTGTGATTGACGTTAGTGCGATTGACGGTTAGTGACCCTTGCTCACATTCAATCAGACTAACTGTTAGTGTGATTAGTGTTTATAGTATTTGGTGTCATGAGTGTTTACTGTTGACTAATGATAACGGCCAACACTGCTCCGTAACATTACACGGTTTACACTTACATTTATACAACAAATAATAAGGATAGGATTAATTTATACAATTTATTTTTTAAAGCTATTTAACAAAATTTATGCTGTCTATCAAAGTGACAACACTAATCTAACAACGTGATGTTGTTTTACCTCAACGTGTATCCAATTTATTTGATATAATTACACCAGGATTATATCAAAGTGTCACTTACTTCGTTATTATTGCGATAGAAGACACAATTCTACACCCAGTTACAAATAAAATAAATAAATCAAAAACGTAGATGATTTACGTTACATATGTAGTAATGTTTATAAACCTGTGGTAACCAAGATTCTTGCACGGCTTAATTTCTTCTTGGTTATTTTCAAAGTTAATTTAGAAATGATCTACACACAATCACTTAACAATCTATTTGATGTTGTTAAACTATTAACTCAATGTTTATTATTATTTATGTCCGACAAATTAACGCATATAAATAAATATTTCTTGTACTCGTAAAACTTGCATAATGTACTCTTAGATGTAGAATGTTAATCCATGTCATGCTTCCTATAATGATCATTACATATAATAATTTTAAACATACCCCGCAAATTATTTGCAGGGTATCTTTAAAATATCGAACTGCAAATCAGTTTACAAAAATTACTACATTAAAAATATATAAATCACCTGTCAAACCGAACTTTTGAGTTATAGTTTGCTCATTAACTGTAGGACAACAATAAAAACAAAAAGGACAGATTCAAGATTCTTTAATTTAACTTAGTTTTAGTCGATACCTTGTTTTAACATTACTTTTTGACCAGAGACACTTGAAATATGTTTTACAAATACCTACCTATTAAACTATGAAGAAAAAATAAAATATAAATATAGGAGTAAGTATTTTAACATAAAGGGCTCGTTTCATAAACGCTTGTAGCTTGTATTACAAGCGGAAGTCTCTTTTTAATTCATATTTCGTGTTTTGAGAAACAGGCCTAAGGAATCCAATAGGCCAAAAAACCGAAAAAGGCTGAAAATTTACTTACTTGTTTTTTAATATTTAGCAGCTGAACTACTGCCAGACATTATTAAATATCGCATACATCATAGCAATATTACCAATTATCACGTCGTTTTACTTAATTCTACTATTCTTTTTACATTACTTAGTATCAATCAGAATGGGTAATGAAGAGAGCGAGCGATATTTAAATATTTTTATTTTATTCCCAAACCTATAAGCTCTATCTCGTGGCGTGTTGAAATATTCAACGTTTTTAATGGCCGCCTCTTATGTCGCAACCATCAATCTGTTTGGAATGTTTTCAACCCCACCCATCGTAATGAGCAGTTACATTAATCATGTGTGTACACAAAATGATGCTTCAGACATTGTTTAGCAAAAATTGCACCCTCATCGGGACAGCGTTGAGTACATATAGTGACACGTAACCTTTAAAATACTTTGAATTCTTATAGAGTACAATAGGTTACACTTCTAGGGCTTCTTGCTAAAGAGGAGTATAAGCAAAAATGCGATTTTGTTTTTTATTATTTATTTAAACTTTATTGCACAATACAAACTGTTATATTCTCTACCAGTCAACCATAGGGCCAAACAGAAACTAGTAGTTAGTGCAGGGTCAATAATATTGAGAATACAAAATAAAAGCAAAGAAAAGAGACACAAATCAACAAATCAATATGGGTATATATATAAACACACATTTTATATTAAAATACAAATAGATAAATACAATACAATTATAAAATATATTATTGATGTTTTTTTATCTAACCTCTCTAATCTAGTTGACATAAGGTCAACTTATTTTCATAATTTTAGTAAAATTATAACTTATTTAAATTATTAAAATTTGTTTTGAAGTATCACTTGAGGTCGTCAATGATTGTCGATCCGAAGAGACTTACAGAAGGCTTATGAGCCATAATGTTATGAAGTCGAATAATATTATCGTAGTATAAATATATGCAGACTGCTATTACCCGATAGTGTGATTCTCCTAAATCACTGAAATTTATATAATTTCATTACTAATTGGTTAAAATTAATTTGGTACCTGAATATATAACTACAAAAAAGGCAACTAGCCCTCCTTTTATCGGGCTATAGAGGCGTAAAAGAATCAGAAAAAATAGAAAGACCTTCGTAACAATGTGCAAATTACTGTAAAGAGAAAGCATTTCTATGTGGGAGCCGAATTTCAAAGAGTAGTAAATAGGGAAAGAGTTCGATTATACGTCGATATATCTCAAGTATCGTTCAGATAACCATCTATATCGGATAGTATCGTCGAGGTAAAGAGACGTAAGCGCATAAATACAAATTTCTAGAACACTCGGCGTAAAACTAAGCACGTTATATAAAAAAATATAGTATTGTTAATGCTACATGCAAATTTACAGAAAAATCTGTCAGAAGGAAAAAAATTAAAGTATTAAGTTTTCGGCCTCTCCTGAAAAGTAAGGGTTTTGCGTATACGTCTCTTTAACGTGAAGTCTTCGACTTGTCAGGCAAATGCAAGAAAAAGAAAGACCAATGATAAGCTACACGACACTCATAAAAAAGAGAATAGTCGATGTCTCGGAAATCAATGGCTCTAGATCAGATCAGGGAGTGAGGAAGGGAGGAAGGGTCAGATGAAAAAAACTCTTCGGGTGTTAACGATTAAAGTAAAACGACACGACACTACGATATATTAAAATACAATACATGTACTTAATTCTGAACACAATAGTAAAACAAAAGGCTCGTTTTAATCTAACTTAACGAAATTAATTATAACCTGGCATTGGCGATTGTGCAAATGCTATTGAAATGTTATGATTAGTTTAATTAAATAAAATAGAAACAATACCAAAGTTTGCTGATATTATGAAATATGCAATGTTTTATAGGTGTAGTAATAATTTAAAGCAAATCGTTGAGTATTAAAAATAAACTTGTTTTTTCTTCACAGCAGGTTAACTCATAATTATAATAATTATAACAATGTTCCTTTAAGGTAACAAAATAGTTCTAGTCTGTGTTTACTTAATTAGCGTGTTGAAATATTGTGTCGGGTATTCTTAAGTTTTCGAATGTATTTTACTCTCTCAGAAAATAAGTGTTCTTGTTGGAGTAAGTTTTTAATCATTGAAAAATTTCGCGCTTTGGAATCACCCGCTTATTAGCTTGTATAATCTAATTTAAATAAAACAATTTAAAGCATTATATTGCTTATATTATCTCATTTGAGTTCCCGACGTTTCAGAAGCTTTGAGCGTTCCATTGTCATTGGTGGATTGAGAAAATATATATTTTCTTCTCTCAAAGTTAAGGAATGCAATCGGTTAACCGATTTGTATGAAATAACCGTCGGTTTCGGTCAAAACCCGGTTTTTTCCCATACTAAAAATAACCGATTGCATTCCCTAGTCAAAGTTACAATTTGTGCAAACTACCCACTTTGAAAATACAAATAAAGGTGGGCCTAAGCTGTAAAGACAGTTACACATGTGCCAGAAGGGCTTAATTATTATTATTATTATTTTAATAATTTACCAAGAATAATCTATATTTATTTCTGTACAGATTAACTGCAATAATTTGATACACTAAAACCGAGATGTTAAATTTGCATCTCAAACATGGTCTCCTGTCCGCAAAGTAAGTCATAAAGAAAAGTAACGTTACATTTCTGGACACAACCCAAAAACAAAACGTTAGCCACGTCAGCACCGTATTAGCTAAATAAAAACCGGCCAAGTGCGAGTCGGACTCCGGTTCCATACAAAATATACGCTACAAATATCCGTATCTATGAAAATGCAGTGTTAGTACCTACTCCTAAGCAACTGGAAGTACCCTATCAATGTCAATAAGTGTCGAAATATTTGTTTTTTGCGGCATAAACGTCCGGATCATTTTATTTACGTAAACTTAGAAGTTTGATTTTTTCACAGCTTCAAGGGACTGTGGACTTAAGTATATAGTTTTAATGTCACCTCGATGCCTCCACGCATTCCTGAGATTAAAGGTCTTGACAGACAGACAGACGGACGGACAAGAAAGTGATCCTATAAGGGATTTCGTTTTTTTATTTTGAGATACGGAACCCTAAAAAGTAAAGTTACTACATCTCTTGCAGGGTTTTATAGCTTACCTACTTCAATTTAGGCTTAATTCCGTAAAAAATATAACACGTACCTATCATAAAACCCAGGAAAATTTACCCGATAATTCGCTTTTGTATTCACACCAAGGGTCGAAATATCCGAGAAAATGACGCCCTATTTGAGCATCAAAGCCATACGGTGTGGTGAACAAGGTAAATAATTCCTGAGTTTAGTGGGATGGCCCATTATTCTCGATGAACAGGCCATCTATCAAGTGGTGGGGCTTTCAGCGACCATAATGAACGTGCACCTAAATATCTACGGGGACTAACGTGCCGTGAAATATCGGAGAATTTGACAAGTTTATTTTTTAATTTTACCAACGCTGAGGGAATAGGGAAGGGGCCTGTAGACGACAGCTTGTTTAGAGTGACAGCGGTGCAGCTTAAAATTGCCTCGTTGTCGGTGGAAAAATAATGTTAGTTTATTTTCTGTTAAACCACCTATTTAACTAAACAAGTAGAAAGTCGATTTGTTATAAGCTATGATAATAAAGTGAGAAATTAATTTGTGTAGTAGGATCAGGATTTAAAGTATTAAGGTAGTATTTCAAAGCATTTGCGTATACTCGTATAGTTTACAAATAAAAGTAGTTATGGATGCTCCATGATAGCTCTTTGTAGGCCTTATTTATAACATTGCACCTATCGACACCTATGTTTTACAATTAATAATTTTGTATTTGTATTTAATGTTGAATTTTATTGTAAAAGTTCGAAGCACTTTACTACAACGTCTACCATATTCCGATTATCTTTGGCAGTTTTATCGACCGACGGTATGAGGCATTGCAAAATACCTAATTCACAAAACAGTTTATCAAAATTGACGGATTATTAGTACATTTTTTCGAATTTGAACCAAGAACATTATTTTTGTAATTAACACTTTTGGAACTAAGGCTTTTGAAGCGCTACGCGCGTACCCGATGGCAGGGGAATATGCGTATGTTTCGCTACATACGCATTTTCCTTGCTACGAGCTGAGCGTCTACTTCGCGGGTTCCTGGCCGTAAGTGTTAAATTACCTCTGTGTTCCTCATTTGATTTAAATCTGTTCAATAGCTTGCATGTTATTGAATAACTAACGTCCAAACATGCTCACGAGTAAAATTATGGTGCCGGTGACGTCATTATGACTCAAAGTCGAATACAGGATGTTTTTTAAAAAACAGCAGCGCAACACCCCAAAGATTCTTAATATTGCAATGTAATTATTACTGTTTATTACTAAAAATGATTGTTATTTATGTATAAAAAATATTTTAAATATCAAATACAATACGAATAAAATATTTTATAGGGTAATGTAATTCAAACCTTTTTTATTAAAAATTATTTTATCTGCTTCAGTACATTATACAATACAATATACAATGTACTTGTAATTAAAAAATATTTTACTAAAGTAAATGAAATGATGAAGTATGCAAAACGCTTAAAATATAATATCCCATATTTTTCTTATATACATATATACATTTCACACGTACATTCAGGGCAATATTACCCTCGAATTTCCCGCCTGCACTGTGTTTTTTCTTTTATGGAGACAGTGACAAAAGTCGATATCTCCGAAAGTATTAAAGATATTGAAAAACCAAAAATATGTTCGTGTTTGTTATTAAAAGATTTATTAAATAAAAGATAAGAAATAATAAAAAAATATTTTTAATGCAATAAAAAAATAAAATAAAATTATTTTTATGTCGAAATTACTTCATTTCAATGGTTTCTTTATTATGCTTATAATTAATAAGTAACACTATTTAATCAAACATGCATGAATTTACACAAATAAATTATTTTATCAATAACAATAAAGTCATATTTCTATACAAATATCTGCTTGTTACGAGCAGGTACTTACTATACTTAAGTCATTATAAAAAATAAAATCTTTTACATATGTACAGGTATCTAAAACTTATTAAAATTAACATTGAATATAAAATTATAACCTAATCTACTTTATACATCTAATAGACTAATTACAGATTGAGACAAAATAGGTTTTTTTGACATTACTGAATTTTGTGACTCGAGTAGTCTAATTGCTGTATGGTCCAATAAACTTTGTAAATCAACTTCCGCACAGGATTCTTTTATAGATATTTTATCAGGGTAACACTGTTTTTTGGCCTCTAAAATCTTGCTATATGAAGGTAAAACTGGGTTTGGTTTGCTGTTAATGAACTTCATCGTGTTTAGATACTGTTGTTTTGTTAATTTGTTTTGAGTTATAAACGATAGAGTCTCGTTCGGATCCACTTCACATCTATCACTACCTGGTTAAGGTAGTTGTGATAGATGTACTGATGAAGTACCCATTAACGCACTGACAGCTGATTCATCAATTTTTGAGAGCTCCGCCAATCGTCTTTGTTGTTGTCGCTTACTGCAAGTACCATAATCCTTTAGTGGGCGGCCGATGTTCGAAGTACAATTTTCTCGTTCGGGCAACGCCTCCAAAATCTGCACTAGTTCAATTGTTTCAAGGAAAGCCAGCCATTTTGCGTTGATTCTAATTAAATTCTATCGAGTTCTGTTTGATTTTTTCCAGAAAGCGATCAGCGTTGTGTTTAAGTATGTAATACGATTAATTAATGTCTCAGTATTAAAACTTTTATTTTCCGGCACATTTTTAAAAAATTCCTTTAATACTTGTTGAGTTTTTTCCTTGTTTGATCCTTTAAAATTACTCCATAATTCAAATATATGCATTCTTGTAAACTGCACCTGCAAAAAAGAACCTGAAAGAAAACAAACAAATTTTATGAGAATTCGATATTTTTCGTAGCTCCCTCTACGAAAAGCGTAGAGGCCATATTATCAGAGAACGGGCAAAATCGGGCAGTAGGTCTGAAATGAGTCAGATACTACATTATTCAAGGTTTATTTCAAATATAATATGTGTTCTATGAAAGGATCTGAACTACGTTGAATCACAATTTGAAAACACAGGTAAGTAATGTTTTTGTGTAAAATTAAGTGATTCGTAGCAGGTATATAGATACAAAATTATGAAGAGAATGACTGTAAATAATAATAAAAATTAGAAAACATACCTTTATCATTAATTTCCATAATGAGTCACAAAGATAAAACCAATTTTTTTGTAGAAATTCGTCAACAAACAACTTTCACTTTAATGACTCACTGATAAGGTTAATCACGTGGTGTAAGTGTGTTCACTTCAGAGGGTCAAAAAATAATGATGGTCTCCAATTACTTCAAAACTATTTATAGTTTTTGGTAGGATGGCTATTACTAAATACTTGGGCAATAACAAATTACAGTTTGAATGTTGTGGATTTTCAGAGATATGTCGTATGAACGCGACCACAGTGGCCTGGTATAAAAAAGCGTTTTACTAGTCATAATGTCTATAACCGCACCTGTAGCAAATATTGCTGAAGTCTTTCTTTATCAAAATATCAGTAAATTACGAGGCAAATGAGTTTATTGTGTGATTAGGTATCTATATAATTCAAATAAAAAACACACTGTATGTAGCTTGACGTCATACGTCTGTCTATCGGCACCATAGTTTCACTCCTTGCTCATGGGCTTTCACATTAATAATATTAGTAGGATAAGACACTTTTGCTCTTAGCACGGCATAGTAGACGACCTAATGCGACGTTATAATTTTACTCATATTTTCACATTTGTAATATTAGTAGAATAAGGATTTTGCAATGCACAATGATTAGGCAGTTACCTCCTGCACCGAAAACGTGCATTAACACTCAAACTAACGACTGGGTTAATGACGTATTAATCAACTGTGCAGTTCGGTAGTGGTGCCGGCAAAATTATGCAAATTTGCTTAGTGGACTGCATTGCGTATCCGCGCCATTGCCGGATAATGCACTCGTTACGACTTTTAGCATCACAATACACTTTACCTTTAATAATTAGGGGGCGTTTGAGTGATGTACTGTAATAGCAATAGTATTTGCTTATGTGATTATTGGTTTTGAATGCAGATAAAGTAGATAATCACCCCGTGCTTTGCATGTATATTTGATAAATAAATTATACTAATTCGGCATTTTCAACCAATCGATCAGAGAGCACCGTGCGTACGTTTTGAATTTCACTTTGATCTCTGTATCTATATTATAACGAAAATTGAATTTTAATGACAGAAGAGACAGGTCGATTGCCAAATAAAAATTAAAACGTCCCATTTGCGAATAGGAAAGCAACCCTACATGGGTATGGGTAGGTATGGAGTGTATAAAAACCAACGATACATGGACAAACGTTTTAATAAACACCTTTCTACAGTTTTTTCTCAAATATTACCACACGCACCCGCTCGTCGTTCAAATCATTCTCCTTTAATAGCAGCGCTCATTACCAGCACCACTATAATCAGACCCCTAGATTCGTATCAAAATATTAGTAACTTCTCTATCTTGCCCTTGGGTTCGTTTTTCTACGTCAGTAATAGACGGCCTGCTTGACGGATCAATATAATAATTAAATTGGTCCACCAAGCAGGGCGTCTAAAAATGTTATGAACATATTATTTTGACTTGTGATCCGGAACTATTCCGGAATTTGCCATACTGGCCACAGCAGCCAATTCCGGAATTGCAAGTACATATAGGTATCTCTATTTCACATGTCTAGTTATCAGCGCTCAAAGTAGACTCTAGACGGGTGTACAATGACATTCAAGCTATGCACATTATGCATAAGCTCGGAAGCAGCTGATATGGAATCCAGGTCATGAAGACTTCATCGGCAATGAAAATGCAGATAATTTTAGCTAGACAGTGATATAAATACAACTAGTTTCGTGGGATATGAACCATGCGTGGGGATCTTGCAGCCATAATAATGGCCACTAAGCATCATGGCATAAACCAATACAAACACGAATGGAAGAAGTGACAGGCTTGAGACATACAAAGCTATTTATAGAAAGAATGGAATCAATCTGGACCTAGAAATTTTGGGAACAAACTTGAAGAAAAATTCTAGAAACCTGGGTCGAAGTGTAGACATAAGGAATCCTAACATTAAGTTAAGATATATCACGGAATAAAACTGAACGTTAAGCGTGAATTTTCCGAATGATACCTTATCACTTTCCAAGTTTACCACGAAACGGTTTCAAGAATTTTATGAGAACTCCAATACACTAACCATCAACTTAGCATTTTCCTTAAAAGTCGTATTTGCATTGATAACAGGGATAACGGCCTAGTATAGGCTTCTCCTATGTCAGGAAATTTAGGCAGCCTCAGTCAAAATACGGTCTTTATCATCACCATCCATCCATAAACATACGGCTACTGAATAACACCTTCGCAAAAATAAAACTTAGCTTGTATTAATATCTCCAAATATAGCCGATACTTGGGAAAGTTTCACCTAATAAATCAAGTGTTAATAAAAGTGGTGTAGAGTGTAGTGTTGTAGTCTGCTAGTTTAGTTCATTACAAAACTTGGTTATACGTACAGTGTTCATAAGAAGCAGGATCATAACAAAAAGTAGGTAATGGCTTTGATCCTGTCCCATGTCGAACAACAATTACGAAGCGCTCGATGAATATAATAACAGCGTGTTTTTTTTTATCAGCATAACTGAATTTAATGCCTCAGTGCCCGATACATCCTCGTTTGTTGGCACAGTGAACCTTAAAGTTGGCAGCATTGGAATGTTTACTTTATGTCGATCTAAACTCAACTCATTGTCCGTTTCTTTATTCCTATACAGTTTATATTAAGTTTGAGTGATACCGATTTCACTGACTGAATGCCGAGCCACTTCACTTTTCATTTTATGACAATCTAAGAAAGTAATTTAAATGAATTTGTTAAACTTTGTTACACATGTTTCAAGTTTATTCCATTTCCACTGCTATGCTTTCATCATTGAAATTGCATCATTATCAAACCCAGTTGAAATAGGCTTTTATTGTTCCAAAGTGTATGGAGCGGACGTTTGAGGCTGCTTGTGGCCGTTAGCCAAAATGGACTGTTGTTAGTTAGCGACAATGAGGGCCATATATCAACCGGGACGATGTCGTAATGAACGATCTGAGCAAACCCGACAGAGGACTGTAATCGGCTCATGAACGTTATTGTGACTAGGAAATAACCTTTGGCTTTGCACTTTCCACGTGATTAGGTTGAGGCATTACTGACTTCGAAGATTGTCAGGGTACTTGGACTTTTATGATTAAGGTTTAAATGTAAGAACGAGGCTTCTGCTAAAATAATCACCGACATCGCTGCTCAAACACGCTCACGTATCGTAAACGCAGTAGTGTGATTTATGCGTCACGATTTTTAAGCATCGAGTGCGGAAGATATGCGTAAAAATCGTTACGCATAATTCACGTCGCTGCGTTTACAGTGCATCAGCGTATTTTAGTCAGCTATGCTATCGATTCCTAATATGTTCGGATATAAGCTGCTAAAACATATAACCTAATTAGTGATCGGTATTTACCGGAAATATTTTTAAGTTGTACGGGAAATATTTTAAATTCCGTAAATAATATTTTTAAAAAATCATCTCAGATGTTTATTCCTTGTTTATACGAATCTAGTGGTAAATGTGCAATTTCCTTGCACTGCTATCAACAATGCTACTAAATAACTATCCCCTTATCAAACCCAGTCGAACTACGGTTTTATTGTTCCAAAGTGTATGGAGCGGACGTTTGAGGCTATAACGCGGCCGTTAGCCAAAATGGACTGTTGTTAGTTAGCGACAATGAGGGCCATATATCAACTGGGACGATGTCGTAATGAAAGGTCCAAGCAAACCCGCCATAGGACTGTGGTCGGCTCATCAACATAATTGGGACTGGAAAAGATTGGGCTTGCACATGACATGTGATTGAGAGGCACTCGCTAACTACGCAGATTCAGAAGATTTTCTAGATACATGGGTTTTTATGATGTAATTTTTATTGCAAGACGGTTTCTGCGTATTATAAACTACTAACCGATCAATCTCAATTGTTACTATTACTCTTGGATTGTAAGTTTGACGTGACCTTCAAGGTCATCGACACAGTCGTCGAGATCAAGAACGGAGAGCTTACCTCATTTTTGTAAGGCCCCAATATTTTATCATTTTCATTGTTAAAACAACACTGATTTCGTGAAACAAAGCTAAATATTAGCTATTAACTAAGAGCATAAGTCATATTTACGAAATGAGTGCTTTTCAATCTCAACTCTCTTCTAATTCAAATTATCTTGGTCCTTGTTAAAAAAAAAGACAGTTTCATTGTTGTGCTTTTACTTCTAATGGTCTCAGAAATGTGTGGTTAAAATCTTTCCAACTCCACGCAAGCACCATGTATATTACGCGTAAAGGCGTCCAACTAATTTGCTTCGTCATTCTCCCAAGTAGTGCAGTGGGCTCTCTCTATTAGGCACTGCGTATGCGTAGGTGTACCGGTCAGGTGCATAGAAATGTGATCCCACTGCCATAAAGATTTGTATGACGAGGAATTAGCTGAGCTGCTCTAATACATTGCAAATAGTTATACGATTTGTGGTTTACCTGAATGTTGATTCATTCATAAATAGATGCAAATGTTAATCTATCAATATATTTTTGAATATAATTAAATTGAGAGCCAATTTCCAATTCACTGATCGTGCTCATGTGTTAAATAATTACCTGTACGTTAGAAATTTCTGCAAATTAATCTAAAGCCAATATTTCGGATCAATGAATCAAATACGATATTTGTAAACCATTTGTAGTCGGTGATAACGTTTTTTGTAGGCCAGAATTTACATACAATTTCATGTTGAGTTTCAAGTTCCAATCCATGTAGTTAGTAATTAGCTTATCATAGGATTATTATAAAAGTTAAGACTTATTTTTAAAACGTGACTGAAATTGTTGAGTTTCAGTACAATACAAATTATCTTTATTGTACAGCAGAAATAAAGAACATAACAGTAACATTCCAGTGAATAGAAGTAAAAAATAGACAATATTTTCGCTAAATAGCGATATCTTCCACACAACTTTGGGTAGCGGAGTATTTAAAAGACATTAAGTTTATTTAGTTAAGTAGGTGGCAAAAAACAGTTATGAAGTAAAAAAAAACGCATGTAGGTATATTAAGACGCAATAAACATACACAAATAAGATTGCGTCGATAAACATACATAAATACTTATACATAAAAAATGTAATACATGCAAAGTAAAACAGATTATAGGAGAAATTGTAAAGATTTATTTTGGGAAAATTAGGATGAATAACAGTGAGGATTCCTAAATTTTGATACGAAGGAACTCTAGGTTGATACAGTTACTCAATTAGTTACAGTTATGCAAAGTAAGTGAATAAATAACCATAATAGTGTCAGCCGCAAAGTTGAGAGAGTGATTTCAATAGCTGTGTGTTAGGGAGAGACAGGTATTGTTTTTTAACGTGTGACTTGAATGTTGCAAGGGGTAAAAAAGAAATATTTTAAAATTTGGAGGATGTCGAAGGGACAATTTTGAGCAGACCTTAACTGAAACGCTCTTTAAGGTAACGTGGAGTTGAAGGATTAAAAAGTATACTAGGTGTAAACCTACCTACCTACTTTTACAAGATACAGAATTTAGGAGTTACGATGATAGAATTTCATTCGGCCTGCTTTTTTTAACAGTGGTCTCCTCTTGGCAAAAGCGTTCATGCGGTAGCTCGCAAGCAATCTTGCTTTACTACTTGCAAAATATGACTTTCATACCCATAAGAAACGGCTCAACCAATTTAGAAATAACTGCTGGAAAGCTGATGAAAACGCGACGTGCGGTCGCCTCTTGAGTTGTAACATGCAACAATAGAGGTCTTGTTACGTGTCTTTTGGCCATTAAAGCTATTTAAACGTTTTCTTAGATATATAAAGAGGGTAATGGCATTAAGAAAACGCTTCTTCGCTGCACAAACTTGTGCTACTGCACTAGAAAAACGTTAAAAATATTGGCTGTTACTACCTAGTGAATTTGGGTAAGAAGGTCTCATTTTCAAGACACAGTACCTAGTACAGCTGTCTGCCTATTTTAATACCCTGAGTCTTGGGTCTGTGACTTCATATATTATTTTGAGCGCGTTTGTAGCAAACAACGTTCAGATTCGACTTTGACAAGGAATACAAGAAAGTTGTCAAGAATCTATAAAATGCCAAGGCTGTTGTGCACCTAGTAGTCTTTATTCTAATTCCTATTAACTTGTAATATGTTATACTACCCATCTGTAAATAAAAATACAAAGCCTTTTATTTTTTGCGAATTAAGTATTGTAAATACACAGTTGTCTAAAGTAGGCATATTCCTATACGTATTCTTTTGTTAAATATCAAATAAAAAAGGTCTATCAGAAAATCAAATACGCTTATAATGATAGACAATTCCAACCATCTGGATTATCGCAACGCATCATTAACGACTTTCGCGAAATATTCAACGCCCTCCGTAATCGAATGCTATGCACATCTGGGAGACTGAGCTCAGACAATACGCATGAGAGAAAGCGATAAAGGGAGTGCATTTGAGTTATTAGCCACCTTAAAGGATATAATAATATTTAACTGAACCAGAACTACTACTTATACAAAATTAGCTTAATACTCTAATGTTCCACATTACTTTGCTCAATATTTGACAATACAATACAACTATTACTTAGTGGACACCAATAAAGAACAGTATTAGTAGGCAATAGGCGGCTTAATTGCTAAAGAGCGATCTCTTCCAGACAACCTTTGTGTAGTGGAAATAAGCCAAAATAGTGAGATAAGATTATTACGAGTAATAATACAAGAATAGATAAAAACATCCTGGAATGTAAAAGATTTCGTATAATATTTTGATTTCGATGGGGGAACAGAAACTGGACACATGGTCATACTTGCGTAACCCAAACATGAGCCTAATGCAGATGTTTTGAATTCGCTCAAGTTTGTGAAGTTGCTCCTCAGATCTAGGTAGGAGACATCAGCGTAGTCATAAATGGAAATAAGTAGTGTAGGACCAAATGCAACGTTAATGGCAATGGAAAGAAAATTACAGAGCCTTCTCAGTGAACCCACTGCGGTAAACATCCTCCTGCTAATTTAATTTAGCCTTAGCTGTCTCAGCACCCAAGGAAGAGTGTGATTTAAAATAACATCTAAATTGACAATGAATAAAATATATGGGCGGCTAAAACACTTAACTTTCGAAATCATCTTTAAGCTCCAATGATGTTAGTTAACGTGTTCACAGGATTGACTTTCAGACCATAGCTATTTGCTACTGTCCAAATGCGCTCTTAGTCACAAATTTCATGGATATGCATATTTTCTGCCAAATATTGAATAGAAGAACTACCACGAAGTTAAATAAGATTCAAATAATTGGCAATCTTAAGCATACCACTATGCATCATCAAGACTTAGAAATAAATACCCTCGGTAATCATTTTTTTTAGTGACTTATTTTATTTATTAAATAAGGTATAAACATCTAAACTATTATAAAGTTGTAAAAATGAAATGTCTGTAAATTGAAGATATTTAAAAAAAATTGATTGTTACGGACTATTTGGAGGTCACTAAAACGAAAAATATTTTTTTTGGATTTTATGTATGTTTGTATGTGTCGTTGCGGCTTCATCACGCAAAATCGGCTAAACAGATTTCGACTATTTTTGGTACACGGGTAGCTGCGTATCTCCAGATGGTAATAGGATACTTTTTACCCGACTACGCTGAAGAGAAAATGACGAATTATGACTTTTTCTCCTCCGCGAACGAAGATGCCCATCTTCTACTTTAATTATAAAACACTTCCCTGTGAAACTGTTTGTTACGCACATCTGCGTGGCCGAGCTCAGATAATACGCACGACTACTCTAACTGCCTCTAACAGAGCTTGATACAGGAAATACAAGTGATTTATAGCATCTGATAAAGATTAAATAATTTGTAATAACAGTACAATACCTAATGTTTGGCAAATATGAAATGCCTACGCATATTATCTTTTGTAAGATGTCGAATGAGAATTCTCATCTCGAAGTTATAATAATTGTCAATTCCAGCTGTCTGGATTATCGCAACCCATCATTAACAACTATCTCAAAATATTCGATGCCCTACATATTTAAATGCAACGCACATCTACGATACCAAACTCAGAGAATACGCACTACTTACTGCCTTAACAGCCCGTAACAAAGCTTGTTACAAAGAGTCCAAGTGATTCATTACACCTGAAAAAGATCCAATAATAGCAGTATCTAACAGTGAACGAGTAATAACTAAATTGCGAAAAATACTGTGCTACACTTCTCTTAGATATTGGGCTAACATAGCAGATTCAGTATTGTCTGAATTTATGAAAAATACGATTAAAAAAACGAAATTTAGAAAATTTATATCAGAGGATCTGTTTCGGTCTTCTTTTAAATTTGGAAGGAAGAAAGTGATATAACCTAAAATCTAATAATATCCAAAGGAAGTGGAGGATCTAGCCATTTGGATGAACCCAACGCATTATGTGAATTATACAGCGTCCTCCGTAATCGAATGCTCCGCACATTTGTGGGGCCGCGCTCAGACAATACGCACGACTGCCCTAACTGCCCCTAACACAGTTTGATACAGGGAGTGCAAGTGATTTATTACACCTTAAACGGATTCCCTGTTGGCCCGGATTTGCTGTATCGATGTTCCAATATGGAGGGTCGAGTTTAATCAACTAGGTTTTTACAAAGCTGTTGCTTATTTATTTGTTGTTATCAAATGATAAACCTCGTCGATTAAATCTTTTTGTATTTTTAATTATATTGTAATTTTGGAATTTACAGACTTTAATATGGTGTACTTTACTTTTCAACATTTTTTTTCTTTCCGTATGCAAAAAGGGGCATAGGTAGACCATTGCTTCGTCTAAGGACTCTTGGTACACCAAACGGGACATGTCCTAGTTCAACGTCAACATCGTACTGGGACAGAATAATTAAATTTTCACTTATTCGTTTATTTTCAAGTAGGTGTTTTCATAAAGACAAGACAACTCAAACTAGATGATTACGTTCTAATTAATAATTTAGTAATTAACAATTGATTAATGATTCGTTCTGATTATAACATTCTTATTGGGATTGGTATCACCTGTGATATCGGAATGCAATCATTTCTACGGCGCCCCCTCGCGCCCTTCAACGAAAAGTAGTGTGTCGAAATCTATCGTCCGCTGCAAACATGGCTCCATATAGGCAGAAAGAAACATCCTACCATAGCCAAAAGCCAAAAACCCCCAAAAGCCTATGTCTTGAACAAACCTACACAGTAATATCTAAGTAAGGTTACTTAGATATTGCTCCAAAATATCAAACTTCGCTGCTTAAATCGTCTGATGAAGACGAAAATAACTTTCTAAATTCAGCTTACAGTGTATATCCGATAAAACAGCAGATTGTAATTGATAACAGTTATTTAGAAAAATACGACTGACTGTTGAGTTTGTTTCGGCTTTCTTCTCAGCAGTGGTCTCCTGTTGGGAAATGTCGTAGAGTCAGACTTGTAAAAGTGCCCTTGCGGCCTACTTGCAGAATTATCATATCAGCCCCTTGTCGCCCACTGCTGAGCATAGGCCTCCGGATGAGATTGGCTCAGGACCGGAATAAGTGGCGTGCACGAAGAGAGCTTCGTGCACGCCACTTATCCCGGTCCTGAGCCAATCTCATCCAGGAGTGACCCGCAATCTTACGAATGTCGTCCACCCAACGAGCCAACGGACTCCAGGCACTTCTCTCGTCTGAAAGCGGCCACCATTCCGTTAACATTTTGGCCCACCTGCCATCACTCTGCCCAGCTACGTGTCCCGCCCAGCTCCATTTGAGTTTGGTGATGATGTATCCAATGTCTTGCACCTTGGTGCGACGTCGGATCTCGTCATTCCTCACTCGGTCTTGAAGTGTGATGCCGAGCATCGCGCGCTCCATGGCTATCTGTGCCACGCGGATTTTATGCACTGCGTTCTTAGTGAACGTCCACGCCTCGGCACCGTAGGTCATGGTGGGTACAACACATTGGTTAAAGAGGCGAGTTTTCAGGCATTGTGGAATGTCAACGGGTTTAAGTATGTCGGCTAGTTTATTGAATGCCACCCAGCCCAGCTGGATTCTCCTGGAGATCTCCTTCTGCTGATACGTTTTGTCAAATGATAGAATATGTCCAAGATACGTGTATTGCTCGACCACCTCCAGTTTTTCGTTCCCAACCATAATGGTTGGAATCGATTCACCAGTGATGTTCACCATAACTTTAGTCTTGGACATATTCATCTTAAGACCTATCTTCAAAGAAGCGTAGTAAAGGCTTTCAACCATGCCTTGAAGATCCTCCAGGGTTTCGGCAAACAATACAATATCATCGGCAAATCTCAGGTGCGACAAGAAGACACCATGGATATTCATACCAGTGTGGTCCCATGCAAGCGTTTTTATGACGTCTTCTAGTACCGCCGTAAAAAGCTTGGGTGAAATTCGCCTTTGGATGGATATTGGGTTACTGAGTCTGTGAAGCTGAACCTGCATTGTTGCCGAGGTATATAGCTCCCGGAGCAGATCGACGTAGCGATTGTCAATTGAGCAGCGATTGAGAGAGTCAAACACAGCCCAGTGCTCAACACTGTCGAAGGCTTTTTCGTAATCTACGAAGGACATGTACAGGGTCCGGTTGTACTCGTGACTTTTCTCCATTAACTGCTTTACTGCATGGATGTGGTCTATCGTAGAAAATCCGCTCCGGAAACCAGCCTGCTCGGGAGGTTGGCATTCATCGAGGCTACAAATTAGGCGGTTGCATAGAACTTTTGCAAAAAGTTTGTACGTATGGGAAAGAAGGTTTATGGGACGATAATTACTTAGCTTCGATATATCTTCTTTTTTATGTAAGATGGTGACTATGGCAGTTTTCCAGGCTTGTGGTGTGCGAGTACCTTGCAAAACCTGATTAAAACAATTTACAAGGACATTAATGACGGGGTCCCCACCAGCGCGAAGTAGATCAGATGTTATACCATCTTCACCAGGAGATTTATCGGCTTTCATTTGGTACAATGCTTTTCCGACTTCACTTGCTATTATTGGCGGTATGCTATCGTTATCTTTCAAAGGAATTGGGGGTACTCTCGAGTCTATTGGCGATATGCGTGATGCGTCTGATTGCGATGAATATAGTGTGCCATAAAACTCCTCAACAATTTTAACAATTTGGTCGCGGTCCGTTACCAAATTGTTATCATTGTCTTTCGATTTGACTACTTCCTTTACTCCTGTTCTTAATTTCCTTCTGAATACTTTTGGACCTCTGCAATCTTCACTTGTACTGACTATAATTTTTGTTTTATGTTTCCTTAAGTCCTTTCTAATACTTTTGCTAATTATTTTACTGGTACGTTCAATTTGTTTCTGATCTATTACTGTTGCATGCCTCATTTGCCTTCTCTTTTCCAGAAGGTTAGACAGCTTCTTACTTGCAGAATACATATCATTATTTCAGCATAAGGGAACCCTCAATTGTAAGAAACTTTAGTAATAAGTTGCTTCAAGATGGATGTTAATAAAAGCTATTCATACTAATATATATATACGACCGAGTAATTACTTGTCGTTTTTCCTTAAACGGATAATGCACGGAATTTATTTTTCCTGTTTCACCTCTGATTGCCAATCACGAGAAGTGCCCATTAATTATGCTTTCTAAGACAACTGCAGAGCTACACATTACAATCTTAATTGCCAACGTATAGCATCTTAATTGGCCTTCTTCTAGCAATCTGAGAGGGATGGTTGTTTTTTATTAACAAAAATGGTAGAGTATCGATTTTAGGAAGATTATTTTACAATGTCATTCTAGAAGAAGATCCCTGTTGGTTGGAAATTTATCAAAATAAGTTTGTTTTAAAAATACCATTTATGAAACCAGAACACTGTACTTGACCACGCGATCTTCACAATAAATAAATATTGTTATTGACAACCGGTCGCCCTTTTGATTTGACTAGAACTCGCCATATCATAGTTCTAAATAGCGAGGGAGTCGGGCTGTGATCTCTGTTCGCATTGTCGCCTCTGATAATTTGTAAGACCCCGGGGTGGCTTCTGAAGCGTTAAGAATATGTTCAGAGTAATACGTTAGGAAATAACTCTATTTGTTTCCTTGTTTGATAATTTTCAAGGACAAAGCTTGTAACACAGCGTTAAGTCCGAAAATTAATTTAAATTCGGAACTTCGGTTATGCTATATTTGGACGCATTTCATGGTAGGTACCTAACTAGCTGGAAAAGGAATGAAATAGTCACTGTACCTAATAAAAACGGTCAAGCACGAGTCGGACTCGTGGGGTCATTTTATTTTAGTTTGTGAATAGAAAGACAAGTATTCAATATTTAAGATTTGTTTTGTTGGTTGTTCTATAAGAGCTACCTTCATACCAAATATCAAGTTTTTATGACAACTAGAAGCCGTAAAGAGTGTCCGAATCGACTGGTGACCGCTACCTTAGCTTGTAGCTGGCAGCTACCTTGCACAACGTATTAGTATTGCTATACAGCGTGGAAATGCTGCCAGCATCTTCGGCACCACGCCGCGGGGCACAACTTTTTAGATTTATTTTAGTTTGAATTTAATTTACTAATAATTTATTCCACTTATTAATCTCAAATTATGTATCAATGTTTATTTTAATTTAATTTATTTATTGTATTTTCAAAATTATATGCTGGACCCATTAAAAAAAAAACTAGATAGCAGGTTTTCAAACATGATATTCTATATTAAAAATAGGCTATTTTACAATGTTATCCTGTGGTATAATATAGAACGATCTATTTAAAATAAAAACAAATGGTAAGAAAACTACTTCAATCTCATAATAACTTCCTAAAATACAACAATGTTAAAATCGACTTTCCTAAAAAACGCTTCAACTTGCTAGCTTAGTGACTTCACACGGTTACCTTATACGATGAAATTAAGAACTTGGTTTTGCAGCTATGTTAAACTAGCGTTTATCAGAATGGTTTTATAACAAAAGTTACCATACATTTTATGGGTTATTCAATGGTTTTATTAGGTGTTATTATTTTAATTCTGTATAAATGGACTTTCCCACCCAACTTTAAGGGCTCATAAAAAAAATTACACGTAAGATATCGTAGTTACTTACTCAACATTTTAACGTAATTCCTTATATTGCTTGTATTATCTCCTGATAAACCTTCTCATAAACCTTTTTGACAAATTTTGAGATCAGGTAACACCACTATCAAATAGATACTTGCGTATACCCAAGTCGAGTAAAAGTCGAAATCGTTTCTCGCAAACAAAGACATTTAGGCATTAGGTAGAGACTCGATTTAATACGTGACTCAAATAAATTACGTAGGGTATTACTGTTTGTATACTTATTATGTATATGTGTATTTATAGTCATAATACCGACCCCTGTCAGGGGGCGAAGTAAATAATTCCAAGATCAATCAGAAGTTAGAAGGGAGGGTCCCATAGTTATTCATTATACATCTCATCTATCTCTGATGTTTTATTTCATCTATATTGAGCTCTAGCGGTGTTGTTTACCAGGAAAATGTTTAATCCCGCAAAATAATATTTTTGTATTTAGTCGTAAAGTGGATTATTCGTTTCTGTCCTGTCCACGGTTTTCGCGATGCATGTCTATTATTTTTGTTTAAATTTTTTAGGGTTTAAGTCCTAAAGGGCATCATCAAAACGCAATCTTATAAAATCTCGCCTTAAGTGGTCCAAGCGAAAATGTATGACTTTTCATGGTTTTTGTTTTGCATCTAGTCCGTAGAATAGTCAGAATAACTTTCAAAGCATTGTTTAAATGATAGTTAAGATTTTATTTAGCACTTCCTTGCATACGGAAATGCGAACATATTTTTATGTATATAATTATGATTTTTTACTGAGAGGTCTATAAAAATATAATCTGCGTATCTAGTCTCTCAATACACCTAAACAGACGCAAAACCTGCCTAATTGTTCCTTATGAATAGATCAAACACGCTAAGCAAGCTTTTTCTTAAAAAAGCGTGTATTTTGTAGAAAAGTTGCAAACACTGGTCTTACATCGTAAAAACAAATAAAGTTTGATGGCGTTTTTCTTCGTTTCAGTGACTCAAGAAGATTAACTGAAACAATATATTGGTAAAGACGAACGCTGTCAATATTATGAGATATATAAAACACGGAAAAGCGAAGTGCTACGGATCGAAGGTCTTTCTGAGCTGAAAAGCCACTTAAGCATAAAGTAAGTCTGCCATTTGTATTTATGTTGTGTAAGGAAATTTAAACCCTATTGAAACAAATGTGTTAAATCTCCATTGAGATTCCATCCTCGTCACCACTGTTAAATCTCGATTGAGGGAGTTGGTTAGAGACAAAGCAAACACCGTCCGTTACAAATCACGAGTATAATCCAACTGTCTTTGCGCGGTACGCAGCCGCGCCATCTCATCTTAAATCTACCCACATAACAAAATGTTGTACGTAGGAAAAAAGATTTTTATTGAAACGAAATCAATGTTCATGGATTTAAAACACCTGCGTTACCGCGGGTCAATGTTAGAAAATAAAGAATATAATATTACCATACCGAAAGATCCATGGGTATTCCTACTGTTTATTCCTCTACCTTTAATCATATAATAAAAATGTTTTTGACTGCCATTTACTACAATAAAGTAAAGATCAGAAAACAATATAAGATAGGAACCAAATAACAAGCAATCTTATTTCATAATTAACAGGCGGCCATTATTAACTTGTCTATGCCTATCGATATTAGGCACCACGAAATAATACACATTATGACAGCCATTCATACGGTACAAAGATAACGTCTAAATTCAACACTAGTGATAATTGACCAATTCCAAAAGGGTGATATCACAATCGGGATTATTTCTTCGCAGACTCAATCCTTTGTCGAGGGTTCGTGAAAAAATGAGGCCGAAACAGCCACTTCGTTCACAAAGGCCAGGAATGGCCTCCAATGCCTTACAATGGCTAGTGATGGCTTCACAAACACACGCATGCAATTTTCGATTAGAGGCGGACTGGGCGACCGTGTAATTATTCTCGCCGAGCACTTTTTGTTTCATTGATGGAGAAAGTGATTGAAAATTGGTTAGTTTGTTACTTCATCAGTTTGTGTAGGATAATTATTATGTTAGAATTTAGTATAAGTAATGTTTTGAATTTTAAAACTTGGATGGAACCTTTCCATAAATACTTATCTTTGTAGTATACGCGCTATTAGCTTTTTTATGCGACTTCGCTTCCGTTGGGGTTTAGAAAACACAACGTAATTCTTACTGTAAAACAGCGGTCGGGAACATTTTAGCAGCCTAGGGCCACATACTAGCTAAAGAAATTCACACGGGCGGCACAATAAAATAACTCTTTATTGCACAACTCACAAAACATAGTACAGAAAACAATACATTCAAGGAGAGGTAAAGGTAAACTAAAGTCGGTCTTATCGCTGAACAGCGATCTCTTCTAGACAACATTTGGGTAGTGGGAGTTCACTTTGTTAATAATTTGTAATTTTATCTGGAAAAAGGTACCACATTGTCAGCGAGTAACCAGGGAAGTTCGCGCGCCGCAAGTTAGCGCGTTGCGGGCCGCGTTGGGCCGCCTGTTGCCGACCGCTGGTCTAGCTAGACTTGCGTGATACATAGTATACTTGACTTTTCATAGATTAGATTTAGGATTTGCTCGCGACTTTGTCCGGGTACAATTCTAATTTCAAAAGATCTTTCCTTGGTGTTCCTTACACCCCTAAAGCTTATTCTCTAACGGTTTATTGTGTGCATTGTCTGCCAATAGCAAAGTCATGTTACTACTACTTTACTCTGTTGTCTGTAATCCCTGTTTTGTGACGTGTGAAATAAAGAGATATTGTATGTATGTATGGTATTGTATGTATTATTACTATTTCATAGGTATGAATAGACAGAGTGCATTTTGATTAAACTTACTCCATTTTTAACACTAACATCAAGAAACGGGATTTATGTGTTTAACATGCAGTGGCGTGTGGTCTAAATAGGCACAAAGGCACTACCTACTCTTAAATATCATGGTTTTAAATAGGCAGTAGGGAGTAGGCACAGAGAAACTATCTACCCTGAAGCCCTGAACCATGTTCCATATAGGCACAGAAAACCTTGATGAAAAACCCTATTCATGCCACTGTTAACACGAAATCTGAAACGTCGGAGGAATACCAACGCAACGCCCATAGTTCCATAATAGTCCATAGCAAGTAATCCTTATCCTTACTTCCTTACTATATATATATATATAAACGTGAAAGTATGTATGTGCGTTCCACTTAATCTCAAAAACTACTGGACGAATTATAATGAAACTGTCCAGTTATGTACCTTATATATCAGAATAGGATATAGGCTATAATGTATTTCAAATTTCATCCCTTTTAGGAACGAAACAGGGGATGAAAATTTGTATGAACAGTAAATATTTTTGTACGCTAGGAACTTGAAATTTTGGTAATCTTGGCTCCACATTTAAACTAGTAAAATATCGAGTTTTACGAAAAGACATAAGCTACTTTTATCCCGGAAAAATAGTTTTTATCTGCGATAAACGAAGTCGCGGGCAGCCGCTAGAAATAAATAAATCGTAACATTTTAATACTGAGTCACGCTTGCAAAGTAGAATAATAGAATTGTAAAAAATCATTCTTATCTACTATCTGTGTGATGGCGTTGTACATATCGGGGAACGGATTTTTGTATGGAGATGGCCAGTTCTCTTGTTTTAATAGTCTTTGGTTGTGAAAAGTCACCTGAGAACAAACAGGCCCGGTCTGAGCTACATAATAACATTTTACACTGTAAAACAGTGAGCAAATTATTGAATACAAAATATAAACTACTTACATTTCCGATCCTATTAGGCAAGTTTAAATGTGGTGTCAGCGACAGGGCCGGCGTGTTCTTGGATATAAGTTTTAAAACGAGCTTTAGGTACACTAGACACTCAATTAACTTATATAAATAGTACTCCATAAATAAATATCATTATATAAATGGGGCTCCAAACAAAAATTTACGTTCTTCATGGTTTCTATTCCGTATCTAGTCCCTGAAATGGCCAGAATATCTTTCGAAACATGGTTTATATGATAGTTCAGTTTCTATTCAACATTTTCTTGCATTCGGAACATAGAATATAGTTTTATGGATTTTTACAGTGAGGTCTATAAAATACAATCTATCTATAAAATACGATCTAGTCTCTTAATAAACCTTTTTTAGACTCCAAACCTATGTCTAACACTAAATAAACCTTTTCTTTAAGAGCTATTTATTAAGCGTGTATTTTTTAAGAAAAGTTGTAAAAATTGATATTTCGTCGTACCAATAACAAAGTTTGATGGCGTTTATCTTGGTTTCTCTGACTCGTGAAGATAAACTGAAACAGTGTATTGGTAAAGACGGTCGCTGGTAACATGATGAGATATATAAAAATCGGAAAAGTGAAGAACGGAACCAGGGTCATTCAGGACTGTAAGTCCCTTGAGGAAAGCTTGAAGTCTTAAAAGATTATAATTATTTCCTCAAACATGGAATGAAATATTGATGTTATATTTCTTATTAATAGGCTGCGAAGTATGACGTTTCAGGTGCGGTTAGGACAAGAGGTGGAATGGAATTTCATACAAATCATGCAAGCCTAGGCCGGCAAAGTCCTCTTTTTTAATTTCCATTCCTCATAAATTTGTGGCACAGGCATCATGACATTCTGCCACTATGCCTATTAAAAAATAAACTTTGATTTTTTGGTTGTTTATTTCATTGCATGTTTGAAAAAAGCACTATACTATACATACCTCGGCGGGAAATATGGGGTTGCCGCCTCAGACCTATCCTATATGTCTTCGGCCGGCAACCCCTTTCGTCCCGGCCTCTGTAGTAATGCCGGGACGTTCAGTTCGGAAGCTCAGAATGGAATGGCTCGTCGAACGTAGGAGCGTTCGAGTGTGGAATTTAGAAATAATTTTGAATTTGATTGCCGAAAGATAATAATTTTAGAACCTACGAAAAATCAGACAGTTGCCAAGCAACGAGTTGCATCGCACCTCGTTACAGTTGGAAGCAGACTTGAATGATTCAAGTTGGTGACTGATGGTACAAAGCTGCTCAAGACCAAGCAGAGTGGAAGGCTCTTGTGGCAGAGACCAGGTCTCATTTTGGGTTATTGTATCATGTCAATCTAGTCAAATAGTTAGTTTATTTATGACATACATTTAGACTATAATGAGCCCACCTGTCTGATCTAGAACTAGAAACGAACATGCTCCTATTGAATTACCGGTCCACCTGATTTTTTGCGTTTCTGTCTCAATAAAAATAAATTAGGTGTTACCCAAAGGTTGTCTGGAAGAGATCGCTATTTAGCGATAAGACCGCCTGTTGTTTACCTCTGCTAATTTGATTATTACTGTCATGTTCTGTATTTCTGTGTATCTGAGGTGTGCAATAAAGAGTAATTGTATTGTATTGTATTTACATAAAATAAAAACACTTACAAAGATAATTTTGCCTTTCGTAAATTAGTTTTGTGATTACAACACAAACATGAAAAATAACGATAATAAAAGATGTGAATATCGAAAAAGTAAGGTATTACATAAATTAAATACTAATATAACGATACATTCAAATGTTAAATAATCAAAAATGTGCGCCACTGCAAGCTTAGTAAGTAAAAAAAGAGAATCTGATTCAGAATCTTATCCACATGCTCTCTTGATTTCAGCTTGGAAACGTTTTGAATGCACAAGGCTTAAAAATATTTAAGTAACTCAATTAAAAAACAACAACGCTTATCTGCGGGCCTATGATAGTTGACCGGTGTGAAGTTAGCAGCCTAAATCTGGCTGCCTAAGATAACCCGACCAAATTACGAAGTTCTTAAATGTAGGCTGCTCAGCAGCCTAAAGTTTTAGGCAGACGAGCAGCCTAAAAACTACCAAGTGGCTATAAAATCGAAACATATCAACTCGTTAACAATCATAACGCAGTGCAGGCTAGAACCAAGGGTTTTAGACTGGGACAATAATAAGATGTGACGGGCGAAAAAGTTCATGTAGGTGTATTTTTTTTGTTTCATATTCAAAGCAGTTTTGAAACATGACAGAAGTAAGGATAGTAATAATTGCTATATAGGTCAGCTGTAATGGAGCATAGAACATCTAAATCATACTAGTCCACGCTGATACCTCTTTACCCATAGTACACACTCACGAAAAACCAGATGAAGGTGATTTTATTTTTATTTTACATTCAAAGCAGTTTTGGATAATGACCAAAGCGAGGATAGTTATTGCTGCTATATAGGTCAGCTGTAATAAAGCATAGAGCATCTGAATCACACTAGTCCAGGCTGATACCTCTTGACCCATCGTACTGTGTCGCTGATCATTCTGGCATATCTGGTTTTTCATGACTCACAGTACTATGGGCCAAGAGGTATCAGCCTAGTCTACTGTGATTCAGATGCTTTATGCTCCATTACAGCTGATTTGTATAGCAGCAATTACTATCCTCACTTTGGTCATGATCCAAAACTGCTTGGAATGTGACATAAGAATAAAATCACCTTCATTTGGTTTTTCGTGAGTCACAGTACTATGGGTCAAGAGGCATTAGCCTGGACTAGTGTGATTCAGATGCTCTATGTTTCATTACAGCTGACCTATATAGCAGCAGTAACTATCCTCACTTTGGTCATGATCCAAACCTGCTTTAAATGTGAAATTAAAATAAAATCATCTTCATCTGGTTTTTCATGACTCACAGTACTATGGGCCAAGAGGTATCAGCCTAGTCTAGTGTGATTCAGATGCTTTATGCTCCATTTCAGCTGATCTGTATAGCAGCAATTACTATCCTCACTTTGTTCATGATCCAAAACTGCTTGGAATTTGAAATAAGAATAAAATCACCTTCATCTGGCTTTTCGTGAGTCACAGTACTGATGGTCACGAGGTATCAGCCTGGTCTAGTGTGATTCAGATTTTTTATGCTCTATTACTGCTGATTCGTATAGCAGCAATTACTATCCTCACTTTGGTCATGATCCAAAACTGCTTGTAATGTGAAATAAGAATAAAATCACCTTTATCTGGCTTTTCGTGAGTCACAGTACTATGGGTCAAAAGGTATCAGCCTGGACTAGTGTTATTCAGATGCTCTATGCTCCATTACAGTTGACCTATATAGCAGCAATTACTATCCTCACTTTGGTCATGATCCAAAACTGCTTTGAATGTGAAATTAAAATAAAATCATCTACATCTGGTTTTTCATGACTCACAGTACTATGGGCCAAGAGGTATCAGCCTAGACTAGTGTGATTCAGATGCTCTATGCTCCATTTCAGCTGACTTTTATAGCAGCAATTACTATCCTCACTTTGGTCATGATCCAAAACTGCTTGGAATGTGAAATAAGAATTAAATCACCTTCATCTGGGTTTTCGTGCGACACAGTACGATGGCTCAAGAGGTATCAGCCTGGACTAGTGTGATTCAGATGCTCTATGCTTTATTACAGCTGACCTATGTAGCAGCAATAACTATCCTCGCTTTGGTCATTATCCAAAACTGCTTTGAATGTAAAATAAAAATAAAATCACCTTCATCTGGTTTTTCGTGAGTGTGTACTATGGGTAAAGAGGTATCAGCGTGGACTAGTATGATTTAGATGCTCTATGCTCCATTACAGCTGACTTATATAGCAATTATTACTATCCTTACTTCTGTCATGATTCAAAACTGCTTTGAATATGAAACAAAAAAAATACACCTACATGAACTTTTTCGCCCGTCACATCTTATTATTGTCCCCAGTCTAAAACCCTTGGTTCTAGCCTGCACTGCGTTATGATTGTTAACGAGTTGATATGTTTCGATTTTATAGCCACTTGGTAGTTTTTAGGCTGCTCGTCTGCCTAAAACTTTAGGCTGCTGAGCAGCCTACATTTAAGAACTTCGTAATTTGGTCGGGTTATCTTAGGCAGCCAGATTTAGGCTGCTAACTTCACACCGGTTGATAGTTGTGCTTATAGCGCAATAGATAAATAACAAAGCTGTTTTGTAACATGAAAATTACCGTGACAGACATATTTAGATTTCACAGCTGCCTGCCCTGGTGTACAGTAAGCACCAAATAGTGTCTAGCATCCAAAGTGCATATATTGCAACACATCTTAATTCTTATTGGCATCACCTCACACGTATCATACGCATTTTTCAACTGTATCAAACACTTCAAAAAAATAATGAATATAGTTAAGTGCCAGAAATTTAATCGAAAACATGTTTAAAAAAAATGAGTCTTACACTTATTAGTTTAGTATTAAACGTTACTGTAAAATATGTAGGTAAGTAAATCAACAAGCAAACAAACAATTTTACGTCAACGCCACTACCTTTTTCGCCGTCCTACTGTCAAAACACCTAAAACAAAATCGAATTTCAAAATTCATCTATCACGTGCCCAAACGCCGGCCCCTCGACCCTCGTCCCCAAGCGTGCTAAATCTCAAGGGGGTGAAATGTGCAAACAATTAGAGGAGCTTTTTTGTTCACCCCCGTGGCTCGTTTGCGCAATACACAATGCCACTTTGTGTCAACGACAGCACGCTATTAAAATGCGGCAAACGCACTACACATCTGCGCTTTTCACATCACTAGCTATTGTGAAAAAGTTGGAATCATTTGGTAATGTTCTTTTAGGCGCAATGACTGGCTGGAATTGGCACTATATTAAATGCTCGTGATAATTTAATAGTCGCATGTATCGAGAGTGAAGTAAGATTGATGGTTAAAATTATGCCATAGGCACGATATTTCCCAATCCTACTTGGAATTTAGTTTAAGAACTATAATTTAAGGAAAAACAAAGTTAATAATAATGAGTGGGGAGAGATTAAATAATATCATTGACTTTTGGCCAATGATATTTCGGTTCTTAGTATGATTAATTAGTTCAATTTAGCTCTTGACGATTTAATTGTTCCGGGCAGAATAATAATAACTAAATTGTACCTTGAGCAAAATATCTGTTATGATTCCCTAGTTGAACTCCCTGAATGGATTAAAAACAATGTATTTTTCTGTTTCTTTAATTTCTAATCAAAGGACTTAAGGATGGAGAGAGGCGAAGAGAATACAATTTTATGCCTTTGATTATCCAGCCTAAGCTGCACATTGTACACTATTAATAATTAGAGTGTATTAAAAAAAAAACATAAAAATAATACCAGGGCCAATCTTTAGTGATTTTTCGGCGTAAAATGTTTGTCATTGCCGTCTCAACAAATATCATTAACACATTCACTGCTCGTAGACGCATAGCGTAACGCATGGTATCGCGTTTCCCTGTATGAAGAGACAGTGCGTATTGCTACGAAAAGCTTGGCAGTGAAAATCATATTCAGAATTGACTTTTTATGCAACCGAGAAGTCTTAGTTTAGTTTCATCGAAGTTGTCACAACCTATCCTTCACGTTGCGGTGATATGTATGAGACAACGATGACGATTTAACCGCGTGATAAAACCGCTTCCAGATTCGCCCACAAATAGCGAATAAAATACACAAAGTACGTGTACGAAAGAAATGTTTTCCTTTCCCAACCCTAAATATTAAATAAATCCTTGCATTAAAATCAATTCAGTACGTTTTGATACCGCTCTTTTGTATCCGTTGAAGAACGATCCCATTTTTCTCCTAAATACATAAGCACTAGCAATCGGAAAACTCCGCACCGGATCCACTCTGCGTGAATCCATTCGATCTCATGCATTTAAATTTAGAATTAGTGAAAAGCTTTACCCACAGACCGAGTTTTTCAACGGAGGTAACCGACCGCTTCGAATCTTCCTTATACGGGTTCTATTGAATACGTGATTGATTTAACGTTGTTCCGCAAACAGAAACAAGATAAAAACGGCATTATATTCAATATAAGGTAAGGAGACACGCCAAAACTCACTCATTTACGTAGGATCGAATAAATTGTTTAGGCAAACATTTTGGCAACAAATTCACTTGATCTAAACACATTGTCTCAGAAAAGGTAGCAAATCCTTTCTAAGAACACGAAACAATAACAAAGTTGAAGTCTTCAGAGATACTGTGATATTTTGTTGCTAGGGCTGGTTACAAGGATCTCAATGCCGCATTAAAAATTCATACGGAAAATTTCGTGATGCGAATGAAGATACTCTTAAATTAATGAATTATGCTCCATTACTTAGTTAAGTAATAAAACAAGTGATAATCAATTCCGTACTTCTCGGAACAAAATATACCCTAAAAGTTCCGATATTTGTTGCCAATCCCTTTTACAACACTGTAACACCCAACTATATCCTACTTTCCAAACGTTACACGTGAATCCAATCAAAAATACTACCCCCACGGCCCTGCTAATATTACCCCATATTTTTGTTACCAACGAATTCCAAGAGCCCCGTCGCGCAAAACAAATTATCCCAACTTCAAAGGTGTCACATCTATTAATTTTATTCGTGTTACGATTCCCGGCTAACATTCATCGTACCTCGAAGGAAACGGTGAGACAACATAAATAATCTAGCTGAAGACAAGTCGCCCCATGCGAGAGGCGAAAAATGTATTTGGGTAAAAGGATGGTGCGCTCGCTTCGTTACATTTTGTCACTCCCTAGGGCGCAGGACTAGTGGCGCTCTCCGTACAAGTTGTAGAGCCGAAATGTTTTATGCTTGCGTCACGAAATCTGATTTGTATCCACAACTCTGCCGCTTTAGTGCCGCTTGTGCGGCGGCCGTAAACGCGTGTTTATTGTTTCTTACACTCAGTTCAAGGTTAGAACCGGCTGTAAAGGTTATCTCGTTTACTGATGCGCCGGTAATTACGATTTTGATTTTGCAGTTTTATTTGTTTTGTTTATAAAATTACAGTGCCTACGCTTTAAATAATGAATGTCGTAGGTTGACTTCCATGGTTGAGGACGTTGTGTTATATTGTAGGTATTAATGTGCTTTATACTCGCTAATATTTCTATCGCGTTACGGATCTTTTATTGTTCCAAGTTTTCTATTCACGGCATGAAATTTAAAAAAAAAATAGGTACTTATAACAAATTATGAAATGAATTTGATGTGACACAACTTACTTGTTCGTGGGTTTATGTAAATAATGTATGTATCTCATCTGCATAGAATAAATTGAACACAACTAGCATGCGTTCAATACATCATGCTTAATTCAGAAAGGGGTTGATTACCAATGGAATTTGTAGCGATAAGCCCCTTTCTGTTGGAGCCGAATTAATTGATCGGATTTCGAACTGATACCATGTAATGATAAAACTTGTAGGTAAATTGCGAAAATTACAAGAGGCCTCGGTTTATCATTGGTTCAAAATGTGTCCATGACAAGTTATAACAGCCAGGCATTACGGTATAATCATTATTTTAAAAGCTATTTAACTACAAAAGCGTGCATGAAATCCTCAGCTTACATAAATCTAAGAGGATTGTATCGTAAAGCAACGAAAAAGGCTAAATATAACATGCCCCAGAAATATCAAAAGCATAAAACACGTCCGTAAGCGAAATAGAAGTTACCTTTGGTGCTCTCGACTACGCAGTCGATCCTCCAGAGGAGCAGCGCGGTATAGAATGTAAGAAGCATCTTTTCTCCGCGAAAGCAAAATATTTCAGTTTTATGGTCCCTTCCCATCCCTACTGGAATTATCGGCAGCGCCGCCTTTTATGGCAGCCACTCGCAACATCACAAACACAGCACAGTCGCCAGAAACAAACGCTTCTCCAGATAAACGAAATCAGACAGTTATGGGCCACACTTTTTTATGACATCGACTGTAGGTAATTTACGACCGGCAATAAAAGTAATTTATGTGGCCACTAAATAGATTGCTACACTTTTAATGAAATCATCCGCCGTTGGGTACCTGAAACAATTAAGATAACGTGTTAGTGAATGGAAGAGGATAGAAATAACTCAGCCTTGTTTCCGTAACTTACTTATCGAAAGTGGGTTGAAACTTAGATAGTGTGCCGTTATCGTAGATGAAAATAAAATGGAGAAGATAATGAGATACACGGTCCAATAGCACAACTGAATATTTAATATTGTCAGTTTCTATGTATGTCAAATCAGTGTACTATTGACATATTGGTGATGGACAACATATTTTTTATTTCGGTTTTTTATACTTTTAATTTTCATGTAATGCGAGTAAGACATTTTTGGGTTCTGCAGTAGACATTACTGGTTTGAATAATGAAAGGGTAACAATCTACAAACAGATAACAGATAAGATTTTAATAAACTATATACATAGATGTCAGTTTTACAACACCCTTAGGTATGCGTTCGCGCTGCGTAGAGAAAAAGGCATTTTACATAGGTATTTGAAACTTTTTCTCACAATGGCTCATTTTGAATAGTGACATATTGTGCCAAACTTGTAATTCAAATTAAAAATACTTATTATCTTTGAAACATGTGTGGTCTAAAAATCTTTTTGTTCAATGCAACGATAAGATAAATTATATAATGAAGCACTTCTGATTATGATTAATTGGCTTATGTAATCAGTGGAAAGTGCAAATTCAGTATCATATCAATGTTATCAAATTTAATTTCAAGTCAGATTTCAATAACATTTGATTCCTTGAATTATAGACTTGATAAGAAATAAAAACAAATTTAAAAATGACTTGGTCGCTGAGCGACCACACCATGACGAGAGATATAGAAACAGAAAAGTTTCTCTAATTTAAAAGTAAATTTAGATTTTTGCAATTTGGGCATAGTTGTCTTAGATAAACAAGTTCATATTATGAGTATATAAATTAATAGTTTAAAAAACACTAGAAAACACGCTTTACAAGACTTTTCTAACAAATCCAAACCGAAGTCTCTTCTATTTAATCATCTTCCGGCTCCATCATCAGATCAGTTCGACAGTACCATAATTATTATTGTATTGTCATAGAACAACATACAGCTGCCAATTTTCATGACGCTACGATCCTTGGAAGATGGTTAAATTAGTTACCTTAGATTCCATACAAAGTTAGTTACATACAGGTCGACCTAATAAAAGCGTGTTAAAATCGATGATATTGTTGTGCTCTCCCGTTGTACGTCACGAAACAATTACTTGATGAAGAAAATATTTATTGTTATAAAACTTTCGACCGCCCACTTTATTTGATCCAAGAAAGGAAAATACAAGTATAGTGACTTACTTAGAAATTCACTGGAATCGTGTTCCATTAATGTATAAATAATGTGATCGGTATCAAGAATTTAAAAAAAGTAAGTCATAGTAAATAAGGGAGGTACGGGTCGACAAAGTTAAGGACTTCACTTATACACTCAACAGCAAAAAAATTGCCCACACATTGTTCCCTCTCTACCATCTCTCTAAAATTTGTATACACTAATAATACTTTGAGAATTATTCCGCTAACTCGGAGTCACTTGACAGTTTTGTGTGCAGTTTGCATTTTTATTTAGGTGACTTATCGTGCTTCAGAATGATATACAGGATATTCTAGTAAATATTCTGTTTGTCAGCATACAAAACTTACTAACTACTTTGGCACAGCAACCCAAAGTGAGTTTTGGCCCTCGGCACAAAAGGCCGCCATGTTGCCCAATTCTATGCCACTTCCTGCTATCTATCGCCAGCTCCAAAGCACGTGCAGATCCGCCTCGACCATATCCCTCCAGCGGTAGTTAGGGTGACCAAGACGGCATCCTATCGGTCGACCCTAATATGATCTCTTGACTTCTCGATCATTTCCAATTCTCCCGATGTGGCCAATCCAGCGCTGTCAATTGCCAATGCGAAAGTGGCGGGAAACCAAGGCAAAAACGATCTGCCTTGGTTTCGCCAATGATGCTTGGTTCAGCCACCTATCCCGCCACTTCCGCATTTTTGCAGATCCTCCAGACACCATTTTCTTTTTTCTTTCTAACAAAATACTAATCTAAACTTTAAGTCACGTTTTGCCAACAGACAAACGTTAAGTACCCTTAAAGCTATTCCTAGAACAAAATTGTTTCATTTTTACAAAATGAAACTTCGTTCGTGAAGGAGAAAAAGTCATAAGCCCACTTTTTTTCTTTAGCGTAGACGCGTAAAACGTATCCTATAACCATATAACTATAGATACGCAGATACCGTGTACCCGTACCGAAAATACTTTAAATCTGTTTAAACGTTTTGGCATGATAAAACGTTTAACAAAAAAATACGTTTCAAGGTACATTTTTACAATTTTATAATACCTAGTATATTGTTGTATCCGATGTCAATTTAAGGCTCAGTATATTAACTAAATAAAAAGTCTAATCAGCATCTGAACAATGAGCTCTATTGGCTTCAATTTGATAGTGTAATTACATTAATGAAACAGTGAAATAATTATTGTGTAGGTTTAATCTATACTATTATAAAATATATAGATTAAACCTACACAATAATCTATACTAATATAAAAAAAGGGATACAGACTATTTGAAGATCCTTGAAACTTGTATTTTTTTTTTACTTTTTTGTTTGTATATTATGTCGTTGTGTTTTTATCACGCCAAAACGGCTAAACAGATTTAAAATGTTTTTGGTACATGAGAGGCTCATTCACATATGGTTATGAATAACATACTTTTTACTCAACTACACTGAAGAAATAAAGAGGGTTTATGCATTTTTTCTCCAACGCCGACATAGTTACGGCCACCGTCTAGTATGTAAATAAAAATGTAAATCCTTATCCTTACTATTATCTTATAGTAAATAAATAATAAATAAATATCAGGGACAATCTTACTCAAATCGACCAAGTCCCAAACTAAGCAAAGCTTGTACTATGGGTACTATAGGCGACGATATACATAATCTTATAGATAAATTATAATACTTAAATACATAGAAAATATCTAAGACCCAGGAACAAACATTCGTTTTCATCACACAAACACTTGCCCTGACCGGGATTCGAACCCGGGACCGTCAGCTTCGTAGACACCCACTGAGCCAAACGTGTCGTCAAATAGTGTTTTGTTGGTTTCTCTGTTTTAATGCATAATGCGATAATTTCTTGATGGATGCATATGGATAGAAGCACGAAAACGCGATAATCAGAGTCAGCTTATTATATATCCCTATATTGACTTCTACTAGTTTTTGTTTGGCCCTATAGTTGGCTGGTAGAGAATGCCTTAAGGCATTAAGTCCGCCATTTGTACCAATTTGTAATGTGCAATAAATCTTAAATAAATAAATAAAAATCCCGGAAAAAATGCACGATAGTTAACAAAATAGTAGACTACGTGATCGAAGCCATAAAAAAATCTCAGTATTAATGCAATTAAATTAAAATGATGTCGTCATATTCATATTTGAGTATGATAAGGTGTTGGAAACGTTTGAATAAGTGCAGAAAACAAAAACATGATCCCGACTTTCCACGCAACACTACAAAACATCCGCACATTTTGCCACCATACTAAGCCGCTATGATTTAAGATGGGAGCATTTTCCTTTATTTCGTCCGTTTCAGAGGTCCGGGTTAGACGTTTATGTAGCAGGCATTACGAGAACGTCTGTACTTGCGTGAGCAGTACAATTTTATATCCAGCCGCCATTGCCCAGCAATCAAGGTATTACTTTACTTAACGATCCCATGGGCATCGCTGCAATGTGCTTGGTGATTAATTTGCTTTGTTTGTTTTCTTTAAAGAATTTTCTTTTGTGAGATGGAAGAAAACACATAATGACGAGCTAAAACCTTCGTCTTACTTTAACGAAACAACGGACCGACGTGATTTATACGAAGAGATAAAATAAACGATACTAGCCATTTTTGATTAGTAAAAAGTCACAGTTTCAGTGTAAGAGCATAAAACCTTAACTGACAGATCTCTTCATCTTCTTCTCCTTAGTCGGCATCTTCATTGCTGAAGGTCGGTGTCTAATGTGAAATGTTGGCCTCTTGCTCAATCATTTTCTTCCTGGTACTCGTATTTCTGTTCTCGGCGGTCTTAATAGCTTTAGGTATTGACAGGCCAGTTAGGGTCTTCATTAGGTCTGCCCAATGGCTAGGTGATCGACCGCGTGGTCTTTTCCCATCAACCTGACCAACTACCATCAGCTTTTCAAAGCTATTTCGGTTGCTTCGAGCGACTTCACCGAAACATTTTTTAACTAACAGATACAATATCAGACATTTGAAAAGAAAACTTTTTTTATTGGATGATAGATAAAAACTTGCCATTACTTTGTCAACACTATCAACCTTACCTTATTTATTATTTTACGCATATAGATATTTGTCTATACAAACTCCTGAATTCCTATTCAACGTTAAACTAATTAAATGTAACAAACCATCTCCGGGGCGTATTTATTTCCAAGTACGTACAATTTCCCATTCGATAGAGCGAGGACGCGGAGGGCTGTAGGGCAGTTCCTTAATAGGATTTCCGTTTTTCACGGTCCTGAAGGAACTCATAGTCTATTAAATACGTCCTGTGAACACAAGTTAACCGAATGTTATAAATCGATTTTATCGTTGTAGGCACATGACGTTTTCGTCAGTTTTATAACTATTTAAAATTGTAGGCGATGTTATATTATCTTATAATTTTACTAAGGTGCATTTTTATTCAAAATTAAAATAGGCTCTATTCAGAATCCTCATAATTTACGAAAGCAGTTATTTTTGTCAACAGTGTAGTTAAACGCAGTTTGGTACCCCACTTCAGGGATTAGGTATGTCACGGCTAAGTTACTATTAAAGTAGAACATTTTCGGAGCTCAGTAAGAAAATCACACTTTAACTACATACTCGTACCTATCATCTCTAGCTTTTAGGACACAATTTAGCCCTATTATCGGCATTGATCCCTAGAGTTAAAACAGGATCAATTTCATTTTAAAAAAATCATCATTCCAATTGTAACAAGTTATAAATTAATCATTTCTTTTATGTCTACATTAAACTGTTCTATATTTATAGGCGGCCATGTTTATCAAATTTCCATGTAGCGTTGTACCGAAATAAAAAGTACAAAAGCGTCCCCGTTCCCTAGGGAGCCATCGGCGCCTGATATTCTTAGAACATAATTAACTCTTCAGAATGGGACATCTGCTACCAGCTATATTATGCTAAAAGAGTTGACTATTATTATAGTCAAATCAAAAACGACAGTGGCTAAGATTTTGTTTATCTGCTATTTTGTTTATCCCTGGAAGCAGTGCTTTTCTTTCAGAAATACTATCTCTATAATATGCAAAAAGTCACGTCAATCCGTTTCTCTGTCAATCCGTTCTTTTGCATTATAATAATATCATCGTATTCTTAAGTACAAAATACTTAATAATTCAAAATAACATGTCTTAAACCTCAACGAAAAAGAAGTTGAATGAAAGGTTTCCGGTTTGAATTGGTGTGTCAGTGTTTCTCTGATAAACCGGTTCTGTCAGCTATTTGAAAATTATCAGCTTTTTACATCTGAATATATTTGTTGTATCACCGATTACCAACTTCTTCTTCGAATAAGACCAAAATCGAAGCCCAATCGACAAATAACGTTATAAACCTATCAATAAAGTAGAGCAGCCTCAATGTCACCAATTTATTATGCTTTTACAATGAAATGATTTTAAAGTCATTAATATAACAAAAGTTTTTTCACTTCTCCTGCTCAGAAAGTACGTCATATTATCTTCGCGATGCGAGACTAAAATAGTACATTTAGCCCCTAGGGTTTAAAAGAAAGCCATATAATCCCATACACATTTCTATAACACTGAAAAAAAAAAACGTGCGGCTAGCTACATACTCCTTACGAATAATTAAAAACAAACAAACCAACCTGATCAGATTGGCCAAACGTTCTGATAGAATTGCTCAAACTGTACTTTTAGTTTTTCATGAAATATACAAATATAATGTTAAGTCTTTTTATTTTCTCACAGTCGAAGTGAAAAACAGTGTTTAATACGTGGGTAAAAGCCATTATGACACTCAGACATATTTGTCCTCGCTCATTTCGTGAGCTCGTCCAAATCGTGTCATAATGGCTTATTTTATCCCCTTGTCAAACAATCTACTATTTGACGACAGAAAATAATATTTAAAACTGAAAAATCCATCAGGTTAACCGATGTAATTGCGCCTATAGGGACAAATGCGTTTTTTAAAGATTTCCTAAAGTCCGATCACACTGTAACTACAAAAAAGGGGTAAGTTGCAAAATGTTAAAATTTTGCGTATTTATGATATCATGAAAATACACAAATACCCCAGAAGACGTTGCTTCACTATAGATTTCGATAGCACAGGTTTCTGCTCTAGTAAATTGCATAATATTATAATGTAGTTATCTATACTATTATAAAGTTGCAACAACACAGACGTATTTGTCCTCGCTCACTTCGTGAGCTCGTCCAACTTCGTGTCATGATGGCTTATTTTAGCCCCTTGTCAAACAATCTACTATATTGTCCCTAGTAACACCTTATATTGGACTAATATTGCATTGCTCTTCGTGTTAGTGTTGAATACGTAATTATTATATACATATTTGAGATCTTTATAGCGCTCGGGGGAACCATTAACATTTGTAGTCTCCATTCCTTTGGAATCATGCCCGTTATTTGCTTAAGTTCCTTTGTTTGTTGAAGTGCTTTTGTATTTATTGGTATTTTTGTATAAAACGATTCCTTGCTTCTTATCATTCTTTGTTGCACTATATGCCTCTAGTTGTACGATTCCTTTCTTCTGTTATAAGCACCTTGGAAATTAATGTTCGTTGTATTATGAACTTTTAAAAGCAAGAGGCTTTTGATCCGATCAAGTTTTATAAAAAGATTTGTCCTATGTAATGACGAATATGGGGGGGGGCAAAGTTAAAAGTCTAGCAACCGGATCAAATAGGGTACCATATGAAAGGGCTTGACCTGCACATGCTCAAACAATTTTTTTATTGTGATTAACTTTTGTTTTATTAAGGAAAATGTGAAAAAAAAACACTGCCCTCCCAGCGAAAATTTTAAAATTTTCACATTTCGTATAAATAAACATAAATATTACACGAACATTAAAACCATGTCTCTAACTAGCTAAAACTATTTTTATTTGAAAAAAATCTATTTGAACAACCCGGCTGCGTTAAGTTTGCACCTCATTTGTATCCAATGCCATAGATATCAGGTGCAAACTTAACTCAACCGGTAACGGGTAATGAAGTAAGGGTAAGTAAAAATTACATAATCTTATGAAAGTTAACGCTTACGAAACACTTTCAACGAAAATGATTTTCAACATGATCGGATATATCGTTTTTAAGTTAATTGCCGAAAAATTGCACTTCTCAACAAAATAATACGATCTTTTGTCCGTGCACTTTTTTAAATCGTATTTTTTTTATCTGTAGTGCATTTTTTGCAATAACGGCCGCGGAACCCTACACTAAGCATGATTCGACATGCTCTTGGCCGGTTTTTCTTCCTGTTATTCTGTCCCTTTGTGTTTGTAAAATGCAACTGTTTACTGTACTGTTACTGTTTGACTATGAACGTATTGACGAGATGGATTCTTGAATAATTAACCTATATTAAGTAGAAAAATATTTAGTGTTTTTATATCGTTTGAAATCGTAATTTTAGACGTAACCATGACAACTCAGTAGAGAAAACAAATGGTTGACCCATCGAATCGAGATTTTCAAAACAAGACAAACTTAATAAAACTCCGATGAATCGTTTAGAAGCAATGACGCCCAGGCACGCACTCAGATAAACATACACATAAATGCTATAAATGTGAAACATATTTTTTTTTCTTCCAGGATCAAAGCTTTGTCGGCCACACGTGAATACATCGTGACATAAATTAATACAAACAATAAAAACATTAACAGACTTTTGTCTATTCAGATTCTTATTTTGTTTCGGATCCACAGATGTGTAGACAGATTGCAAATAATTAATAGTTAAAACAAAACGCTCGACTACTTCCTCAATTGCTTTAGAATGCTATGCAATTAACTTTAATAGTAAACACCCCTTCCTTACTTTTTTCTGTAGATCAACCTTCGTGTGAATCGTGTGTGGTTATTTTTAAATTTGATATTTGAATGACATATAATGAATGAATGAATGGTATATATCGTGTTTAATGATAAATTAATGTGAATTTGCGATAGTTTATTATGATTGGGATACTGACACAGACTTAAACAGGCACTGCTAATAATAACCATTTTGCAAAATAAATGAAATTGGGAAATCAATAATATTTATTCACCGTTATAAATTGTTTTTTTTTATATCTTTTCGAAAAAATGAGAAGAAATACATTCACGACTGTTTACCCGGTCTCAAGGTGGTTTTTCCTATACAAACGCCCTTTGTACATCTCACCACAAAATTTCACCACCAGTGGTGAATTGGAACGAAACACTTCCCATTTAACCACTAGTAGCAACTTTGCTCCTATTTTACCACCAGTGTTTCGTTCCAATTGACCAGTAGTGGTAACATTGCTCCTATTTTACCCCTAGTGGTAAAATGGGAAATGTTTCGTTCCAATTGACCACCAGTGGCAACATTGCTCCTATTTTACCACCAGCAGTGGTTAAATGGGAAGTGTTTCGTTCCAAGTGAGCACTGGTGGTGAAATTTCGTGATGAGATAGCTAGAGGGTACAAATGTTGGTGCCGTCAGCATGAAAAGTAAGTGATAATTTTGGTATGCAATTTGACATATTATGCCAGTAGTAAAATTATTAGCTACTTTTGATACTGACTGTACACTGTACATAGGTTCGTATAATTATTAGATCCAGTTTCCTTACAGGGGCAAATTCCAAAACAAAATCTAAAAAGCGCAATCTACGTAAAGTTTAAACATCGATAACAGCGCTATCTCTCGGTCGAAATATTTTTGCTATATATATATATATTATCTCAACCACTGTTGTTGGTACAAGGATCCAATACGTCGAAGTATTGTAATAGGATACGTTTCAACTGACTACTGAAGCAAATAAATAGTTATGGCTTTTTCCTTTGCGTAACAAAATGCCATTCTAGTAAACAATATAAAAATATTAGAAAAAACTAAGCCTACATAATTTAAAAAATCAAAAATGAAACCAATACAAGAAGTTTCATTTTTTTGCGTACAGTGGTGTGGAACGCTACGTGCGCGAGTCCAACTTACTCGTGGCCGGTTTTTTTAATCTACCTATTGAGGCAAAAGAGCAAGGAGACTGAATTAATTATTACTAGGCCGGAGCGCGCAGGAATTCAATTTAACCTGTAACCAAGGGTCATTAGGAAAGTAATTAGTATCGCATACCCGGCTTTATAAATATTACAAGTCATGCCCTGACCCCGAGGTTCTCAGGTTACAATTTGGGTGCGCGCAAAAACCATAAATTGGAGAAGAAGCCACGTACGTGGCTCATTTAGATCTTTTCTGATGTGAAAGGTCACGAGCTAGCCCAGAAACTAGAATTTGATTTCCGAAGCGCTGACGAAAGTAAAGTTAGTTCATTTAATGTAGGTGTCCTTTAATAATAAGAAAATATTACTCTAGATACATTCAAAGCCAGGGAATGAAGGGAATTACCAAAAATAAAGTAGATTACTGATTGAAAATCGGCAAAGTGTTATCTTTCTTAGAGTAAATTTCTAAGGTAGAACTGGTAGAATCCACCTGTACTTCATTTTGGTCACTTTTGAGGTCACGAGCGAGTCCTGAAATTAGAATTTGATTTTTGAAGCGCTGCTGAATATCAAATAGGGCGTTTTATATTGATAACAGAAAATATTTACTTACCCTCTTTCATTGCTAAAGAAGTCAAAACCTAATATTTTCTTCTGTTTCCGCGATTATTACTCATTGAAATAAAACAATTTAACGGATTATATGAGATAATAAACGCGATATAATCCGTTAAATTGTTTTATTTCAAGTCAAAACCTGTCAATTAATGAATTCATGTGCCAACAAATCTGTTGATAGCTACGCTTCTGTTTAGAAATCTAAAATAGGTATTTTATATGTTGCTTAGTAACCTCCTATGCCAACAGTCATTAGGAAAGCAATTAGATTCACATGTCCGGCTTTATAAACATTGCAAATCATGTCTTGTCTCTACTCCGATTAGGTTTCAAGTTACAAAACGGGTGCGCGCAAAAACATAAATTAAGGTTTAAGCCATGTGCCTCATTTTGGTCACTTTTGAGGTCACGCGCTGGTCTAGTTTGTTTTTCTAAACGCTGTCGAATATAAAATATGCCACTTTATTGTGGGTATCCTAGATAAATAAGAATTACTCTACATTCATAGCCAACGAGCTTAAAATCTGAATTCCTTGCTTGTAATTTATTGGCTTCCTTTTTTTGCGCTGTAAACATTGCGCGATCTTTCAACTTCTATTTATATCTTAGTGACAAATTACTTGACCAGTTTTAATAAATCATCTATACGCCCAATGATATAAATATAAAAAGAGGTAGATAAGTTACCTATACGATAATCCATGTGTAAAAATGGCCAGGCTTATGCACACATAAATCTGAAAATATTGCAATAACACACTAATCGTAAATGCTTTTAGACGCTTTTATTGAGAAAATAAGTGAAAATCTCATTTTTGTTTATTTGACGCATAATCCAATAACAAAGTATTCTGTGCGCGAGACTGAGTTGAGGTTTGCCAATTGGCGTAATTTTGGTGTGCCATTTTCGGAGCCCGTATAACCTATCTACCTCTTTTTATCTGACTTCCAAAAAAGGAGGAGGTTATATGTTCGACAGATTGTATGTTTTTTATGTATGTTCACCGATTACTCCGCCAATAGTGGACCGATTTTAAAAATTCTTTTTTTATTTGAAAGGATATATATGCTCCTGAGGTGGTCCTTTTGCCACCAAGTTGGGATCTGATGATGGGATCTCAGGGAAATCGAGGGCAATCCTCAAATTTTATAGGCACTTATAACGTTTTTCATATATTTTCTTAAGCTATTTAACTATTTGCATATGGTAGTCATCATCTCATCATGCTGATCTGATGACGGAAGGTACAACTCCTTAATGGTTAAGAGTTAGAAAATCATCTATTATAGGTAGGTACGTTAAGATTGTTAGTCATATTCTTTATAGTGTGTCCCTGAGGTAATCTCCTTATCACCAAGTCAGGATCTGATGATGGAATACCAGGGAAATCGAGAGAAACCCTCAAATATTATAGACACTAACAATGTTTTGTATATATATATTTCTAAAGTTATTCAGATGTTTTCGTCTGGTTGTCATTATCAGACAAACAAACTGAGCTGATGATGGAACGTAAAAATGAATATAAACTAACCAACTTTTACATTTCTTACTTCCAAAGACTCGAGATGCATGCAAAATGCCTCCTCAATTTTCCCATTCTGGGCTCTAAAAAATACTTTATATCACTACTAAAATCCATCACTAAAAAAACAATAAATAAATATTTTTAAATGAAAAAGAACCGACTTCAAAATAAACTAAAAAGCCATAGGGGCAGGCATCGACTGCAAAAGGTGATTCAAATGTGAGCCGTACCGTACATAAGAGATTGTTTATGGCTTTTTAGTGGTTCCCCTCCGTTAGCCCGAAAAACTTTCGTCCTAATTTCATTAGCCCTAATTTTGGTAACCCTAAAATCACAAACCCGAATTTTCATTCATCCTAATTAATGAATAGCCCTAATTTCAGGATCCCGAATTTTCATAATGCCTAATTTCATCATACCGAATTTTCACTAGCCCTAATTTGCACTTAGCCGATTTTTTTAGACTACTAATATTATAATACCTAATTATGTTAAAACCTACATTTTATTATACCTAATTATCTATAAACCTAAATATGCCTTTAATGGATAATTTCAAAAATTATTTCCATTCATTCATTACCACTCGTTCATTTGCGCTCGCGCGCACGGCGCTGCGGGAAAAGCAGCCCTATCGCCTTAGCTAACAAGTGGCAGGCCCCCAAACTCACCTCCGCAGCTTCGGCTCGCACGGGCGGGCGCCTACCATTTGTTACAGCGGGCGACAGCTGCTCTCCCTCCGCGCCTCCGCTTTTGGAATAACACTCTAAGGGTAGGATAGACAAGACCACGTGGAGTCGGAATTGCCATAGACTCAGGATGTAAGTACATGGGAATCTTTTGACGCTCCGCTCGCTTCGCTCGCTCCGCTATACATTGTCACAATAGAAACCTAACCTAACCTACAGTTTTCGGGGTTCAGCCAATTCGATATTTGTCCAAATCCGTATTTTCTGTTTTAACGTAAAAATTGGTTTAATAATCTTTAGTACTCTTGACATTTAGTGTCAGTAATGATTAGGTCTAATAATCATTAGGTTTGGTAATTATTAGGTTATTTCATATTAGTATTGTTGATTATTAGTACAAATCATTATTAGAGTATTCGATTATTAGGTCTAACAACTAATTAGGGTATAAAAATTAGGTGATATGACATTAGGGCTAATGAAAATAAGAGCTAGCGTTGGTAGGTGTAATAATATTAGCACTTGCGTTATTAGGTCAAGTAGGGGAGTACCCTTTTTAGTTTATTTGAAGTCGGTTCTTTTTTTATTTATTTTTATGTTATATCATTGTATACGCCACACGACAAGTTTTCAGTCATAAATGTCGCCTCCTTGAAACAGTTCAAACAAGGATCAAATTTAGTTTAAAGTTAAACGTAATTATACTAGAAAAGAATCAAAGTGAAGCAGATCATGCTTCAACTAAAGCACTATGATAGATTTTTTTTAGCTTCTACCGTCAGCAAGTTTTTCCAGATATTGCATCAAATTCAAACTCCATATTTCGCCAAACCAAAATATTCTAAAATACACGGAGTTTCCATGAAAATTTAGCCTCCCAGGATCTCACTTAATTTACACTTTTCATCCCGTATTATACAAGACTAAGGTCCGAAAGTACCAACTCTCTGAGCCCAATGTACTTATTTAAAGAGTATTTGTTAAATACGGTGTTTACAACTTCGTTTCCAAACATTTTCATTAGGTAGGAATAATTATTACAATGGTAATGAGTTTCCTCGGATGTTTATTAATGAAGAGGGGTTTGAACATAAAATTTGATCTTCCAAATTTATATTAAACACGGACGAAATTATTGGATCAGTAAATTATGATTTGACGGAAATATTACATACTAGAAGATGCCCGTCAAAGGCCCACAACTTCGTTCGCGGGGAAGAGGAAGACATAACTCCTCATTTTTGCTTTAGCGTAGTCGGATAAAAAATAACCTAACCATCTGTGGAAAAATATCCGCAAACCATCTAGCCAATCCATACTAATATTATAGAAGTATGTCTGTCTGTCTGACTTTCTGTTACCCCTTCACGCTTAAACCATTGAACCGGTAATGGCATTCGGTATGGAGATAGTTTGAGTCCCGGGGAAGGACATAGGCTACTTTTTATCCCGGAAAAATACCCCTATCCGTGATAAACGAATTTAAGGCGGACGACGTCGCGGGCAGAAGCTAGTTCTATTATAAAGTTGTGAAAATGTAATATCTGTGACATTGAAGATGTTTTCAAGAAAACTATTGTAACGGACTATTTGGAGGTGACTGAAGCGAAAAATATTCGTTTTGGATTTTTTGTATGTTTGTATGTCCTCATGGCTTCATCTCGCCAAAACGGATTTCAACTGTTTTTGGTACGCGGGTAGCTGGGCATCCATAGATGGTTATAGGATATATTTTACTCGACTACACTGGAGAAAAAAGTGTGTTATGATTTTTTTCCTCCTCCGCTGACGAAGTTACGGGCGCCTTATAGTCATTATATATAATTTTGTTGATAATCCGGCTCCACGACTAATGGAACTGTGTCCACACCACGTTCACTGGGGCGCTAGTCAGACAACCCCATTCGTTCACTCGAACTGTGCGGCGAACCTTGCAACGACGCTGTTCACACTGATGCATTTATTAGGTCAGTTGAAGCTGTGCAACTTTATAACTTACTACACGGCGCCTGCATCTTCGTTCGCGGAGGAGAAAAAGTCATAACCCCCCTTTTTTTTTACATAGTCGGGATCCGTTTAGCCGATTTGGCGTGATGAAGCCACAACGACACATACGAACAAACCGAATCATTATTTTTAACATTTCTTCAATGTACAGACGGCCTACGAAGCTGGCGGTCCCGAGTTCGAATCCCGGCCAGGGCAAGTGTTTGTGTGATGAGCACGAACGTTTGTTCCTGGGTCTTGGATGTTTTCTATGTATTTGAGTATTATAATTTATCTATATATTATGTATATCGTCGCCTAGTACCCATAGTACAATCTTTGCTTAGTTTGGGACTAGGTCGATTTGTGTAAGATTGTCCCTGATATTTATTTATTATTTATTATTTCATTTTTACAACTTTATAATAGCATAGATAAATAAAATTTGCCTGCAACTTCATCCGGGAATTAAAGAAAAACATTTTTCACCTCTGCAGCTCAAACATGCAGGTTTTGCTACGGGTTAACAGTATGCAAAATGTGATTTTGCTGCGAGTAAAGTAAGTTCTTAATTTATTCAATTTCGAATGTCGCAACTTAAGTTCTTCAAGCTGGGTCTATTAAATATATAAAATAAATATAAATATTACGGGACAATTTCACACAAATCGAACTAGCCCCATGGTAAGCTCAATAAGGCTTGTTTTATGGGTACTAGACGACGATATATATAGGGTGGCCATACATTTTTGCAAATAGCAACACTTAATTTTTTGGAAACTGTCAAAGTGAGCGGCGGGATTTTGGCGGGAAACTATAGGTCACTTCGTGCAATTTAATTTATAATGGAGCGTTTACGGGAAAACAACGGGCTTTTTGTGTTACAACAGTTTTATAAAAATATGATGAAATAGGCGCGATCCCTCGTTGTATGTGTCAGGGAGTTTTTGAAGGTTTGCCTATATGATTGCAGGGGTGCCAACGATGAGACGGAGGACGTTTGGATAAAGTATAATTTTTAAAAAATAAATTGCAATTATCCGTTACTAGGTAAAATATATGAAATATAGACAAACGAAACAAACAAAAAAAGTATATTTACATTTTTATCGATCTTTCAAAAGTGCAAAATTTTTTCGCCCACCCTATATTTAATAGATATATTACTTATATACATAAAAAAGGTCCAAGACTTATACGAAATTATTGAACTTCGTATTAAATAAACGTAATATGTCCAAACGACAACCAAATGAAATTAAGCAGTTCAACCGTGCTAAAGAATGATCATAGTTGGTTTTGTCGTATGAATTTTATACTATCTCAGAGATTTCCGTCAGGAAACTATATACTTCCTTACAATATTTCCACTATCTGGCAAATTTCATAATAATTTTCAATCAGGAATCAGGCTAAGTCCTCCATAATTCCAAAGATTCCTTTGACCCCTTCAACGTCATCTAACTATTTCCAACCAACCTTCATCACCAGAAACTTCCATCGCGTCCAGATCACACCGTCCGTCATAAATACGTTCAAGAGTTACGAACATACATAGGTAATTGAAAAAGTTTCGACGGGGGTTAACTGATGTCGAAACTCGTGCATCGTCGCTCGATTAACGTTTATTGCTGTTATAACGGTGGGCGTTCGACGGATAAATCTTAAGGTGGGTTATTAGAAAAAGTTGGAACGTTTAGTAAAGAAACTATCGACAGAAAGGTGAAGCGCTTTATGCACGACTGCGACCGCAATTTTAAACGTTTTTAACTTTTAGTATAAAACAAAGGGTGAAGCTAATAAGTTTTTTTTTCGATGATTTGTCGGTTTTTTTTTTTTCAGTATACAGTTGGTTTGACTGTGATAGTTGATAACAATCTTTGCTGGTTTACAAAAACATGATTATTACTGAATCCGTTTTGACGGGGGTTAATTGATGGTTAAACTCGTGCATTGTCGCTCGATGATCGTTTGTTACTATTAGTTATAAGTACAGGTACAATGTTTAAATATTTACATTGATCGATTTAAAATGACACGAATACACATATTATAAAAAAAAATGAATAACTAGCTTCTACCCGCGACTTCGTCCGCCTTAAATTCGTTTATCGCGGATAAGGGTATTTTTTTGGGATAAAAGTAGCCTTTGTCCTTCCCCAGGACTCAAACTATCTCTATACCAAATTTCATCCAAATCGATTTTGCGGTTAAAGCGTGAAGAGGTAACAGACAGACAGACAGACACTATCGCATTTTATGATATTAGTATGGATAAGTTTTACCACGATAGTATAGCTATACAAAAAATCACCGTCATCTAAAACAAGATCTAGCAAGCAATAAAAAAATTAAAAAGTTTCGACAGCTTGCATCGTCGCTCGATGAACGTTTATTGCGAAAACAGTGGGCGTTGGACGGAGGATAAATCTTAAGGTTGGTTATTAGAAAAAGTTGGACCATTTAGTAAAGAAACTAGCTTTTTTAAGTTTTATATTATCTGTTTAAGATGACGGGTTATTTAAGTTTGACACATGTATCTATTCGTTATTGTACCTTCCAAATTGAAGAAATAATTTGGACGAGGGTGGTATTAGAGTTGGCGTTAAGAAGAAGATTCCGACTTAAATATGATTTATCTTTGTTTAGTTTTTCTTTCATAGTGTACTTAACGATAAATAAGCTAAATCTGTCTCGCCATTTAATATAACTAAGTACGTATCATTGTTTATTGTTAAATAATTGAAACAATCAATCACAGATAATAATAGGTACCTACTCTTTAAGGGATCCCCTTGATCGCATAATGTTATTTAGACTATTATTGTTTCGCACAATTGATTTGGCATAATTTGTTTTGGCATAATAGTATTTTCGCATAGTAATACTTTGGCCTACTACTTTTTTGACATAGTACGCTATTAGCATAATTTCAGTCGGACTAATTTGTATTGGCCGAATACACATTACGCATACTATTGTTTGGGCTGATAATTATTTGGTATATCTGTCATTATCCATAATTTTAGTTTTTAAAATGAATAATAAATACTCAGTTTCGTTGTTACCATGCATTTATTATTATTTCTGAGGTCTGGTTCTGTCCCAACTTGTCTTAATTCAATTTCTGTAATTTGATGTGTTATTTATTTCTTTGGTAATCTTTCTTGCAAAATAATAAAAATGGGGATAATGTTTTCCCACAAAATTTTTTTTTTTCGACTAATAAACATTATGCATATTATTGTTTAGGCAAATAATAATTTGATATATCTTTCATGAACCATAATTTCAGCTTATCTATTTCACCTTAAGGCAGGTCCGACTTGGGTTAGGTTAGGTACGACGATGATAGTTAGGTAAACTTTTAATATATACACACGTTACATATATAGCCCAATTTACTTATGCAGATCAGTTTAGAAAAAACAACAGCTGTTAAACATACTTTGCTAGTTAAACTACGAATATATGTATGTACCCTATACTTAACAAGCAGTTACTTGGGGAGTTCGGTCTAACTGGCCTTTACGCACAGTACTACATTGTTGCATCGCGCTTGTTATTACCAAGCGCCTGTGTATTTTAAGTCGTCAATAGTTTTTGCATGCTACCCTCTCCTAATTAGATCTAAGCAAAATTATTGTTTTCTCAGTAAGTGATTTATGTAAATCTTTTGAGAAATAAATATCTTAAACCATTAAACCATTATGAGCGAAGCGGTGAGGAGTGTTAGGTTGAACTGCGTTCCTAACGAGCGAGCGAAGCGAGCGAGCCACGGAGATATCGAGTCTTGCCTTTTGTCTTTTGTACATTACAATTTCCTAGGACAATATTGTTATGCATTTTGATACTATGCCAATTGATTATTATGCGTATTTGTGCTTATGCTCTTTGACATTAGTGTTCATGATGATTATGCTTTTTGTATTTATGCTTTGTAATGTTATGCGTAAAAAATTATGCGTAATGAGGATTATGCAAATCACTATTTCAGCGTAAAGCAATTATGCGTAACAATATTAGTATAAATGACTTTATGCTTTCCAATAGAGAACCACTCTTTAAGCATTTTCTAAAGCAGTTACAGGTTTAACTATTTCAATGTAGTAGTACTCAAGTAACTTTTGTTTTGTACTGTATAGTGAAGTTTTTTTTTAACATATAATGTCTTACGTGTGTTTTTATTATGTTGTAATAAAATATGCATAAAGTTTACCCGTTACGAATTTCCTAGCGGCGTCGTGTTTACGATACGAATATTTTTATGACATCCGTGGCTACTGCGGCGAAAGATCAAAAAAATATTCCACGTGCCTATTTCGCTAGGTTCTAAAAAAAATAGACATACATACTAAGAATTTAGACTCAATATTAAATCAAAAACATAGGAATTTTATGAGTTCTTCGTAACCAAACGAAGAGAAACGAGGCCCCACTGCCATATATATTCGTATGGCAGAAGGGTCACTTCACTCTGCAGCTGATTGTACCTTTACGCATGAGTACCTACTCATTAATTTTTTATTTTTATATTTAATTTGTAGAAACGCAGAAACTCTGGTAAAATTACAAAAAAAAAAGTTTTATTGATATGTACAGTACCTACAGTCAACAACATTAATATCTGCCACAACAAAACGCACATAAATATCTGACTCGACTCTATTTCTGGGGCCGTTAGAACGTGTCACATATTTTCGCCCGCTTTGTTATTGCAGATATTGATGCTGGTGACTGGAGTTACATAAATGCATAGATGTCCTTATTAGCCACACTACGACCGCTCCTGGATATATCCAGGAAAAAAAAAAGGCTAGCAATCTTCGGGTGAGACTTATAAGTCTCACCCGAAGATTGCTAGCCTTTTTTTATATATTTCTTTTATCTCACTTGGTCATGAGACGATCATTTTTGAGGTACTGAAGTGGGTCGATCGAGCGCCGCCATTAACCTGCAGATTTTAATTTAATTTCGTTGGAATTAAGAACCTTGCTCATCATTGTGTAAAATATATGTAATTGTAGCCATCATTTTAATGATACAGACAAACAACATCCATTAATAAAAGAAATAATAATTTAATGAAGTAATTGAAAGCTCTTATTATAAATTCAAAAGGTATTTGCGTGAGTAAATAATAAATGCACGAAATCCTATGAAATCCCTAAGCGAAATATCAAAGATCCCTAAATACACACAGGGTTTTTCCGGGATAATGAAGGGTTCCCTTGGGATAAGTTAAACACTGTTATACGGGACAATTTAGTTACATTCAAAGCTAAAAATACAGTCGTGGGGCCAAAAATAACTTTCAAACGAAACTGAGCATAGAATGGTTTCTCTCTGTTTTCTTTAGAGTGAAATTCTACACTTATTTGCTGAATGCGACGCCGATTGATATTTTGTCTTCTTATAGAGCCGATTTTCTAGTAAAATATAAATCAAGAACTAATGCCAATGCATTAAAATGAAATAAAAATAAAATAAATAGTACGGGACAATTTTACTCAAATCGCACTAGGCCCATGGTAAGCTCAATAAGGCTTATGCAATGCATTACATTTAGCAACTGAGTGGCACGGCACTCTGACGACTTGTTATGTCTCTAACAATGTTAGCTGGTCACGGAAGGTCTCAATGTATGCTGGGTGAGTCGGATGAGATGAAATAGTGCTCACACAGAGGTATCACATGACAGGCGAGCGACAAAATTGACATGGACAAACTTCAATTGAAAATAATTCGTAATATGAGGATAGTATTATCTTGGGCATACAACGTACTCATGAGGAACCCGGATAAATTTACCAGCGTATGCCTGAGGTCATTAGGACCAAAAAAGGCTATATAAACCCCAGAAAACTATTTTGAAGATATTATAAATGTCCATGTAAACTATTTATTGTGATTACTTAAGTGCATTAAGTTTTGGCGTAGCTTCTGTCATCGTAGCTTCTGTCAATTCTGACATGTTCTGCACCACGCTAACTAAGTTTTCTAAGTCGGTTGCATAAATACTACTTTCGACCAACTCTCATTCGACTCCGGTCCATTGCCAGATCTCTCTATTGCCCTCTCTGGCATCATTGGTGACGTCCGACAAAGGACATAACGCAACTCTGCAAACTATGACACAGCTTCACAGCAAGCCAGACTTCTCCGAGTGTACCACTTTGCATGATATCTACAAATGCCTGGTACCTCAGCTACCTGCGACTGAACTGCATGCTACTACTACCGCTTCTACTACTACTACTACTACTGCTACTGCTGCTACTGCTCCTCTACTTGCAGTCTTCGCCCCCTCGCTCGCCTCTCCGGCTCTGAACACCCCGCTCGCCACCTCGGCTCTGAGCATTGGCACTTGTAAGCGGAACCACAACGCACAAGCTGCACTTCCTTCATACGTCACCGGCCTCCGATCTTAAAGGGGGGCTGATATGGCGTAGCTTTCTGTCACGGGTCAATTCTGACATCGCGCTAACGCGCTAAAGTTTTCTAAGTCGGCAACTACAACTCCCGACCAACTTTCATTGGACTTCGGTCCCCAGGCATAACACCCGCCTGGAGAGAGATCTCTACATTGCCCTATTCCTACAAAACTCTTTTGATCGCAACGTTGCTACGTAGGTTTCCAAGTGTCGTGTCGCTATTGATAGACATCAAAGTGACAGCTACCAACTCACCAAAGCCATTCGTTGGAAAAATAATCGTTACCATTTTATTAAAAGAGATAAGTTTCATCGAGAAGCGAAAGTTATTCACGTTGTATGTACAAAAATCAACAAAACAATACTTAAAAAAAAACTGTTGAATTTGACTTGGGTTGTTCATATACCATTTTTACCTCAGGAATGTGTGGTTAAAATCTTGCGGATTTCTCACGAAACACCATGTATACGTAAGCAATATAGATTATTAAACAAGTAACTTTGGTAATCTATACTATTATAAAGTTGTAAAAATGAAATGTTGAAACATTGAAGATATTTTCAAAAAAATGATTGTTATGAACTATTTAGAGGTCATCAAGACGAAAAATATTTTTTTTGGATTTTATGTTTGTTTATATGTGTCGTTGTGGCTTCATCACGCAAAATCGGCTAAACAGATTTCCACAATATTTGGTACATGGGTAGCTACCCATCTCTTGAAAAAAGTCATAATCCACTTTTTGCTTCATCATAATCCTAAAACTATCGTGGCATGCTATAGAGGCGATAGTTACTAATTTTAAATTGTTATAGCCCCAAAACGTAAAACCAAAATTGTAAAAACCCTCATTACCATTGCCGCATTATTGACGAACTCGTATAAACTGTGGTCTTACTTTCGGTTATCTTGTAAACGTTGCGGGTTTCGGCAATCCGTATCATAATGATGCTGTTGGCTTTTATGAAATGACAAATTATGCGGCGATGGTATAACGCGGCTTTTAAAACGCTCACATATTCACCCTTTGTCAACAAGTTTCCTCGTAAATGCAGATTCGGAAGGACCATGCAAGATCCAGGTTTTTCACTTTCAAAAATGAGATGCTTAAAGCCTCAAATACGTTACAGTATTACCCTGCTATAAACCAGGTATGCAACCGGAGCAATCCAGAAAGAACTAAGGATTGACAATGAAAATACTTTAAAAATTATAATAAATTGTTTTTCGGAGGAAAGATGCTAAAAACTATGTAATTTCAACCATAGTTGGATAAATTATGAGCTGTAGTTAGGTGTTTTGTGTTACCTGTTTTATCTGTATTTATTTTTCAACCAAAAACGATAACAGACACATTCGGAAGTTTGCTCCGCGTCACTTTTGTGGAGCCCTTTTTGTCAAGATGCCCGTTGAATTTAATTTAATTTCAATATATCTTGTAGAAATCCTGGATCTCCACAAAATAGGTCAAAATGGCACAGAAATCTACAAACACTGACAGAAATGTGACCACGAAAGTGAGGCGGTTGAACCGCTCGAATAATTAATAATTCTAAAAGAGTAGGAACTCTTGAGTGCAATTCGCGGTTCGACAAGGATGGTGTAGGACGCCGTCCAGCGAGGTGGTGTAACGATCTGGGAAAGGTCGCTGACCGACACTTTATGCGAGATACCAACGATAGGAAATGGTGCGTATTGGGAAAAGCCCACATTAATCAGTATTTTATTCATCGGAAACAACCCGGAATAAATTTAAACAAACATTTGTACACCTTAAATTAGTAGTTTTACCAAGTTGAATATCCAAAATGTGAAATAAAGCAATATTCAATATTTTCTCTACTTTCTAACAGGGAAATATTTCGCAAAACTTTCTTAAAATACAACAAAACTTTTCAAACTTACATCAACCGCTCCTTAAACCTCGAAAGTTCCCAACATCACAAACTGCGCACACAAAACAACCACTTTTACATACAAATTCAATTAAACACTACTGAAAGTCGAGTTTCAGTTACGTCGCGTAAGAATGTCGCGAGATCTCCCGTCGTTCGCGTACGTCCCAGCATCTGAGCGGTCCAGAGCCATCTAAAAAACAACTCCTTTAAGCTTATTGCAATAGCGTTTCTCGTCAAAACTTCACTTGGGTGAAACCCGACTCGTTCAAAGTTCAACCTTACCCAACACGCATGGAGTCGCGGCTCGTATTTGAACTTATGTCCTTTTGCGTTTAGTGGAGAGGGAGATAGGAAAGCACAGATGTTGCGCGCATGCGATTTCGGGTGCTACCCTCACACACGCAGTGATCGCTCTCAACTATGCCCCTATCTTGATAATCTGTCGTTTCATTTTGAGTCTTTTTCAGCCGCGTCAGAGTTCTTGTTGAGTAGTCGTGCTTGAGATGATCTGACGGAACTTCAGTGAAGAGACTATTCGCTTGTAGTTTATGGTTGTAGGTGTACAGACAGCGTTACATTGTTTGAGCCGGACGCTTTTGTTGTGGATAACCAGGCCCGGGACGTGTGATAAACACTGGTCTAATATCTAAGTGTATGAAAAACTTTGCGAATGTGTTTGTTTGGTCAACGCTCAATCATTTATTATGACATCTTTTCTTCGAAACTTGCTAGACGAATTATTTTATTTTTCGGTAAAGGTGACTTTTACCTGCTTATCTCGTTAAGTAAGTGTCTTGAAGCTGCCTATGCCTATAGACCTTGGGTCAAGTATTAATTCAGTACATAATATTGAACGGCGCTTAGGTTTAAGTGCTGCCGTTGTGCCACCACCATTTTTAAGTTCCGTCTACATTAGATGAAGGCGTTTGAGGGGGGCTACTTCGAAGCTCAAAATTCGAAGTTCGTACCGTATGGCACCGGTCACTCAAATACAGTTTAATCGGTCGGTTTTTTTATTACTGACGTGGTCGCGCATGCCTTAACAGTACAGTGCATGCATTTTTATTTAAAAAACCGGCCAAGCGTGAGTCGGACTCGCGCACCGAAGGTTCCGTTTAAACTTTTACTTACCCTAACATTATTATATTACCCTGTTCCGGCTGAGTTATTTTTGCATCTGATATCTATAGCATTGCATACAAATGAGGTGCAAACTTAACGCAACCGGGTTAAAGTTAAAAGTTAAAGTTAAAAAAAAAACTATTTAGAGACATGGTTATGATTTTCGTGTCATAAAGGGGGAGAATGGTGTTTTTTTTTTCACATTTTCCTTAATAAAACAAAATGTAATCAGAATTAATAAAAAAAATTAAACAAAATTTGTGCGGATCATGCCCTTTTATATGATATACTATTTGATATAGTAGCTAGGTTTTTAATATTTGCCCCCCCCCCCCCCCCCCCCCCTAATATTCGTCGTGTTTTTAGAAAATAAAAATGTATTTTTGAATATTTCCTTTGCAATACATATGGGCTGACCATGTTTATAAATATTCCAAATTTCAAATAGATATCATAAATAGTTTTTGAGATATGGAGCTTTAATAGTCGGACAGACAGAGTCATGCCTACCCGTGACCATGGAAAGCTGAAAAGCTTTCGAAACGTTGAGAACTCCAATGAGATAATATACGCGATATAACCCGTTAAATGGTTTTATTTAAAAAAGACTGAAAAGTTAACGAATCTTTATAGAATTTGGAAGAGGAAGACGGTGTAGTAAGAAGTACATTTTGAGATAATCTAACACACTGAAAATAAATAAAACGCTGTATATAAAACGCAATATACATCTCGTAGTTTTTGATTTAAAAGCCTGTGACATTTGTCTACGGACGACTGATAGTTACAACTCCTTTTTGCAGCTTAATGCCTTTAATGAAATTGCCATGTCACGAAAAGTTCGATCACGTCTTCGATTTTTTTCCTGTATAAGTAGGTATTACGTTGATTTCCAAATATCACTGTTGTTCTTCATCACTGCAAGCTATTAAAATACTGGACAATAAACGCTCTAACCAATCGAAAATTGATCCGGCGCTCTAATCAAAATATACCTCTGGGAGCTAAATCCGATACGAATCGTCAGTTATTTTAATTACCGTCATGTATTCATTGTGGTCGACTGTACAGAGAAAGAGCGTTTTTTAATCAAAATTTAACCTTAAATGCTCAGACTATACTTGATTTTGGAGTAGCATTTTTAGGTTAGATATGACATTAGGAACGTCGATGTGAGTGTTTGTTTGAATCGAGGTATCGTGATTGCATGAAATGGTTCAACAAACAGCGAAACACGCGTACAATTTGCAAATATGAATAACAATTTGTATAAAGTCTACTAGAGACTAACGTTCCATTAACTTGTATGGTATTTTGTGACGGTAGGTAGGTATACAATATTCGGTTTTAGCTAGCTAATTATAGCTTGTCATAAATCTTGAATGAGTTGAAGCGATTTAATTTAAACTAAGAATATATTTATAATCTCAGCAGCTCAAACATGCAGGTTTTGCTGGAAGCGAACAGTATGCAAAATGTGATTTTGCTACGAGCGTGACGTAAAGTAACTTTTTTTAGTAAAATACCACCAGTTGTCAGTTGTCATTTTTATATGTTCTCATTGTATCATATGTACCTATATATGATATATCATTATAAGCCAATTCTAATTTCGATTTTCGAATTACACTCCGAGAAAGTACTAAATCATAACACGTTTGGATACGCGTAATACATTGGAATTGTAAAATATCTGCTAAAGATTTAAGGTTATTTTTTTTATCGTCGCAGCACTAAATATTATCTTTTCACATAAAATGTACTTATTTTATCCTACTTATACTTCGCTTGCTGGGGATTCAATAATCGGCACTTGCAACAAAAAACAATATTGCTCTCTTGTTGCACAAATAACTATTGCACTATATTTTAAATAAATAATTATTAGGGGCAATTTTACACAAATCGACCTAGTCCCAAACTAAGCAAAGTTTATACTCTGCGACGGGTACTAGGCGACGATACACCTTATATATAGATAAATTATTATACTTAAATACATAGATAACATCCAAGACCCAGGAACAAACATTCGTGCTCATCACACAAACACTTGTCCTGCCCGTTCCTGACCGCTAGCTTTGTAGGCCGTTGTGCTACCCACTGATCCAAACGTGTCGTCAAATCTTCAAGTCAAGTCGGGTATTTTCTTAACACATTCACGATTTATCACAAACATCATTATCGTCCATTATAACAACCAAATAAAGTGCAGCTTAATTTCGTATAAATATGATTTATTATTACCTCGCGTTCATAATTCTTCTATGTCCAAGATAATTTAATTATGCATATTTAAATGCGATTAAGCCCCATTTTGTACTGCTGTGGTTACTCAGCTGGACAATGATCTCAACTAAGGATTTCCAGAACAAAATCACTTGGCAGACCTTGTACGAGTCTTGTCCTCACTGTGTCTTCTAGAGAAAGATTTTGTACCCCAGTAAATTCTTCTGTTCCACGCTCGTTTATCACAAAGCTATAAAATAAATATTACCTAATCTTTTAAAATTTTGATTTCGTTATTTTTATTGGTTTGGTAGGACTAACAAATGTATAATTAATATATCAGATATCTGCGTTGTGTAAATATATTAATATTTGTGTTGCGTAAATCCTTATCCTTACTTCCTTACTATATTCATCATCATCATCATCATCATCATCATCATCATCATCATCATCATCATCATCATCATCATCATCATCATCATCATCATCATCATCATCATCATATCAGCCCTTTATCGCCCACTGCTGAGCATAGGCCTCTCTATCGCTTTACTATATTATAAACGTGGAAAAAGGGGATGAAAATTTGTATGGACAGTAAATATTTTTTTACGCTAGGAACTTGAAATCTTGGTAATATATTTCACATTGAAATTAGTAAAATATCGAGTTTTGGGGAAAGACTTAAGCTACTTTTTATCCCGGAAAAATACTTTTATCCACGATAAACGAATCAAAGGCGGACGAAGTCGCCGGCGGCCGCTACTATGTTCATAAAAATAGCAACACAATATAAAAATTAGGCATATTTTTTTTAGTATGGTAAATCACTCTCTCTCTCTGGTGCTTTGACCAAAATACACGCTGTGTCTTGTATCTCAGTTTTTAATTAATATTCACGAAAATCACCTTCTCCAGCATCCTTCAATAGCATCCTACAGTGCGCCGTTCAATCTGCATAACGCACATTACCTTATCCAATCAGCTCCCGAACAAACATTTGTTGCACTTATTCTAATTTGCGGAATAACTAATCAGCCAAACAGTAAATCAAGATATACACTGAATGTATGAAAATGGACGAGTTATGATACAACACGGGTTACCATACGAATAATGCGACATGGAGATTAGCCAAATGTTATATTTGCCAACTCTGACCATTAAAACATTTATCTGCAATTATTATGTTCAATTAACAAATTAAATGTATGTATGTAAAAGATTAAATGTATGTATGTATGTTAATATAAGAAACATAAATAAGGATGATCTCACCCCTAAACCTGTTAGTAAAATAGACTACAAAAAGCTTTAGATAACCTAAAAAACAAAAATATTGAGTATCTTCTTTTTAGTGATGATCCTCACCTCGTCACTCAACAACTAATTCATAGACTTCACTTGATGAAAGTACAATAATTACGAATGTCCCGAAAATCCCCATAACGAAGTCCTGCGTATCACATACAAAAGATACCGCAATTTTTGCAACAAATTGACTAGAAAACTAAAACAAAATTATGATAGCCACTCACTTGCTTTTGGATTTTAAAAACGGTGGCCTATATTGCTCTGTCTTTTTGTGCAAATTTCCGCGAGATGCCGTGTTTTATTGAAAAATTCATAACTTGGTTTCTACTTAATCATTTGCTATGTTTTTTTACACAAAAAAGCCAATAAAACAAAAAATCTGGTGGTGTTACTTATTTTATGGATTACTGTATTGAAAATAATTATAAAAAATTGGTAAAACTGACACACTGATAAAGTTGACGAATTCAAGCAGAAATATATTTTTAGAAAAAAAACTAAAGCGATAACATCCCTTTTGTTTACATGCAAAAAAAAGTAGATTCGTTTTTCTTTCATTTAATGCCAAATATTGTATAACTGTTCAAATAAAATTGTATAGTAAACATCATTTCATTTTTAGATATCAGACGCAAGACGGGGCGATTTTTTTTCTTTGATTCGTGATTAATTTGTGACTAATTTAAAAACTCAAGAACCAAAATATAGTTCTAATTAGAACAAGCAACTAGTAATCATAAATTAAAATGGATATATTTTGCAATAATAACGTTAATTACGGTTCTAGGAGGCTAAATAACAAAAATTATGTACGTACAAACGAAGTTTTGGTTTTCAGCCGAACTAAAAACCCTTAAAACCACAATATCACACGACACAAACACATTATAAATCACAGTCTGTACCTAGGAAACCACAATCACACAAAGAAAACCATTAATACATAGAATCACATTGATTTTAAGGTAAATAAACAAAGCCGTTACGCAAAACACTAATAACGTGCCATGTCACCGGGGCAACTGCCCAACATGGCGCCCCGTTAGGGTCGAACACAACGGGCGCCGCCAGGTCTATGCAGTGTTTTAGAAATTGAGCATATGTTATTTTAAGTGTTACGGTCCATAAATAGTTTAATATAAACAACGTAATATTTGCAAATGTTTTTACCTACTTTTCATTTACTTTATGTTCGAGTCTTTACCTGTTATTAGCAACAAATTACAAAATGTACCAAACGCGATCGCAGCGCTTCAGGTGTGCTCTATGCCTTACAACGTCAAAGCGAGTAATTGGCTAAATCGCTTTTGGTAGCTACAGCTACCACCACCCGTAACCGTATTTACATGGACCGTTACTTGTTTTATTCGCTAATCCTGTGTAAATAAGTCATAGATGTTAATGATTTAATGTTTATTTATGCAACTTAATACTTAAACTGTTTTAATGACTAGATAATTACGAGAAATATTCTTTATTCTTAAAAATGTTGGCCATTTCAATCGCAAGTCACCGAAAAAAACTCTGTCTTAACTACTTTGAAGTGAGATTATAATTCATAATTATTCATTGGGACCGAAATATAGCTATAATCTGATAGTTGGATAAACACTGAATCGGTTTATGTCTATCTTTAATAGTAAAATATAAATTTGAATACTGACGGCATTTTTAAAACACTGTGCACTTTTACGCAACTTTACTTTTTCACAACGTTGAGAACGACAGCTATTTAAAAATATGTTTGTTCATCATCATGTTGGCTGCCAATTTTTTTCTGCGTTGCCATCTTATTTGGGTATGTTTTAGTTATAGTTTAAACCGCTCCGAAACTGCCCTTCACAGATTAAAAATCATAAATTGTATAAAGGTCATCTGGTAGCTCTGGCTACCGGAAGCAATTTGTAGGTTATCAAAGTTGGTAACTCTAGTTACCGAAAGCAAGTGAGTGGATAGAGAGCTACTAAGTAAATCTGCCAAAGACCCTAAGGCTCTATGGACAGCCATAAAAAAAGTAACTTACTACAAATCTACTAAAACCCAAAATACACAGCTGTTGAATTCAAAATCGACTCCAATAGAGTCCATAAATTAAGTAAACAACTTTTCTTCAGTCATAGGCAAAAATGTTGCAGAGAATATAGATATAAACGTCCAGTTAGCTCAAGAACCTGATACATTTCAATCAGCTCCCTCTTCGTTTGTCCTATTAGACACTGACCCACAAGAAGTTGAAGCTGTAATTATGAGCTTAAGGTCAGATAGCGCACCAGGATGGGACGGCATAACTACACGTTTCCTTAAGATGGCTAGGCCATTAATAGTCCCTATTATCAGCCACCTAACCATGGATTACGGAATAAAGGGGATATGACAAGGGGGCGTTGTTAGTGTCTTCCCGATATGGTCAAAATGGACATACCGGCTTGGAACGTAGCAAAGGCTGACTCAGTCGCTTCCCGATTGCTTACATTGAAAGAGCTCGCGTGAAAAGTGAAAATGACAGTTTGTTCGGTAAAAGTATGCAAAAACCGAAGTGGAAACGTTAATTTAAAATCAAAAGGTATAACATACCACCGGTAAATCCGTTTCCAAGCATTGCGTCTATTTATTTTTGATTTTCAAAGTCGAAGCTTTATTTCCGAGTCCACACTAAGCGTAGTGCAGGTAGAAATGGTTTATCGACTATCGATACCTACCTAATTTAACAAACCTTGTGAATTGGTTATAATGATTGAAGATAAAAAAAAATACATTTTTATAGTTACAGAGAAGCACTTTCTATATCCCTTTATACTTAAGTATTCAAGAATAGTTCACTTATAAGCAGTCAAACTATTAAACTTATTGAAGTACGAACATCTAATCTGAATTAATGCAGTTCAACGTTCGTTTTGAGACCTGTAATGAAACTATATTTGTACTAGCTCCTGCCCGCGACTACGTCTGCGTGAAATTAGTAATTTAGGTACCTTAATTTTTATCCAATCTGCTTTTTACACCTTTTATTGGATAATTTTTGGAATAAAAAACTTCTCTTTATATCTTTCCCCACAACTCAAACTATCTCCATACTAAATGGCATGTTAATCGGTTCAGTGATTATAAGTTCCTCATACAAACTTGAACTCCGTTGTCACCCCCTTAAAGGATGATTTCAGGGATAAAGACTTAAAAATCTCTATCAAAATTTCATCTAAATCAGTCGAGCAGTTTAATTATGAAGAGGTAACAGACAGACAGATAGACACACTTTCTCATTTATAATATTTTACTAATTTAAATGTTAATAAGCATATTACCAAGATTTCAATTTCCTGGCTTAAAAATATATATGCTCTCCATACAAAGTTTCGTCCACTTTTTCGTCCCTAAAAGGGATGAAATTTGACATAAATAGGCTTGTATTCTAAAAAATATAATAAGTCCGTCAGTTAGATTATCAGAAATATTGGACACGTGTATTTTCTTTTGTCAATTAAACAAAAAAATATGAAGATATAGCCCGTCCAAATTTCCCGTGACGTCACGCTGTGCGATCGTTTTTCGTACGGCGTGATGTCACGCGCCCCCACTCCCAAACTTTGACGTGCTTTATCTTTGTCTTTTTTGTTTGATTATAAAAAACTACGTTTCCAACATTTTTTATAATCTGACGGACTAATTAGAACAATATTTTTTTACCCAGGAAACTATCCTATTATAGCCTATGTCCTGTTCTTATGTCTGCAAAGTTTCATAAAAAATCGTCCAGTAGTTTTTGAGATTAAGTGGAACGTACACCCATCCATCCAAACTTTCAAGTTTATAATATTACTATAAGGATTATTAGGATTAGGATAATATGTAGAAATGTTAACTATTAGAGATTCCTTAAAGGGATAAGTTTGCCTTGTTACGTAAGATCTTAATGTTTGTCAATTGTGTTTATGTCCTTGTTTTTTTAATAATATATTACAACATGCATACATGTTGGTTAGTAACATTACTATTTATAACGCTGCAAAGAAAAACTCCCAGGGTACCTCATTACTAATTATAATATTTAAAAAACAGAGACTATTAAACTACTTTTAAACAGATAAGATATTTCTTCGGCTTGAAATATGTTTTTATAGAAGCACGCTTGAAGATGTTTCCGATCTTGTCTGTGACCCCTTTCACATATGGTAATACGGCAGGTTTACGCTCGACTGTTGGTTTCTTCATACTGGGATTCTGCTTCGAACGTGGTATCTGGAGCTCGTTGGCTCGAAGCGCACGTTTGACGTTCTGTAACTCAGCAGTCAGATGTTGATTGTCGCAGATACCCCTGGCTCTCTGAAACAAAGATTTACCCACTGTAGCAAGTTGACAGGGATGGTGGTGAGATTTGCCAATCAAATACCTATCTGTATGCGTAGGTTTCCTATATACAGTATGACCTATGTCATTGTTAGGACCTCTAATTACTAGCACATCTAAGAATGCAAGTGAATTTTGATTTTCCAACTCCATAGTGAATTTAATTTTACTATGCATGGAGTACTTTTTAATTAATTCGTTATGAGAAATGACATTATTTGTATAATCATTATATTTTTAGTTTCCGTCCTATTGCCAAAATAAAAGAACAATGGACAGCAGCTACATGAAGGTCGAATGATTGGTTTCCAATCAAAACTAGTACGATTTGTTCGGAGGACTTTAAAGAAACCAATTCTCAAACGACAAAATAACGAATGTTTCAGTTTTTCTGAGAGTTGTCGAATCAATAAATACATTCTGGATCTAAGCGAGGAAAGTCGCGGGTAAAAGCTAGTAATGTAATCTATAAAACTTTAATTTTCAGTCATCGCGATTTTACTTTCCGGCCTCTTACACCTTTTTAGCCTCGCAAGCTTCTAGTGTTATCGATAATTCTTGAAACAGTAATGGTCACATCCCTCAGCGAGTACTAGAAGATTCGACATGCTTGTAAAGTAACGTTAATAGAATTGAAACCTTAAGTACACTTAAGGTTCTATAGTACTATTGATTTAAGCGCCATCGAGCGTTGAGTAGCCCTATATTGTAAAACGTCCAAATAGCACCATCTGGCGGTGAGTTGCTGAATTACAACGTAAAAAAATATCTTTAAGAATATACAAACCTTATCAAACAATGTTAAAGTTTAATATTGTATTCAATGTTAAATTACGTTATGTTCTTTTGAATTTGGGAATTGTGACCAATTACGATCAACTTGTCTTTGTAGAAGTGTATAAAGTGTCAGTGTAAAAGTCACACATTCTTAAAATAGGTGACACGCGGACTCATACTATGTCGCAGTTATAACATATCCCTTTTATTCCGTAATCCATGCACTTAACCAACCTTTGCTTTGCTGACGGAGTTTTTCCAGATCCACTAAAACAATCAATCGTAACGCCTGTATATAAGAATGGCGAGAGAGATAATGCCAACAATTATAGACCCATTTCAGTCCTACCTGCCATTTCTAAAGTTCTAGAAAAATTACTGAACACTCGACTCAAATGTCGACTGCTGTGACTATTATGTGGTCAATATATTAGTGAGTAGGGATCAATTAAATTTAAATTTAAATGTAGGTAAATTAGATATTGATAGATACAGATTCCGGCAAACTTCTTGAACAATAAAGGTTCCTTTTTTACCTTTGCACGTAAATCAGTTACTGCGCAGTCAAGGTTTTGCTCAAGATGTTTGCCGGCATTGTAATGGTGGTTGGGTAAGTAAATGTTGGATAAGTGTTACGCAGTGGATAAAATAAAACCGAGTGTATATATTCGCCAACAAACTGCCTTGCAGTTTGGCGAAATTTTTTTTATGCATAAACGCTGTGTATATTATGTGTTAATAATAAATAAAATAAAATAAAAAAAATCGTATCTTGATACATTCGACATTCTCTCAGCATCACAATTTGGTTTTAGAAGTGGCAGGTCGACGTAGGACGCGGTGTTGGCACTATCATCGTTGATTACCAAACATAGTGAGAGAGGTGATAAATGTCTGGCTGTGTACTTGGACCTAAAAAAAGCATTTGACACGGTCTCCCCCACCATCCTAATACAAAAACTTGAACACATAGGGATCAGGGGAGTGCCCCTAAAACTATTTAAAAAGTATATCAGCGATCGCACACAAAGAGTGAAGGGTGATTATGTAAGTCTGAAAAAGAAAATAATTTTTGGTGTCCCTCAAGGAAGTGTCCTCGGTCCTACCCTCTTCCTGATTTATATTAATGGCCTAACTAATCTTAATATAGATAAAGGGCAAGGGTTCTCGTATGCAGATGATACTGCCATTGTGTTTAAAGCTGATGCTTGGCAAAAAGTCTACGACTATGCTGCCAAGGGGCTACAGCAAATCTCATCCTGGCTTAAGTCAAACCTACTAACGTTAAACTTAAATAAAACGAATTATATGTGCTTTACCAAAACTATCAAAACTCAACCTGACCCCAACTTGAAGCTAAAAATGCATAATGACCACTAAGTACATTGGAGTCATTCTCGATCAGCGGCTATGTTGGCATCCTCATATAGAATTTGTTAACAATCGCATTAGAAAACTAATCTGGATATTTATAATTTTGAGACATGTGGCCAACAAATCATTGTTAGGGCAATTATATAAAACGCTTGCGCAATCTGTGTTGACCTACTGTATTGTAGTGTGGGGTGCTGCAACTAAAATCAAATTTCTACAGGTGGAAAGAGGACAAAGATGCCTTCTCAAAGTGATGTACAAACTACCTTTCCGACATCCAACTTGTGAACTGTACGAAAATAATGATATTTTAACCATAAGAAAACGATATATTCCATCTACTGTCCTAAAACTACACAAGACTCTGAACTTTGACGCAGGACTTTAACGCAGGAAAAACCATGCTGTAACTCCCAAGCATCCCACAAAGTCGTCGTTTGCAAAAAGGCAATTTACTGCAATGTCGTCGCATCTGTACAACAAAACAAATACAGTTTTAAATATATGCCCAATGTATCAGTTAAATTGTACTAAAAAAATAATAGAATAGTAGAAGACACTAACCTACGAAGACACCGAAATGCTACTGGATTATTAATTTGTTTATGTTTGCTCACAGAACTCTACTTAACTACTTAAACAAATTCACAGCTAAAGTTCAGGAGGCGAACCTGTTTTAAATTATAACACAACCTTAAAAATGGAAGTTACACACACACATAACACAGCCCACACACTCCAACATACACGTTTATATTTTTCTTTTCTCGTTAAAAATTGTAAATCAGAAATGAAAGTAATTATTTATTTTTATTTTTTGTTATCCTAAAATGTATAAATGAAGACAGCATATCAATATCTTTGTATCTACTGAACTGTATTACAACTCCGAATGGGAAGAGCGGAACCTCCTAACACAAGTATAATCATACTTACCAGGAGGGACCGGCCACTATATTATGTACCAATTCAGTATATACCAAATAAATATTTTGATTTTTTTGATTTTTTGATTTGAAGAAAACTACAGTCTCATTTTTGGACTTTTCTAAAGAATGCTCCATACAAAGCCTTATAGGAAGTCCTACCTTGTAAATATGGGAAAATTAAGAACTTTGTTCTGCAGCTATGTTTAATTAAACTACGTTTATCCACGCGGTTTCATAACAAAAATTACCATAAATTTCATGGGTTATTCAATAGTATTATTAGTTATTAATATTTTCATACTTTAAACATGGGCTTTTCCACTCAAATATTAAGGCTCATAAAACAAGCTATACGGAAGGTATCGAACTCCAATTTGTTTTTAGGATTTTTATCATAGAAGCTGCCATTTTGGATCAAAATTTTATTTTTATTTGAGCACAGTCAACATTCCAATTGAAGGTGTCAACTATTGGTATCATGTCAAACACTGGCACTTTACCTTTTGGGGCATTTCACATGAAGTGGACAACAAAAAATGGTAGGTTCTGGATTTACTTTATAATACTTAGTTCTAGTTCTGTACATCATTTTGTTTATCTAAGCCTTTATACGACTATTAAGTCAGATAATTGGAAAAGAAGAGGTAAGAACTACAAACCGGAATATTATAAACAGAATCCAGAACCTGACGTTCATCACGTGAGATGGCTTTTATGACTGATATTGAACTTAGTTACATTATAATATAATTATATATCTTGATATTACAAATTTTATATTTACATTTATATACGGCGCTCCTTCAACTTTGCTAATTAAACTGTAGGGATAAGGTTTGAAAATAGTTCTAATTTCTGTACAAAACTATGAGCTTGAACTTAGAAAACTTCGATGAACCCACTACCGCCGCAGCCAAGTATAAAGTTAACCTACTTGGTACTAAAGTATAGTATAATACTTACTTCCTGTTCTAGAAGTTATAGGAGAAACTTGCAGCAAAGCTCCTAAGAACTATACAACGAAAATTACTCGGAAAATGAGTATATATCATTCGTATTTCGTAGGTTAGTTAACACTTGCATATATTGAAAACAAAAGAGACTCAATCTTGGAGAAAAAGTCAATGTTTGGAACACGTCAGAACTGCGTGATGCTTTGTTGAAATAAACAGGTACAAATAACGTTTTTTGAACATTCCTTTAAATTGGTGTCTTCTATACTATTATAAAAACCTTATAGCGTGATCCACAAATGTCACAAAAAGTATGAGTATTGATAACCGCGTAATCTGTTAGAGTATCGTTGCGACCTCATAACGTCAAAACGGCTGAACAGATCTCAATCATTTTTGTTGCAAGGATGGCCAAATATCTGAGGATGCTTATAGGCTACTTTCTACCCGACTACACTGAAGCTAAAGATGGTTAGGTATGATTTTTTCCTTCTTCTAGAACGAAGTTAGGGGCACTTTTTGTTTAGTAGTTATCATAGTTTTTGATATAGAACTAAGCAATCACCGTTCAAGGACGGTCGTAAAACATCCTTTACTCGACTACGGTGCGGTTAAGCAAAAGAAAAGAGAATAATGACTTTATCAACCTTGTGGATGAATTAGCAGGCTAGTCTTAGTTTAACATAAATTGCTAACAACTATTGTAGACCGAAAATTGTAAAAGTTTCTGCAATGCAATGAAGGCTGAAGTTTCAGGTGCTTGTCACATTAGTATTTCGGTCACGATTTTTATCCGTAAAAGCGCTCAAACTTATCTAATGTGACCACAAATAGGTACCATATTTCTCCAAAGCGGTTGAACATCACATATTGTAGGGGTCTAAAAAGTTTGGCAAGTATAAGCACTGAGAAAATACGAGTAACGCCAGGATATTCATATTAGTGAACCTAATAGTTTTATCATCTTTTCTCTATAAGTTTTTGTTTGTATACTACTAAGGTGACACACAAGCGTAGGGCCTGCCTAATTTTAAGCAGTCACCGCAGCTTATGAACGCTTGCAAAGCCTGGGGCATTACGTGCGTGTTGCCAACCTTTTAAAGACCTATTCACTTCCCTCATCAAGAACTCCATACTGTAACCTCCAGGAAAAACCGCGACAGGAGGTCAACAAGTTTACTACTTTAGGTATCCTGAGATAATCTGGTAGAGAATATCTCATAACACCCTAGATTTAATTAGCACAATAAGACCACAATATAAGTTAGAAAGTCGGAACTGACCGAGGGTTCTATACAAAGTATATAGTAAAAACGGCCGTTTCTATGAAAATTCAGTGTTTGCAATGCCCTACTCTTAAGCAGAATGTACATGGTGTGAATTCATTTTCTAGTTACTGACATAGACAGGCGTACATAAAATTCGCATTGGTTGTACTACAAGAACTACCTGTCTTATCAAATTTCAAATTTTTAGGACAACTGAAAGCACCCTATAAGTTTTCTGTAGACGGACATTTGAGTTGGATTGCGTTGACTTACTCGTAGAAGCTTGATTTTTTTTACATATTCAAGAGACCACTGACGTAACTATATTTGATGTTAATTTCAACTTGATACCTTCACTCACGCATTTTTGAGAAAAAGCGTCTTGACAGATAGACAACAAAGTAATCCTTTAATGGTTCCGTTTTTTCCTTTTGAGGTACTGAACCCTATAAACGAAATAAAAAGAACCAGGCACTTATTAAAATGAGCTCTTTCGCTGCATTTGGCAAAGACTGTAATCGCACATCTCAGACTCTTCAAAAGTCAATAATCGATCTGAACCCGTTTAACGAAACTTCGTAAAAATTCTATCAAACCGTTCTCCAACCAACTTTGCAAGTTATAAAAGCAATCCCCGGCCGTCAGTATCACCGCACACATTATACGCCTTATTATTCTGACTTCACTCCAACTTCACTTTGACTTCGACTTTGATTTCAGATTGTCAGTCCCTTCAGAGCCCATCTCAGGTGGCTTCGATTATCCGTTTACAAAAGTCTCCAGTGCGATTCTCACCAAAACTTGTTTAATTAAAGTTTTTGCACTCTTTTTCCCTTTAGGCGGTGAAATAATCTTTCGTCCGGAACAGCGATTGCGTGGAGTAAGATGTTTACAATAAGAACTGATTGTTTTTTTAATGTCTTTTATATCCAAGTCTTAATTTACGACTAGTATCTACTATGTATTGTTTTTGATGGTTTTTGCATGCTATATCATGCAGTTGTTTTGAAGTACGTACTACCACAACTCGCTTGTTGCTCGCGTTGGTATTTTCTCCTAGCAACTCGTTTTTTAAGATAGCAAATCCTGAAATCGTACCAGAACACGAGCTTGATCGTGTGGTGCAAAAACATAAAATTTTGGTGGCATAGCAAACACTTCACAACATATGTTATGACTGTTGTTCAAGTACGTTTCATTGATTTTCCTCTCACTTATTTCAATTTGAACAATATATAAGTGAAACCCAAAAAGTTGTATTATCGTTAGCTGTACTTAACTATACAAACCAGACAAAACTGAATATGTTTCAGATTACAACGGATAATTTCATACAAAATTTAATTGCATGAGTTAACGAGTCCAATGAGTATAAATAAGTATTGACTGTGGGAATACTACGCCAGCGCAAAATTAACGCTATCAATTTGTGTTCGTGCTAATCATTATTGTTCTTTATATCCGTGAGTTCACGCCTAGTCTTTAACAGTTCGTTTGGGGATACACTAGGACTACCCTTGGTTTTTGACTCCGAGGACCCATCGCTGACTTTTGACAAATTTTTAATTTACAAAATTTCTATTAACTCGGAATACTTGCCTGCTACCCCCACCTTATTCAACATTTCGACTTTCGATTAGACTTCTGATTGATAATTGTGATTAATGAAAATTATCTGTAAGATAGCATTGTATACTAATTATTTACTGATTTATATCACAATATCATATATCACATTATTTGCAAAAAAATCTCCTATCAGAAAGTAGATTGTATGTTATATCTTTCCACTGCGTATTATATCAGTAATCTTTTTGTTAATCAAGCATTTTGATAAAGAAGATTGATTTATTTTGTAATCTCTATAACTTTAGCATTATGCGATAATATAAATATTACTGGCAATTTTTGAGACTGGTGAACGGAGTTTAGTTTAATTTTCAAATAACGTCGTAATAAAAAAAAAGTTGACACTCATGCCATCAAATAATGTCAGTTGTCTAAGAATAAATAATAAATAAATAAATAATTTCGTAACGTCTTTTTAAGGTTTCCTCCCACTGGTCAAAAAGGACCTCTTATGGTGCGACTGTGTCTATCGGTCTCTTTGTCCGAACGTTACAGCGCTATTACTCAGAAATTATTTCTCAAGACTAGCTCACGTGTATTTGAAAATGATAAATTTAAGGGGTAATTGCACATTCTTTCACATTGTAAAAACAAATATTTTAACAAATTTATTTCATGATTTTATATTATTTACCTAGTGGCAGAAGTAATCGACTCCATTCTTCTGTCCAACAAGTTAGTCCAAGTTTTTGTACTCCAGTATTTGCTTTCGGGATTCGAGTTGGAGTTCCAATATGGTGGAAAGTATTTCTGCATTCGCGTGTTCGTCGTGTTAGAACACCCGGGAATAAGTTTTTTCCGATCAGATTGTAAACTTTACTGCAGCATTGGGTCCGCGTACCAGACTGTGACGTGCTTTCTAAGGGATACTTCCTTTAGCAGTTGGGGAGTTATGGAGTTAATTTGTTCTCTTTAATGTTTGGGCTTTTCTTTACGAACTGGGATATTTAAGTAGTCCCCACTTTTGAGTTATTATTTAAATAGTATTGGTGTGGTGGTATAAATGGTAAATAAAGTAACACAATTGTTTCTGCTCTTCTTTTTCCGTTTCGTTTTCGTTATTTTGCTTTTTTGAGACTGTTATATTAAGGTCGATTGGGGTCACATCATAATAAAATACATTTTTATTTAGATTATGACTTTATGACGATGCAAAGCTGATTTTGAAAATCCTACTTAGTTAATTAAATGTTTCGTTATTTTTTTTTCTTTATCTTGAATGACTTTGTGTTTGATTCATAAAATAAATTGATTGGTAATATAAATGAATAATACTAAATAAATTCGTGCAGGGCGTGAAGAATTTGATAAAAGTCGAAATATACATTTAAATAAATAGGAACTTAGGACTTGTGTCTTATAGTTTAATCGTATTTAGACTTTACTGACGACTTATCAAGTTCTTTTCGCCATGTACGGAAATATCAAGGACAATCTTACATGAATTGATCTAGTCCCAACCAAGCAAAACTTAACCAGGCGACAATATACATAATGTATAGATTTAGATAAATTATGATACTTAAATACGTAGAAAATATCCAATACCTAGGAATAAAGATTCGTGCTTCTTACACAAATGCCCTGTCCATGCCCTGGCCGATTCTCGAACTCGGGACTGCCAGCTTTGTAGGTCATTGTGCAATAAACTAAGCCAAAGGTGTAATTAATATTCATGAAATCTGGTATTTTTATTAAATAAAAGAAAAAACAGCTGTCTTACATCATACGTTTATTTTGCAGTTGTTATTTAAATATGTTACCGTGGTTTAGTACGGATACCTCCCGCTAGTATCCAAGCGGTACATGCCAGTTCTGTAACAAGCAATTATGATCAAATTATACCTTTTATACTTCTTTAGTATCATTTCAGATTCAGTGGTAGATCAGATTTAACTTATTAAAATAAAAAATTGACATGCATAATTAGCCTAAAACCAACTGTTCTACGTTTGAACGTTATTCATAAATAACAAGATAATGAAGGAGGGATAACTCTAAGTCTATTTATGATAAAAATCATAGGTCCCATGAACTGCCACCCAAGGTTAAAACACCATTCCAAGATTCAATTGATTTTTAAATGTGTATCAAAAACATTCCTAATGTTTGATTGTGACAATGCTCAATTAATGCAATCACATTTGAGTGATGATAAGTCTACGGATAAATAACAAGAGCTACCATATTGTAAATAAATAAAAGTAGTTCCTTACCCCCACTTCCTCAGATCATCATTGCCCATATTGAACCTAGCGCCACGGCACGTGTTCCAGGTGATCTGCAGATTGGTTGTGCACTGTTGCCCAACCAGGTGGTTGTGGGTCACAGTGGCACCGAAGAGTTCCCAAGCGCGGTTGTGGTTGCACATGTTGGTGAGGCAACCGGGCTGGCTGATGCCTCCGTTGGGGAAGAAGTCAGCGTTAGCAATGGCCGTGCCAATTCCGAGACCGCCCACGGTGTAGCCTCCGTCAGTGTGGATAGCCTCGACGTAACCGCCGTCGTTGGGGCTCAAACGGTCACGGTTGTAGTTCCACATAGGACCAGCAGGGTCCAAACCTGGTTACAAAATATTGAGTACTTATAATAGCCATTCAACATAACGTCGGTAGAGAATACGTTTGTGTCACATCCAACCATTTTCCATACAATTTTGATGGATATGGCACAAACATATTCTCATCCGACGATAAATGTCTTATATTTCTGATTTTTAATGTTTACTGTTGGCCCAAAAATACGTTGTTAAATAATTTTATGGATATTTTTATTTATAAATTTATCCAGATTTATATTTTACCTGAAATTTCTGTACTTACCAGTGACACGAATGACCTGCCCACCAAGCTCCCGACCAGCGTTGCCCACGAGATGAGCACCCAAGCTGAAGCCAATCAGGTGCATGTTGTCAAAACGGGCGCCAGTGACCTGGTTGAGGAAGCGAAGGAACTGGCCCAAACCGCGGCCCACCGCGGGGATTCCTAGAGCGGCAGTCATGTAGTCGGAGAGAGCCAGTCTGCTCCAATCAACGACAATAACGTTTACGTCTGATTTGTCCAGGTACGCTGAAATTATTAAGAGATCGGTAAGTACTGAGTAGTATTTTTTTTAGGAAAAAGGTTTCCTTGAAAGTTTGATCCTTTCTTTACTATTAAAAGAGGAGTCCCTCTTTTTGTAATTATTATGGTTTACTACTAGTTATTCTGGGACTTTTGTTAAAAAAGTGTACGCGTCGATATACTTACTGGGGTATGTCTAAATGATAACACCTTCAGACAATTTTAAAAAGAAACGGATATGAAAAGAGAATGCAGCGGGGTGTTGGTAAATTAAGGAAATCCGACAGGATTGGAGGATGGATGATGCAGGGTGGATTAAACAAAATCCACAATGTCTGTATGTGTATCGTTATCCGAAGTAGCTGATCTCTAGCACAGTCAGATATAAAGATATAATTTTAGTTGCGACATAAAGAAAAACTCCTAGAAGATCTAAATGAGAAACACATAAGAGCACCCGTCTTTAGTTACATAAGTAGTAGACTTACCTCTTCTGAGAGTAGGGTTTGGCTCCGTGTTCCTATTGCTGAGCCACCCATGGGCAATGACAATTGTGGGTACGTTGGCATTAAAATTTGAGTTAGTGATGGAGTTTGCATTGTTGAGCACCAGAGTTTGTGACAGAATAGAGTTGCGTCTGAAAGCAAAACAATTATTTTTAGTAACTTAAGTATGTATTTATAATTAGTAAAAATAATTATCAGTTCAACTAAGAGAAAATCTTAATTAGGGAGATACTATGCAAGTCCACATGCACTAATAGATATTAATAGCCTACGATTTATTAGTATTAACCGAATAGAGAAAGATATTAAGTGTATATTTTTTCCGAATAATGCTCTTCATCTCATCAGATGAATGAACATATTCTTTTTCGAATAAGGCTTAAAGCAATTTTCACAAAAGTAGAAGTTACCTAGTGAACAGGAAGTATTGGTTATTAGCAGGATTTCTGGTGACCTCGTCCAATAGTGCCCTGTCAGGTTGACCCTCAAGGTCCACATCATACATCATACCGTCTCCACCCGCCATTTTGTAGAATCGCGGGTAGTGGAAGTCGGCCGGCGCTTCTTCGGGCACTGGCACTGGTGTCGCGGCGACGTACGCTAAAAAGTAAAATATTTCGTAGTAATATTTAAATCAAAATGTCTGGCAAAAAAAACACACCTGGGTTTATATACACAGTTAAATCAAGTTCGTTCGTTCAATTATAAAGATATATAGGCCGTGTTTAAACCAAACGACTGTAGGCTGCCGAAAGCGAGCGAACGTTACGCAGTTTATTGTATTTCCATACATATTCACTTTTTCGGTCACATCTAACCGACAATACGTTATTACGCTATGCGTAGACGTTGACATAAAGAACCGTTTATTTTCACGTTTACACGCTCACATTCGGCGGCTTACAGTCAGTATGGTTTGAACACAGCCATATAGGTGCACAAGTTAACTAAACTTCCACTTCTAACGTTAAACGACCCAACTATAGTCTAGGCACCCCGACTATGGTCTGGAAAGAAAATAACATGTAAATAATAATTATTGTGAATTTTAACGATAAATACGTTTGAATTATAATCAAATGATTTTGCCTATGATGACATTCATAATAATATATACCTAACTAGGTGAGTAAAATTCGATTTAATTTGGACATAGTTGGGTGATTATGGCCTATAGTTGGGTGGCTTTACGGTACTGTACTTAACACTTAAATACTGGAATTTTAGAAATAAAAAGCTGTTTGACTTCTGGTGTCCAGTACTCGTACTTGAAAGCTTTTGGCTTCTTTCTCTGTTTGAGGACATCGCAATTACCTCCACACCAAAAGATTTATATTTATCTAGGTTCTTGAGAGCGGTCAGACTTGGGGGCCCTGGTGTCTTACGTTTGTGTTAACGTCACTATTATTTTAAGATTGCTTAAAAGGTTTAAGGTTGTTAACCATAAATAATAGAAAGATATGATTATGTGTGTTACTCCAATATTACCCAGGAATCGTTGAGCAAACTGGAGCGGCTGTTCAACAACAATCAATACCATTCAATTTTTTTTATAACAGCATTCAATTTTTTTACAACCTTCCAATATGCCCACATATTTATGTACATGTGTTGTAATATATTGAGTATAGTAAGTGTCTGTATATTTATAATTGCAGTTACCCTCATCTGGCATAAACTTTTTTATAATAATCATCATTTGGTATAATGCATTTTCTTCTGACCCTGTCGAATTTTCAGGACTTTTTAATCATCATGTTAAATGCATTAGGGTTAGGTTACGTTTGTTATAACAATCTTAAAAAGTTTACGTGTTCAGAAAAAAATGCATTATGCCAAATGATGAATTATGCCAAATGATAATTATGACAATAAAGTTTATGCCAGATGAGGGTAAATCTTATAATTAACAATATATTTAGGTAAGTATGTAACTTATTTATTGTGTTTTTTTTGCTTTTATTTTTCGTCTTTAATGGTCCTGCACCAACTGCTAGTTTCCGTTTGGCCCGTCAAAAATCTAAACTCTTAAACCCGCAATTTGTACCTTCTTGCATTAGGCAATTAAGTTTAAATAAATAGAATAATAGCAATATTAGATTTCTGGGAAGACGTGTTAGAGCAAGCTGCACAATATCAAGATAGGTGGCGAGGCTAAGACCCTTTTTAGATCGCTGTACCAAAATAGTTTGCTTTAGTTTTAAGGATATCCTGTACTAACCCAGTTACATTACTTTACTACACGAACTGTTTCATATACACTAGTCATAAATATTGTATAACACGTATGGTTCAATGATACGATCAAGCCAGCATACTCTTTGACCAAGATGTAGGGTTTTTAGGACTTGGGCCTAGAGGCTTGGTTCTAAATCAGATGTACAGTAAGGATCAAGTAATTCGTGACACCCAAAGTTGCCAAACATGTCTTTATGATAGTTGGAATAAGATTGTTTAAAAGTAAAAAACTTAAGTAAAGCCCCTCTTGTATGTAGTAGTGTACAATATAGATGTTGAAATTATGTCATTTTTCTAATATGGAACGTCAAATTGATTATACGGATACGCTACTAATGAAAACAACAGGTGATTTACTTAAGTTTTTCACCTATACCAAATTATTTGGTAACTTTGAGTATCAATGTATTTCATGTTGACTGTACGAGAAACAACATTTTAACAGCGAAACAAGCGTGCGAGTTTTGACAGTCTATTTTACACGATATGTAATTAGTGACGATCGATGGTACTTACCCGTTACGAGGACTACAAACAACAGTGAACGTCTCATTATGGCTGCCATGGGAACTGTATTGCAGTCTTTTATGTATGTGTTTTTATATTCAAAGATAAACCTTAAATCAAAGCTGTTATCAATTAAAAAGATACGAGTACAAACATATTTGGTCACTAATTCAGTATCATTTGATTGATGATAGATGCCTATCACACATTTCGCTCGAACATGAAAATTAATAGGAAACCTTTTCATTGTTCTTATAAACACAATCATTCGGGATAATTATGAATATTTTTAACCGAATTCAAAAAAAGGAGGGGTTCTCAATTCGGTTGTATGTTTTTTTTTAATTTTTTTTATATTTGGTACCTCAAAACTCCGTCATTTACACGACGATTAATTTTTCGTTCATGACGGACCATACTTACAACTTGGACCCATAACATTTTGGTGAAGATCTAATGCCAGCATCCACGAGGAATCGAAGGAATCCCTCGAATATTATGAGCATATCTGTGGCGATTTCGGTATTTATTACAGTAGTTTAAGCATTTACATTTGAAAATCACCATTTAGTGGCGAGAAACCAATGATGAAGACACAAGCCATCAGTAACCACTGAGGGCTCTACCAGTGTTATTTAATTCGCGGAACGCTTATTTTTTCGGTTAAGAGTAGGAATCTTCAAGTGGGTCCTATAAAATGTAATGATGATCTGATGATGAGATCGATGTGGAATCGAAGGAGTTCCTCAAATATTATTGGCACACCTATGGCGATTTCGGTGTTTATTAAAGAAGAACAAGCATTTACACTCGAAAACCATCATTTGGTGAAGAGAAACTGATGATGAAGACACAAGCCACCAGTCACTAATAAGGGCTCAACCAGTGTTATTTATTTCACTAATCGCAATATAATTCTTTATCATATTTTGCTTAGAGGCAGATAGTTAAGATCAGGGTGGGTCATACTTGTTCTAGAATTTAGCCGTATTTCCTGTGGACAACGCAATAGTTAAGGGCTTGGGTACATATAACTGATATTTTTATCGCTTTGATCTAGAGTATTTAATCAATTTGTACATCGCCTAATAGGGCACTAAGAAAAATTAGTATTTCAAGCCCCTTAACTTTCGGGTGTCCACAGAAAAGACGTATAACGCTAACTCATACTAAAAATAAGTATGACCCGGGTAGCGAAGTGGAGCTGATATTGGAGAACCAGAGAAGTCCTCAACGGGTAACGGCCCTGATTCTGAAATAGCAACGTTTAGCTAAAGGTCGTGAGCAATTGACATTAGAATGCATTATGACTGTAAGTGCCGTATAAAAGTCGTAGAAGTCATAAAAGTTAAGTATTATGTGTGGCTTCGATCGTCAGAAGGCAGATTTCGTAGTCTAGTCATTTCAGTTAACGATCTCTCATCATGTGGTCGATTTAATAATTTGTTGGCGTCCAAATCTAACAACGCTATGCCTTCCAACGTTTTGACACGGCTTAGTACAACATATATTTGCCCTTTAGCGAAATTCTTTTCACCAAGGTCTATCACAGCTTTCTCGATGTTGGTACCTTGTAGGGATCTGATGATGGGATCCTGGGGAAATCGAGGGCAACCCTCAAATTTTTTAAGGCACTTATAATGTTTTCCATATATTTTTTAAAGCTATTTAAGTATTTGCATATAGTAGACATCATCTCGTCATGCTGAGTTGATGATAAAGGTACAACTCCTTAACAGTTAAGAGTTAGAGGATAATTCTTAAAAAATACATGTATTATAGGTAGGTACGTTAAGACTGTTAGTAATATTCTTTATAGTGTGTCTCTGAGGTAGTCTCCTTATCATCAAGTCAGGATCTGATGATGGAATCCCAGGCAAATCGAGAGAAACCCTCAAATATTATAGGCACTAACAATGTTTTGTATATATTTATCTAAAGTTATCAGTTCTTTTCCTCTGGTTGTCATCATTTCATGCTGAGCTGATGATGGAAGGCACAATGAACTAACCAACTTTTACATTTCTTACTTCCAAAGACTCGAGATGCGTGCAAAGTGCCTCCTCAATCTTCCCATTCTGGGCTCTTAAAAATACTTTATATCACTACTAAAATCCATCACTAAAAAGCAAAAAATAAAAATTTTTAAATAAAAAAAGAACGGACTTCAAAATAAACCAATAAGCCATAAATAATCTTTTCTGTACGGTACGGATCACATATGAATCACCTTTTGAAGTCGGTGTGGTGTGTGTTAGTGTTTGTAGTTGTTCATGGTTATTTTTGTAGTAATAAACAGAAAAAAAATTAAATATGATTTACTAAAAATGTACACTTACAAAAAACCCATAAACCCGACTGCAAAAAAAGGCATTCTGAGAAGATAGAAACAATATAATAATGTAGAAGAGAAAGATGATGTAGAAAAGGATACGCAAATAACAGTAAGATATCCAAAATACATTTTGTTAACATCCTAGTAAGTAGTTGATAAAATGCAGTCAGAGTTGCTAAGATAGATAATAAACTGCAGTGGGGGGCAATGGATATTTGATTTGGTGCTACAGAATATGATATAGAATGATGTGGAAGAAGAAATGCAGGGAAACATTATGATGACTAGATAATGCATATTACTAGACTAGGTATACGCATACTTAACTCTTCTACATCATCCTAAATAATCAATTCTATATATTTCTTGATATCTCTTGCCAGATGGCATTAACGTGCTAAAAAAATGATTTCTTGGGTTTCCCTTTAACGCATAAACCCCCTAAACCCATAATTTCGTTGTTTCTTGCTAGGTGGCTGAAGAAAGTAATTATGATAACTTACTTACTTACAAATTGAAGGGATTTTGTGTTTTTTTTGTAATAAGGGGTGCTCCGAATAAGCTTTGTCGACGAGCTTTTTTGCAGATCTCCTCATTTCTAATTCGATCACGCAGACTCCGAGTATAACTCGCACCATTGCTCTTAGAGCGACTTTGACTGTTATATAGATCATATGTAGTTATTCTTCAAACTGTAACTATAAACACTACATTGGAATAAATAATTATATTACAAAAAATATACATCCAAAAATCATGATTAATAGGATAGAATAAGTAGCATTTTTTTACTGATTTCTTCTTATTGAGAATTTTTTACAACAATTTTAACTAATTACACTTTAAAATGATCTAAACTGCTCAAGATAAGCCACTTTTCCGACCGCCGAAGAACGAGAAGCGAGTAGAGCTAGAAACTAGATACGAGTTGGTGAGCAGGAAGAATCAACTAAGACAGGTAGGGCACAACGAGACATTCACATGTCTTGTTCATAAATGGAGCAGCCCAACTGGGGAAGTACCTCCACCTTACAGAAGATCACAATCAAATAACACTGCACTCGTGTAGTGTTGTGTTCCTGTGGTGAGTAAGGTCGCCAGAGCACCTGGGATGCGCTGTGTTGATAGCTCGGGGGACCTTTGGTGTTTATAATACGGCCATTGGTCTCTTGAGACTGTGTAGGCGCGGAGTTTTGGCGCGGCGATCAGGGAGACCCGGTGAAACGGCTGTCCACTGGCCGCCCGCAGGTTAGTAGGGTTCCCGAACCCAGGAATGACTTAATCTCCACCCTGGGAGGCTGAACCGCCAACCTGTGAATAATCTCCTGGAGTGGTAGTCGTGCCGGAGGAGGAGACCGGAGTGGACCCGGCTACTATAACAGGAGGGGGACCGGGGGCCCTTCCGTACGCCGCGCCGAAAAACTGCTCTACCTATTCCGACTTTTTGGTAGGTTTTTTCACCATATATTTTGTCTCTTAGGCTACCAACACAGCGAATCCCTTTAAACCCTAAAACCTCCCTCTATGCCCAGAAAAAGAAAAAGAAATAGTGCCCTACCAGCGGCCTCCCCTTCCACTAGAATGCACTTTTGCAATGTCAGTGACTTCATTCAAATTTAAACGCAGTCCATCAACATCTAGAGACTGCGCAGCCGACCCTATTATTTCTAACGGAGACACAGATATCTTGCCCTGCCGATACATCGTACTTACTCTTCCCCGGTTACATGCTCGAACACAAATTCCTGAGACGAGCCGGAGTATGTATGTACGCCAGGCAGGATATCTGTTGCCACCGTTTCATGTAGTCATGAAGACAGAGACCTGCCAGTTATGTAGGTGCGCGTGGACCATGGTGGCCACACCTGCATCTACGCGTGCGTATACAGGTCTCACAGCGGTGACACGGACACGGCTCGGCTCTTTGAGCACCTGCAATCGACGACTGACAAAGTTCTTGAGCAGTATCCCTCCGCAGAGTTGGTGATTTTAGGAGACTTCAACGCTCACCATGTCGAATGGCTGAAGTCTTGCTCCACTGACTATGCGGGGAGACCTGCTCATAAATTTGCTCTGGCCTATGGATTCTCCCAACTGATACATTCTCCGACCAGAATACCTGATATTGAGGTCCATACAAGCTCTTTACTGGACCTTCTGCTGACCACACGTCCGGACTGATATACGATCTCAGTGGTTGCACCACTGGGTTCATCCGATCACTGTCTTATCCGGACAAGTATACCATACGCGCGGCCCGAGCCACCTCGGCCAACTAACCTAAGACGCATGTGGCACTATAAGTCAGCAGATTGGGAAGGATTGCGTGACTTTTATGCATCGTATCCGTGGAAGCAGCTTTGTTTCGCATCAGAAGATCCCGACTCCTGCGCGGCTAGTGTCGCTGAGGCAATCCTGGTGGGTATGGAATGCTTTATTCCCACTGCACTAGTAGCTGCGGGAGCTAAAAAACGGCCCTGGTTTAATCGGCCCTGCAAGGAAGCCAGACTTCCAAGGCAAGACTTGTATGAGGCTTGGACCACGGCACGTACCAATAAGGATCTTAACATATCTGATGTGAAACGCAAATTAAATGCTGCTTCGAGGGCCAGTAAACGAGAAATTGCAAAGGCTAAATTTGATTTCGTCGGCAGAATTGGTGAGTGACTCGCAGGGTACCCTTCTGGAAGTCGTGCCTTCTGGTCGCTCGCCAAGGCTGCCGAGGGAAACTTTTGTCAGTCGTCCTTACCACCCCTGCAAAATGCTGATGGTAATTTGGCCCACAGCGCTAAAGAAAAAGCCGATCTTTTGGGTACCTTCTTTGCCTCGAACTCGACTTTGGACGATGATGGAAGCACCGTACTACCTACCATCCCGTGTTGCGGATACTCCATGCCGGAGATAACCTTCACTCAAAGGGATGTCCGGCGGGAATTGCTTTGTCTTGATGTTCACAAGTCGAGAGGGCCAGACGGCATACCGGCAGTTGTGCTCAAGCAGTTTGGTCCCGAGTTGTGCCCTGTGTTAACACGTCTATTCGCGCTTTCTTACCACAAAGAGCAGGTTCCGTCTTCGTGGAAGACTGCCTATGTGCATCCAGTGCCCAAAAAAGGGGACAGGTCAGATCCATCGAATTACAGGCCTATCGCTATCACCTCCCTTCTCTCAAAGGTGATGGAGCGTGTCATAAACACGAAACTCCTAAGATACCTAGAAGAACACGATTTGATCAGCGACCGTCAATACGGCTTTCGCCACGGTCGCTGCATTAGTGATCTCCTAGTGTATCTCACACACCGCTGGGCCTCGGCCATTGAGAGTCAAGGTGAGGCATTGGCAGTTAGCCTAGACATAGCCAAGGCGTTTGATCGGGTCTCGCACCGGGGTCTTCTATCGAAGTTGCCATCTTACGGACTGCCCGAGGGTCAGTGCAAATGGGTAGCCAGCTTTTTAACTAACAGAAGCATAAAAGCCGTGGTTGATGGCAGCTGCTCCAAAACCATGGTTATTAACGCGGGCGTCCCGCAAGGCTCCGTACTGTCTCCAACGATGTTTCTGCTGCATATCAATGACATGCTGTCCACCGATAGTATTCATTGTTATGCTGACGACAGTACCGGAGATGCGCTTTATACAAGCCGAGCAAACATCCCTCGCTCCGTTGTTGAAGAAAGTCGCGAACAACTTGTGTCCGAAATCGAGACCACTCTATCTAGAGTCTCCGATTGGAGTCGAGAAAACTTAGTTCAATTTAACCTCACTAAGACACAAGTTTGCGCGTTTACCGCTTAGAAAACCCCATTTACTGTGGCCCCACAATTTCAGAACACGGCTCTCACCATCTCGAAGAGCATTGGGATCCTAGGTATTGATATTTCGAGCGACGTTCAATTCCGAGGTCACTTGGAAGAGAAGGCCAAGCTGGCATCAAAAAAGCTCGGTGTCCTAAATAGAGCGAAGCGGTACTTCACCTCTGGGCAAAGACTGCTGCTGTACAAATCGCAGGTCCGTCCCCATATCGATTACTGCTGTCACCTCTGGGCTGGAGCACCTGGATATCAGCTTGGCCCTCTTGACTCGGTTCAAAGACGCGCTGTACAAATTATTGACGATCCCATGCTCACAAACGCTATTGAACCTTTAAGTCTAAGGAGGGACTTCGCCTCTTTATGTGTATTCTACCGCTTGTATAATGGGCTGTGTTCCGACGAATTGTTTGACATGATACCTACAGCCACCTTCTACCATCGCACCGCTCGCCATCGGCAGGATATTAATCCACACACCTTGGAACCAAAATGGTCGCGCACCGTGCGGTATCAAAGGAATTTTCTACCGCGCACACTCCGAATGTGGAATGACCTACCTGCCGCGGCTTTCCCTGGAGGTTACAGTATGGGGTTCTAAAAGAGGGGAGTGAATAGGTTCTTAAAGGGTCGGCAACATGCACGTAATGCCCCTGGCGTTGCAAGCGTTCATAGGCTGCGGTGACTGCTTAACATCAGGCAGGCCGTACGCTTGTTTACTACCTTAGTAGTATAAAAAAAAAATCAACTGTATAGTTGGGTGAATCAACTTTTAGACGCACACTTTTGACGTCTCTGACGTTATCAAAAATGTCTCTAGAGATACCAAGACATCGGGCTTTTATTATGATATTTTCCTGTTTGTCTTTTTTAATAGACGGAGTATTCTACGTTTTAACGTACACCATAAATTAAGAGAAACCATTATTTAAAGGCGTTCTTTAACGCAAAGTTTAAAAGTTGTGGACGTATTTGTGTGGGACTAAAAGTTGATTTACTCAGTTCCGATAGTTGTCACTGGACTATAACCGAGTATACGAGTGCGATGGGCGATTACTTGTGCCATTGCTCCGAAGAAAAACAAGCATAGACAGTGTTAAGTAAAATGATCGCTGGTTGGTCTCTCAGCGTAAGTTCTGATCGCTAAGCCAGCTTCATTGAACGAGATTTATCTTTTAAGGCTCTTGTTGCTGCAACAAACTTATGACAAGAGATCTATTGCCAGCAGTGTGAACAGCTATAACAATCAACTATTGATATCTTGTTGATATATATACTCGTATATCTTTTATTGGCACGAGGTCGTAATATATTGTTCGTTTCTTTAGTAAGTAAATTGTATCTATGAATGTTTGTAAACACTTTATTGTACATAATAACCAGTTACAAGTGCAATCAACTTAAATATAAGTGCAAAGGCGAACTTATTCCTATTAGACTATAGCTAAGCTTCCTCGTCGGCGATAGGAGATATTATTGATTAAATCCTTATATTGGTATACTAATAGTCTGTTATACTGTTATTGATACTGCTGAGGATGGGCCGGGCGCTACTACCTCTCGGCCACGAGCAGGCGAGCGGGTACGGCGGCGGACACGCGAGAGTTAATAAAGATAGACCAATACTACTTAATAGCATTAGGCGTCGAGACACTGAATCCACGGAGCCAGGGTGCACCCGGGATCCACACGGAGACTAGCAAGCGCCTGAAGAAGGCAACAAAATTTTCAATAGCCAATATATTAAATTAAATGTAACAAAAACCCAATAAGTATATTACTAGTATACCTGCCGGCAAAACTACAGCAGCTTACAAACTAAATTAATATCTCTTATAAAATAGAAACGAATATCTCAGTGCCAATTATAAAGGGAACCAGTAGTCCCTACTTAATTTTCATGCAGAGGGAATAAATATCATGGCGTAAATGTCCCAATGTTTGACAGCATTATTCCAATTATAGACACCCTGTAAGGTGATTGAGAAGTGACCTTTCGAACTTCCCCACACTTCAGTCCTTCTTCCACTCAGCATATGCCACCATTGAATTAAGATTGGAAGTGCCAACTAATGGGACAACATCGAGGACTGGCGACATTTGGGTAGCTCAACAGGCGTTTCAACCGCTATGACTTTCCTGTCGCCTATATTGAAGAAGGGAGTCACAATAATTGTGACAATTTAACGGACTCGCAAACAAGGAGGAGGTTCCAATTCGCTTTTTTTTATGTTCACGGATTACTCGAAGACTATTTGACCGTTTGATTTTTTTTTTGTTTGATATGACCTCATATATCTCCAAGTTGGTCCCTTATAATTTTGATGATGATGGGATCCTTGAGGAATTGAAGGAACTAGGCATACATATGGCGATTTTGGTATTTTTTAAAACATAATGAGCATTTGCATTCAGAAAGCGTACATTGGTGAAGTGAAACTAATGAAGAAGACCAGAGAGGTCATTGAAACTTCTCAACGATAAGTGATTTACGGGTGGCGACGAAATACATCTCGATTAAAATAGCTAAGCTTCTTCATAGTCGCAAATTGAAATTTTCCTGATGAAAATGGTATCATCGAAATGATTTAATGATGGAGCCGGAAGGTAAGCACCGGATCTCGGTAATAAAATAATATATCCGAGCCGTGTTTGGGCTTGTTCAAATCGTCATGACTAAAAAGTGTAAAATAAATTAACTTTTTAACAAAAAATAAAACCGACTCTAAATTTCACACATTCTCTATATGGCACCGCGTCAAAATAAGTTTAATTGTATATACTGTATAGATTGAGTAGACAATCGGTTACTTGTATGTACGTAAATTGAAGACACTGAATTATGTCGTTATGTTTTTTACTTTTTTTTCCAGACGGTTTTATTTTTTTGTTATAATAAATTAAGGTTGTACCGCAAGCACAGTATATCTTTTCACCAAATCGTTACCTTCATTATGGCTCATATCTTCAGAATATGCGATACCTATGGAACTACCCATTTACTTTAATTAAAATGAAAAAAAAGAACGTTATGCATGGTCGTTTGTAATTTTTGTACTGATCTAGTGTTGCTGATGTCGAACAAAAACGGATTGTAAAACCGGGTATTATGCTAAAGGGGTTAATTAATTTCTGCACCCGCCAAATGTTTCCACAATTTCAGTATATAAGCTTCGAGTAATTAGCAATATAATTTATATCAGACGCCCACATAATATTTCCTAAAATATACCTACCTAATCTATCGTACCAAAATAATATAATTGAATGCTAGGATAAAATTTCAGATTTACGAGTATGTAAACACTTTATTGTACTTAATAACCAGTTACAAGTGCAATCAGCATGAAAGAGATAAGTACAAATGCGAACTTATCTCTATTAGGGATCTCTTCCAGTTAAATCTTTGAGCAAATGAGTGAAGATATAAAGAAGATAGACACACTAAAACCATGTAAGTACAAAATATATAAAACACGAAACATACAAATAAATAAAAACATATGTATATTTTACATAATATAATAAAGAACTCCAATATAATACGTTTAAATTGTTTTATTTCAATCTGGGATCGTCGAGAATATTAATGATAAAATAAATAAAACAGATACAATATTCAATGAAACATTTACTTGACATTACAATCAAAGAGCAGGCAGTTTAGTAAGGGTATCTCCGGCCAGTGTCCAGGCGGTACATGCCAGTTCTGAAACAAGAAAGAAATTAAATGAAAAACACTAAAACTTTAATTTTGTCCACGTTAAAACATCATGATTTTTGTATAAATTCAATGTAAACGTAAGACCGTGAAACGGTACAGATAATATTAAGTACATTGCTAATGAATTAAAATGATTAAATTTGATTCATTACTTCCAATAGCGTCGTACTAAATTAATCCTCATTTGACAAATTCAATAACAGCTTCTTACCCCCACTTCCTGAGATCATCATTGCCCATATTGAACCTAGAACCACGGCACGTGTTCCAGGTGATTTGCAGATTGGTTGTGCACTGTTGTCCAACCAGGTGGTTGTGGGTCACAGTGGCACCGAAGAGTTCCCAAGCGCGGTTGTGGTTGCACATGTTGGTGAGGCAACCGGGCTGGCTGATGCCTCCGTTGGGGAAGAAGTCAGCGTTAGCAATGGCCGTGCCAATTCCGAGACCACCCATGGTGTAGCCTCCGTCAGTGTGGATAGCCTCGACGTAGCCGCCGTCGTTGGGGCCCAAACGGTCACGGTTGTAGTTCCACATAGGACCAGCGGGGTCCAAACCTGTCAAAATATTATGAGTTTCCTTAACTGAACAGCTACCTCGTATGTTATTGAGTCAGATAGTGTATTTTTTTATTTTTTTAGGTTATTTTTCCAAAACGGTGTACATAACTTCATGCAAGTTAAAGTAACTCGTCAAACTGCTAAGACAGTTTGTTGGCGAGATCGCGCTCATATCCATTATTTTTAGCTATATGCACCAAACACTATGTACCTTACAACTATATTAACAAGTTAATTTTACTACTAACAAACATGGGTAACAATGATATATTCGGAAAGACTGTCCTAGGGCAATTTTTCCAAAAATATCGTTTTTAAGCTACTTTTTATGACATTTCTGCTGTATTGTTTATTATCGTTTCTTAACCACTCAATTTCGTTACACATCCTAGGAACCATATACTCATTCATTCTCCTACCATAATAGTTATTTGCATAATTTTGTACAAGTTTCCCGAGTCTTACATTTCTTGTATTATATTTATTCTGCTGTATGAACATTGATCACAGCACCATCTCTCAGTTGGAATATATTTGCAGCCTTATAACGTCAAAATGGCAGAATGAATCTTATCCAATTTTGGTACAGGGACAGCTAAACATCCGAGGATGGTTATAGGATAAATTGTTACTTGACAGCGCAAAAAGAGGTTTCTGACGTTTTCTTCTTCCACGTAAGAAGTTGTGTTTATTGTGAACGATAAGAATAATAAATAAAAACACACCTAACATTTGACATGACCTTGTCTTTGATAAAGCTTTTTAATCTGCTCTAGATAGAGCAGATGAAATTAAAACGGTAATAGAGATTTTTTTGCATGGAGTGGTACTTGATTCGTTATCTTTCTTTGTCATGGTTCAATATCTTTGAAATGCATAGAAAGTTTTAAATTTACACTTTGATATTGCTGTCTAGAATGTGAACTTACCAGTGACACGAATGACCTGCCCACCAAGCTCTCGACCAGCGTTGCCCACGAGATGAGCACCCAAGCTGAAGCCAATCAGGTGCATGTTATCAAAACGGGCGCCAGTGACCTGGTTGAGGAAGCGAAGGAACTGGCCCACACCACGGCCCACGGCAGGGATTCCTAGAGCCGCAGTCATGTAGTCGGAGAGAGCCAGTCTGCTCCAATCAACGACAATAACGTTGACATCCAATTTGTCCAGGTAAGCTGAAATCATAAAAAATTCGTTAGTGCATCAAGTAAATAGTGTCCAATTCCTCCTAATGTCTCATATTTGATTAATTACGAACTTATATATGTAATAGCGATTTAATCAATGATCGGTTAGTATTTTTAAAAGTTGTAACGTCGCAAGGAATTGATTTAACCCTTTTTAGCAATAGTAACCTTAAAAACCGTATTATTATACTTATTAACAAATAAAATGGTCATAAAATTATTTTGTATGCGGAACTTCAAACAAATTCCGTTTTCAAAATTATTTTCGTGCACAATTGAGTTGATAAATCACAAACTCCTATATATCCACGTAAAGTAGTATAGAATTTTTTATTTTATTTTGGTCTGAAAAAAAATCTAATTCCGCTGCAAATATCGGTGGATATATTTGGATTTGATATTTATCAACTCAATTGTGCACTAAAATAACTGCATTTTGTACATATCTCAATATTTTTTAATGAGGTGAACTCTTACCCTTCCTTAATGTAGGATTTGGCTCCGTGTTCCTGTTACTGAGCCAGCCGTGGGCAATGATAATTGTCTGAAGGTTCGCATTAAAATTAGAGCTGGTGATGGAATTCGCATTGTTGATCACTAGAGTTTGAGACGAGGAAGGGTTACGTCTGAAAGCAAACCACTTAGTATTATTAAAGTAAAAACAATTGTTTCCTTAAGTAGTTTGAGCAGTTTCTTTTGCTTTAAAAGTTTTGGGTGTCCTTAATAGCAGATTATCTATGAACGGACTATAGGATTGAGGAGGTTTTAGGTGATCGGGACCACTAACAAACCAAGTATACCTGTGAAATTATTGTATGGTTACTAACCACACCAGCCATGGTCTCAAAAGCAATTCGTATAGTGTTTACCTCGTAAACAAGAAATATTGGTTGTTAGCGGGGTTTCTTGTCACTTCGTCGAGCAGTGCCCTGTCAGGTTCACCTTCAAGGTCCACGTCGTACATCAAACCATCACCACCAGCCATTTTGTAGAAACGCGGGTAGTGGAAGCCTGCCGGTGCTTCATCGGCAACCGACACTGGCGTCGCGGCAACGTATGCTAAATAATCAAAAATATTCCATTATTTGACGTATTCGTCGTAATCAAATTGAGCTACAGCTTGTTAAAAACTACTCCCTTTTTATTTATTCTGCCTGCTAAGCTGAATGTCTTTAGTTTAAGTCCCGGTAATGGCTAATATTTGTGTGATGAGCATAAATACTTGATCCTAAATCTTGATTGTTTGTATATATATCTGTTAAATACGAGTATATCGTTGTCTTGTACTCATAACACAAGCCTTATTGAGTTTATCATGGGACTATATACGAGTGAGAAGTTAAATTGGTGTAAAATTGTTTCCTATATTCTATTTTTTATTATATATAGTACTAGCTTCTGCCCGCGACTTCCTCCGCCTTAAATTCGGTTATCGCGAATGAGGGTATTTTTCCGGGATAAAAAGTAGCCTATGTCCTTCCCCGGGACTCAAACTATCTCCATACCAAATTTCATCCAAATCGGTTCAGCGGTTTAAGCGTGAAGAGGTAACAGACAGACAGACAGACAGACACACTTTCGCATTTATAATATTAAGTATGGAATAAGTATGGATTGTACGTTTCATAAACGCTTGTAACTTGTCTCTGTAATCTTGTATAAGTGGTAGTCTCTTTTTAATTAATATTGTTGGAAAGAGACTTCCACTTGTAATACAAGTTACAAGCTTTTCAGAAACAGGCCCCTGCTCTATCAGAGAGAGACTTAATCATCATTTAACCATCAGTAAGGGCATACTCAAATATAGTGCCTATTGATGCAAGCCATATAAGATTGCATCTTTTATCAATTTCTTACCAAATGCGTTCAAAATTTCCCACACTTAAAATATATATACTTAGAGAACGCAACTTTGTAAAATTTTATTAATTATGTTTGAAGTGTCTCAGAATAAAGAACACAATTGACATAAAACTGCTTCTGTTCGTGAGTTCCTGTAATTGGCATTGGTTAATCCATTTAAGTTATTGAAAGCTGTTGGTTCTCCAAATAAATATAAATATAAATAAAATGTCACATTCATTGCAACGCATTGCTTAAAAGTTTGACAGGCGCCTTTTGTTTTTTACTTTCCTGGAAAGTCATTAATTTGTACATCCCCGAATTAGATGGATAAACAGAATCTAAATATACATTATATTCATTATTATACCCAGACAACCCGAAAAATATTTATAACAAGGCCTATGTTTTCAAACCATTTCTATCCTGAATACAATGCTGTAGATGTTAAATGAAAAAATCGCGGCAAAAGGAGCCCAAAAGAAAGGAGTGCTGTTAGCAAACAATTATATTCGTACTTACCCGTCACGACGAGTAAAAATAACAATGGTGCTCTCATTATCGCTGCTCTGGCGTGTACACTGCATCCTTCCACTTACATGTATTTATATTGAAAGATAAATCTCAATCTACATGTAAGCCGTTATCAATTCAAAACCTATTTGGTCACTAATCCAGTAATTATGATAGACTAGCTGTTGCCCGCGACTTCGTCCGCGTAGAGATGTAATTATTAGCTTACAAAGTTTCACCCCCTTTTTCGTCCCTAAAAGGAATAAAATTTAATCTAATAACAACCCTTATTCAAGGCTCATTGAATCAAACGAATCATTTACTCAAATTATATCTACTTACTTCTCTCTCAGTCGATTTGAGTGCATGCTGGCTGAGCACACTTTTGAAATTACGAATGATCAACTTTTGTTATAATTAAGTGGTGAACGGTGTTGGTCACACATATACCTAAATAGTGTAGATAATAGATATAAATAACTTTTTGTGATGACTGTTAACCTCAAAAACAAAAAAAGAAATTACATACATAATAGCCTTTGTCCTATTCTGATACATAAGGTACATATCTGGAAAGATTTAGAAAAATTCGTTCACGTCGTTTCACGTTTATAATATAGTAAGGAAAGGAAGTACGGATAGGAAGATAGGATGAGGATATGGATATTATGTTTAAATCCCAGTCCCAGGGTTGTTACGTTCTCATAAGTGCCTTTTGTATTTTATAGGTAAGTACCTAAGTATTTTCTTGTATAATTAAGTATTTTGGTTCGGTTCTTGTACGGGTTAGAACTCAGTATTTTATCATTAACTTTAATATTATATCGTGACTGACACGCTATAAGTTTTTTAGCCAATTTCGTCCTGACAGTTCTTTGATTTAAGACTATATTCCTCGTCATGTTATTAAATAAAATAGACCGTTAATTAGTAAGGATATCAGTTTTTTCGTCCTTTATCATTTAACTTTTTCTGTTTTTACTATCCTTTCCTTTTTAAGGTTCCGTAGCCAAAATGGCAGAAACGGAGCACTTCTTTTCGTCATGTCCATCCGTCCGTCCGTACGTCACAGGCATTTTACTCAAAAACTACATGATGTATATTGATGAATGGTAATTTTGATTATGAAGCCGTTTTGATAAACGCAAGTTAAAACATAGCTGCAGAACAAAGTTCTTAATTATCCCGTTCAAGGCGACGTCAATCGTTCCTAGGCTTTTAGTATGGAGGTTTTTTCGGGAAAGTCTAAAAATGTGATCTTAAAATTGTTGTATCTTGGTGAGTTTTTATGATGTTGAAGTAGTTTTTCCCCAACCTTTTTTTATTTTTGAGAGGTCGTTCTGTATCAGACCATAAAAAAAAAACAATAATTATCAACATCCTAATTGTAGAAACTCAATTACGTTATACTTATTAGTGATCTCTTTTGAACCGGTTTTTAGTTTTTGTTTTATTTTTTTATTTATTTCTTTAAATGAATCATACCGTAAAGGTATTTATCTCGAAACGATTGTAACAAGCCCAAACATGGCTACTGTATATTATTTTATTAAGAAAATCCGGTGCCTACCATTATCATATTATCAGTTTTATGGTACTATACAGTCCGAAACTTACTAAAACCATTTATTTAAATCTAAACATGTCTAGGTGATAAATAAGGTTGCGGTATATAAATAATTGAAATACTAACACTTTTTAGAGTTTTTAATTAAAATAAAAAAAACATTCATCATTTTAACATCCTGTATTCTTTGTTTACAATTGAAACATTGTTATCTGGTTGTCAAGACAACGTCAAGTTCAATACATGCAATGTCAGTTAAAGTAAGGCTATGTGCCCACTTACGATCAAATACGACGTACCAAGCGACGATGGCTGTTTTCGTGAACGTCAAATTCGGATATTGCGAAGCACGTCACTTGATTGTGTTGAAAGCTTGTACAATCCACAGCCTCATTTCATTGCTATAAAGAAACGCTTTTGAGGGTATTCATTCATAAAAGGGTTTTTTTTTAACAATAAATGGAAAAACATGACCTATTGTTCATTTGACATTGTGACATTTTCATTTCTAAACAATTATTAAACAATTGGTAACCTAGCAACAGTAATACTACCTACACGATTAAGCAAAGAACACACCTTCCGTATGTGACGTATCATATAAATAAGAGTACATATATCTGTATATAGCCGGATAATAGCCCGTTGTACATTTTGGACTTGCGATCATCTCTGAATGATAAACATTTTATTACAAAAATATGGTTTATAAATAAGATAAAAACATAAAACGAATTCTTTTTAACAATAAATGGAAAATCATCACTTATTGTTAACTCTGAATTTTTTATTCCGAAGAATTATAAAGAAATTGCTTTGAAACCAATATGACGCGTTAGTACCTGTTTGCGTAACTGGATGGCGTTAGTTGTAAACGATATCAACGCAGAAGTACTGAACTAAGAGACTTGAAATTTTTACAGTAGACAATATTATATATCGTAGGCAAGGAACAAGACAGGATTCTTGGAAATTCATCTCCTAACGGGGTTAAATTGGGGTTGAAAGTTTGTATTGTAAATCTGTAATTATTTCAGTAACTGTTATTATATTTCGGCCATAATTTCTTCATTTTAAACTAAGAAAACTAATTTCAGCATTTTTAGAAAGTCATCCCTTAACGGTGTTAAATTGGGGCTGAAAGTGTGTATGGAAAATCTGTAATTATTTAGTAACTGTTATGATATTTCACGTAAAGACTCTTAATTTAAAACTAAGGAAACTAATTTCAGCATTCATGGAATTTCATCCCTGAAAGGGTTTAAAATAAGGGGTAACAGTCTGGGACGAAAGTACGATGGCGCATAAAGGGTGTTGTGGAACGCTGAATAGAACTTAGAAAGATATTAGAGGGAACAAAGTTATGATGGGTGGAGTCACTATGTTGTTAGCTGGAGACTTTTGTCAGACTCTGCCCGTATTTCCGAGGGGAACTCGAGCTGATGAAGTTAAAACGTGCATTAAGACTTCTAATATTTGGCTTATAATCAAAAAACTCCACCTTAAGATAAATATGCGAGTGCACTGAGGTCGATATTTGCCCTGGAAAATTCTCCGACCTTCTTCTTAAAATAGAAAATATCCCGAAACTGAGGGAAGGAATACAATCCCATCGGATCTCGCCTTAGATGTGCAGAACGTTGACGACCTAATTTGTCAAATTTACCCAGATGTTCAAAATCTACACAGCAAGTCCATGGAGCGGTTGTATGAACGAATGATCCTGCCACCTAAGAACGACCACGCTCCCGTTATTAAAAACATTTTATTGAAGTCATTGAAGGTTCAGAATACGAATACAAGTCTGTAGACTCGATCTGTAGTGAACACGGATGATGCCATAAACTATCGCGTAGAGTTTTTAAATGCACTTAACCCACCCGGCCTACCTTCTCACATACGTATCTTAAAAGTGTATGCTCGAGTAATGTTGCTGCGAAATTTCAATCAGCCGAAGTTGTGCAATGGAATCAGGCTGCGTGTGAAAGCCTTACATAAAAACGTTATAGAAGTCATTGTAATTAGTGGCTGTGCTCAAGGTATCCCGGAAAACATTTATACCCTCAGAATACCCATTCGAATTTAAAAGGCTGAAGCTCCCCCTTTAGGTCTGTTTCGCGATGACGATCAATAAGTCAGGGTGAGTCACTGAAATCAGCAGGAGGAGATCTTAGGGGGGAATGCTTCTCGCACGGCCAGTTTTCCACGCAGCAAGCTATCCACGCAGCTTGATCGGGTCTGTTAATGTGGTATATAAAGAAATACTGGAAAACCTACCTAATGTTCAATATTATCAATAGTTCAAACTCAATTGTCCAATTATATGTTATTTTTTTCAAATTACAGCTATATAACAAAGTAACGTGACTTATAACTATTGACAGACAATGCATAGCCTAAACTGCCGACGGTAGGAATACGAGAATTGAAACACATATTCCGTTATGTAGAGGCGCACTAAAGAAGGAGTTTTTTGAAATTCGAGCTATACGCAGACGAAATTGCGGGCAAAAGCTAGTAAATAAATAAATAAATATTACGGGACAATTTTACACAAATCGAACTAGCCCCATGGTAAGCTCAATAAGGCTTGTGTTATGGGTACTAGATGACGATATATTTAATAGATATATTACTTATATACATAGAAAACATCCAAGACTCAGGAACAAATATTTATGCTTTTCACACAAATATTTGCCCTTACCGGGATTTGAACCCAGGACCTCAGCTTCGTAGGCAATGTTACTCCCACTGAAGTAAACCGGTCGTCAAATTATAAAAGAAATGACATTAATAAATGACGAACTTTCTAAGATGAAGTTGAATCACTATATGGTGGGGCACCGCCTTCGAAAATACATATTATGTACCACGCGCTTTAAAAAAAAAAAAGTTGTTTGTGTGTAAAGTAGTAAGATAACGTCATGAGAAAACATTAATAAAAAATTGCATGTTTTTCTGAAGTCACAAGATTGTGCCTCTCTATCACATGTTCCACGCTCTTGCTTGCACGCTCGGCTCAGGCGGAACATGACAGGGGAACATGACTGGGATCATGATTTTTCGTACGTGCAGCCAGCGTTCATTGATTTATAAGACGTTATCACGTCAAAAACATCTAATGTTTGATATGTCACCTTTCTGTGTACCTAAGCGACTGGTGTAAACCATGTTAAACAAAGAAAAACCGGCATATCGTAGGTTAATGTACGACAAAAAATTTCGTATAATACGACCATTTTCACTGATTTTTATTTCGCCTAATCAATTGACGTTAATGCCAATCGAATAGCAAGTACGTCTAGTCTATGTTATGATTGTAAAGTTCATTACGTGAGAAAGTAATAGTACAAGTATTTTGTACTTTGTACTTATTATTGTGAATTTATCAATATTTTTATCCCCTGTGGCGTCGATTATTGAGTACATCAATCAAATATTGATAAGATCGGTATTTCATGATTTTACCTTTTTAACGACGTACCTTTGTTCTCATACCTAGTTATCAACTATGCCACCAACTTATCTGTTCAGGTGAATAAATGTCGGCTTATAAATTATATGTACATAAACAAATCACAATGTGATATAGCTTGACAAGATCTTTCATGTCACTCCTATTCCTATGGTCTGCGGGCGACGGGGGGAAAGACAGCGGGGGCGAGTACGAAGTGTGCGCGCGGCAGGGTCATCGTGCACCGCCGCGCGCACACTTCATACCCGCCCCCGCTGTCTCCACCCGCAGACCATGGGAGTGTCACGAAATAATTTGTCAAGCTATAGTGATTTTGCTAACGTACCAAATAAGATCATGACGTAATTTTACAACCGGCAAAATTGTGAAATGTAAATTAAGGAAAACGTATAAAAATGCAATAATTTTTCCGTCTTACATAAAACAATTTAAAATGATTATATCGTCTCACGTCAACTCGTGTTCACGGGTAGACGGGTAATTATCCTCTCTGTTTTCTGGGATTAGTGTCCTATGTTTAAAAATTCAAGACTGCAGCAAGCTGGGCTAGAGGTCCTCAGCCAAGTTTACCGGGTACTATACCCCGCTGCGAGCACCCACTCGCGCGGCCCCCGCGCCGCGGCGTGACTCTTTCGCCTACCCGGCGCACTCACCGGCTTAGCCGCACTCTGGTCGGTGCCCGAGCCGTGTTGTCCGTACCTGATCCCGCTAAAACGGGTGCCCGGGGGAAAAACACGCGGCGAAGGGCTCAAGAAGCCGACCAGATCCGCTAGCCGCAGGCCTCAGCGAGCGCTGCTCGCGAGGTCCCCACTCTCTCTGCCAGCCGCCGTGAGCCCTTGCTCGCGCGGCCCGCACCAGCCTCACTGCCCTCCTCATAATGAGGGCGCACGCTCGGCCTGTCATCACGGGTCGCAACCCCGCCACAGCCCTAGGTGCCACATGGCAGCACGGGTCCCCCTGCACCCCTCCACGGGGGTGTATGATAAGACGTCGGTTCTTTGGGTACTATACCGATGATATCCCGGGACTCATTCTGTATATAACCTGAATTCCCGTGACTCCTTAAGATAACTTTTTAAAGACATCAATATACTAACCGTCGCGTCCCAATATATTCATGAGAATATTATATGTTAATAAAAACCTACACTCTTTTACTAAGAATTCAGATATCCACAATATTAATACTAGAAAAAACAAAATCTCTATTTGAAAAGTTCCGCGTTCGTAAAGTAGCCATATCATTCGTAGGCATATACATTTTTATAACATACCAGGGGATGTTATAAATTACCTTTTCCACTGCTCAGAAAGTACTTAAGAGTTTCTAATGGCGAAGGCATATTATGGGGTAGAGGACTATTTAACCACAAATCAGAAACCAAATAATTTACTTTTATCGGGACTCGGTTCTTAAATATAAGGTGGCATATCAAACGTACGTATTTTTTTTCTTAATAGCACACAAAATTGGGTTTCTGTTTTTTTAATGCGGGAAAGTTAACACTACATTCAATAACGTAATGTACGTAAGTAAGTTGTTAAAAAAAACCATATTGTGCTTTATATCTTCTATTATATTTTAACTTTTATAAGTTTTAATATGTTTTCTTGAAGACCTACGCATTGCATTTATACTTAAAACATATACTATTTAGCATAGGCTAAGTACAAATATTGTGTAATAAATAAGAGTTATTTAGAAAAAAAAATACGGACTGTTGACTTTGTTTCGGCTTTCTTCTCAACAGTGGTCTCCTCTTGGGAAACGCCGTAGAGTCAGACTTGTAAAAGTGCCCTTGCGGTCTACTTATATGTAGAATAACGATCATTATTTCATTATACCATAAAATTAGTAAAGCCTTTTAATAGCTAAGGAATAATAAAGCGCCTGGTGACGGCAGAATTACAACTGAACTTTTGAAGGCAGTTAGAACACCAATAGGGTCTTTAAAAAATCTCCAGGGTCTGATTCTGTCGTAGTCAACGTACAACGTCAAATATATTAGAGTATAGATAATTTTCTAAAACTAGTTGCCATTTGTTCATATTTACTGCGCTATGCTTTATTCGTTATGCGGCTTAGGTGCCTGCATACGACGAAGGGTGGATGGTGTTTTCGTGTATATTTGCCTTATTCACACGAATAACGTATAGCGCACATAGCAAATACGTGTATCCGTCGACTTGTTGGTAAACTGGCACACATCAAGGACACAAATAAGCCAAATGCGTGCAACTGCCCACACTTGTGTAATTATGCGCTCGTTATCGGCATCAGCAGTCTTGTCTTGACATGTGCAGTATGTATCAAACTGGAAAACCTGAATGAATAAGTTTCACTATTTCTGAAATTATATCTTTATACTAGCGTTGCCCCAAAGTTATTTAGTAACTTAGTACTTATACAACAGGTATTGTTAAGGTGTATACGAAAAAATGATCGGGAGCCGCATCAACTTGCCAAGCCAATCGCATGCCTTTTGTGATTACGTTGCATTACTGGCACGAAGTGTGGATGGCATGTTTGCAGCCGCAGAACAAATATTATTTATTGAGAATACGACGCAGCCGCATAACATAAAACATAATATGCAGTATGGTGCCGGCCTAAGGTATTTGTATATATACATATAGGTCATGCTGCCTGAAATACACGATTTCATTGATCCATGTCGTTCATTAAACATTCACTTATTAATTAATTCTTTCATTCCTAATTTTTAAATGAAATAATTCATTCAAACATTCATCCCTCCATTGATTCATTCAAATATCATTAATTCATCTATTAATTAATTAGGTCATTCATACATTAATTGTAAGATAAGTAAAATTTTAATAAGTGCACAAGGTTAAAGTTGGGTCGAAATCACACCATCGGATGGATTGGGAAGCACTAGTAAGCTCTTGGACTAGGGCAGTTTTGGTACAGTCCCTCAGCGTATTTCTCTGCAAGAGTTCACTGTAAACGTTCACGGTAAAGCCTCCATACAGGGGACCTGAGAGGACGGTCTCGGGGTCATTCGCTACTTTCCCGCAGTGTAGGTTCTCGGTGAGGGTACGTCGAAAGCGTAAGGTGTCACCCTGCATGCGTCTGACATGGTAGGGCTTTTAAGCCATCCACCAAGGTACCCCACCTTCGGGTTCGGGTGTCAGCAGCAGGGGGTTTACCCGTATGGGTGGCATGTTCGTGATCCAGTGTCACCCCTACCATTGCTGCAGAGGGCATACCAAGGATGGTTTAGTCGGTAGGTCACTGTTTTGACAGCAGACACACCCATTCTTCTCCCCGTGGAGATGGGTTCTAGCGAGGATTCCTCCTCCAAAAATAAAAGGTGCAGTCTTGGTATCAATCAGTATTATCATCTGCATAATATGCCTAATAACATCATCTGATTACAAAAATGTAGGTGAAAAAGGCTTTCAAGACTAAGGGGAAAAAAAGGAAGAGAGTTACCAATTAAAAGCAATTTTCGACTTAGAGATTGTAAGGGCGACATACGGGGATTGAGCAAAGTCCACTCAATTGGATCATTATTATCTTAATAATCCCATATTAAATTCTGCGCTGATATTAATATTATCGCTGATGGATTTGCTAATTATAACTTAATTATCAGTCATGAAACGATAACAATAATTTCACATTGTCAAGTAAGGAAACACGAAAAACCTCTTGTATAATAATCGGCTGCTCAAAGGTTTAGATTTTTTTATAGGATAAGATAGCCCTTATACTTTCTCTATCTCTTAACAATTTTGTTTTTTGTTTGATAGGAAATTATATGTTTACATGCAATACTTACTAGTACTATTACCATTACGTTATTAAAATACAGTAGATACTAGTATGTTAGTGTAATTAAATAATTATTGTAGTGGGATTTCTTAAGGAGTCCGTTTACCATTGAGAGTTTATTTTGTAAATAGTTGGTCTGTTCTATGTGGTTTAAGTTGAGTACTTGAGACAAAATGTCAGCAAGTAGATACCTAACAAAAAGTGACCATCTTCTTTAAATCACAGGGTTGAAATTGCAATGGCATAGCTCATCCGAATAAGATACTTTGACTTGAAAAGCAGTACCTACTTAAGTAGGTGGTCGGCGTACAAGTCAAACTGAAAATTGGAAGGTCACTGAAACGATCTTTTTTTTTACTTTTTTGTATGTTTGTAAGTGTTTTTGTGGGTTGATCATGTCAAAACGGTTAAACAGATTTCAAATATTTTTGGTACTCAGCTAGCTAGCCATTTCTAATGCCCAGCTACTTACTTATTCTTTTCATTGGATAATCCTGAAGCAAAAAAGTGGGTTATCATTTTTTTCTCCTCTACAAACGAAATTGCGGACGCCTTCCAGTTTTTTTTTAGTGTCACTCAATTGTCAGATAATAATTCGAAAAAATATTATATTTAGGGCCAGTTAACTGCAGAGTGTAGATATGCACGTTTGATGGTATCTTAATTTTTTTTAAATCTAGTGATCAGTTGATTTGACTTATGCATAGTTTTTGGGGGTATCGATGCATTATGTTAGTTTGAATATTTAACTCCTAGGTACTTACGTATTTGGGCCACTACACAATTTGAGCGCCACTAATTCTTCGCGTGTTTATGTAAAAAGCATATTGTGAAAAAAGTTATAGATTGCTTTGTGGCGTATTAATTTAAAATATACAATTGTTCAACTATCAGTTTCCATAAATTTTAATCTTTTTCTGGCACTACTTATAATTATAAAGCAGGTAACGCAGTGGTCATCGATGTCCTCACTTTAGTATGAAATTACCGCTGCGTTACCGCCTTTTTACGGCTATTAATGATCAATGTAGGACTTTTTGCATATAAAAGTCAAACAATCGGTTACGGAACTTTTGCCTAGCATGCTAATTATATAGTTCTTTTCTTAAATATTAATTATTTATTTGAAAAACTTGTAATAAAAAGAGAATGGCCCCTTTCACTTAAGGTTGCCTAGTATAATTGAAGTAAAACAACACATTTCTTATTGAAAAGCTATGTCCCGATAATGATAAGACAGTGTTATAACTTAAGTAGAGTACTAGCTATACATGCTCCGATCGTAAATGCCATCCAGGTATCGTATACAGTTGGACCTCGCCTAGCGGCTCGTACGTCTGTCTCATGCTCACATAGTGTAGTTTTTTGTAGTGCAGTAATGTACAACAAACGGTTACGATAACTTTTAGACAATGTTTTATCAGTTGTACACGTTATGGGATCATAAATGAAAAGACTAAACATATTTAATATATTTATCAATTTGTAAACTATTTCGTTCATGTAGTGGTTGTAGTGCTGTTAAATTATATTTACCTACTATTGATAACTACAGGTACATTTTAAACATAACATATTTTTTTTACTGTTCTTCAGGTGAATACACTGTACGTAGTATAGTGAAATACGACCAGGAGTTGCTAATTATCTGAAAAAAAAACGATTGCTTCTTGAAATATATTTTTGCTTCCGTGAATAGGTCACAAGAAGTCATGCGAAATATCGTTCGAATGGCAGAATAAAAACGTGGTGTATAACCTAGCCATTATTTTACTACAGCCAGTATTTTACCGGTATAACTACAAGTAATTACTTATCTATCAAAACATTATTTAATTTAGTCGGCAAAATAGTTTCAATGTACCAAAAACATTTCATTCTTTTAACTTTACAATAGTTTAGGTACCTTAATAGTTAATAACTAGTAGTTAACAATTAAAGAAAAAAAAAAGCTCACCTTCGTAAATCCCTCGTAACATATAACAGAATATTTATACGCAGTCAAACGTTTGGGTACACGGGATCTGAAAATGAAAACATGGCAGGTATGAGGTATGTTTATTAGAGTTATTGACTTACTTATTTTCCATCTTAGAGCAGATTTTTTCCAATAGGGTCTTTACGTTGTTGATATTGCACTCCGTCTCGGAGGAACAGCAGACGGGGTGGCGCTATTGAATAAATAGTGCAGTGCCCGACACTGCCCCATTGACTGGCACCTTCAAACTTAATACGTAGCAATAGAGATGACAAACAGGGTGTCAATTATTGGAATTAAATTATCAAGCATGGGGACGTTAAAAAGTAAAATACAAAACTGCAAATACTAAATATATATACAAAAAAAACTAACCTAAGATTAGATTTATTATCATTATTTCTTTTAAAGCATTTTGCAGCAATTTCAGACTACATATTACCAAATTTATTCCAGATTTTATTAACTCTTCACACCGCAGAAATAGATAGTTAAAATTGGTTAAAATTTATTTACGTACGCAAGGTCTTAACAATAAACCCAGGGTAAAATCATTTCAATTTTTAATGTAGTTAAATGGAATAATATATTCAAGAAGGTGTGATTTTTTACTAAGATAATTTGTAGTAACGGAGTTTTATTTTTTATTCAAGTGTTTTTGCAAAGTTAATTAGCATTCGTTCTCACCCTAAAATAGCAGCTAGGCCATTTAAAGCCTCGGCAAAAATACTATTTTATAATCAAATTGTACCGGATGACCCCACAATAATAGTATTATATAGACTTAACATAAGACTTAGAATACCTACCTAGCTTATAAGCTAATAAAAAGTTAATTTGTTCAATAATTTTATTTCATACCTTTCTATCTTATCCCGATAGACAGATATGAAATCATTCGTTTGACTAAAGAGTCAAAAAGATAAGATTCGTATGTACGAATCAATATCAGATGTATAAAGCCCATAAGGCAATAAATTACATAATAAACTTATGTATACAAACTTTGCATAGGAATTGCGCAACATTTCGCAACTATTCAATAAAATTGCACGAGACAGGTAATTTTCCATGAAAACCTAATATGTTGCATAATAATTGTTAATTATAATTCTGAGAAATAATAAAATTACCCCCTCCCTAACCAATATACGGCTCGAGTATAAAAGCCAAAGCTAATTCTGTTGACGATAACCCCACTATGTGTGCCGTACGAACGAGCACACAAATATAGAATTAGCCCTGCTACTAGTCAGTCATCGGTAATACTTACTAATCAGTAGTCGATAATACTTACTAAAGAACATGTTATCATACAGAAACAGTCGTCAACTCAATTAGCTTCAGTCAGATAGATATCACATATAGTTACAATAGAAAGCCGAAGTATTGGTTTAGGAATGGGATTTCGATACAAACTGTGACTTCTTATTCTCCACTTCACCTATCCTGCTCTTAAAGCACATCGAAGGGGTTCAGACTGCTTTTACAGTCCTCAGTCTGCACATAAATCACCTCATCATCACTAAGAAAAGCAGTTTCTTTGATTGATGATCCATTTTGTACCAGTCACAAACGTATACGGACTCTCCAATTTCAGTACTCTGAAATATAAAACCCGTTTTATTGTAAGTAGTTAATGCAACAGATGCATGCCATAATGAAGGGCCTTAAAACACGAGTGTGGTTTTATAAAACAAGGCAAAGGAGAGTTTCCTTATAAGGTCACAGAAGTATTTTAAGACTTAAATATGTACAGTTGCGGACTCTAGTTAATCTACAATCGTATATGAAAGCCTCTTTCTTGTCTTTCATGTTAAATAATGGAGCTTGACTCAACACATGTATACCAGGAGACAACCGGTTATAAGAATGTTTAGTTTAGTATTGAAAAGCTGGGCGTTACGTACGGTTTTTGAACAATTAAACATAATAACGTACTTCATTGGAGTAATTTATTAAACTAAGGTACATTATTATGTACTTCGTACCGCTCTTATTAAGTTTTCCCCGAAAACACTCATCACGAATAGTTGAAACAGAACCGAAAATATGAACAACATGCAGCCAGGAACATTACTCCAGTCACCTATCTGTAATGGGAATAAAAGCAAGCAATTAGAATACTTAAAACAAATAGCACTAAAAGCAATTTTTGTTGTATTTGTAATTGTCAGGGTAAGGTCTGTATGTAAGAAAATATACTTACTAATAATGGCATGGAAAAGTGAAAATTTTTGGGTTCGAAAATCTCCGAAAAACTCAGCGAGTGGCTGAGATAAAAGATTTTTTTATGTCATGAGTGGCAAACGGGCAGACGAACCTGATGGAAAGTGTTCATCGTCGCCCATGGATATGTGCAACACCAGAGGAATCACCCATACATTGCCAAACTTTTAACTCGCTTTTTGAATGGCGCTCTGAAAAGACTTCAGGAGGAAGGTTATTCCACAACTTGCAAGAACGTGTTAAAAATGAGCGTGATTGCCTTTTTTTTTTGGGATGCCAAGCATCCAGATAGTGGGAACGTGCTTTGTTTCTGAGGCGGGAGGTGCGATGATAGAAACGTGACGGTGGCACCAACACAAAAAGTTCTTCAGAACATTCCCCATTGTCTAAAGGGTTAACAAATACAGAGAGCCAACATTATCTCTTGGTATACAAAGCGGGGAAGACTCTGAAATACTTCGGAAGGATATAGACAGAGTGGTCCACTCCACAGGAGCAAATACAATATTTTGCAGTTTAACACCTCGAAGTGTATGATAATCACCTTCTCGTGAAAGATCTGAGTGTCCTAACGTTTTAAAGTCACGTAACAAATATTTGCAAAAAAGCATTTCGGAACCTCGGCTTTGTGCTTAGGATTGCAAAAGGATACACAAATATGAAGGCTAGCCCCGGATCTAAGGGGGGCAAACCGCAGCACTTGCCCTGGGCGAAAGTTTCATGGGGGCGCTAAATGCTTGAGACAAAAATTCGAAATATCGTAGGTTTTTCCTACAATCTGATAGGTTTTCGTCCCAAAAAATGCTACTCATTGCCACTTTTAACAGTTTTTCCCAAACACTGGAGGACGGGGGCGCCACCATCAAGGTTTTGCCCCGGTTTGAAAAAATTGTAGATCCGGGGCTGATGCAGGCGATATATGCGTTGTACAATGCTTTTGCAGCTGCAGCGGGAATCGAATGCCGAAATATGGGCTCCGCCTGAAGCAAAGTATAGTCCCGTGATAGAGCGGATACGGAATAAATTTAAACGGTATATGTACATGAGGCAATATGGTGTTTATCCTTTTTATCCGCTGGTGTATCCCACATTGTTTATTTTAAGTAGGCATGGTCGGATTTGAGAAGCTGAAAGTCCGAAGAAAACTCGCACTCGTTACATATATCTCTAAAGTGATAAGAGAAAAGATATGTAATCCGGATGTACTGGGTGCGGTGTTTTTGCTATATTTCGTTTATTTTATAAACTGGAGCCATATAAACTAATAACAGACCCAGATATTACCTCATGTCATTGTACATATATGCAAAGGTTCGTTACAATCCAACACGTAGTTTTAAAATGAGAACGAAACTCCGTTTGTATGGAAGGTGATATTCGGCCGAGCTTGCCGGGGACTCTTATTTTCTCATGTTTTAGAGATATTTTAATGTGTTGTTTTTTTGCTACCTACAATATCGCATTGGGTTTAACCTGTAATAATAATTGTATGTGTAAAAAATAAATAAGTTAATACATCTCTCCAGAAGTTAAGTGGTTCTAGGCTGTCTGTCAGTTAGGGATCGTCGACAATACGAACTGCCCGGCGTTGGTTGGAGTCCAAGGGGAGAAGTTGATATAAGGCATATCCTTAAAAAATATATTTAATTACATGGTCCATACATTGAAGAGAACTTTAGGCCTCATTTTCTTCCAAAGTTCACCCGTGCGAAGCCGGGGTAACTAAATAAATAAATATTACGGGACAATTTTACACAAATCGAACTAATCCTATGGCAAACTCAATAAGGCTCGTGTTATGGATACTAGACGACGATATATTTAATTAATATATTACTTTAATACATAGAAAACAGATCAATGGATTATAGTTCCTTTTCTGTTCCGCGAACTTCTGTCTTGGTTAGATGTGACAATAAATTGTGCTCACATGCGCATATTTTCATGCAGTTACCATAAAATATATATATATATATATATATATATATATATATATACATATATATATATATATATATATATATATATATATATACATATATATATATATATATATATATATATATATATATATACGCATGCAAATACAACAAACCAACACGAAACAGTATAATCCTCGACACGTGTTTCGCCTCTCTACGAGACATCATCAGGAGATGCAGGACCCGAGAAATGAGTTGTCCAAAACGGTCGGCCCTATTTATACCCTGAATAGGATTTCTAGAAAGAGATGGAAAAACACGTAACAAAGGTGATGACGTAACATTAAGTTGTTCATTAATGATCAAACCTCTATTGCTGTACCTGACTATCTCCAACTATTCAAGCACACTAAGACGTAATCCTTTTCCACAAACATGTAAGGTGTTAAAAGAATGATTGTCTGACAAGGAATGGCTGTTTTCTAATAAATGTTTTGCGAAATTGGATTTTTCCGGGTGGTTATGTCTATAAGAAGAGACATGTTCTTTATAACTAGTGTTGAAACTACGACCCGTTTGTCCCAAATACACCTTGTCACAACTATCACATGTAAGTTTATAAACGCCTGACTTCTTGCCACCTTCTACTTCATCCTTTCCATTGCAAAGTCTGGAGTGCAAAGTGTTATTTGTTTTAAAGGCCACGTTAATATCATAAGATCGTAATATTTTATAAATTTTATCCGATAAAGGACCAACATAAGTTATGCTTGCTTTATATTTCTTAATCCGGTCAAAAGAACGTGCAGCATACAGTAAATTGTTAACCGTCCGTATTTCTTTCTTTCTGATGATGCCAACCACAAGAGACTTACTATATCCATTTGAAACTGCTAAATGATAAATTTTATTCAATTCCATCTGGAAATTTGCATCAGAAAGAGGGACTGTCCACTCTAACGTGCATAGGTTGTTGACAGTCCCTCTTTCTGATGCAAATTTCCAGATGGAATTGAAAATGATAAATGACAAATTTTATTAAATTCCATCTGGAAATTTGCATCAGAAAGAGGGGCTTTCCACTCTAACAGCCTCTTCTTCTTCGCACATATTGCTGGGCTCTTTGAAGGCACTTTCATTCTACTCTAATACACATATTATATAGGTACGATACATATATCACACTTGTTGCCAGTGAAGTCTTGTTGTGTGTGCTTTATGGAGTAAACGAGTTTTCTCTTTTTCTTTCTAAACAGAAAGAACCGCGCCATAATACCTACGAGTATACTTACCATTCTAGTCGTCCATCTTGGATGGGCGACATGAATCAGTGTTGATGAACTCATTATTTTAATATTTTTAGTATAAACCGTACCTTGGTTTTAAAACCTTGACGCTGGAAAAAATGACGTATTGGACAGTAGCCATTAAACTAAAAACTGAACTGAGTATACTTACAATGCCAGGGGAGAGTACTGAGTATTTTGTACATCTTGCAACAAAAACTTTAAAAGGAGGTAAATTCGACTGTGCAAGCCACATTGGCAATAGGAAACTTGGACAATGCCCGTGGATGTCATGGGGCCAGGATCGCCGCTAACTGTTACCTCAAGGAGGAATATATATATAAAAAATTATGCGTACATCAAATTTAATGTTCGCATTGTATTATTATTTCACCAACGCCTGCGCCCCGCGTTGAATATGGCAGTATACGATCTGATATAATCGTCGCAGTGATATTTATGTAGGCGCAAACAAACGATTTCTTGATATTTGGGTGGTTCTAAAAACATTTCAATCGCTATCAGTTTTCTGCCACATGTATATTGAATAAATAAGCCACAATAATCGTAACATTTAAATAATATGAATTTCAGCAAGTTTTTCCTTCGGATGCCTCGTCCTGGCACAGTACTTGTATCATCATCATCATCATCATCATCATCGTCATCATCATCATCATCATCATTTCAGCCGTAGGACGTCCACTACTGGACACAGGCCTCCTCAATAGATTTCCACATGGGCCGGATAGAGGCGACCCGCATCCAGCGATTAACAACCCTAATTAGGTCGTCGGACCACCTTGCGGGTAGCCACGCTGTGCGTGCCGGTACGCGGTCGCCACTCGAGAACCTTGCTGCCCCCAACGGCCGTCGGTTCTTCGAACTATGTGCCCTGCCCATTGCCACTTCAGTTTGCTTTACGTTTACTTGTATATCGCTTACTAAATACTGATGTGGTTCATTTCTTAAAAATATGGATCAAGAAACTGAGATCGGTTGAAACGATGGTAATATTTCTGATTCCAAGAGAGGGGCCAAAAATTAAGTATATCTCGAGACTGGTTTCTTGGCGTCTGATAAGATGGTGTGTAGTTGTTCTAAATTGTACTATTCAATATTTTACCCAAACAAATAGCTCAGCAGCTTGATATTGCTAACCATGAATTCATTATGGTAGGTCAACCACAAAAAAATTACATTTGCGTACAGTACGTACGTAGTATGCACAAAAAAAGATGCCTAACAATCAAATCAGATTATCATGACAATTAAATATCCCATACAGACTGCTGGAATTGGGAACGTAAAGATCCCCAGAGGGGTTTATTTATTTTTTCCCCATATTATAAGTCATGTGAACTCAGAATCTGCACATAAATGTCTTATTTTTATATCGAATTGTTAATGGATGTTTTTTTTTAAAACACGACGTAACATTTCTACATGTCCCTCGTATGACATTTTTACTTTGGTCTACATAGATAAGTAGGAAATATTAAAAAGTTAGGCAATGACATGTTTTTCGTTTATTTTTTCTTACCAAAGAGACTGAGACTTGTCTGCTGAAAATTGAAAAATGCTCCACGGAAAAAAATGTTGCAAATAAAGTTAAAGCGTGAAGTATTAATATTGTGGAGTGAACAGGGTAACGAACAGTTTTCATCTATTCTATGTGTAGCATCTTTATCGTCGCGCCTTAATGAACGACTCAGGATAATTTCGAGTGATTTTACCAATAAATTGAAACCAAGCGCGCATATTTCTACAGATCCCACGAGGACGTTGAAAAAATTTGGCAAAGTGAAGATTGCTTCCAAGTCATCAGCTAATCTGAAAACATTTAAAATCATATAGATATTGATTGCCAGCCAATTTCAAAGAAAAAAGAACTAGCGACGCAGCAGCCGTGTGTATTATACGAACTATTTCGAGCTACTTTTGAACCCTTCACAACTCGAAACTTATTCAACCTACATAAAGATGAAATTTGGTAGATCTATTAACACCCCTTAGTTCGTCTAGAATGCAAAATTTCATAAATATCCTCGTCCTGCCCAAGCATTCTCAGACAGACATCCCGTTTCTGCCTAATGTTCTTAATTAAGTACTATCGACAGCAAAATTGGATGGTCACTTTGCGGGCGATAATGGCTTGGCCGGTTGCAGGCTAACTTTGCAAAAATTAACTAGATGGCGTCGTTGTGACCAAAACTGAGGATCTTAATGACTTAATTAAATTTAATAGTCTTGTATTACTAAAATGTATGTTCTATATAATACGATTACTACTATTCATCAAATTGAAAAAAACTTACACTGAAATTACAACGACATCTATATTTAACAAGTCGTATACCCTTCTTTTTAACAAATTGTGTAATGTTGCCACGCTAGCTAGCCTATTTTCCTCCTAAAGCAATTGGCGATATTTCAAAGAAACTATCGTTACAAAATCTGTTGCCGCCATTTTATACAACGTAAGTATGAAGAATTTATCCACGAATTCACGGTTTTGAACTTATTCGAAAACCAGATCTTGAACCGATTCGGAACGGAACGGACAGTTATAAACAACTAGTGTGATTAATTGAATACCAAAATTTAATTACAGAAAATAAAAACTAAAGATTTAAATAAATAATGACAATAGGCGGGCATATAGTTAAAGAACAACTTATGTTTATTATTCCCGTCTTAAAATAGCATACGAGGACATGAGTATTGCAAGTGCGAACTATATGGATTTTACAAGAAATAATAAATAAATGAACTGGCTGTGATTAGGAATTAGAAAATAACTCGTTTTACTTCCTGCATTTATTTGTATAATTTTTTCAAACCAAATAATACCTACCTATGCTATGGCTATGGGCTATTAACCAAAACATAGGGTTGCTCTAAAAATATTATGTTACATGTTTTCATAATGAAAATACAAATTTTAGACATATATTTGTATGAAAATATTTAATGTTAAAACATTCAGAAATTTATAATTAACAATTTGAAACATGACTGAATTCATAGCTATGATAGGGATAGATCCATATTCAATCGTGTAGTGTTCATATTGTAGATAGTGCACGTTATTTGGACTCAGAATGAACACACTTTATTTTTAAGTTGTGTTGTTTTTTTGATAAACATATTTTTTTAACCTGATATGACATTTGTGCAGTTGTCTCGGCTGTATACATTTTAACTTTGGTCTATATAAATTATTAAAAAAAGTAAAGGTTTATTTGTAGAAAACCCCACTGAATAAGGAGTGTTTTTTATTATTATTACTATGAAGTTAGATAAATGAGTATGTGCGCAAAATTAACCTAAATTACTAATAGATATACAATAATAAAACAATAAAAAAATTCAACAAACTTTATTACTCACACAGTACTTATTTTTAAAATATAATTCAAGTGAAAAACAAAACAATTGAAATACTTTGTTGAGGAAAAAAATCATGAAAAAGATTGTATAATATAATAAACTGAATAACACAAAAGAAAGTTATTTATTGTCATAGTAGACACTTAAAAAAATTAACCATTATTTTCAATTTCAAACAATAAAAATAATGTAGTAGTGTACAATAGTTAAGAAGTTAGTAATGTAACTAATATATAGCTAATTATCACATTTGTATCTATAACTGCTCGCAAGCGCGGGAACGCATAAATTCTAAGAAATGTTGACACAGACCCCAACCACAAATACTATCCCAAATGGTAGCACAGTGTATCTCTATATTTCTGCGTTTTGGTCATCACATTCAAATTCAAAATACTTTTATTTATAGGTAATTTTATTATTACACCTAAAACATGTCAGTATTGAATATTCTGATGATGACAACGTTCAACGATAACACCCCACATACATTTTCTATGGAATTTAAGTCAGGTGATCTAGTAGGCCACGATATGACATTCATATTATTGTGCTGGTAAAACCACTCACACACAATTTGCGAACGATGTATGGGACCGGACAGTTATCTCAGTTATCTTAATAAACGTAGTTATTGATAATTTTTCCTCTGTAACACGGTTTCTTCCAGCACATTGTAATAGTCAGCACAGCACTCTTCCCCCGACTCGCCACTCGGACCAGTTCTCCCGGATCAGCACTCATCCAACCCACATATTCACTGTAATACGACCGGACTGCACATATAAAATGTTTTTTTCACCTGTAAACATGACATTGCTCCAATCGTCATTTAAGAGTTCCCGGGCGGACTAAAATATTTCTTCTTTGTGATGTGGTGTGAGTAAAAGTTTAATCGCATGCCTAGGATGCTGCAATCGCTCACTATGAAGGACACGGCGAATAGTGTCCACTTTTGTGTCATATAAACGGGCGTAGGTAATGACTAACGACGCTGCTGTGCGTTAATCAGCCGTGGTCAATAGTTCTTTGGCGGTGCAATAATGACCCTTCTTCTCCTAATCGTTGCACCCATAAAACAACCGTTTTTCTCTGCAACAATATTTAGAAATATGGTATAATACAGATATCGTTTAAATATATTTATTATATTTGTATTGTATATAAAACAATACTTACATTTACACCGGTTTCTTTGGCAATTTCTGCCATATTTTTGCCTTCATTATGCAAGGCATTATCTGTGACCTTTTCACTAAATCGATGTTGTAATTAAATTTGATAAGTAATAAAAAGCAATCAAACGGGAATGGCTATTGCTAGCGGACGAGCTGTTTCTTTGCAATAAAAACTAGAACGCTATATGTTTCAAGTCTACCCTCTAAGTATGAGTGTAAACCAATAAGTAATTGTTGCACTCTTCAACAACGAATACTAAGTGAATTTATTATTTGTTATTAATATTCGTGTAAAATTACAATTACTTATTGATAAACCTAAAAAAATAATCAATAAAAAAATATTCATACTGAACGCATTACTTGAATTTCTTGTAAACTTACGTCATTCTGAATATGGTAATAAATTTTATTAACCCTCACCAAGTCTCAATGGCTGAGGGGTTGAATGCAGCTGTTTAAAACGTCTTAGGGGCCCAGAGTTCGAGTCCTGGCAACAGTTATAGGAAAGATAGTGTTTTTGGATTTTGCGTAAATCATCATCGGTAGTAGATTAATATGATTCGAATTTAGACTGTCCTTAGAAACAATTAATAAATAATCGAAGATACATTCTATAATTTCTGGATTTGGACAACACCGAAAATAAACAAACTGACTCCGCTTACCAACGGTATAAAATATTTTTACTTTAATGGATGTTACCAGCGCCATCTATTGGAATCTCATGAAACTAATGAAGTATATAGCTCGTAGCATGGGTACAGAGGCCTCAATCTTTCAAGCGGAAGTTTTTGCCATAAATAAATGTGCGGAGATAAACCTTGACAAGAACCTAAGACACCATCAAATTTACATCAACTCGGACAGTCAAGCTGCCCTGTTTGCACTAGAATCCCTAGAGACTAACTCGAGGCTAGTGCAAACCTGCAAAAATAACCTAAATGCCCTGGCTAATTCCAATAAAGTTATACTTAGATGGGTACCAGGACACTCCGACATTGACGGAAACGAACGAGCAGACAAACTCGCCAATAAGGGCGCGGACTTGCCCCAAGTCGGAGAACCCTTTTGTGGGATCACAAGACGAAAGGTATACGTTCTGCTCAACGACTTATATAGATCTAAGGCAATCGAGGAATGGAGGCTCGTAAAAGGACAAAATCACTCGAAAACCGGGAACCTTAAGGGATTCAAGCAAAAGTTGTCGAAAGAGATACTACAGCTCATAAGACCAAAAACCTGCGCAATAACAAGAATCCTGACAGGTCACTGCAAACTAAATAAGCACCTGTTTCAAATGGGTATGAAACAGGACGCAGTATGCAGATTCTGCCAAGAGACAGAGGAGACTGCAATGCATATCCTCTGCTCCTGTGGACCACTCATGAGGAAAATAAGTATCTACCTAGGGCAACATGTCGTGCCCCCGGAAGAGATACAACATTTCACTGCCCAAAGAATTTGAGAATTCCTAGACTCAACGGGCCTCAGTAGTGAACTCTAATAAAGGGCTGCCACAATAAATCAAATCTGGTCGAGGCGGCATACAGAAGGCCCACAAATAAACAATAATAATAATAGCTCGTAGCGTAAGCGTCTCGACTTGCTTCAAGACAATCGCGTATAACAATGACCATCCACTTATGCAGCCCATGGTACAATTTAATTTATATGGGTTCTGCTGTTAGGCATATAATTTCTTACTGAATTTGCGGTGTCAAAGGTGATTTTTTAAATTAGTTTTTGGTTACAAAGGGTATGTATTTAATATACTCAGCTAGTTTTGAAGTCCATATCTTTTGTTCTTTATTAAGAACACTGGGCATAATTGCCTAAATAGGATATTATTTATTTGGCATTCATTAACAACATTGGGCATAAACTTTTTGATTATTATGCACTTTTTACTTAGCAGTTGCGTGAAACTAAATTAAACAGACACATTTAATCGTATTTTAATAGTGAAAAAGGTCAAGATCAATGAAAATAACAACTGACTTCTAAAAAAATGTTATACAAATCCTCTTTATTAACAATAAAACTTAAAAATTGCGTTTATAGTAGTTAATGAAATCAAAACCACGATAAGTTTAATCAAATTAATCGGTCTTCACTTCCGAGTATACTGTTATCCCGAGAAATATAGGCGCGGTCGGTTTATGAGGCGTAACTCGTACTATGATCCGCATAACATTGAATGCAACTGATTTGCAGCATATCATTGATATGCAGAAGGAAGAGTGTGGGCGATAGCACGCAGCCTGGAGGGACACCAGCATTCACAAACGTAGATTCACAGCACGCACTGTTCACCACGACCTCTATCCATATCTGTGTGCTAGAAAGCTACTGACTCATTTGCATAATTTCTCAGGAAGCCCATAAAATAGAAGCTTCGAAAGAAGTGTTTTGTGCCTAAACCGTTCAAAAGCCTTCGCCATGTAAAAGCTAACCACTAATGCTTCAATCTTAGTCTCGATCGTCTGTGGCCAACGATGTGTCAGGTAAACCAGAAGATCACCAGCTGAGCGGCCTCGTCATATAGTGGATCTTCATTATCATCAGACGGAATAAAATCACCAATATCTGACTCTCCCATACATATTCGATCTCTCCATCAACCAGTACTATAAAATAAAAATAGTTGTCAGTTCTGCCCAATGTTCTCCATAAATCACACATTTCAATAAGTTGCCTTGAAAAATCCAAATAATGTCAAATTACAAAAATAAACTATTATTTATAAATAACAACTAAAACAATTTAACGGATTATATCGCGTATATTATCTCATTTTAGTTCCCGACGTTTGGGAAGCTTTTCAGCTTTCCATGGTCACGGGTGGACTGAGAAAAGATGTATTTTCCTCTGTCAAAATTACAATTTGTGCAAACTACCCATTTTTGAAAAAACAAATTAAGGTGTGAAACACTAGATCTAGGTAAAAAATAGTAAAGGTATCATCTACGTATCTTTTAAAGATCCTCGGCTTGACATACTGTGTATAGGAAACCTACGCATACAGATAGTTATTTGAATGGCAAATCTCACCACCATCCCAGTCAACTTGCTACAGTGGGTAAATCTTTGTTTCAGAGAGCCAGCGGTATCTGCGACGATCAACGTCTGACTGCTGAGTTGCAGAATGTCAAACGTGCGCTTCGAGCCAACGAGCTCCAGATACCACGTTCCAAGCAGAAACCCAGTGTGAAAAATCCAACAGTCAAGCGTAAACCTGCCATATTACCATATGTGAAAGGGGTCACAGACAAGATCGGAATCATCTTGAAGCGTGCTTCTATAAAAACATATTTCAAGCCGTTGAAAAAGGTGTCTCAATACCTTAGACCCGTGAAGACTAGCACCCCTTTGCAGAGTGCAGGCATTTATAAGCTGGACTGCGAGTGTGGTCTTTCATACATTGGTCAAACGGAACGCAGTGTATCAACCCGGGTGAAGGAGCACATAGCCAGATGTCAAGCACCGTTGGTGTAATAGGTCTGAACCACTCAATTAAGTTTAATAAACCTTCTATCCTTGTCAAAGAAAAAATATATTTTCCCAGAATGCTTCGCGAGGCTATTAAGATTAAAAAGCATCCTAATTTCAATAAAGAAGATGGATTGTCGCTACCACGAGCTTGGGATCCAGTAATACATCTCATCAAGGAACAAGCGAGACACAGGACTGCAAAACCTTAATTTCCGAACGGTGTAAAATATCTTAATTGTTTAAAAAGTAGTTTAATAGTCTCTGTTTTTTAAATATTATAATTAGTAATGAGGTTGCCTGGGAGTTTTTCTTTGCAGCGTTTCTTTTCTCCCCAGTACGCCTCGTTTGTGTAATGCTGCTTGGTAAATTATTTAAAAAAAATAATTAAGCCCTTCTGGCACATGTGTAACTGTCTTTACAGCTTAGGCCCATCTGGCGTGTATGTACATCTTTATTTGTTTTTTCAAAAATGGGTAGTTTGCACAAATTGTAATTTTGACAGAGGAAAATACATCTTTTCTCAGTCCACCCGTGACCATGGAAAGCTGAAAAGCTGCCGAAACGACGGGAACTAAAATGAGATAATATACGCGATATAATCCGTTATATTGTTTTATTTCAATGAGTAATAATCGCGGAAACAGAAGAAAATATTAAATAAGAACTATTCAGATTTATATTACTTAGATATTCATTAAAAACTCATGGAAGATGACAATGATAAATATGGATGAAACTTTCCTCTTTTGCCAAAATGCGACATTCTTGACACGTGGCGTGATACTGATCGGCGAGTTCAAGCAATTTCTATGCAAGGCCTTGACAAAATATTGGCTAATATTCCAACCAATCAGAAACAAGTAAATGAAATCGCAAATCACGACAATGTTAGTCGCTAGGCGGTAAAGTTGAATATGTGATTTATTGAGAACATTGGGCAGAATCCTGAAGTATAAATAAAAAAACCTCGGGCAGGAACGACCAAATCCAATGTGTTATTTATTGAGAATATTGGGCAGGACGAGGATATAGCTCATACAGTTATTTATACATAAACGTTTAAAAAAGAGCATTTTTATGACTGACCGACTCGATCGAACTGACTTAGGTATCGATCAAATACTTAACCTACTTGACTTAATGATATCTCAAAAGCTGCCATTTCTGGTACTATATTGTTAACAGTAAAACCAATATATTGTCGCTTAATGCATTTTGGGTCTTAATTTGGCAGTTTTCTATTCAGTGCGTTACAATAGCAAACTGTTGTATATATAAAAAAACGGCCAAGTTAGGACTTAATATATGCATTAAGCGGCATTAAAATTTTATTACTGTTAACAATATAATACCATAATCGACGCCTTTTTAGAGATTTCACTACTTTTGATGGAACATGAGAACTTCGCTAATTGTTCACATTTATGTTTTAGTGGGTACAACTTTCATAAATTATTTGACATAATGGCACTTGATCGTACATTAGTTACAGTTAATTATATTATCTCGAGAAACTCGTACTAGGATGTGTTGATGCTCATCTCTCTAGTACCTTCCAGGAAGTGAGCGTAACACGAAGTCCGAAGCGTTAAGGTAATAATATCATATAATGTCATGATTCATACGTTAAAGTATAATATCATGATGTAGCGATATGGTATAAAATATTTTCTTACTCAAGTGCAGTTAGGTGCCTTTTCACAATACTGACTAAGGTGTCGTATGTTGGTCGTTCCAGACTTTTTATTTCGTCACTGAGAACAACGAAGATGTTACACACATACGAAGTCAATGTGAAGTATAGTGCGTCCACGGTGGTGAAGAATAATACGCATATAAAACCTGAAATAAATTTCACACTCTTATTTGATTAGCATTAGGGTGCCTTTCCACTAGAGCTAAGTTACGCAGCTAAGCGGTGTGCGGGGAAAAAGCCACCAATAGGAGTACTTAGCATCGCTCAGTGCAGTTTGTTATTGATGGACTTTTTCCTCGCACACCGCATAGCTGCGTAACTTAGCCTAGAAACCTAAGTGTTAGAGTATTATACAGTCCTTATAATATTGAAACTGGCTGTATTATGGCCGTACATGCTCTTATATAAAATATAATATAGAAGCTTGTGTGCTACTTGGGGAGGCACCCTTAGAGCCCGAGCACGACAACGCGCGACCAGCGGCGTGGCAATCGAATTCCTAATACATTGCCTGTGATGCTATCTAACTGCTGTGCGGTGAGCGCGTTGACCGCGCAGTGAAGAGATAATATAATCTTTTTATCGCTTTTTTAACAAAATATCAAATTACCGTAAAAACGATTACAATAAATGAAAATAAGATTAAAATCGGCTAAGAAACACGCATGATATATTTTAAACTCCTAATTAGACAGCGGTTTGACAGATACGTCCGACATAAACTGTTACGTCATAGTGTACTATAAACCATATAAACTCCATATTAAATTCTGTTTTGCTAGAGAGAGATAGCGTGAAATGCTTCATGGCTTTTACATTTTCTACTGCTGCTACGTTACATGGTCTACTGTTTGTTTCACGAATGAGCTTTTAATAAAGCAAAAATAAAACATCATGCATATTCCATATTCACTCAAGCGGACGCGCCCCTTAGTTGTACATTATCGTAGCCGGACCATTATGGTGACCTAAAGAAAATACCAAGTTTTTGAAAAATTTTGAACAAAATTGAACAAGGTCGTTTCAAGGTTTTTAATAACTAACATTAAAATTAACATTAAATTAATAAGAGCTTGAATAGAGTTGCTATAATTGTAAAGGTGCGATTTCATCAGCGATAGGCTCCTATATAAGGAAAGAAATGTTAACTTCGTCTTTCTGGTTAATAAATGGATTAAACTAAATAAGATATTACAAAATTCGAATAATATATGTAATGCTACTTTTAAGAACAAAATAATGTCTATATCTAGCAGAAGCGTGGCGTTAGGAAACATGCAAGGCAAGCCGAAGCGTATTAATTTACTCATATTTAAAGAATAAGGTGATTATATAAGCTTCTTCTTAACAACACGATGGCAATCGACTTATATGGACACCACGCCACTGCTATTTAGCAAAATATCCTATTTACAATATTTAAGGTAGGTACTTTCCCCTTCACATCGCATATCCGTGGCACACCTAAATATGTATATCGAGTTTTGCTATTCTTCTATTAAGTGACATGTCATTTTCACTTTCTAAGCAATTTCGTAACGATTACATCAAATTGTAAGCCCCCCCTTCATGATCGCCGATCAACGACGAGCAGGAGGGACGCAGCAATACGTTAAGGTGCGTCCGCATTTGTATCATTGGCCCGTATCAGATCGTCGTCGCGTGGTATGATCGCGTGTCACAATCACGCGTTTGGACGTTGCGCCGATCGGATCGCTCGAAATCCATTTTGCTACGCGTATCACACAGTTATATCGGACGAGTACGGCATGATCAGCGCGCCGACAGTAAGCGTCCAAGCAGCGCGATACGCAGTCATGCCACGGCACGGTGATCGGATACGAGCAAATGATACAAGTGTGGACGCACCTTTAGAATGAGATGGAAATATACTGTGCTCTTTCTAAACTATAACCGCGTCCCACCTGCTCGCAGATGATCGGTGGGGGCCATAAAAATACTTAATTAAAGGAGTCATGACACATGTCATTTGTCTTGTGAAATTCGGAATTGTAATTGTCTTACCACTGATTATTGAATGCACATAAACAAGCGTCCATGTAGTCCATCTTGTAGTAGAAAAGGGCACGACGATAGCATACGGCAAGTTAAAAATCTCCTCCTTTGTCGTTATGTAATGATACAAAATGTAGAGTGGAGTCGAAAAATTATACACCGAAATCAATACCGCGTTCAGGACAAAATAATACTTGATGAGAGTTTGCAACAGACTTATATCATGTTTCACAATATCTGTTTGCTTCTGGTCATTCAAGATTACTGCACTTAGTTTTTCCAGTTTTTCAGCCAAAGAGAAGACTGTCACCCTTTTCATGGCTACAGGAACTATTTTCAGAATTGACAGAATCCCAACGCAAAGACACGGTGCTAGGCCAGTTAGTTCTAGAAAGTTTTCCGGCGCCATTTTGGCAACAAAAAAGGATGCTTCCTCGACAAGTATCAGGGTAAGTGACATAGCCATAAGATAAAATTTTAGAGAAATTCTTCTTTCGTCTTCCGGAACCCCCATCAGTGAAAAGTTGGTTCGGATTTGCCTGAACACGGATTGGAAAGTTGGTGTGCTCATGATGATAAGTCCTTCCTTGGTAGTAATAGTAAGACTTCTAGTTGTTGCGATCATTTCTTCCTATTTAAGTGCAGATTAGGGTTGTCCAAAGATTATAAGTCGTTTGTTTTAGGTACATTTTATTCACACTCTTAACGCCGAAAAGCAAAGTATTAGTAAATAAAAATAAGCAGTTTAATTTATTTACCAACTCGCGTGCAACATTTATCGCGTACATACGTACTACGAAAGTGATTCAATTTTAATATGCATTAATTTATAGCTAGTGCTTAGTAAATATAAAACAAAAACATTTTTCATTTATTTTGTGGTGAATAAAGTCTACGAAGAATCGTGAAATATGACCAGGAAGTACTGATGATCTGAAAAAACAAACATTTGTTACTATAAAATAAAATAAATATTACAGGACAATTTTACACAAATCGAACTAGTCCCATAGTAAGCTCATTATTATGTTCCATAAAAACAGTATACTTACATATGATAAAGAAGGAGTGATGGGACTTAAAATTTAATTAAACCCATAAACCAGTTTAGTAGAAGGATGAAGTCGGAAGCCATATCCTTATATGATACTAGTAATATTATTGAAAATCGTCGTCGGGTGATAGTAACTGGAATGTTTTTTTCCTAGACTTTAGAAATTTGATCAAATCGCTAAACTAATTTAGATTAGAAAAGTTGGATGACTTTATTAAATCCCTGAACTGATTTGATAGCCAGATGAACGTCTGAAGAAGGTTGCCGTTGCAGTGCGTGTTAGGGACTCGCCTCGATAGTGCGTTTTTCATTCCATAACTATATACTGCCTTATGTGCGTATCGCGTTTGTACGCGATACAAATGAGTGTAGAAGGCGCGTTTAAAAATCGCGTGCTGTTAAAATGGTAGTTTGTCCTTTAAATTTCAGGTAGTATAAAAGAAGCACTTTACTCACCGTAGTAAAACCTTCGAGGCAAATAACAGAATATTTAAACGCAGTCAAACGTTTGGGTAGCTGAGATCTGAAAACGAAAATGAAGAAGTACAGTAAAAATATCTAACCTGCTACTAAAAAATACTTGGCCAAGTACTACCTGAACACATAACACTGAAGATGATAATAATGCTATCAGAATAATATACTTTATAACACGCTTCTATTATATACACCTGTAACTAACTAGGTAACTCACTATGTAAACATTCTTGCATGTTAAATTTGACGCATTTCCCGGTTTTAGATTAAACTAAAATGTTGTATACCTACTTATGTAAGTTCGGTGGCAAAGCAATATAATGATACCATCGAACTGATCTAATGATGGAGTCGGATGGTGGTCACAGGAATTTTGTAATAAAATAACGCAATCCTACCAAGTTTATGGTTGGGAATGTTCAAAGAAAAGTACAGTTGTCAATGAAAGCGTGTCATGAAAATTATTTTTCACTTCTCCTGTTCAAAAAGTACGTCATTATTAGCTTTGCGAAGCGAGACTAGAACAATACATTTAGCCCCTAGGGTTTAATAGAAAGCCATATAATCCCATTCAAATTTGTATGACACTGAAAAAAAAACTTGCGGCCAGCTACATACTCCTTACGAATAATTAAAAACAAACAAACCAACCTGATTAGATTGGCAAAACTTTCTAATAGAATTGCTCAAACTGTACTTTTAGTTTTTTATGAAATATACAATTTTAATGTTAAGATTTTTTTCTTTTCTCGCAGTTGAAGTGAAAAGCAGAGACTTTAACACGTGGCTAGAAGCCATTATGACACTCAGACATATTTTTCCTTACTCACTCGTGTCATAATGGCTTATTTTAGCCCCTTGTCAAAGAATGTACTATTTTTGACAGAAACTTAAAAAAATATATTATTACATTAGTAAAATAAAAAACAGGTGAGTGCGAGGAAGACTCGCGCATTAAGGATTCCGTACCTGTACCGCTGTACGCAATAAAACGCTGAAAAAACACTTTCCCTACTGAGGTCTGTACTGTAGGAATGTACTGCGTACATTTTAGTTTCGAAAATTTCTGTTTATAAGGAACAGAATTTAGACCGAAACATAAAAAATGCATTCAATTTTTTTATTATTTAAATTTTTGTGCAACACTACCAAATCTTAGTGGCAAGTACCAAGGTCAAATTACCTAATCATCAATATCAGAAGAAGTTTCTTCGATCTTTGATTCATGTTATACCAGTCGCAAAGAAAAGCTGACTCACCGACTCTAGAACTCTGAAATATATTATAATAATGAGTTGTACATTTGAAAGTATGAATGTTTTATATTTAACTAAGTAATGCATAGCGTTATATACCGCTCTTATTAGTTTTTCTCCAAAAACACTCATAACAAATAGTTGGAATAGAACAGAAAGGATGAACAATACGCTGCCAGGAACATTCCTCCAGTCACCTATCTGAAAAGCGAAAATAAAAAGGAGTAAGAATAAGATACTATATATATTAAGAACTAAACCTTACTGAAAACAAAGAAAACGTGTAGACATCTGAAATTATGAAGTAGTGACTAAGACAGTAAAAGTTATGCTAAAATGGTCTCATTGAAAGTAATAATCATAAAGATATAAGAAGATTCACTAAAAATCTATAATTCACGAGTTTTACCGGGAAAGACGAACGATCTTAGATCAAATAGAAGACGTTCTACGGCGAGGTCAAGAGTAAGTACTCTAAATGTATGATAAATTTAACAAGTGTTGCTGAAGCGATAGAAGTATACAAGTATATAGGAAAAAGTATCTCTGCTCACCCCTTTGGGATAGAAGCGTGAAATTATTGTATGTTATGTCAAATGATCTCACCAGTAAATTAAAACCGAGGACGCATATTTCTATAGACCCCACGAGGACATTGAAGAAATTAGGTAATGTAAAAATTTCTTCCAAATCGTCCGCTAATCTGAAAATATTCATATAAATCTTGATCAAGTTCACCACAACTATCAAGGTAATAAATTTATTTTTGAAAATATTAACACAATTGTAATAGAATTAAAATTAGCTTTGATTTCATCGAACAATAGTAAAATGATTAGGAGCATTGCTTGCTATTACTCTTTTGCCTTTTTTTAAATTTATTATGTGATTGGTAACTAAATGTTTAAATTTTTTTATGGTTCGTGATAAATTTTCTTTGATATGGTCAAATAATGAACTAATGTCGAGTTTCCGCCATTTCTTTGTATTTAAACTTATTATGACTTTAAATAAATATTTTACTTACCCAAGCAAATGTTGGTGCTTTTTCACTATAGTGATTAAGGTGTTATATGTTGGCTGTTTAAGATTTTTTATTTCGTCGCTGAGAACAACGAAGAAGCTACACACGTACGAAGTAAATGTCAAGTAAAGAGCGTCGACCGTGGTGAAATATAATACGCATATAAAACCTTAAAAAAATAACCATATATTTAGAAACACTGTTTTTTTACTGGAGATTTTTCTGTAACTTTTATAACATACTAGATTCAATTTTTTGTACAGCTGAGTGTCAAATTTAAGTAATAGTAAAATAAGTGTTCTCAGTTTAAAATTGAAAATGCTACAATATAATTTGCTCAAAAATACCAGTTGAATAATCACTGTTCTTTATGAAAAACGACCTCTAACAGTTTTTTCACATAATGGTATTTCAGAAAATTTAGTTATTCATATTTAAACTTATTCTTACCACTTAAGACTGAATGAATATAAACAATAGTCCATGTACTCCATCTTTCCGTGGAAAAAGGCACTATGATGGCATACGGCAATTTAAAAATCTCTTCCTTTGTCGTGAGGTAATGGTACAAAATGTAAAGCGGAGTGGAAAAATTATACACCGAAATCAGTACGCAGTTCAGTATAAAGTAATATTTGATGAGATTTTTTAATAAGCATATATCATGTCGTACAATTTCAGTTTGTTTAAGGTTATTCAAAATTTGCGTACTGAGTTTCTCCAATTTCTCGGCTAAAGAAAAGACTGAATCTTTTTTCAAGGCTACTGGTGCTATTTTTAAAATTGACAGGATACCAATGCATAGGCACGGTGCTAGGCCAGTTAGTTCTAATATATTCTCCGGCGCCATATTAACAACAAAGAAGAAGCCTTCTTCAATAAGTATCAGGACAAGCAGAAAAAGCAAGAAGTAAAATTTGACGGAGATCTTCGATTCGTCCTCGGGAACGCCCATTAGTAAAAAGTTTGTTCTTATTTGCTTGAACACATCTTGAAAAGTAGGAATTCTCACGATATTATCATCCATAGTATTCTTACTTAAGCTTTGTGTCGTTGTATACATTTTCAAGTTTTGTAGCTGCTAATCTTGTAAATCTAGATAAAAATAAGGAAAATCATTGTGGTTTATATTTACTATAAATATGCTTCCCTATTTTAGTGTATTTAGAAAATTATTGGTTATAATGTGTGTATGTCAATATGCAATTACTAAATCTGGTTTTGTATTTTTTCTTACTTTACGTTGACAATAAAAAAGTATATTTTTTGTATTAAAAGTTTTCGCATGAAAGCGTTAAAATATTAAGTACCTATATAGGTATTTGTCATTCTTCTTCGATGCATATTAAAGTCGACATACGCATTATTTGGTACATTGTACCAGAAAGAAGCCGAGAAGAATTCTGAATTTTATACTAAATTACTTACATGCAATAAGGCACTGAAAATCTTTAAAAGAAATAGTAACACTAAATTAAATCGTTTAGATTGAGAGGAATTCTACACAAGCATATAATTTCGTTAATTTAATAAGAATAATTTAATCTTACCTACAGCAAAAACAAATTTTACAATAGGGAAAAAATTAAAAAAGATCTGCCCGATGAATTATATAGCTTAAATATTTTGTCCAAACAGAAATTGGCAACCCTGAATAATGGACGTAAAACATGTTAAAATCGCGATGACAGCTTCAACTTATTGGTCTTTATGATTATCGAAACCTGAGTAAAAAATGCAAGATGTGAAACACTTGATACGTCGGCAGTTCACTATTAAATGTCAACTGATTGTTATCAATAATTCTGTGTGAATCTAGCGACAGGCGCGACTGAGCGTGATTAATAAATAATACATAAATGGCACAAAAGTATTTTACACCTTGAGTAAACGCCTACGTATTATTTTTTGTATTTATAAGAAACTATTCACGTGTATTAAATAACTTATTAATGTATAGGATTCCGTTTTGCCTTATTGAACTAAAAAAAGTTTTTCCTGCAACTTCATCGACGTAGTAAAAAATATACATATCATATTTTAATGTTCATATTTGGTTGTATTTTTTTTTTTTCAGAAAATTGATAGAATTAAGCAGAACACGCGCTTGGCCGGTTTTTCCCTTTTATAAAGAGGTAAAGATAAATAAAATAAATAAATACTAGGGGAATAATTTTACACAAATCGAACCAGTAATATATAGCAAAATTCAGCTGTCATATGAGATTGAATATTTTTTAACTACTATCATTATCAAAGTATCACGTTTCGGTCGGAACAAAGAGTCGGAGTAAAGGAATTTCATACAAAATTGAAAAATAGTTCCCGGCCTAGGCCGGGAACTATTTTTTTAAATTTTGATGTAAATATGGCGTCCGTGTTCATGAACAGGCTAAACCGCAGATTTTTTTTTTTTTTTTTTTTCTAGTGGCTGAATGGTTATCGGACCATAAATATCCGCTTTAATGCCTATCACACATGAACTGCTATTAAGAAAACAAATCTGTATGGTGTCATATATGTTGATGAATAAATTTAAAATATTATCTATACGTAAGTCACCAGAGATCATAGACCATATTTAAAATCTTCTGTATTTATTTTATTTATTATAGAAATTAAGATTCTTATTATCAGGTTGTGTTTAACGGCCCTAATAGGGTCTACTCGAACACTACACACACGAAATGCAAAATACGGACGACTTCCATAAAAAAAAAACATTATGTAGAGATTTGAGGGAAAAATTAAAAAAACTGTTGTTGTGTATTTAGTTTTTTGAGTGGTGTCTATACCTGCTCACCCGGCAAGCCCTTCTTTCCCGGCATCTGCAGTAATGTACTATTACGTGTGAAGCTAAACGGTTGATCCAAATCCAAAATAATCGACAAACGGACAAAGTTTATCAATTTCTCATAATGAAGGGTTTTTACAACATTTCATATATGGTACCAGTCTATTTGAAACAATTTACAAAAAAGGTTTTCTAAAATAAATACTAAAATCATTCTTTTTTTGGTTAAATGTGAATAAGAGGCGCTTTGGCTAGTAAATAAAATTAGACATATCAAACCAACGTTATCCACAATCGATAAGAAAGTGTTTGATCCTTTGTGACAGCTGAGTTTTTCTATGAATTGTTTACCTCTTGCAGCTATACAGAATAAACCAGAGGGCCCACGATGATCTAAAGGGGCTGATGGGGCAACTCTAAAGCTATCGATTTGACCCCCATGTATGTTTTGGGATTTTCAGTCGCTTCCGAGATATTCACAATATGAGTAGAAATTTTTAATCTTTTCCTTATAACCATTTTGCCTTATTTAACAAAAAAAACCTGTTACAGATATACGTAAAATTTAAGTGAAAATCCCTTTTTATCATCATGATTATTTTTAGTACCTTTGAGTAATTTTTTTATTTCAATTATTCAAAAGGTGAATAAATATTCGGCTGCTCGCACAAGAAAAGCCCGCAGTACTTGAGAAACTAACATAGATTTTTTCGCTTAATATCATAGGTACGATTTTTCCTTTCATGCTGCAATATAAATAAATCGTCACTACCTACCACTTTAGCTTATCACCAATTTTTATAACATACGTTAAAGTGATACTAAAACAACCGACTTTAACCATATTTATAATCCTGAGTAATGGTTATGTGTTCTTATACTGCATTGCAGGAAAGATTGCGGGTTTGGCTCAGGTGGCTACCTCTTAGAACCCTCTTTGAGTAATGGCACCCCAAGCTGGTAAGAAGCCGCGCTATCAGATCATGGCGTCTTTACGCGGTTGACATTTTCTTACGAGGTTTTTGAAGTTTAACACTTATTATTGTTGTATGAACACGTTTTGAGCAGAAGACTTGCTTAGTTATTTAGAAGGCAATTCGTTCGAGCGGGGAAGAGAAAAGTCATAATCCCTTTTTTTTTGCTTTACCATTATCGGGAAAAAACTACCTATCCAGCTGTGGATGCCGGGACAAAAATTTAACTAAAACATTTTAACGGATTATATAACGCGTTTCGAAAGCTTTTCAGTTTTCCATGGTCACGGTAGGACTGATGATTATTTAATTGAGTAATAATCGCGGAAACAGAAGAAAATATTAAGGACTAAAATATTTTTAAAAAATCCCTTCAATTACAGATCAATTTCGATTAACCTTTTTTTAACTGAATTTATGTGTAGTAGTAGTACTAGAAATCTTTGTTCACAAAAGATGTAAAAGCCATAATCCTCTTTTTTGTTTTCAACGTAGTCGGATAAAAAATATCCTATAATCATCTGTATTACCCAGGAATCCATGCACCAAAACAAGTTGAAATCCTTTAAGCCATTTTGGCGTGATGAAGCCACAGCACAAACAAAATTATGTCCTGTCTGTGTGTGCTTTCTATGGAATAAATATATTTTCTTTCTTTCTTTCGTTCAAAATTACAAAAAAGCAAAAAAAAAAATATCAATGACCTCCTAATATAGCAGTGTGTATCACTTATTTCTTTGAAAATATCATACATATTTCTATGAAACAAATGTTTGTGTTTCTGTGTTTTTAATGTGGGAAAATTAACACCAGTGTCGCACGTGGTGCCACCAGGGTTCGAGTCCTGGTGTGACCACGTGCGAGAGCAATCGTATTTTTCTTTGCGCTTTGACTTGTATCCATGTCACAATATCATATTTAGTTTCCGAGTAATCGGTAAACATACATTGAAGAAGAAAAAAACTGACGTATTGAGGGACTTTCACCTGTTTTGAAGTCGGTTTAAAAGATCAATTGAAGCTAAATTGAAGGAATTAAAATGATTTTTTATTACTTATTAGTCATCTTTGGGAGCAGACTTATGTTTTTGTAAAAAAATATTGATTTCTCACTTTTTAGTGCACCGTTCCGTAAAACTTCATCTTGTGACGATTTTGACAGCCCAAACACAGCTACAATACATTAGTTTATGTATTGTGGAGATCCGGTGCCTACTGTTAACACTAAAATGTTAATGCTTTAATGTAAACTATAATATAATTACCGCAATACTGTATAGATTATTTACTTGCAAACCAGCCAGGTTGTTTAATTTATACTAATTTGTCATTTACAATTAACTTTAGTAATACTTGTAGTAATTTAATTTGAATAACTTATTCGTAATTTAAAGTTCACAACTTGATCCTGTCGGTCCACCGACAGTGCTGCCATAGAGATTGTCGGGGGAACGAGACCGGCCGTTATGGCGGCAATCGGTGCTATGACCTGGTAGCGAATAGTCGTTGGTAATAAAAAGTCAATTATAAAAACTGTGCACCGTGGTTTTACTTCCGAAGACTCCCTGACGTCAAAACTACCTTTTGGCTGTATCAGTTCGAAGGTACCATTCTTACCAGGAGCAATTAAAAACGCTTATGAAATGAAATGAAATTATTTATTTGCTTTAGATATGGTACATACAAAAGATGGTCAAAAACACGTATAGCCCTTAAAATATCTAACCAGTAACACTGGCGTGCAAAAATATATAATTAAATTATTTCAACTTGTCAAACATTATATTGGCATTGACACGACTTAGCTGATAACTTAATCTTATCACCACCCATAAATCACTTATCATTGAGGAAATCCGGTGGCCTTCTGTGATCTTCTTCAACAGTACTACACCAATTCAAACTTGTTGCATGCAAATGTTTCACTTACTTCTTAAAATAATGAAATCGCTATATAGATGCCTTTATCATTTGACGCTTAGTCTCAATTTCTTAGGGATCCCAAAATCAGGTCCTGAGTTGAATACAATGGCAATGATAATTCTTTCGAATAAAAAAAGAATTTTGATAATCGGTCCATAATTGAAAGAAAAAAGATATAACCTCCTTCTTGAAGTCGGTTAAAAATATATTTCCTACGCAGGGACCTCCACATATACATATCCTTACTATATTATAAACGTGAAAGTATGTATGTTCATTGTAAGAACGTTCCATCCTTATCCTTACTATATTGTAAACGTGGAAGTATGTATGTACGTTCCACTTAATCTCAAAAACTACTGGACGCATGTTTATGGAACTTTCCAGTTATGTACCTTATATATCGGAATAGGACATAGGCTATAATGTATGTTCAATTTCATCCCTTTTAGGGACGAAAAATGGGATATAAATTTGTATGGACAGTAAATATTTTTTTACGCTAGGAACTTGAAATCTTGGTAATATGATTTTAATTTGGTAAAATATCGAATTTTGGAGAAAGAAATAAGCTACTTTTTATCCACCTCTTTACCACGTCCTATCTTTTATTCCCGACGACTAACCGGGCTACATTAATGTAGGGACCCACGTTGGGCGCCAATGTAGCCCGGCAGGTCGTCGGGAATAAAAGATAGGACGTGGTCATTTAAAACATATAATAAAAATAGACTATATACAAATAAAAACTTAAACTAAACGGGATTTAGTCAGTACGCGGCACTAAATGGAAACCACTGGCCTTATCTGAGCAGGAAGGTAGGACGGTTGTGGAGATTCAGTTCCCTTTCCAACTATCCATTTCCAGCTTTCCAGGAAGGCATTGGATGGAACCGTCGGCCGAGGTGTGACTGTAGACTGCAGATAGGTTTCCAGTGAAAAACTTCATCGAAGAAGAAAGGGCTGTAAAAATGCTCCACTTAATGGGTGGTTCCAATCAACCCAAGCCTTATTTCTTCATGGTTAAGATCAGTGAAAACGAAATTAGACTTGGATTGAGTTGAACAGAACAATACACGAAAATGAAGAAAAATAACTATATACAGAATGTACCTGCTAAGTGACAGCCCTTGCAGATATTTAATCTAACACAATATTGCGAAATGCTGTACAATTTTTACAGTTTTAGATTTTTGTAACAGCACATTAATTAGTAATATATTTTAAATCTCAGTTCTTTCATAATTTGCGCAGCACAAGTTCAAGTCAAACGAGTCGGGACCTGTCTCCCACAAACAAAAGGCAATCGTGGAACTCAAATTTTCCCGATGCAATTTATTACTGGCCCGTATTGTGCCAAGGAGGTCTGCCGCGTTACAAACTATTCCAAAAATTAAGCTATAAATATGAAATGACACTTCTGCTTTCTATAAAATTATAAGTACTTGTATGTGGGTATAATGAGTTCCTCCTTGCGTCGTATTCCTCAGTAGTGGGGGTCGTAACCTTTCTTCTGTATCACTTTCTCTCGAACGATTTTCCTTCATGTGTTTCAGTCTCCGGCAGTGTGGAAGGCGTTGTGTACAGTAGAGTCACGAGCAGCGGTAGTGATGTTATGGGTACTTGTATGTAATAAACGTTAGTTTATTGTAGCTTAATGCAATTACTGTCGTTAAGACCTGCTAGGCTGTCTCAAAGTAGCATATATTCAGTAAGTTAGCAATTTCGAGTTAAGCCGTCTAAAATGGCGCGTTAGTATCGGAGTTCGTTAGTTTCATACTCAATTTAAGTAAAAATAAATATTCCTTTTACTAAATTTTACTCCAAACAGTAAACACTAAAAAGGAAAAATATGACTGTATAATTTAGTTTATAAATTTACTTACAAGTAACCGTTTTTCTACTCAATTTATACAGTGCATACAATTAATATTATTACGGCATCGGTGCCATCTAAAGAATGTGTAAAATGTTGAATATAGACGATTAACTATAAATGGATAACCTTTATTTGTTTTAATGTAATAATATGACGTCAGTAAAATGGGAGCCTGTTTTGATTATTGTGTAAGGAGAAGTGAGCCAATTATTGGTAGAGTAATCAAGAAAATTGTTTCTGAAAATGAAAGATTGACTTATTGTGATGGCTAAAAATAATAACAAAACTCATGTAATTACATTTTCAAAGAAACGGGTCACTAATAATAATTCAAAGTAATATTGACGACCGGTTTGGCTCAGTGGGAGTAACGTTGCCTGCGAAGCCAAGGTCCTGGGTTCAAATCCCGGTAAGGGCAAATATTTGTGTGATGAGCATAAATATTTGTTCCTGAGTCTTGGATGTTTTCTATGTATATAAGTAATATATCTATTAAATATATCGTCGTCTAGTACCCATAACACAAGCATTATTGAGCTTACTATGGGGCTAGTTCGATTTGTGTAAAATTGTCCCGTAATATTTATTTATTATTTATTTATTTATTATTTAATTATTTCCTATTCCGAAAGAAAATATATATTTAAAAAAAAGTTCTTACCTATCCGTATATTTCCAGTGTACGCTCACACTAGAAATATACGGATATGTAAATACTAAGGAAGAGTGCTACAAAATAATCCTAAACAAATAGCAACAATGAATACTGAATGTACTTATTTGAGTACCTAATAATGTTTCACTTTCTATTATTGTTTACGTGTAGTTCTTCTGTGTAGTTCTTCTAAAAGCGCGGCCTTGACTTTACGAAACGAAAAGTTCTACAATGCCTACAAGTTCTTCGTTAACGAATCGAAAATACCATTGTTTTTGGATAGTAACTTATGGCCGAAAGACATTATATTTCGGAAGTTTGTGCATTACACTTACAAACAACCTGTCAGAATAAGCTCTGGTGACGGCAATATATCAAATCAATATGTCTAGTTGTACACTTGCTACGTTTAATTGTAAAAATGTGAAGCGTTGTGTGGACAGTGTGAGAGAACTATGTCAAATAAGTGATATTATTGCCCTGCAGGAAACTTGGTTGGCTCCCGAAGATGTTCCATTTCTGAATAGTATTGACGCCAATTTTAGTGCGACTGGGACTTCATCAATGAACACCTCAATAGGCATGCTGCGCGGGCGACCGTACGGCGGTGTCGCCCTACTATGGAGGAATGCGGTTTTTTGTGATGTGTCGGTGGTTCCGTGCGATAATCCGCGGGTGTGCGCGATAAAAATAGTGAGGGATGATCGCCCTATTATTGTGATGAGCGTATACATGCCAACAAATAGTATGGACAACTTACCAGAGTTTACGGACTGCCTCGGCGGGGTGAGTGCTATTGTTGAGGAATACGGCATAGAATCGGTATTCATATTGGGAGATTTCAACGCCCATCCAAGTGAACTTTTTTATATTGAACTAATTAACCACTGCAATGAACTGGATTGGTGTTGTATCGACATACACAAGTTAGGTACAGATTCCGGGACGTATACATTCATAAGCGATGTGCACCACTGCGAGCGATGGTTGGATCATTGCCTTATAACACAATCTGTAATGTCGTCGGTGCGCAATGTATATGTCAAATACGATGTCACATGGTCCGACCATTTCTCTCTCATGCTAGAATGTGATCTCAATATAATAACACCTAGGTTAATAAACCTACCTAGCGCACCTAGTCAACAAATAGTATGGGGGGAAAGAGGGTCGGAGCAGGTGGCCCGTTATAGCGATGAATGTCAAAAGGGTTTAAAGTCCATTGACTTTCCTGTGGAGTTTAGACTTTGCGCAGATAAGTACTGCAGTGATACTGGCCATAGACAGGTAATTGATCGAATGTATGTCGATATTGTGTCAGTTTTACGCGCGGCCGCTATTACTAGTAGTCTAAGCAGAAAGCGAAAGTCTAAGAACCAAATAGTAGGGTGGAACAGACATGTCAAAGATGCTCATGGGGCAGCCAGACTGAAGTTTCAAGAATGGGTGCTTTATGGTAGACCTACACATGGAAACTTATTTAATGAGATGTGTGAAACAAGGAAGATCTTTAAATCTCGCCTTAAATGGTGCCAAGATCACCAATCGCAAATTAAAATGGATATCATAGCGTCACATCACTCCAAAAAAGATTTCCGGTCTTTCTGGAAGGCTACTGATAATATGAAGTTTCGGTCTGCCTGTCCTGTTAGCGTTGGTGGTAAAAGTAACCTGAAAGACATTGCTGACCATTTTAAAGAGCACTTTGTTGTAAAATCTCCTTTGGGGGCATCACGGCAAGAGGTGAACAATGCTGAGGCCAACACGCAACCGGTTGAACCGGGTTTCACTTCTAGGGAGGTAGCCAAGGCTATTAGCTCGATTTCCCGAGGTAAGTCACCGGGGCATGATGGCCTCAGCATTGAGCATCTTCAGTTTGCGGGTCCTCATGTTGCAAGAGTGTTGGCAATGTTCTATACGCTGTGTGTTAGGCATTGCTACTTGCCCGAGGACCTGATGAGGACAATTGTTATACCGGTTGTTAAAAATAAAACTGGAGACTTAGCAGACTCTAGTAATTACAGGCCTATTTCTCTCGCTACCATCATAGCTAAAGTTTTTGACGGTATGCTTAATTCACAGTTAAACAAATATGTGCGGCTAAATCACAATCAGTTTGGGTTTAGACCCGGGTTATCCACAGAGAGCGCAATACTGTGTCTTAAGCATACTGTCAAATACTATATGGATAGGAAGACTCCAGTTTACGCTGGATTCTTAGACCTATCTAAGGCTTTTGACCTGGTCTCTTATGATGTACTCTGGAAGAAGCTGGAAGCCATTCAATTACCTACTGAAACAATACTGATACTCAGGTACTGGTATGGAGGCCAGGTCAATAGCGTTAGATGGGCGGGTACACTGTCGGATCCATACCGGTTGGAATGTGGAGTGAGGCAGGGGGGGTTGACCTCGCCCACGCTCTTTAATCTTTATGTGGATGGACTTCTGGACGCGCTGGGTAAAATGCATGTCGGCTGTCATATTGACTCAGTATGTGTAAATAATATAAGCTATGCGGACGACATGGTTTTACTCAGCGCGTCGGCTTGTGGCCTACGTAAGTTACTTCTCGTATGTGAGAAGTATGCCATCGAACACGGGCTGAAATATAATGTTGCCAAAAGTCAGTTTATGGTGTTTGAACCCGGTAGTAAACGGATAGATGAGGTGCCTTCCATAAAGCTCTCTGGTACTCCACTAGAAAGGGTGCGGAGTTTCAAATACTTAGGTCATATTGTCACGATTGATCTAAAGGACAACATGGATATAGAACGGGAACGGAGGGCTCTGTCAGTGAGGGCTAATATGATTTCCCGTAAGTTCGCGCGGTGTACGATGGAGGTTAAAATAACTCTATTCAGAGCTTTTTGTACCTCCCTGTATACGTGCGGCTTATGGAGGTCTTACACGCAACGGGCCTCCGGAGCCCTCCGGGTCCAGTATAATAACGCGTTCCGGGTGCTGGTGGGGCTGCCCCGCTTCTGTAGCGCATCAGGGATGTTCGCAGAAGCGCGTATAGACTGCTTTTATACGACTATGCGCAAGCGATGTGCATCCCTGGTGCGCCGGGTGCGGGCCAGCCCCAACCCCATCCTGGGCTCGATAGCGGACAGGCTGGACTGTCCGTACATGAGACACTGTTGTGAAATGCATGTTTCACACAGTGCATATTTTGTATAATATTATATTAATTGCCTACTAACATTAGAAATAAGTTAATGTTACTAACGATCGTGTTTGTTTGTATGAGTCTTGTTACTTGAAATAAATGTTTTCTATTCTATTCTATTTACAAATCAAAATTACAAAAACCGCAGTCGGTAATACAAAAAAACGCACTACAGATGAAAAAACACGATTAGAAAAAGTGCACCAGTGTGAAGGTCACTCAATCGAGAAATGTGTGTATGTGCTTTTTCACATTTCATCAAAACAGTTAAATTTATTTCAACCGTTTTGGTATACGGATAGTTAGGCATCCAATTTTAGGTATTAGAATACTTCTTACTCCACTACGGTGAAACAAAAAAGTGAGTTATGAGTGCTTTTCCCATGAGTCGGTAATTCTTTACCACCATTTTGCAAACATACATACTAGGTAAATACGCTCCAAAATCTTCGGCTTTAAAACTGCGCTAACTCTTCAAAATTCATATCCTGTGCTTCGGAGAATCTTTATTACTGTGATCATAAATCGCGGCAAAGCAGAAAACTGCAGCATACGGCCCGAGTGGGATAATGGTGCGGATATAATCGTTGAACAAACGTATGCAAATACCCCGATAGCATAGCTGCTATATATCAATATAATGGCGTAACACTTGAATGTTCATCATGCGGCATTAACATAATCTGTACTATTATAAACTTGTAAAAATGAAATGTCTGTACATTGAATATATTTTCAAAAAAACTATTGTAACGGACTATTTGGAGGACACTGAATTTTTTTTTTGGATCTTTTGTATGTTCGTATGTGTCGTTGTGGCTACATCACGCCAAATGGGCTTAATGGATTTCAACTATTTTTGTGGGTAGCTGGGTATCTCCAGATGGTTATAGGATACTTTTTACCCGACTACACCGAAGAAAAAAAAGGGGGTTATGACTTTGTCTCCTGTGCGAACGAAGTTGCGGGCACCTTCTTGTATTTAATAACATAATGAGACCATATAATGATTTCATTTTTCAGTAAGAATTTACAGAAAAATAGATCGAGAGCCCGTGACTCTATCGGGTTGTATACCAGATTCCATTTAAAAAATCGGCCAAGTGCGAGTTGGACTCGCGCACCGAGGATTCCTTACAAAATATATGCTAAAAACGTCCGGCATCTATATAATCCAGTGTTAGCAGGGCCCTACTCCTAAGCAGAATGTCCGCGGTGTGGAGTCGTTTTATATAGTTTCTGACATACTATGCCCTCAAAGAGTCCAAACTTCGTTATAGCATTAAGTACTGGGGTAATAGCTTTAAATATAATATTAAACGCGCTTTTTCTGCGCAGAAAAAAGCAATCCGTACCATAGTGCGAATTCCGCCATGGGAGTCTTGCGGAGACCATTTCAAAAGCCTAAAAATACTTACGGTGCCGACTCTTTATATTTTAGTCCTTTAAACGGATGTTGTGAAACATCGGGATCGCTATGAGACGCATGATGAAATGGAACTAAGATTAGGCTCAAGGACAAAGAATCTTCCTTTCGTCGTGTTTCCAAAATAAGCAGTGGTGGGGCATACTGCTAGAGTTCAAGCGGTGCTAAAATGCCACAAAGCTTTTAAGAACACACTAAAAATGTATCTATTGGAAAAATGCTGCTACACTATTGACGAATTTTAAGAAAACGCACACTAAATATTGTTTAATATAAATTTAAATATTATTGTTAATTGTATGTGATTATTTTTAACGAATTGTTTTTATTATTGAATGTTATTTGAATGTTAATTGAAACTAGGATTATTATTGTAATTTTCAAACACGATGCTTGTATTGTTATTGAAATAAATGATATGATAGGATATGAAATGACATGCTCGTAGAGAGACATAAAAAAATATAATATATATATAATAAGATAATTTATTTAGTAGGTTATTCTATAAGAGCTACCTTCATACCAAATTTCAAGTGTCTAGGACAACTGGAAGTACCATACAGGTATTCCGTTGACGGCAATTATTTGTACCTTTGGATTGAGTTGACTTATAAGCTTGATTTTTTTATAGCCTCAAGGGACTACAAACATACCTAAGTATTTAATGTCAATTTCAACTTGAAACCTTCACCCGTTCCTGAGAAAAAGAGTCTTGACAGACAGACGTACAACAAAGTGATCCAATAAGAATTCCTATTGATGTACGTAACCCTAAAAATAACCAATTTTAATTATTAAATCATACAAGGTCTTGACCGACTCGCTTGTTAGTCTTTATAAGTATACGCTTTTAATGAGAATACACCTTAGTTGGCTCAGACACCCTAATCTTTTCTTGGTCGTATCCATCATGACTGATGATCGTGGTTGGTGGTTGTCATTCGGACATGAATGCTCATCCGCCATCGATTCGGGTCCATCGCAATTCTCAACATATAATAAAACTTTTGCGACGGCTACTCGCCTTTAAGCTGTCCAGTCCATCGTGCTGGGGATCGGCCAAGTGATCTCTTGCCTTCAGAATATCAACAACAAATACCCTCTCCAAACTTTCATCTCCCATCCTCATTATATGGCCGACATAGCTTAAGAAGCATTGCACGCAGATTGTAGACAGTCGTTCCTTAACCCTGAGCTTCGAAAATATTGACTGGTTGGTGCGCCTTGCTGTCCATGGTATTCTCAGCATACGTCTCCAACACGGGTCTCCCTCGGAATTCCTAATGTCGTTTGTCCTTATGTATTGTTTGTCCTAATCTATCGTTTGTCATAACGCATTTTTTTCATAAACCGTAAATTTTTCAGGATTTTTTACAAGACATTCGTTTAGATTAGGTTACGTTTGGTTAGGTTCGTTTTATACCAATCCTGAAAAGTTTAAAGTTTCGTAAAAAATGCGTTATGACAAACGATACGTTAGGACAAATGACGTTAGGGATTCCAACATAGATCCCTCCAACACCACGTCTCAAAAGTATCAATTCGCTGTTTCTCTCTGCTTTTGATGGTCCACGTTTCGGCTCCTTAGGTAAAAATATGGGCCCTGCACAAGTTACATTTTAGTGTTTCTGGAGTTTCCTCGGTATTGCCATGTTCTACTAAGTCTTGTCATAGCATCTTTAGCTATCCCTATGCGTCTTTTGATCGATGATGAATTTACTCGTATAAAAATTGTGAAGAAATTTCTTACGAAAAAGCGCTTCAATGGAGATTACCATAGATAATAGTATGAGGAGCCGTCGGACGAATGCATCTATAGGTAATCATGTTGCATACTTTTTAGCCTACTTACAATACCGATCGGGTGGAAATTGACACATCTTACAAAACCAGCGAAGTCAAAATACATTATACAAAAGTTTAACCGCGGCTTCTCACCTGTATAGATGTTTGGAAAAGTTCTACGTCCAAAGGCAGAAAAAAAGAAAGAAGGTTTATGCGTATATATCCCCATATAGACTTGTTGATTTCTGTCTCTTTTCTTTACTTTTTTTTGTATTCTCAACATTAAGATCCTGCACCAACTACTAGTTTCTGTTTGGCCCTATGGTTGACTGGTAGAGAATGCCGTAAGGTATTAAGTCCGCCATTTGTAACAGTTTGTATTGTGCAATAAAGTTTAAATAAATAAATAAGGCTAGGGTTTAGATGAATTAGGAGGTCATTGTGATTCGAATAAGTTGTCTTGGCAGTTATAATGAGGATTGTACAAAAACTATAGACACGTAATATAGTTTAGATACTTTTTAACAGGGACATAATGGATTCTAGCAATTAACTCCGTTCAAGCATGTAAATTGAAAGAACATTATAATATAAGAAACTATTATTAACATGGGGGTTTATTTATTATAATGTTCTTCGGATTTGATAAAAAAATACGAAAAACTTTTATAAAAACGTTAAACACAAGTCCATTAGAGGTTCAAATTGACTTAGACAATCTCAACAATTGACATTTATAATAGTTTCTTGCTCAAACAGTGTCAGAAACTTTGGGACGCGACTAACTAACCCGGATCATTGCAGGCCAACAAAGCCAAACTTCAACGAATAAGTGTTGTTACAGTGAACGAGCTTCCATTCTCTTTGCTTCGCCAGCCACCGTTAGCCTTATCGGGGAAAATTTACATAATACCTACAAGCCAGGCACTGCTGATATTGCTGTGCGGCGAGATTATCGCGCTCTAAGCCGTCTTCGGCAGCCTCGATGAGAAAGGGACGTCATAAATTAATAACTATAACCGCTACACTGTGGCTATGCGGCGTTAAGCCTATTGAAGTGTCTTACCTTGCGACGCGATTTGCTGTGGCGTTGCATTATACCTCATTAATATGCAGTTGCGCGAAGGAACGTGAAATCTTAAATACAGACTGATACGAGCATGTTTGCTTACGGTGCAGTACTTTTGATCTCAACAACAAGCACATGGGGCATCTTCGCGAACTAAATAACTTACGAACTTAACTCGAACGAAAGACTATATTCTGGTTTTTTAGCCACTTGGGTTTCGTAGCCACTTGCTACTTAGTTCTACTGAACTAAGTAGCTTTAACTACTGTTAAATAACAGTTATAACTATTTCTAGGGGAGGGGGGAGGGCATACTTGTAGCCGAAGCTGAAAAAGATTGTTTGACCAAAGATCAACGTGTGGCACATATTTCGAGACTTCCTCTAAAACACTGAGGTTCCTAATTTTTCTTTTGATTTAGTGAATATTTTTGGAAATAATCGATGCGAAAGTTTCATAAATCGTGTCTATCTTCTGATGAGCGACATGACCAAAATTATGAAAAAAAAATACAAAATAAATGCTTTCAAAATAAATATTTTTAACCGGATCGCATATAACGTTGAGTCATTGGCGAAAAACTGCGCTTCTCAGCAAAAGGATGTAAGTGCCACGAAGATACGTCCTGTTGCTGGTGCACTTTTTCACATCGTATTTTTTTCATTTGTATTGCAATTCTTTGTTGTAACGGCTACGGAACCCTTCACAAAGCATTGTCCGACATGATTTTGGCCGGTTCTGTACTTTGCATTTCACATTGATAACACTAAGTTAGATAGTTTTCTGAGATAAAAGGTTTTCGAAATAGTTAGCTATCTACAGCGCATTAACATAATGTAAAACACAACGGACGGCTGTAGCGACTTCCAATCCCGTATTCACTAAAATGACCACGAAGCTACTACAAATATTAAGTTTGTTTTTCCTCAACAAACATGTTTACATTGATTGATTGATGACGGGTTTTACGGACAGTTTGTTCTATTACAACTTGCCTATAATGTACTTTTATCTATTTAGTTAAGGTTGCATTTTCACCATTTACATTTCAAACAATTTGATTGGATGATACTTTCACCAACAAGAATAGGTTTCTTATGAAATAAAAGCCCTAGCATACCAAAAAAGAAACCGATGAACAAAACCAACGAAAAGTTCATATACCAAAATTCAACTACCACAAGGAATTGAATACTTTTTAGCGACTTCTCCGACTCGATATCGATATTTTATGTTTTTAATTCCTTCACCTTCTGACACGTATGTGAGTGCGAGAGTGAGAGGCGCTTTATCATATCATTTATCGCGGGATAAACGCGACCATCATAGGCCCGCTGAAGATCGACTCAAAACTTTTGATTAGTAATCATATTGCTGCCTACCCTTTCGACGCATAGTGCCAGAAACGCAAATTACCGTACACGCAAAGGACCATATTTTCAACAGCAAACTACCAGATACGCAGATGACCTGAATTTATTTTCGCAAATGACCAGTATTTAATATATACGCATAGTACCAGACACGCAAATAACCGTACACGCAAAGGACCATATTTTCAACAGCAAACTACCAGATACGCAAATGACCAGTGTTTAATATATACGCATAGCACCAGAAACGCAAATTACCGAACACGCAAAGGACCATATTTTCAACATCAAACTACCAGATAACTCCCCCTACATTTTTTTTATTTTTTTCAGCAACAAAAAAAGTCAGATTTTTTTTCGAAATAATTCTTAACTATTACAATATTAGCCTTTCTTATATATATTGCAATGAAATGCCTTACAAAGGTCACAAAAAACTCCAATTCCATCACAAGATTCCTCCCAGATGCTGTAAATATGTTTAATGAGTACATTATGCTGCATCAGCCGTGGAACGTTCCCTTGTAAAACCGAACTTTTTACAAGTAAGCAGTTTATTTTTATTGAAGTGTTCTAGCAGATCCTTCAGTATTAACTTTTCGAAAACTTTACTTAATATGGGTAAATATTATTATCGGACGGAAATCAGTCAAGTTACTTAAGTCACCTGATTTAAAAATCGGTATGACTTTACTCTGGAGAATGGGCAAAGGACCATGGGCAACTTTGTATGGAGTGTTGGCCAAGAACCAACAGAGTTGTGAGTAAAGTCATTAAATAGGTATTATTGTGGGCTTCAATTTTTACTATGGGCACGAAGTTGAATTCCATGCAGAATTGTGAAGAATTTCCTAAATGGTCCCTTATTAAATTCCGAAGTTGTCAATTTCCTAAACAGTCAGTTCCCTGTTTGTCTACTTCCTATTCAGTCTATTCCTAAGCTGTCCATTTACTATTTAGCCTATTTCTAATTCTTAAATTATCTACTTACCATTGAGGCTATTTTTAATTTGCCCACTTCAGAGCTAATTTACAAATGTAGCTACTTGCAATGTACGGGTCAAATCTTGCAAGTTAAAGCAGAATTGGCAAAGTATGGAGCTTGGCCTATTCGCCGCCAAAGATCATTTTGGTGTTAGATGATGCAGGCTTTGTTACACTGGAGAAGTTTTATTACTGAGAGTTACTTCTAACACGAATAAAGTGCATTTTTGTTGCACATCACGTGGTATAGGTTTTTCAGTAAACTCGCTTATTATTAAAGTTCAATTGTATGTCACACCAAACGTTCTGATGGTAGCTTTTCATTCTACCATGCTGAGGCTCATATATTCGTCCAGGAGTATAATTATAGTTATTTTTAGATTTTACTTGTAACCGACACCATTCTACTACACACTAGATGTCGCTATTATTAATAATTCTGTAGAAATCTCATTATTGGCTTATGTCGCCAACACAGCGTCGCGTCCTCTAGTGTGCAGTAGAAAAAGTTGCATTTTGTAGCAGTATGTATTATATTTAGACGTCAATCTAACTCTAGCATAAAAAATACGTAACTTGTATTTGTCTATGGGCTATAAAAAGAAAAATAACATTTAATTTTGACATCACATAACCATCAACTGTCATTATAAAATAAAACTGCCATATTAATTTTACAAAATTCAATTACTTGAAAAGTATAGACTGATGCAGTAACTGTTTCTTAGAAGTTGTACATCGAACTTGGATTGCATTGTATGGCACAGCAGTTAATTGTAACCATCACTTTCATAGATATTATTTTGTAGCTTTATGTACCTACCTATATAATATAACGCACCCGAGAATTATTACCTACAATTAAACAGACGAGAACCTTCACTCCAACCCACTTCAGGTGTATCTCTATCTTTTCCACCTACTCCGCCATATGAACACTACGAAGGTATGAATCTTGCAAGAAGCCCTCTGGCCATGGAAATAGCGATCCCAGGTTCGATTTCTGGTGAAGGTATATGTTTCCTTCGAGATATCTGCATTTTTCTGGATTAAAATATTTCCTGACAAGTTGTGGGTGTTAAGGTACCACCTACTCATTGGAAACGTGAACTGGATAGATCAGTTGTGACATAAAAAAGGGCCGACCAAGAAACATCGATAAAGTTATCCTGAGATTTTTACTTTATCATTCCTTAGTATTTCAAGTGATTTCAGCAAAAAGTCCATACTATCAAAAGTTAAACGAAGGCTGTTCCTGGATTCAAGTACAACGGTATTTAAGGTGCACAGGTATTTTAATGTGTTTATATTTTGTATTGATTAACGCACACAATGCGTTGGATATAGTGGTCATAGAACAGATAGTCAATGGAGTAAGAAGATTCTCAAATGGAGACAATGAAACGGGAAACACAGTTGGAACACTGAAAGATAACGTGATGCAAACGTTTTGTAACCTCTGGTGATATCCATACTAATCCATATCCATACTAATATTATAAATGCGAAAGTGTATCCGTCAGTCTGTCTGTCTGTCTGTCTGACTGCTTGTCTGTCTGTCTGTCTGTTCCCTCTTCACGCTTAAACTGCTGAACCGATTTGGATGAAATTTGGTATGGAGATAGTTTGAGTCCAGGGGAAGGACATAGGCTACTTTTTATCCGGGAAAAATACCCTTATCTGCGATAAACGAATTTAAGGCGGACAAAGTCGCGGGCAGAAGCTAGTAATGTTTATATGTGTACCTGTCTGTGGCATCATAGCTCTTGAACGAATGGACCGAAGTTGACTTAGTTTTTTGTTCTTGGAAGGTGATTTAATCAAGAGTATAATGAACTTGTGTACATGTCATAATTTGGATATCCTGTGGATTTTGTCATTTTCGGTGATTGTCTAACAACTCCATTTGTTTTCTGGCCTTAGAGCCTGATTATAATAGCCATAGTAAGCTGCCACTTTAAATAGTCCTAATCATTGCTACTGGCTCAACGGGACGCTGAAGTCTGGACACCGGATGAAAGTCAGAGCGTAAAAAGGCACTCTACGGTCTTACAAGGATCACGGATTGAAGGCGTTAGATGCGGGTTGCGCAAGGCTGATTATTATAAAAATCCCCGGGGAAGCCATTTATCAATCGGTGGACATTATTCGGCTGAGATGGTGATGATGACGAGATATCCATACTAATCCATACTCCATACTAATATTATAAATGTGAAAGTCTGTCTGTCTGTCCGTCTGTCTGTTACCTTTTCACGCTTAAACCGCTGAACCGATTTGGACGAAATTTGGTATGGAGATAGTTTGAGTCTAGGGGAAGGATATAGGCTACTTTTTATCCCGGGAAAATACCCTCATTCGCGATAACCGAATTAAAGGCGGACGAAGTCGCGGGCAGAAGCTAGTATATATATATATACTAGACGAGATATAGACTATTTAAACGTAGGTAAATGCAGCGTAGTTCGTTTCTACGCAGCTCTGCGAGCAAAAATTGCCAATTATTATTTTTAGACTAGTATGAAAGTACTATAAGGTCAATACCAAGTTTAAATAGTGATTGAGGCTTATATCGGGGGATTGGAATGTAATCACGGTGAATTAACACTATTTACCGATAAGATATATGTCTAAGTGATGCTATTTCAACATACTTACATAGCATATTAAGCAAACCCTAGAAAATGAGAATAATATGAAACTTGGCACATTCTTAGATTCAGAGTCATCATAGGCCAAAATTGAAGTCATCTAGTGTGTCTGGATTGAGAGTAACTGAGTCTGAGAGTTTTTAACTTTGTACTTCCGAAAAAGTTGTTTTTCATTCCTTTTTTCCGTAGGTGACCTGACTCAATAAAACAATTTGAAGTAGTTGTCTACGATTTCATATTTTACAAACCGGCGCACCACGAACTGCCTGGTAAAAATTGGTGAGTATGAAGAGTATTGTTAGTTTCGAATTCAAGACTACCTAAGTAACTAACCTATCCTATCAATAACCATAAGAATCGCTGCAGGGATACTGATGTATATTCTTGCTTTACTTATAATAAACACATTACTACCACTTTAAATAATCATCACTGGGTTTCGTGTCCGTGCGGGAGATAGTATTTTGCTTAAAGTAGGGACTTTTTAGTGCACACGAATTTGTGTTTGTCTGTGGCATCCTAGCTTCTAAACGGATGGACCCATTTCAATTTAGTATTATTTTATCTGATAGGTAACTTCATCGATATACTTCTCAGCTTTGGTTCAAGAAAAGCGGTTTAGCCATTTAACATCAATTGGAATTACGAGTATCAGCTTTTTTCTAAACGTATGGTGATTTTCATGATTGCCGATTAGGTTACGTTAGGTTACTCGCTATCCGACTGCACCAGTAAGTGCGTTATGTTTTTTCGAGTGTATGTATATATGCGTGGGTATGTATGTATATTTGCGAACAGGGTAAGCAAACTAAAGTTACAATGGTCGGGACACATAGTTCGAAGAACCGATGGACGCTGGCGCAGAAAGGTTCTCGAATGGAGACCGCGTACCGGCAAGCAAAGCGAGGGACGGCTACCCGCAAGGTGGTCGGACGACTTGGCTAGGGTTGCGGGGACTTGCTGGATGCGGGTCGCCTCTATCCGGCCCATGTGGAAATCTAGGAGGCCTGTGTCCGCAGTGGACGACCTATAGCTGAAATGATGATGATGATGATGATGTCTGTCTATTTCTTTATGGATTTCAATCATATTTGTTCACTGGTCTGGTCATCACAGATGGTGATTGGATATTTTTATCTCCTCGACTAGTTACGCTGTAGCAAAAAAGAGGGATATGACAATTTTTCCCCGCAAACGAACGTTGACGGTAACCTAATCTATACTATTATATACCTAGTTATAAAAATGAAATGTCTGTATATTGCAGATATTTTTAAAACAAATATTGTAACGGACTATTTAGAGGTCACAGAACCGATTTTTTTTTTTTATATTTTGTTTGTATGTGTCGTTGTGGTTTCATCACGCAAAATCGGTTAAAAGGATTTTAACTATTTTTGGTACACAGGTAGCTGGGTATCTCCGGATGGTTAAAGGATACTTTTTACCCGACTACGCTGACGAAACGAGACGGATTATGACATTTTCTTCCCCGCGAACGAAGTTGCGGGCACCGTCTGTTTTATTATACATCTTTACTAGATCTTACCTAGACTTCACGGAACATGAGATTTAGAAGAGAAGTACGAATAGGTACCTAAGTATTACGTTTTTTATTTCCCTAGACTGATGCTTTCAAGATTTTTCCAAGAAGGTACTATAAATAACAAAGAAATTTATTACTTAACTACAATTGTTACTAACCATATTTTCTCATGAGAAGATTCAGCTGCTATCTTTCTGTTCGTTCGTCCGCCTTCCGTCCGTCCGACTGTCTCCGAAGTTTGACGCTTTTTATTAGGGTTCCGTACCCAAAGGGTAAAACTGGACTCTATTACTAAGACTTCACTGTCCGTCTGTCTGTCCGTCTATCTGTCCGTTCGTCCGTACCTCCGTCCGTCTGTGTATTTGTGTGTCTGTCTCCGAACGTTGGCGCTTTTTATTAGAGTTCCATACCCAAAGGGTAAAACAGGACTCTATTACGAAGACTTTGCTGTCTGTCTGTCACCAGGCTGTATCTCATGAACCATGATTGCAAGACAGTTGAAATTTTTACAAATGATGTATTTCTGTTGCCGCTATAATAACAAACACTAAAAACAGTATAATTTTATGTCTGTCTGTCGATGTTCGTAGCCAAAATAAAATGATTGAACACCGCGTACATTTTGCTTATAGGAGTAGGGATCTGCTAACACTAGATTTTCATAGATACGGCCGTTTGTAGCGAATATTTGGCACGGAACCTTCGGTGCGTGACTCTGACTCGCACTTGGCCGGTTTTTTTAGACGTATGGGTCCAGACGTCAATACCTACTTCGCAAAATGACTATACGGCAGAAAAACTATAGCTCAAAATGTCCATGAGGTATGAAGCCTACAATGCAAAATGTCTACGTAGAAAAATGTCTATCAGCGGAAAGCCGAGGGAGAATGATACACACTGCCCAGAACAACTACTCAGTGATCAGACTGCATAACTAAATGACTCTGTCGCAAAATGTCTACCTTTCAAAATGTATGGCCAACAAAAACAACAAGTTTACTGAAAATAGTTTAATTAAAATTATTCAACATAGCTTAATAACAGAAATAACGAAAATTCATTGGTTGTGACCTGACCGCTCACCAAAAACAAAAAATGCATGTACAAAAAATTACTGCTTTTGACGTAAAATCAGTGTTTTGATTCGCAATATATTGTCCAAAAACTGCAACACAGTAATGTTGCCTTGCTGCAAGCTGGTCATTTCATTTTTATACATTTTGTCAAACTGTATATGGCGTCGCAATCTACGTGACCGTTCAAAATAAAATTGTTTTAGTCGAATATCTTTTAGCCTCGCTTCTTTTCTCACAATGTATAAAAATAAAATTAAAGTCGCTTTGTGCGGCACACGACTGTTCATCCGTCTGTGCCAGGATTCCAAGGTGTTGTTAGTCCGATGTCTTTCTGGCCCACAACATATTAGAAAGATTTTACCCACTGCCGTTCAAAGTGCTTTATAAATTTCTTAGTTGCTTCATCTTCGGAAGCTTGTTCTCTTATACATTTCCATCCATCTTCTATGTATTTCGCCGGCAACAAAAGTAAATTCGCAGTGCATCGGACCGTTTGCTTGTGTGGTACATTAAGACCGTTCCCTTTTTTCCATATTGCCCGGTTAAAATGATAATAACAGCCAGTGACAGTAGCCTGAGGAAACACCGATTGGAACGCAGTAAGCAGCGCTGGTTCATAATCGCACTTGAATTTATCTATATTAAAGTTGAGTACGTCTCTAATGATAGTAAATAGCCTTCTGTAAGTCATTTTGGTTTTGTTCGGTAGTAAGGCATATATAATTGGTATCACATTTGTATACTCTTCGCAGCTATTTAAATCCATATGTATGGAAAAAAATTGCTTAAATGGTTTAGGACACCGCTTGAAGGTTCCATCGCCAAAAAAATATCTGTTTTCAGCGGACAACTTAGTTTTTCTAGCAATTTTCGAACAGAACACTAATATTTTTTCCTGTTCACCACTATCGGCTACCAAGAAATCAGTTGCTAATAATTGTGGAATCTTTACGTCTTCTAAGTAATTGAATTCCGTATTTCGCAAGCCTAAGGCAGTCCTTCTTGTTCTATTTAAGCTATCTTTCTTTTTTCAGTGTAAGATGGCATCAGTAGAGTATATGGCAGTTTGCTTTGGTGCCTTACAACATGTTTTTCGAATATTTTTTTTATTGGTTCCATATTACTACTCACCTCTTGCCGACAGCTATCCATCATTAAAGATCTTTCGTTTTCTTCATAATAAGATGCACAACTGTGTCGACACCGTCTAATAATTTCATCTCTGTTCTCATTTAGAGAGACTGACGCCGAACCCTAAAAATAACCAATTTTAATTATTAAATCATACAAGGTCTTGACCGACTCGCTTGTTAGTCTTTATAAGTATACGCTTTTAATGAGAATACACCTTAGTTGGCTCAGACACCCTAATCTTTTCTTGGTCGTATCCATCATGACTGATGATCGTGGTTGGTGGTTGTCATTCGGACATGAATGCTCATCCGCCATCGATTCGGGTCCATCGCAATTCTCAACATATAATAAAACTTTTGCGACGGCTACTCGCCTTTAAGCTGTCCAGTCCATCGTGCTGGGGATCGGCCAAGTGATCTCTTGCCTTCAGAATATCAACAACAAATACCCTCTCCAAACTTTCATCTCCCATCCTCATTATATGGCCGACATAGCTTAAGAAGCATTGCACGCAGATTGTAGACAGTCGTTCCTTAACCCTGAGCTTCGAAAATATTGACTGGTTGGTGCGCCTTGCTGTCCATGGTATTCTCAGCATACGTCTCCAACACGGGTCTCCCTCGGAATTCCTAATGTCGTTTGTCCTTATGTATTGTTTGTCCTAATCTATCGTTTGTCATAACGCATTTTTTTCATAAACCGTAAATTTTTCAGGATTTTTTACAAGACATTCGTTTAGATTAGGTTACGTTTGGTTAGGTTCGTTTTATACCAATCCTGAAAAGTTTAAAGTTTCGTAAAAAATGCGTTATGACAAACGATACGTTAGGACAAATGACGTTAGGGATTCCAACATAGATCCCTCCAACACCACGTCTCAAAAGTATCAATTCGCTGTTTCTCTCTGCTTTTGATGGTCCACGTTTCGGCTCCTTAGGTAAAAATATGGGCCCTGCACAAGTTACATTTTAGTGTTTCTGGAGTTTCCTCGGTATTGCCATGTTCTACTAAGTCTTGTCATAGCATCTTTAGCTATCCCTATGCGTCTTTTGATCGATGATGAATTTACTCGTATAAAAATTGTGAAGAAATTTCTTACGAAAAAGCGCTTCAATGGAGATTACCATAGATAATAGTATGAGGAGCCGTCGGACGAATGCATCTATAGGTAATCATGTTGCATACTTTTTAGCCTACTTACAATACCGATCGGGTGGAAATTGACACATCTTACAAAACCAGCGAAGTCAAAATACATTATACAAAAGTTTAACCGCGGCTTCTCACCTGTATAGATGTTTGGAAAAGTTCTACGTCCAAAGGCAGAAAAAAAGAAAGAAGGTTTATGCGTATATATCCCCATATAGACTTGTTGATTTCTGTCTCTTTTCTTTACTTTTTTTTGTATTCTCAACATTAAGATCCTGCACCAACTACTAGTTTCTGTTTGGCCCTATGGTTGACTGGTAGAGAATGCCGTAAGGTATTAAGTCCGCCATTTGTAACAGTTTGTATTGTGCAATAAAGTTTAAATAAATAAATAAGGCTAGGGTTTAGATGAATTAGGAGGTCATTGTGATTCGAATAAGTTGTCTTGGCAGTTATAATGAGGATTGTACAAAAACTATAGACACGTAATATAGTTTAGATACTTTTTAACAGGGACATAATGGATTCTAGCAATTAACTCCGTTCAAGCATGTAAATTGAAAGAACATTATAATATAAGAAACTATTATTAACATGGGGGTTTATTTATTATAATGTTCTTCGGATTTGATAAAAAAATACGAAAAACTTTTATAAAAACGTTAAACACAAGTCCATTAGAGGTTCAAATTGACTTAGACAATCTCAACAATTGACATTTATAATAGTTTCTTGCTCAAACAGTGTCAGAAACTTTGGGACGCGACTAACTAACCCGGATCATTGCAGGCCAACAAAGCCAAACTTCAACGAATAAGTGTTGTTACAGTGAACGAGCTTCCATTCTCTTTGCTTCGCCAGCCACCGTTAGCCTTATCGGGGAAAATTTACATAATACCTACAAGCCAGGCACTGCTGATATTGCTGTGCGGCGAGATTATCGCGCTCTAAGCCGTCTTCGGCAGCCTCGATGAGAAAGGGACGTCATAAATTAATAACTATAACCGCTACACTGTGGCTATGCGGCGTTAAGCCTATTGAAGTGTCTTACCTTGCGACGCGATTTGCTGTGGCGTTGCATTATACCTCATTAATATGCAGTTGCGCGAAGGAACGTGAAATCTTAAATACAGACTGATACGAGCATGTTTGCTTACGGTGCAGTACTTTTGATCTCAACAACAAGCACATGGGGCATCTTCGCGAACTAAATAACTTACGAACTTAACTCGAACGAAAGACTATATTCTGGTTTTTTAGCCACTTGGGTTTCGTAGCCACTTGCTACTTAGTTCTACTGAACTAAGTAGCTTTAACTACTGTTAAATAACAGTTATAACTATTTCTAGGGGAGGGGGGAGGGCATACTTGTAGCCGAAGCTGAAAAAGATTGTTTGACCAAAGATCAACGTGTGGCACATATTTCGAGACTTCCTCTAAAACACTGAGGTTCCTAATTTTTCTTTTGATTTAGTGAATATTTTTGGAAATAATCGATGCGAAAGTTTCATAAATCGTGTCTATCTTCTGATGAGCGACATGACCAAAATTATGAAAAAAAAATACAAAATAAATGCTTTCAAAATAAATATTTTTAACCGGATCGCATATAACGTTGAGTCATTGGCGAAAAACTGCGCTTCTCAGCAAAAGGATGTAAGTGCCACGAAGATACGTCCTGTTGCTGGTGCACTTTTTCACATCGTATTTTTTTCATTTGTATTGCAATTCTTTGTTGTAACGGCTACGGAACCCTTCACAAAGCATTGTCCGACATGATTTTGGCCGGTTCTGTACTTTGCATTTCACATTGATAACACTAAGTTAGATAGTTTTCTGAGATAAAAGGTTTTCGAAATAGTTAGCTATCTACAGCGCATTAACATAATGTAAAACACAACGGACGGCTGTAGCGACTTCCAATCCCGTATTCACTAAAATGACCACGAAGCTACTACAAATATTAAGTTTGTTTTTCCTCAACAAACATGTTTACATTGATTGATTGATGACGGGTTTTACGGACAGTTTGTTCTATTACAACTTGCCTATAATGTACTTTTATCTATTTAGTTAAGGTTGCATTTTCACCATTTACATTTCAAACAATTTGATTGGATGATACTTTCACCAACAAGAATAGGTTTCTTATGAAATAAAAGCCCTAGCATACCAAAAAAGAAACCGATGAACAAAACCAACGAAAAGTTCATATACCAAAATTCAACTACCACAAGGAATTGAATACTTTTTAGCGACTTCTCCGACTCGATATCGATATTTTATGTTTTTAATTCCTTCACCTTCTGACACGTATGTGAGTGCGAGAGTGAGAGGCGCTTTATCATATCATTTATCGCGGGATAAACGCGACCATCATAGGCCCGCTGAAGATCGACTCAAAACTTTTGATTAGTAATCATATTGCTGCCTACCCTTTCGACGCATAGTGCCAGAAACGCAAATTACCGTACACGCAAAGGACCATATTTTCAACAGCAAACTACCAGATACGCAGATGACCTGAATTTATTTTCGCAAATGACCAGTATTTAATATATACGCATAGTACCAGACACGCAAATAACCGTACACGCAAAGGACCATATTTTCAACAGCAAACTACCAGATACGCAAATGACCAGTGTTTAATATATACGCATAGCACCAGAAACGCAAATTACCGAACACGCAAAGGACCATATTTTCAACATCAAACTACCAGATAACTCCCCCTACATTTTTTTTATTTTTTTCAGCAACAAAAAAAGTCAGATTTTTTTTCGAAATAATTCTTAACTATTACAATATTAGCCTTTCTTATATATATTGCAATGAAATGCCTTACAAAGGTCACAAAAAACTCCAATTCCATCACAAGATTCCTCCCAGATGCTGTAAATATGTTTAATGAGTACATTATGCTGCATCAGCCGTGGAACGTTCCCTTGTAAAACCGAACTTTTTACAAGTAAGCAGTTTATTTTTATTGAAGTGTTCTAGCAGATCCTTCAGTATTAACTTTTCGAAAACTTTACTTAATATGGGTAAATATTATTATCGGACGGAAATCAGTCAAGTTACTTAAGTCACCTGATTTAAAAATCGGTATGACTTTACTCTGGAGAATGGGCAAAGGACCATGGGCAACTTTGTATGGAGTGTTGGCCAAGAACCAACAGAGTTGTGAGTAAAGTCATTAAATAGGTATTATTGTGGGCTTCAATTTTTACTATGGGCACGAAGTTGAATTCCATGCAGAATTGTGAAGAATTTCCTAAATGGTCCCTTATTAAATTCCGAAGTTGTCAATTTCCTAAACAGTCAGTTCCCTGTTTGTCTACTTCCTATTCAGTCTATTCCTAAGCTGTCCATTTACTATTTAGCCTATTTCTAATTCTTAAATTATCTACTTACCATTGAGGCTATTTTTAATTTGCCCACTTCAGAGCTAATTTACAAATGTAGCTACTTGCAATGTACGGGTCAAATCTTGCAAGTTAAAGCAGAATTGGCAAAGTATGGAGCTTGGCCTATTCGCCGCCAAAGATCATTTTGGTGTTAGATGATGCAGGCTTTGTTACACTGGAGAAGTTTTATTACTGAGAGTTACTTCTAACACGAATAAAGTGCATTTTTGTTGCACATCACGTGGTATAGGTTTTTCAGTAAACTCGCTTATTATTAAAGTTCAATTGTATGTCACACCAAACGTTCTGATGGTAGCTTTTCATTCTACCATGCTGAGGCTCATATATTCGTCCAGGAGTATAATTATAGTTATTTTTAGATTTTACTTGTAACCGACACCATTCTACTACACACTAGATGTCGCTATTATTAATAATTCTGTAGAAATCTCATTATTGGCTTATGTCGCCAACACAGCGTCGCGTCCTCTAGTGTGCAGTAGAAAAAGTTGCATTTTGTAGCAGTATGTATTATATTTAGACGTCAATCTAACTCTAGCATAAAAAATACGTAACTTGTATTTGTCTATGGGCTATAAAAAGAAAAATAACATTTAATTTTGACATCACATAACCATCAACTGTCATTATAAAATAAAACTGCCATATTAATTTTACAAAATTCAATTACTTGAAAAGTATAGACTGATGCAGTAACTGTTTCTTAGAAGTTGTACATCGAACTTGGATTGCATTGTATGGCACAGCAGTTAATTGTAACCATCACTTTCATAGATATTATTTTGTAGCTTTATGTACCTACCTATATAATATAACGCACCCGAGAATTATTACCTACAATTAAACAGACGAGAACCTTCACTCCAACCCACTTCAGGTGTATCTCTATCTTTTCCACCTACTCCGCCATATGAACACTACGAAGGTATGAATCTTGCAAGAAGCCCTCTGGCCATGGAAATAGCGATCCCAGGTTCGATTTCTGGTGAAGGTATATGTTTCCTTCGAGATATCTGCATTTTTCTGGATTAAAATATTTCCTGACAAGTTGTGGGTGTTAAGGTACCACCTACTCATTGGAAACGTGAACTGGATAGATCAGTTGTGACATAAAAAAGGGCCGACCAAGAAACATCGATAAAGTTATCCTGAGATTTTTACTTTATCATTCCTTAGTATTTCAAGTGATTTCAGCAAAAAGTCCATACTATCAAAAGTTAAACGAAGGCTGTTCCTGGATTCAAGTACAACGGTATTTAAGGTGCACAGGTATTTTAATGTGTTTATATTTTGTATTGATTAACGCACACAATGCGTTGGATATAGTGGTCATAGAACAGATAGTCAATGGAGTAAGAAGATTCTCAAATGGAGACAATGAAACGGGAAACACAGTTGGAACACTGAAAGATAACGTGATGCAAACGTTTTGTAACCTCTGGTGATATCCATACTAATCCATATCCATACTAATATTATAAATGCGAAAGTGTATCCGTCAGTCTGTCTGTCTGTCTGTCTGACTGCTTGTCTGTCTGTCTGTCTGTTCCCTCTTCACGCTTAAACTGCTGAACCGATTTGGATGAAATTTGGTATGGAGATAGTTTGAGTCCAGGGGAAGGACATAGGCTACTTTTTATCCGGGAAAAATACCCTTATCTGCGATAAACGAATTTAAGGCGGACAAAGTCGCGGGCAGAAGCTAGTAATGTTTATATGTGTACCTGTCTGTGGCATCATAGCTCTTGAACGAATGGACCGAAGTTGACTTAGTTTTTTGTTCTTGGAAGGTGATTTAATCAAGAGTATAATGAACTTGTGTACATGTCATAATTTGGATATCCTGTGGATTTTGTCATTTTCGGTGATTGTCTAACAACTCCATTTGTTTTCTGGCCTTAGAGCCTGATTATAATAGCCATAGTAAGCTGCCACTTTAAATAGTCCTAATCATTGCTACTGGCTCAACGGGACGCTGAAGTCTGGACACCGGATGAAAGTCAGAGCGTAAAAAGGCACTCTACGGTCTTACAAGGATCACGGATTGAAGGCGTTAGATGCGGGTTGCGCAAGGCTGATTATTATAAAAATCCCCGGGGAAGCCATTTATCAATCGGTGGACATTATTCGGCTGAGATGGTGATGATGACGAGATATCCATACTAATCCATACTCCATACTAATATTATAAATGTGAAAGTCTGTCTGTCTGTCCGTCTGTCTGTTACCTTTTCACGCTTAAACCGCTGAACCGATTTGGACGAAATTTGGTATGGAGATAGTTTGAGTCTAGGGGAAGGATATAGGCTACTTTTTATCCCGGGAAAATACCCTCATTCGCGATAACCGAATTAAAGGCGGACGAAGTCGCGGGCAGAAGCTAGTATATATATATATACTAGACGAGATATAGACTATTTAAACGTAGGTAAATGCAGCGTAGTTCGTTTCTACGCAGCTCTGCGAGCAAAAATTGCCAATTATTATTTTTAGACTAGTATGAAAGTACTATAAGGTCAATACCAAGTTTAAATAGTGATTGAGGCTTATATCGGGGGATTGGAATGTAATCACGGTGAATTAACACTATTTACCGATAAGATATATGTCTAAGTGATGCTATTTCAACATACTTACATAGCATATTAAGCAAACCCTAGAAAATGAGAATAATATGAAACTTGGCACATTCTTAGATTCAGAGTCATCATAGGCCAAAATTGAAGTCATCTAGTGTGTCTGGATTGAGAGTAACTGAGTCTGAGAGTTTTTAACTTTGTACTTCCGAAAAAGTTGTTTTTCATTCCTTTTTTCCGTAGGTGACCTGACTCAATAAAACAATTTGAAGTAGTTGTCTACGATTTCATATTTTACAAACCGGCGCACCACGAACTGCCTGGTAAAAATTGGTGAGTATGAAGAGTATTGTTAGTTTCGAATTCAAGACTACCTAAGTAACTAACCTATCCTATCAATAACCATAAGAATCGCTGCAGGGATACTGATGTATATTCTTGCTTTACTTATAATAAACACATTACTACCACTTTAAATAATCATCACTGGGTTTCGTGTCCGTGCGGGAGATAGTATTTTGCTTAAAGTAGGGACTTTTTAGTGCACACGAATTTGTGTTTGTCTGTGGCATCCTAGCTTCTAAACGGATGGACCCATTTCAATTTAGTATTATTTTATCTGATAGGTAACTTCATCGATATACTTCTCAGCTTTGGTTCAAGAAAAGCGGTTTAGCCATTTAACATCAATTGGAATTACGAGTATCAGCTTTTTTCTAAACGTATGGTGATTTTCATGATTGCCGATTAGGTTACGTTAGGTTACTCGCTATCCGACTGCACCAGTAAGTGCGTTATGTTTTTTCGAGTGTATGTATATATGCGTGGGTATGTATGTATATTTGCGAACAGGGTAAGCAAACTAAAGTTACAATGGTCGGGACACATAGTTCGAAGAACCGATGGACGCTGGCGCAGAAAGGTTCTCGAATGGAGACCGCGTACCGGCAAGCAAAGCGAGGGACGGCTACCCGCAAGGTGGTCGGACGACTTGGCTAGGGTTGCGGGGACTTGCTGGATGCGGGTCGCCTCTATCCGGCCCATGTGGAAATCTAGGAGGCCTGTGTCCGCAGTGGACGACCTATAGCTGAAATGATGATGATGATGATGATGTCTGTCTATTTCTTTATGGATTTCAATCATATTTGTTCACTGGTCTGGTCATCACAGATGGTGATTGGATATTTTTATCTCCTCGACTAGTTACGCTGTAGCAAAAAAGAGGGATATGACAATTTTTCCCCGCAAACGAACGTTGACGGTAACCTAATCTATACTATTATATACCTAGTTATAAAAATGAAATGTCTGTATATTGCAGATATTTTTAAAACAAATATTGTAACGGACTATTTAGAGGTCACAGAACCGATTTTTTTTTTTTATATTTTGTTTGTATGTGTCGTTGTGGTTTCATCACGCAAAATCGGTTAAAAGGATTTTAACTATTTTTGGTACACAGGTAGCTGGGTATCTCCGGATGGTTAAAGGATACTTTTTACCCGACTACGCTGACGAAACGAGACGGATTATGACATTTTCTTCCCCGCGAACGAAGTTGCGGGCACCGTCTGTTTTATTATACATCTTTACTAGATCTTACCTAGACTTCACGGAACATGAGATTTAGAAGAGAAGTACGAATAGGTACCTAAGTATTACGTTTTTTATTTCCCTAGACTGATGCTTTCAAGATTTTTCCAAGAAGGTACTATAAATAACAAAGAAATTTATTACTTAACTACAATTGTTACTAACCATATTTTCTCATGAGAAGATTCAGCTGCTATCTTTCTGTTCGTTCGTCCGCCTTCCGTCCGTCCGACTGTCTCCGAAGTTTGACGCTTTTTATTAGGGTTCCGTACCCAAAGGGTAAAACTGGACTCTATTACTAAGACTTCACTGTCCGTCTGTCTGTCCGTCTATCTGTCCGTTCGTCCGTACCTCCGTCCGTCTGTGTATTTGTGTGTCTGTCTCCGAACGTTGGCGCTTTTTATTAGAGTTCCATACCCAAAGGGTAAAACAGGACTCTATTACGAAGACTTTGCTGTCTGTCTGTCACCAGGCTGTATCTCATGAACCATGATTGCAAGACAGTTGAAATTTTTACAAATGATGTATTTCTGTTGCCGCTATAATAACAAACACTAAAAACAGTATAATTTTATGTCTGTCTGTCGATGTTCGTAGCCAAAATAAAATGATTGAACACCGCGTACATTTTGCTTATAGGAGTAGGGATCTGCTAACACTAGATTTTCATAGATACGGCCGTTTGTAGCGAATATTTGGCACGGAACCTTCGGTGCGTGACTCTGACTCGCACTTGGCCGGTTTTTTTAGACGTATGGGTCCAGACGTCAATACCTACTTCGCAAAATGACTATACGGCAGAAAAACTATAGCTCAAAATGTCCATGAGGTATGAAGCCTACAATGCAAAATGTCTACGTAGAAAAATGTCTATCAGCGGAAAGCCGAGGGAGAATGATACACACTGCCCAGAACAACTACTCAGTGATCAGACTGCATAACTAAATGACTCTGTCGCAAAATGTCTACCTTTCAAAATGTATGGCCAACAAAAACAACAAGTTTACTGAAAATAGTTTAATTAAAATTATTCAACATAGCTTAATAACAGAAATAACGAAAATTCATTGGTTGTGACCTGACCGCTCACCAAAAACAAAAAATGCATGTACAAAAAATTACTGCTTTTGACGTAAAATCAGTGTTTTGATTCGCAATATATTGTCCAAAAACTGCAACACAGTAATGTTGCCTTGCTGCAAGCTGGTCATTTCATTTTTATACATTTTGTCAAACTGTATATGGCGTCGCAATCTACGTGACCGTTCAAAATAAAATTGTTTTAGTCGAATATCTTTTAGCCTCGCTTCTTTTCTCACAATGTATAAAAATAAAATTAAAGTCGCTTTGTGCGGCACACGACTGTTCATCCGTCTGTGCCAGGATTCCAAGGTGTTGTTAGTCCGATGTCTTTCTGGCCCACAACATATTAGAAAGATTTTACCCACTGCCGTTCAAAGTGCTTTATAAATTTCTTAGTTGCTTCATCTTCGGAAGCTTGTTCTCTTATACATTTCCATCCATCTTCTATGTATTTCGCCGGCAACAAAAGTAAATTCGCAGTGCATCGGACCGTTTGCTTGTGTGGTACATTAAGACCGTTCCCTTTTTTCCATATTGCCCGGTTAAAATGATAATAACAGCCAGTGACAGTAGCCTGAGGAAACACCGATTGGAACGCAGTAAGCAGCGCTGGTTCATAATCGCACTTGAATTTATCTATATTAAAGTTGAGTACGTCTCTAATGATAGTAAATAGCCTTCTGTAAGTCATTTTGGTTTTGTTCGGTAGTAAGGCATATATAATTGGTATCACATTTGTATACTCTTCGCAGCTATTTAAATCCATATGTATGGAAAAAAATTGCTTAAATGGTTTAGGACACCGCTTGAAGGTTCCATCGCCAAAAAAATATCTGTTTTCAGCGGACAACTTAGTTTTTCTAGCAATTTTCGAACAGAACACTAATATTTTTTCCTGTTCACCACTATCGGCTACCAAGAAATCAGTTGCTAATAATTGTGGAATCTTTACGTCTTCTAAGTAATTGAATTCCGTATTTCGCAAGCCTAAGGCAGTCCTTCTTGTTCTATTTAAGCTATCTTTCTTTTTTCAGTGTAAGATGGCATCAGTAGAGTATATGGCAGTTTGCTTTGGTGCCTTACAACATGTTTTTCGAATATTTTTTTTATTGGTTCCATATTACTACTCACCTCTTGCCGACAGCTATCCATCATTAAAGATCTTTCGTTTTCTTCATAATAAGATGCACAACTGTGTCGACACCGTCTAATAATTTCATCTCTGTTCTCATTTAGAGAGACTGACGCCGAACATTCGTCTCTGTTAACACATCTCCATAAACTGGTACCACTCGGATTCGCCTTACCAAAATTATATCGGTGCCCTTCGCGGGTTTCCCTTTTTGGTTGGTTATAAATTTTATTGTTTTATCCGAAGCCATTTTTAGTAAATCGTAACTATCACAACGTATCAAATCAATCGCACAATGACAGCATATTGACAAGACGTGTAATGTCTAATGTCATCATGCATTAAATTTGTTTCAGGTTTGAGTAATGAGTATAATATACCTGTTGTGAATGATTTTAATTAAATTATTTTCAGTAAACTTGTTGTTTTTGTTGGCCATACATTTTGAAAGGTAGACATTTTGCGACAGAGTCATTTAGCTATGCAGTCTTATCACTAAATAGTTGTTCTAGGCAGTGGGTATCTTTCTCCCTCGGCTTTCCGCTGATAGACATTTTGCATTGTAGGCTTCATACCTCATGGACATTTTGAGCTATAGTTTTTCTGCCGTATAGTTATTTTGCGAAGTAGGTATTGACGTCTGGACCCGTTTTTTCGAGTGTATGTGGGTATATATGTACCTATGTATAATAAATATATTTATTTGGCTGGCTTGCACCCTCAACGTTAGTTTGACTTATGAGATATGGTTGGATTCGTCCAAGTTGTGACATATTCTGTACCATAAAAAAGTTTTAAATATAAATGTCTATACATATCCCGGATATTAACGCGTAACTATCACGTAAAGTACAAAGATATATTTTATGTACCTTCAATATAAGTGGACATATATAATATAACATATCAGGGTCTTTATGCATTATCAGTAGGCTTATTAGCAGTTAGGCTAGCGAAAACCGTCACGTAGTCCCAGGTTCGATCACTAGTTGTACAGTAGTTGCAAGAAGCCCTGCCTCCGTGTCTAGTAGTCCCAGGTTCAATCCCTGGTGGTACGGTACGTGGAAGAAACCCTGCTTGAAGATCTATTGTTCCAGGCTCGATACCTGGTGGTACGGTGCATAGAAGAAGCCCTTTCTACGAATCCAGTGGTCCCAGGGTCAGGTTCAATCCCTGATGAGAGCCGTTAAGGGATCGTTTTCATAATATTATTCTTTTGGCAAATATTGATTCTTTGGAATTATGAAATAATTAGAAATATTTTAATTTTAAGTATACCTTAAATAATCAGTACTCTATGAGTATAATTGTCTCTGTCTGCCCACTCTGCATCCATATTCAATCATGACAGTTGGCCAAATAACTGATTTAATTAATTTCTAATTATTGTATGATTGCAGAATGACGACGACGAATGACTTTTCACTAGCAGGTGGTTATACGACGTTTCTTGATGAGCTAAATCAGGTGCTAAACTAGTTAATTTGAATTCTATTCCGATATCGTTGCTACGTAAAATATGGATGTAAGTGTGTATAAAGGTACTTTATTATTTCACTGGGTTAAATGCCCACGGTTTCGTCCACCTAGCAAACGTTACTTTTTCTTGGGCGACGTTGCAGGTTTTTTTCTTGGACGACGTTGCAGGTTTTCGTGTCAAAAGTAATAAACAGTCTATTTAACTCTTTACTCGTATAACCTTTCCTACCTGTATGCAAAAAGCACATCGATTCATTGATTTGATGTTGCGTAAATGAAGTACATAGAAAATATAGTGTTTCACGTTCAGGAATTAAATGACATTTCATCTCGTTTTTGTGTTGATCGGGAAACTGCTCCCGAAATTGTATTAACTGTGCAATGGACCCAAGCTCGATCATATAGGTCGTCCCCTCTATACACCTATTTAACTATACCTACTATTGAAATAGGAGGTCCTCCCGTGACCATGGAAAGCTGGAAAGCTTCCGAAACGTCGGGAACTAAAATGAGATAATATACGCGATATAATCCGTTAAATTGTTTTATTTCAATGAGTAATAATCGCGGAAACAGAAGAAAATATTATATACCTACTATTATACAGTTGTAAAAATAAAATGTCTGTACATTGGATATCCGACTATAATTATAGGATACTTTTTACCCGACCGAAGTTGCGGGCACCTCCTAGTCTAAGTAGTAGGTATAAAATCCTCGGCCACGTCTATCTACTTGCCTATCCAACTCGAGAACTATTGAATTACAAAAAAATACTAAAATCGTATATTGACAAAACAGATTAATTTATTTTCATGCTTGACTGAGATGTTTTCTATACTATTATAAAATTCTAAAAGTGAAATGTTTGTATGTGTCGTTGTGGCTTCATCGCCGAAAAAAAAGCGTTTTTTACTGGACTGCGTAACAAGAAGGGTTACGTTCTCGAATATATGTGAATATGTATGTATGTGGTTATGTGGGCATGTATATATACGTATGTTTGTTCGACACGCTTTGCAACCAAAACGGCTTGTTGGGTTTGACGTCGATATGAGGCGTCATTGGATTCATCTAGACTGTAGGAGTTACGTACATCAATAACATGATTCCTATACTATAGCACTAGCCATAGAAATAATCAGTAAGTACACTGTTTCAGAATACCACAAGAAGTGAGGCGGCCCAAACTGACAAGCATGAGAGATCATCATCATCATCATATCAGTCCAAGGTCGTTCCCTGCTAGACAAAGGCCTCCCCAGGGATCTCCATTACGACCGGTCGTGTGCCGCCCTCATCCAACGGTTTCCCGCGATCTTCACCAGATTATTGGTCCATCTTGTTGGGTGCCTTCCGAAGTTGCGTCGTCCTGTACGCGGCCTATGTCGACGACCTTGGTTCTTCTAGTCGGGAGAGCGAGACAGATGTGTTAATAAAAATGTACTTAGGTTTGGTATACAAAATTAGGTACATACTTATGAATACTTTGGGGAAAAGTGTTTGTCAAATGATTAGTTCTCAAAAAGTTGTTTGTAAAATAATTATTTATTAATATATCGTAAGGTGCAGAGAAGGTTACTTCGAATTTAGGGTACTTTCGAAAATTTAGTGTCATGGCGTTTTAGTGTCATGTTAACTATATACTTTCCGGCAGAACGACCTTTCCTTTTTTGAACATGAATACATTGAATACTCGTAGTATAATATTCTAAGTTCTAAGTCATGCTATTTCGATATACTTACAGAGCATATTAAACAAACCCTAGAAAATTAATATGTAGGTATTACACTACTGAGAATAATAATGACACTTGCGCATTGTCAGATCTAGAGTCGTCATAGGCTAAAATTGAAGTCATCTAGTGTGTCTGGGTTGAGAGTACCTGAGTCATTTAATGCCTCGTACTTCTAAAAAAGTAGTTTTTCATTGCTACTGTCTGTCTATCCGTCTGTCCGTCTGTCTGTACTCGAACGATAGCTTTTACTGAGGACTTACGTTCTACAAGATAAAAAAAACCGGCAAAGAGCATGTCGGACCATGCTCAGTGTAGGTTCCGCAGCCGATCATACAAAAAATGCACAACAGATGAAAAAAAAAATCATTCCGTCGGATTGAGAACCTCCTCATTTTTTTTGGAAGTCGGTTAAAAAACCGACCAAGTGCGAGTCGGACTCGCGTACCGAGGTAAAATCCAGTGTTAGCAGAGCCCTACTCCTGAGCACTATGTACGAGGTGCTCGATCATTTTATATTGGTTACTGATATAGGCAGACACACATAAAATTATACTGTTTTTAGTGTTTGTTATTATAGCGTCAACAGAAATACATTATCTACGAAAATTTCAACTGTTTTAATTTTTTCGAAGTTTGATTTTTTCACAGCTTCAAGGGACCGTAGACTTGAGTATGCATTCTTGAGATAAAAGGGCTTGACAGACATACAGACAGACAGACGGACGGACAACAAAGTGATCCTATAAGGGTTCCGTTTTCTTTTTATTTTGAGGTACGGAACCCTAAAAACGTACCTGAATAGATTCAAAATTACAGTCAAGTGCATTTAGGGTTGCAGTAAAGCATCTCCCCAGCAACCTGTTAATACTAAGCTAAGCGACTTCATAGTCACGAACTAGTTCCTTCTACCAAAGTAATTTGATGACGGAGCCGGCACGTAGGCACCGGATTTATATAATAAAACAATGTATTCTAGAGGTGTTTGGGCTAATTAGAATCATCACAGAATGTACTTTTACGTAACGATTAACTCCAAAAAATGCACTATAAACAAAAAAAAACTGCGTAACTTAGTTACCTCAAATTACTTATAAGATACATGTTTTCAAATCAATCTATGAATATAAATGTATAAAATTAATCTTGTTTTGGAGTCGGTACCAAGCGCGTGAACATTTTGTTTCTTGTGAATTGGGATCAGTGTGTTACTTAAAGAGCGGCATCTCGGACCCCACAAGACTGTATACTTAGATCATTATTGTTATTGTTATAGATAGTATTCAGCCTACAGTGGTGTACGTATGTATGTTTCAACACTGAGCGTTCCTTGATAATTTGAAATATCATCTTCCATTACATCAATTAAAATAGGTGCAATGCATGAAATTATGAACAACCTCGACCGCCGCGTGCACACTTATAATATCCGTTGTTGTTGCCGTATCGTAATAGAAATTCGATACGCTAAAAGAATTGGACACATGTGCAAATTGTGTAAACGTACCCTGAAAAAGAAACCCCGACGGCCTAGCCTACGTAACTCCTACAGCCAAGATGAATTCAATGACGCCTCATATCTACGTCAAACCCAACAAGCCGTTTTGGTTGCAAAGCGTGTCGAACAAACATACGTATATAGATACATACCCACATAACCACATACATACATACATACATACACACATATATTCGAAAACGTAACCGCGTAAGCTTTGCATGCAAATATCAAATTATTTTGGATGCAGGTGACACGATTTTACTGTCCCCAGTATTCGTAGTAATGTTTTTTTTTTGTTTTTTTTTCCAAAATGGTGTACATAACTTCATGCAACTTAAATTTACTCGCCAAACTGCTAAGACAGTTTGTGGGCGAGATCGCGCTAATATTCATTATTAGTAAAAAAGTGGTTAAAGGTGCGTCGACATTTGTATCATTTGCCCGTATCAGACCATCGTCGCGTGACATGATCGCGTGTCACGATCACGCGTTTGCACGTTGCGTCGATCAGATCGCTCGAAATCTATTTGCTACGCGTATCACACACTTATATCGGAAGAGTGCGGCATGATCGGCGCGCCGACAGTGAGCGTCCAAGCAGCGCGATACGCAGTCATGCCACGGCACGGTGATCGGATACGAGCATATGATACAAGAGTGGACGCACCTTAAGGTTGCATGTTGAAGATTTGCGTTTCTACTTGTAGTAGGTGCTGTGATATAATGCTGCTAGAATAGTCTTGTTTTGCTTTGGTTTGAATTGAAACCAACGTGAAATCATTATTTCAAATAGGGGTATCAATCATCTCAACTATCGTTCGATATAGCTGTATTCTGATGGTAAGCGATGTATCCAGGTGCCTTCTGTGTTTGATATTCTGTTGTCAGTCGTAAATTAGTGTTAAATTGTTAGTATCAAATTTTTTATGTACTTATGTTTTGTGGCATTAAATCTATTATATTTTATTCTATTCTATATTTGATCCATCTACGTAACGAGATCCTCTTCGCCTCAAGACCAAAATTCAACGCTTCCCCTTGGGGTCATCTAGTGGCCTCGTAAATTAATGTTTATTCAGACGTACCACAAGTACCACAACCAAAAGACAACGCAGCGACAAATCGTCTTGACGCAGTGGTTACGTGTGAATAGTTGCGCTGCAGCTTCTTACAGTTGCTTTGCTAATCGCTTATTTAACGCTGCGTTCAAAAGAAAAAAAAAAGTTGTCGTGTGCACAGCTCTCCGTGACGTCACCAAAGGTCTCACCGGAAGATCATTTGACATTGGCAGGAAAAAAAAAATCAGTTTCGGTTACATGTATGGAGTGCCACCCTTAGAAATATATTTTATTATTATTTAACTATCAAACTAAGTAACGGCTTATACAAGATACCTTTTCTCCAAATTACATCAATATACATGAATTAGTTTTTGAGTAACATGCCTGTGACGTAAGGACGGACGGACGGACATGACGAAACTATAAGGGTTCCGTTTTTGCCATTTTGGCTACGGAACCCTTAAAAAGCATGTATGTAGAGACTTATATTTAAAGAATGAATGACAGTGAAAAATAACATTATGTAGCGAATGTTGCCGAAAATACTGAAAGAGGAAAACCTAGGCGAAAATTCTTAAATCAAATAGAGAACCAGAGATGGACCAAGTTGTGGGCCAAGAGATGGGCCATTTTTAACCGGCTTTTTCGCCGTCAGCGCACCTGGTGCACTGGTGCGCTGACGGCGAAAAAGCCGGTTAAAAATACAAATATCTTGTAACAAGTAGTGACAAAATTTGAAGACATGCTGACTGGGCTCTGTAGCTCAATTGGCAGAGCGTGCGCCGCGGCAAGGCACAAGGCACTGGTTCAAATCCGGTCAGAGTCTTGCAATTTTTTCAATATTTGGATCTTTGTAATTCAAGAATATAAATTAATGTTGCTGACGCACAAAAGAGGTATATGCAAGTCGCGTAGCAAACGGATGAAGTAGGATGATGTTATGCATGTATGTATGCAGAACCTTTTTGCTTCGAGACCAACTGAGTAGAAACAACTATCAGGACAATCATGGTTCATTGCCGATACTTGAACCGGTGCATCTTAATTCAACAACAACATTGGTAAATTGAAAACGAATTGATGGTGCGAGAATCCATCGATAGTAACGCCATTTAGTTTTGAAGGCATACAATTCTTCTTTGATTTTTATGCTCCATGCGGGCGTCGACAACTACCGTAACTTTGACGCCAGATGACAGGAGCGACGACTGCGACACGAGACACGACGTCGCAACCAACCACACTCTCTACTTGCACGCCGAAGTCTCCGCCGGCAGGGACGCCCACCGCGGAAACAACAGAAAGACCACAATTCCGTAGAATCAAGCATAGACCGACAAACAACTGACTCACAGACTGACACAACAACAAACAGTGTAATAGCCTAGGAACACTATTGCTGCTGGTAGCGCCCGCGTGCGGCAGCCCCACACGCTAGGTGCTGAGAATGTCGTGGTATCCTGCCGCCTAGCACAAATGACGACGGTAACAGTAAACATACTGCCGTATAAGTTAAATTCTAACATGACATGATGACGTTCCATGCGTCGAAAGAATATTAATTCTGTAACCAACTTTAATTTATTTATCAAGAGCCTATAAGTGGCTCGTATGGTAACCCAATGTCTTGACGGTATCTGGTAACATTTTTTTGACCAAACTATTAGAATGGAAGGAGCTTAATAAATATGGTAGTTATTCTAGTTGCGACAAGATTACGATACTTAGAAATTCAGATTAGAGTACATGGTCTGGATACAGATACTCGTATCGTATATCGCATCTCCACTAATCCAAATAGTATGAGCAAAAGGGAAATATATTACTTACGTCCTCAACTCTCGTACTTCTTTACGTTGACTTCTGTACACGTGTTTAGGCGACTATCTAGACGCAGCATTATTGACAGACATAATTAGTTCGGCTACTCGTCACTTCAGCGCTCACTGTCAAGAAAAGTTGACACTACCTCCTATTAGATACTAGATGGCGATTCTAGCAGTTAACGAGCGTGATTTTAAGCCATTTAAAGCTTTTATACCGATAAGTTAAATATGTTTATTTATTAGAATGATCAATTAACTGATTTTAAACACTTTAATCGATGTACTCAAATACTGGCGGCACCATCTTTACTTTACTTTGTTTCAATTTCACCATATCTTACTTAACTTTAAACTTGAATTGCGAGATAATTATATAGTTTCCTGGACTTCTCTCGATCAAAATGCATTTCTTAGTAACAGTACTTTTATTTAAGATCAGTTTCGTTAGTGGCCGCCTTTAGACTAATTGGCCGATTCTCCTTTGCGGGATAATTATGTGCTTCCTGGACTACTCTACTAAAATTACTAACCAGTGATAGGCTAATTTGCCCATTCTTTAAATGAATAAAAATGTATATTAAAATTAAAGTACCTTCATTTTCTATTCCATTCTACCACTGGTGGTAAAAAAGGAGCAAAGTTACCTACTTACCACTAGTAGTCCATTGGAACGAAACACTTTCCATTTAACCACTGGTGCTAATATTTTGAGGCTACCGAATTGGGGCTGTCTGTGCCTCAGGCCAGAATACTTATTTTCGAAAGTGTTCTTCACTTCGCTTATAAACTGGAAGTAAAAAAATCGTTCTGCGCTGACTTCGTTCGCCTTGCGGTGTTCTCAACGTGCTGAGACATCGTGAGTCCCCTGTCGATCGTGACGCCTAGCTACTTCACCATGTGTGACCACGGGATGTTCTGACCGAGCATCTTGCGAGGAGCGGCCTGACTCTTCCTATGATGATGGCCTGCGTCTTCGCTACGTTGACGCCCATGCGCCACCGCACTAGCCACTCTGGCACGACGTCAAGCGAGCGCTGGAGTATCTGAACTGCATACTGCATGTTTTATGACAACGCGTATAAAATCGCGTCGTTGGCGTCCTCCACGGCCACTTGAAATCTTCGCTTGGTCAGGAATGAGGCTAAGACGCGTACGACGCGCCTAGGAGCTGGAGACGTCGACAGCTTGTATAGCAGGCCTTCATGCCAAACCCTGTTGAACGCCCTCTCCATGTCGAGGAGTGCTGCAACGGTGACCTCCTTGATTGCCGTACGGTGCGCGCGCCGGTTTACATAGCCGCTGGCTAACGGTAGGTGCCGCGCCGCGGCCGCGTGGCGATGCCGCGCGCACCCGGCTGGTCCGGTGTGGGTCCTGGGTTGGCTGCTAGGTATAAGCATGCTGTCAATACTGTCGTCCAAGTAGGTTATACGTGGCCAGAAGGACCCCATTCCTACACGTACACATCCTATTCTCTCTCTCTACCCATCCCCCAAACATCTTGAGTAAAGTTGACCTTTTTGGAAGAGTTCATTTGCGAATTCTTCCTGGTCGATTGTGAATTCGTTTTAGATCATTTGTGAACCTGGTCAAATGCGATTTCATTTCAGGTCGTTTGCGTACCTGGTCGAATGCCAATTGGTTTCAGGTCGTTTGCGTACCTGGTCGAATGCGAATTGGTTTCAGGTCGTTTGCGTACCTGGTCGAATGCGAATTCATTTCAGGTCGTTTGCGTATCGGGTCATTTGCATGTCTGGCAAGTTGAGAATTTGAAATAAGGTCGTTTGCGTGTACGGTAATTTGCGTTTCTGGCACTATGCGTCGAAAGGCTGCCTACGAGTACAAGAAACAAATCGTATGATTATTTTCGTGAAATTTTTATCACTTTTATTTTTTGTAAATATCTTTTCATGTGTTTATCCATCTCTTATAATGCAGGGTTTAAACAATTTGTGTACAGTCAATTTGAAGCAACTTTACGACATAATAAATAATAATAAATGTACATTACGATTCAACTATTATTTAAAAAGTAAAATAAATAGTAAAATTCTTCTTTTTTTGGTTTAATTTGAATAAGTGGCGTTGTCGCTAGCAAATAAAATTAGAGGTACCAAACCCACGTAATACCTACAGATATTTCTACTTATCGACAGTCGATAAAAAAAACAATTCCTCGTGACCGCTGAATGTTGCTATCAATTTTCCACACCTCGCAGATGATCTTCTAATGACTGAATAAATTTATCGATGATTTCGGTATCTGTGTGCATTCAAAGCTATACAATATTTCTTCCACTAGCCGTAACGGTATCGGTGTTACTTTACAGCGCCGTGAGGAAATTTGATTCTCGAAATCAGATTGCAATATCTCAGGAATACGAGTATCGGTAATAGTACCACTTACATGGGCAATTGATTCGTCTATTACATATATCATTTTGAGATCGATATAGTCTATTTTAGCGAACAAATGTAGCGTTCGTTCAAATCAACTTTTCACGCAAAACTCCAACGCTAATCTTTGTGAAATGCTTAGTTTGTTTTCGCTAATTCGCCACTAGCTTAAAACCGCATGCAATTAATGTCGCCTCATCGATGGCTGTACCACTGTGGCTATGTAACATGTGTGATTAATTTATATGTCGTCGAGTAGAGCAAAGTAGCCATTACTCAGAGTATCTGACTAAAAAAGTTAATGGCATCAATGCGGCAAGACTGACGTCGAAATTTGAGCTGAATAATTACGTATGTGAGCTAACTAATGCTCATAATTAATTTTCTTGCACGGAGCTGAAACATGGACAATCCATCAAAAAGACCACAAAAGGATTAATGCACTTGAAATGTGGTGCTGGAGACGGTTACTGAGGATAATATGGACTGCTCGCCGTACTAATCTCTCCATCTTAAAAGAGCTTCATATCAAACAAAGAGTGCAAGTGCGAATTTTGAAAATGTTTGGACATTTCATCCGCTACGAAAATTCGATGGAGCGTTTAGTAATGCAGGAGAAAGACTACAAAGTCAACGTTCTCGCGGCCAATCTCTTGCAAGGTGGACGGATCTCATAAAGACAACGACGAAATGTTCCCTAACGGAGTGTTTTCGGAGTGCCACAAACCTAGAGAGATGGAGAAGTATCGCAAAAGCTGCAATGCATATAGAAGAGGATAACCCATAACCACGACCACTCTAACAAGAGAGTACGACTAAGAAGAAGAAAGCTCATAACCGATTAATAGTAGGTAATTGGTTAAAATTTGTAACTATACATGTGAGTCTAAAACAATACAAAGATTAACAAGTGCCATAAGTACAAAGACACTTCTCATTCAAACTCTCGTGACACGTTATTGATCATGGTAATGTTTGCTATACGAACGTTACTCAGGCCTTGTTGGAAGGACTCCTGAACAACAGCATCGATTTATTTTCGGTCTCCGTAAAGACGACCACTTATCTGCTTACCAACGACAGCTAGGCTTTCCTTTTGCCTGAAACACAGGGGGAACCCAAGTTCAAGATATATAAAAATCTGAATTTAATTATGTATTAGAATTTAGCCGTAACTCTCTGTATATTATGTTGGATCAAATGTATTTGTATTTGTTTGTAGTTGTAGCTTAATTGGCTTCCCATTAGAAAGCACAGAACTCTTAAAATCCTGTGTACGCTTTTCTCCATATCTTATGATCCAGCTGCTACCAATTAGCGTAGTTTGTCACGGCCTGCCAAGGCTGTGAGCTCCGATCCTCCCGTATAGTCAAACTCTATATTCTTTCTCACCGCTCTGGCGCCATCTCCTTCACCGCAACAGCAACTGGTCTCTGGTACGCCCTTCCTACAAGCTTAGAGTAAATCCTCCTTAAAATCATCTATTGGAAAATCTTCAAGATTAAGGGATCGTCATTGTGATTGGAAGCAGTTACCTGTATCTCTCTGTCTCTATAATAAATGTATATGCTTATTATCAGACACCGGTTTCGCGGGGGCAAAAATGTACCAGTGCTAGTGATTAATTAAAAATCGACTAAGTTTATCGACATCGATAAAAATAAATTTTTAATCATCATTATCATAACTAAAGTAATGGCTAAGTTTGAATACGTTTAACTATGTGCAAACCTCTTTCATTTATACTTATCGCAACTATAAACAACCGATATCTGACATTGACTGTGTCGAGTCACTTTTGACAACCATTGAATCGTTGAATAATTCATCCAGTACTACAATATTATTTTGCATTCCGATCAATTAAAACTACCTTTTTGTTTCTTAAGGCGGCTAAATTGCCTCACAAGAAAAAAGCTCATTCATCTTCATGGAAACCTAACCATTCAGATATAGATGATAAAGGTACGACTTACTTTTGCAAGAAATGTAAAATTCATATATCACGAAAAAAGTTTTCCGTTCAAAGGCATATAAAAAGCCAAAGGCATAACAGCGTCGCTAAAAACCAAAACGTATTTAACCTGGATTTACTAAATTTATTTTAGCTTGCAACATACCATGGACCCAGGTGGGAAATCCCATTTTCATCAATTTTATATCTGATTGCATATTTCGAAAATATGGTTCAGAAACATACATTCCCAACGAATCAGTTTTGAGAAAAACGACCTTAGACATCGCTTATAAGGAGACGATGAAACAGATTAAGACTAAACTAGGAAATTCTAGAATTTATGTAAGTGTAGACGAAAGTACAGATGCCAATGGGTGTCAGATTGGGAATGTAATAGTTGGAGCACTATTAGAAAATGAAATAGGTACACACATACATAATATCTAGCGTTTGTCTAGAGAAAGTAAATAATGTTAGTATAACAAATCTTATTCAAAATGCCCTAGAGACGTTGTGGAGAAGTAACCACAACAAACATGATAAAGTTTTGTTGCTTCTTACGGATGGCGTAGCCTACATGCTGAAAGCTGGTAAGAATTTGAAAAAGGTTTTTCCGAATTTAGTACACGTCACATGTTTGGCACATGGAGTAAATAGGGTGGCTGAACAAGTGCGATTATTGTTTCCTGCTGTAAATAATTTAATTGCTTATACAAAAAAGGTATTTCTGAAATCACCTAAAAGAATAAAAATATTTCACCAAATGTTACCGAACGTTCCTTTGCCACCACAGCCCACGATAATACGATGGGGAACATGGATTAAAGCGGCTATTTACTATCATAAATATTTACCAGCCATCAAGCAAGTCGTACGAACATTTAATAACAAAGAATCAACGTGTATATTAAAAGCTAAACGGGCAATGAATGATATAAACATTCTCAACGATTTGAAATGGATAGCCAACAGTCTATCCATCATACCAAGTACCATTGAAAGATTACAAACACAAAATTTAAGTCTAGAAGCCAGTTTGAATATTGTCCATAAGTTAAAAGTACATATATCAAGATTACGTTTGAATCCTCAGGGCAAAATTATTCACAAAAAACTTCAAACAGTGTTACAGAAAAACGTCGGCATTTCAACTTTAAAAACATTAAATGATTTGGTATCCGGAAAAGAAATAGAACTGATTCATATAGCAGAAATTCATCAATACTATAAATTATTTGAATTTGCTCCAATTACAACAGTTGACCTAGAAAGGTCATTTAGTTGGCTAAAATGGATACTGTCACCCAGGCGACGAAGATTAAAGGCTGAAAATGTGGAGAAAATTTTGATTGTATATTATGAAAACAATATTAAATATTAAAAAAGTTAATTACGCAAAAAGTTTATTTTTGTGTATGTAGTTTTCTTCTTCATTCAAATTCTTGAAATTACCCAACGGTTGTACATCATTTTTATCGATATCAACTAATAAAATTAGTTTAATGTGTCCTCGCACTATTAAACGTCAGTACAGATTTGGCTTGCTCTGCTTATTATGTTAGTTTGTATAGTTGTCATTTGGATTCTATTTATTAATTTGTACAAGTTTCATACCGATATCCCCTACCAATAATGTTTCTGTTTAGCCTAATGGTTGACTGGTAGAGAATGCATATTTGTACTGTCTTGTATTGTGGAATAAAGTTTAAAAAAAATGTTATATATATATATCTGAATACTTCGGCTGTAGCGCCTTCTAGGTTTACCGTTGAGCATCTGAATCAGCGAAATATTACTTAAAAGAAAAGAAGAAAGCTCGAAAAACCCTGACCGTGGACAGCCACCTCCACTGAATGGCCCCACAATCGAAAGTAGCTCGTCGAATCAAGGCAAGCGCATTAGCCATACTCGTACCTTAACGCTGGAAACAGTGCTCGACCTATGGTACGCGCGTACGGTTGGTCGGGCGAAGCTATGGCTGTAGAATTCATGGGCGCGTTCAGACTGATGAGCTGACAGTCAGCGCGTAAGCGGCCATACAAAATACGCCGGAACGACGGTACGCGCGTGCCATCGGTCGAGAACTGTTTCCAGCCTAAAGCACGATCAAGTCAATTGTCGCTGCCCAATACTGAGCCAGACGAATTGCAAGCGACTTCGATGAAGGTAGACGAGTCCTTCGCTCCATTAATGAACATCCTAGGTAAGCAGGTGAGGCCCAACTGCTCGAGCAATTGACCTCACTCAGACCAATTTGTACGTGGGACAAACTCTGGGTTTCTGGGACAAATTCCTAATCGAATTGCGTAGCTAACACATTTTGTAACTGTGTATACAGGATGTGAAAAGTTTAGTTCATTAGTAACCTTTTGTTCATAGAAAGGAATGATCTTACAATTACCTTTAGACCCTCCGGTTTCCTCATGAGGGTTTGGGGAGTTGAGTTTTTTGAACACGGCAATACTTTTAGTACTTTCATGTTAGTTCCTCAGTGACCATGTTTTTTTTAAATAGTGATAACTGCTCTTACAGTTACTTTTAAATCATCCTGGTATCACTTAGTAACCCTGCTCTGTCTTATTTTGATATTCACCCCTAAGATTGATACAATGTTTTATCGCATAGATGTTTCATGTAAAAAATATGCTGGAATGCAACATTAGCAGGCCAAAATTGTCGTTTTAATATTTTTTTTATCAAAACACATTTTGTTCATCATGTTTGTAGGTTTAGTCCGAGTGCAAAGTAAGTATTCAACATTATGTCATGAAGATGGCGATGGCTCAGGTGCGTTATTGGTTATTGGAATAGCCTAAGTTATTGGGGTTATAAAATGGAATTTGGTCCGCACCTCTGGCCCAGCGATGGCGGGCATAGATACTGTTTTGCCCAGTTATATTTCACTATTAGTCTATGTCGTGGTGTATCATGTTACGTACCGAAGTTAGTAAACTGCCATGGATTGCAGTTGTTTTGCTCGCCGGTCTACTGCAAATTTCGGCCACTCTTTTTCTAAACACGAGAAAGAGGGACTAAATAATCTTCATCTTCTTTCTGGTGATGGCGGAGTGGTCATGAATTACCAGATAGATTAGTTCTGCCCTTTGCATGGCTTCTTCATCTCTTTCTATTCGTGGTACTACGTGGACATTCAATAAAACAACACATAGTAGATGATTTAAGAAGGTTTGTTTTTGTTGAGAATCGGCCGCGAAGATGCCCATCTTCTACTCTTTCTTGAACTCGAATCGTTCCAATGATCTTTCGATGCGAATGCGATAGATTCACACGTATAAAAACGACTAAAGTCTTGTTTGATAAGGAGCTCTTTTGGAATAATGCTCAATTGTATTAACATAATAACAAGTTACGGAACATTATCAAAGTTAATTTCAAGACTTACCCGAGGCGCGATGACAAAGCCGTCTCGGCGACGAGTTGTGAAGTTTTATCATAAGTTGTAATGGAAAATAACGTGCCATAATGTATTAGTCATGCTTATAAATCTAGAATACTGTTCCATATACACCTTTACTAAGCTATCTTATAACTATTTAATATTTTTTTGATATTATCATAATTAATTTTACAGTTGGATCCCTTCTGATCAGAATTGGAGGATGTTACCAAATTTAAATAAATGTTTTATCTTGTCTCAGATATAAGATTTACAATCAGTGTGGCTTGATTCCTTTCTAATCAACTACAATACAACCTACCTGTAGCTGCGCTCATTTTCCATGAAAATAACTAATATGAATTTTCTTATAATTGTTTTACCAGATTTAGCATTTGAAGAAAGAATATCTTCGTGAGAAAAATGTTTTATTTCATTTTCAGTCAGTTAAATACAGCAGATCTCGTTTATCATAGAATCGTAATAATTTAGAAAGGATATCTTCGTGCGGTGTCCAATCGGTACTTGCCAGATCTAGAAACAAGAAAAAAATAGCTCAAGTACTGACGGCAATATATTTAATAGATATATTTACTTATATACATGCAAAACATGTAAAACTCAGGGACAAATAGTTATTACTCATTAAAAATTATTTGCCCTCACCGGGACTTGAACCCGGGACCTTCAGCTTCGCAGGCAACGTTACCCCCGCTGAGCTAAACCATGGGTTATTTCATTTCAATATTACGATTGATTGCAATACCATAGCTACAAGGTGTTACAAATAAGTAATATAAGTGATTGATAGCAAAGCAAAACTTTGTAAGGGACCTACTTTCTACTACATAGCTATTACTTGAACTAACAAACTACCGTAAGACCACATTATAAACAATTAAACAAAAAAAAAATGTGTTTCATATAAAAATAATAATAATAAGGCCTTCTTTTCGTTCGATTTGACACTGCTATAATGGAAGGCAATCGGAATGTGAACATGTGCAACACAATGTGTTATAATGCCATTCAGATATGACAGTAGGTACAGGGATCAAACCGGATGGATAAATTCAAAGCGGACAGCACAGTGCTCGCGTGCTCGCTAGTGAAAGGATTAATACACTCGACGCGTAATCGAGAGGTACCAGGTTCAATTCTTATTTTTTTTTTGCGCTTGCCAGACTTACATATTACAACTACCTTAGATTCAATCATTTTTTTTAGATCACTCATCGGTTACACACATCGTTTCATTCTCTTTGTAGATGTTTCAGTACAATTCGTGAACCTTAATCCGCGTGGGCTGATGCGCGAATATACTTAACTAAGTGTATTGTAAAATTTTCCTTTTCAATAGTAGTAGATAAAGTTCAATAAGATATGGTAACTCACCCCCACTTCCTCAAGTCATCATTGCCCATATTGAACGACTGTCCTCTGCAAGAATTCAAGGTGATCTGCAAGTTTGAAGAACACTCTTGTCCGACCAGATGGTTGTAAGAGACAGTGGCGGCAAACAGCTGCCAAGCACGGTTATGGTTGCAGATGTTGGTGAGACAAGCGGGCTGGGAGATGCCACCGTTGGGGAAGAAGTCAGCGTTGGCAATAGCCGTCCCGATACCAAGACCACCGATAGTGTACCCTCCGTCAGTGTGGATTGCCTCCACGTACCCGCCATCATTGGGACCCAGACGATTGCTGTTGTAATTCCATAGGGGACCGGCGGGGTCTAGACCTGTAGAACGATAAATGCCTCAGATAATGCAAGTTCGGGTAATAAGAGTAATTCCTGAGGGAGTAGGCTGTAATAGACTTGCTTTAGCAAACATTCCTTTAAGCCCGATTTTTTCAAGTTGATAAAAATCGTTTGAGGTTAAATGTTAATATTACTACGTTGTGTTAGTTCGGAAAAAAAGCCCGACCCGGTTTTTTTAAAGATTATGGGAAAAACCCATTTAAATTTAAGAAAGCATTTTCGACTTAAGTCAACTCGAGTGAAACAAGGGCTTATTCCGTACCTAGTAATATTTAAATTTCAGTATATAGTTAAAACACAACCAATGCAACATTTCAGGCACAACACAAGGGTTGATAGCGCTGATATATAAATAATTTTCTTTTACAATTTTATATAATTTTAAAGTGTTGTCATATTACATACCAGTGACGCGAGCGACTGCTCCTCCAAGCTCCCTGCCAGCATTGCCAACCAGATGAGCGCCCAAGCTGAAGCCGACCAGGTGCATGGTATTGTAGGGGGCGCCAGTGGTTTGGTGAAGGAACCGCAAGAACTGGCCAAGACCGCGACCCACAGCTGGGACTCCGTTGGCAGCAGTCACGTAGCCGCTGAGGGCGAGCCGTCTCCAGTCCATGACGATAACATTGGTTTCGCCTTTGCCGAGGTACGCTACAAGATAATTGACATACACATTATTGCTCTTATAGGATCCTTTTAGATTAGGTCTGGTGATAAAGTAGCTAGGTGAAAAGTTGAAAGTACCATGAGGCAGATCACCAATGAAGTAATCTGCAGTAGATGGACCACTACACGCAAGCTTGTCAAGCAAGGCTATCAGGAAGGAGATAGAATCAGCCACGAAACTGCCATAAAATTTAAAGCTATAATGTTATGTGTGTCTAAATTTGCGTGACTCATAATCGCATTTTCCTGCAAAACCACAAAACTAAACTACAAATTACATTTCAGAATTGTCACAAAACAAACCAAACCTAACCTAGTCGGTTCTACAGAATGGCCTTCAGAATTGACCTCCTTAAAGATTTTGAAAATTTACCGGTTTCACAATTATGACAAAATTATTTTATGACTAACGTTATATTATGACTTTCAATGATTATAGGTATGGGTCGAAACCTTACCGTCTCTGATCACAGGGTTGAGATCGGTGTTCTGGTTGCTCAGCCAGCCGTGGACGACAACAACAGTGGGGACGCTGGGGTTGAAGTTCGAGTTACGGATCGAGTTGGCATCGTTGATGATCAGAGTCTGCGACGAGGTTGGGTTCCGTCTGTGAACAAAAAAAATACATCATCAGCATATTTTAGTCCACTGGACACGGACATGTAACGAAGTATAATGGAAATCGTTGTTTACCACTGACAGGTTATGCTCTAGGTCTAAATTTCCTTATTTTTTGAGAATCAATTTCAAATTATATCAAAATTCCGCACTGAAACGTTCATTACGTTTGAAGTGCTATTCCATTCAGAGCTTCCGAATTAATTACCTGAATTCTCATTTTCCTCATTCGCAAGAACACCTTATTAATAGTAGTCTCTTGAATACATATTTCTATGCAGTCTTTGATCCTTCACTATATTACAAACGTGAAAGTATGAATGTACGCTCCACTTAATCTCAAAAACTACGGGACGAATTCTTATGAAACTTTCCAGTTATGTACCTTATATATCAGAATAGGACATAGGCTATAATGTATGTCAAATTTCATCCCTTTTAGTGACGAAAAAGGGGATGAAAATTTGTATGGACAGTAAATATTTTTTACGCTAGGAACTTGAAATCTTGGTAATATGGTTCACATTTAAATTAGTAAAATATCAAGTTTTAAGAAATGACATAAACAAGTTTTTATCCCGGAAAAATACATATTATCCCCGATAAACGAATCTAAGGCGGACGAAGTCGCGGGTGGCCGCTTGTATATACGTATATTTTTTTGAGTTTTTACTGTTTCTAAATCTTATTGGACATATCTAAGACGACGCTCCAGGCCCTATCGCCGACAAAACAATTTAGATACAAATGTGTTGTCCTAATAATAGGCATAGAAACGTAATTATATTACATTTTTAATCAATAACATGTTAACTTTTATACAACATCTTATTTATTAACATATTTCATATTACAACATTATGACTGACCGCCAGGTTAATATTTGAGAAGACATCGATGTTTAATTAATTACACCAACAACAACGAAATAGAAATATGTCCTTAATTAAATCTGCAATATATCCGTACTATTATAAAATTAAAAAAATCCAGTTGCCTTATGATATGTTTCCAAGAAAAATATTAATAATAGCGCCATCTGTCGGTCAGATATTTGACAAACGAGTGTTTATACCTATTTCTCTTTGGGGAACGATTTAGAATATAAATTAATTAATATACAAACTAGGCAAACATTATGTTCAATACTAGTAACATAACACAAGTTTTGCCGGTCTCGATATCGATCTGATGCACCATACACCTACATATCGTTATTGATAAAATACTGCAGAATTTTAATCCTCATTACAAGACTAGGGGGCGATTAAGTAATTTTGATATCTCAAAATTGATAAGAATGGTTAACTAACATGTACCACACGTATTTTTAATCAGTAGTTTCCATATATATCAAGTGATGAGGTAATTAAAAATTAATGACTAATGATAAAAATTAAAGAGAAGATGATAAGATAGTCATTGAACACGCATCCGATAAAAGTATTGTATAATATTATAGGAATAACTTACGATATTTAAATTTTCGAGAAAACCAAAGAAATAAATTAACCCTTATAAGGACGGAGCTGATTTAGCTCAAGGTAAAAACTGAATTCGGTGTATGGATGACACGATGGTTATATAATAGCGGGGGTAAAAGAAGTAGGCCTTTTTTTGGTGAAAAATAGCTTCCCATGGTCCGGTTTTGAAAATGATTCCCCTGTATACAAACAAAATTTAGACCCCTAAATGGGGGAGGGGAGTTAAGGCATTTCACTCCTACGTATTGCTGCTTTCTTAGTTAGGTTAAACGTAATTCGTAATTGTAAGTATTGCCAATATAAATATTTATAAAAGAGTCTTTTGTAAAAAACTTTTAATACGAGATGAATAAAATTTACAAAACAAAATAGAATAACAAAGCAAAAGCACTAGAAACTAATACGACTTTTCTATAAAACACGACCTTTAAAAATCCCACGCGCTCAATTAGGCTTAACAGTTAACATGCTACTCCCTAGTTACGCTGTTATCCTGGGGCTAAAAAATACATAGAAATATATTTTTTTTAAATATTCGCATATCAAATCAAATGTATTTATTTCGGACAAACAGTGTATCCATAGATTGTTAGTAAACAAGCGAAATCTAAATCTAGTAATATTTTCTTCTGTTTCCGCGATTATTACTCATTGAAATAAAACAATTTAACGGATTATATCGCGTATATTATCTCATTTTAGTTCCCGACGTTTCGGAAGCTTTCCAGCTTTCCATGGTCATGGTCCTCCCGTGACCATGGAAAGCTGGAAAGCTTCCGAAACGTCGGGAACTAAAATGAGATAATATACGCGATATAATCCGTTAAATTGTTTTATTCTAAATCTAGTGTTAGTATTTACAATTTAATTAATGTTTAGTTTTGTATTTGCAATTTATAATATATATACATACGCCAGTAAAGCTCGGTATCTATATTATAAATCGCGCCACACTTTTAATAAGCGGTCCAATGCTTTAGTATCGGACAGTCAGACCTTAAAGCAATTTCTTTAAGAATGCTGTTGAGACTACGTATAGTATAACACGACTTAATAATGATATTTAAATAATATTTTTACGTATTATAGTCTGAAAACTAACCGTGCGAGCAGCCACAATCATGCTCGACGCAGAACACCTGCTAGGTAGTCCTTTCAGCATTCTAAAAGCATTGTTGTATTGTACGCGCAAGGCGTTGTTGGCTCGTTTCGTATACCGGACCCACAGGCCGCTTGTGTACAAAGATTGGCAGTACGATTTAAATAACGTCATTTAACGATACGTGAGCAACGAGCAAACCTGCGGTATAATAAGCCTGTAAATATTTTCTGGACACAGAATTCACTTTTATAGAGAATGCAAAATCAATATTGGGTGTAGCACAACCCATAATAGTATATTGATCATAAAACGAACTCACGCATCTAAACTAGGTAGGAAAAAAGCATGTATAGTAAGGGAAAATAAGCCTTTTACGCTCTTGTCACATAAACATTAGGGACTAAAAAGGTACGTGTTTCAGTTACTGATACTGAGTTCGATACTGTACATAATGTGCATTATTTAAGGTGATTTTTGGCTTCGTTAGGATGGCTAAATATAGTAACACTATCGAGAACCTCGCGAAGACTGAGAAGGTAGTATAAATATATCATACTTGAGGACTTATTTTGCTTTAGGTTGCTTATAAATTTGATATGTTGTATAGGCCCTTAGATTTGGCTTTCTTCATTCTAGAAAGCCAAATCTAAGGGCTTATTTATACACACCGCGTTTTTCGTTCTATCCTCCTGACTTGAGTATCATATCTATGATACTCTATTTTACGAGAGTTCAAAACTCGATTTTATTTTGTCCTTTTAAAAGGACACGAGGAACCAGGAGAATATAGCAGCATACTGACCCGCGTGTGGATATCAACGCCAGTCAACAGTGCGTTTAGAAAAAGCGGTGTGAAAAAAATAATAAATAAAGGGCCGTATAAATACATAATATTCGAAGACTTATGTTTAATGATGAGAATGAACCGTTACCTGGTAAAAAGCAGATATAGGTTATTATCCGGGTTCCTCTGCACCTCTTCGAGGATGTTGCGGTCGGGCTCCTCCTGAAGATCTACTAAGTGGGGGATGCCATCGCCATCCGGGAACTGGATGTACCTCGGGTACTCATAATCAGGCTGGTCTTCGGGCACTGGTACCGCCGCAGCGAATGCTGGAATTGGTGTTTTTTTTTTATTAGCTCCAATACCCATCATATAACCCAGAAGATAGCCATTAATGAACATAGTAACTAATTTATTTACTACCTATTATTTTACAAATAATCTGGTTTCTGGTAAGGTTTCGAACAAACATTAGGATTTAAGACTATTAGTAATTATGGCTAACATAGTGCTTCAATTTTAACTTATTATGTTCTCAAATTATTTCACTTATGTTGAAAAGCTGTAATAATTTAAATATCACTGAAATAGTTTATACACCATAAAGAATGTTACAACTTACAAGGTAGAAGTAATCAATAATATATCACTTTTTGGCTAAATACTTCTGTTGCTAGGAACCTGACCTTAAACCTTTTCAAATTGTTTTGGTAAAAAAAATACCACTATCGGGTAGAAAACAAAGAACAAATGGGTAAAGATTGTAGGAAGAGAGGGCAATAGAGAAATCTCTCTCCAGGCGATTGTTATGCCTGGGGACAAAAATTCAATGAGAGTTGGTCGGAAGTTGTCCAACCGACATAGAAAACTTCATTAGCGTGATGCAGAACATGTCAGAATTGATAGAAGTGACGTCACAAGATCTTTAGAGAAATTTTGAAATGAAGATAAACTAACACAAAACGTGAAAGGACTATGAAAAATAGGTGGTTCACTGGTCTCGATTACTTTTTTTTTTATCACTTAGATCATACTGCGCTAAACTAGAAAGTAAAACCAGTACATCTAGATTACCAATCAATCACTCTTTGTTAAGCAATGTATAGAGATGACTGTAGCACAGGACGGGCTGTCACGGAATGTATTCGAAAAGAAAACCTATATTTGAAGTCCAACGAGACTTAATATGTTCACCACCAAGTCTTTACAACGCGTTGTCAATTTATATAATAGCCAAAAATGCAAGTCGCAATAATCGGCTAGGGAGTTCGAACACAATTACTGACGTAGCAAACACACCGGATTTTTGTCCTTTTATTAAACAGTAAGGGTACTTCCAGCGCTGTTATCCTACCATGTAGTGAAGAAGTTAAATTGTGATAAAGGTGACATTAAAGAAGAATGGTTACCTGCAAAAGCAATGACAAGCACTAACACAGTACGCATTTTGATATCCTTACTGGTTTTGAGTGACTGAAGCTACCACCAGCAGCTAATTAATTTATACTTACGTGTAATCGCGCTGATTTCCGATACATATCTTATCTTTTTGCAATAGCAAATTTTTCTATTTTGATTGATGTTGCTTATATCTTAAAGTGGAATAGCGCGGCAGTAATTATCAATTTTGCTATTCCGTGTGCATGCTTATGATTACTTAATCGTAATCCCTTGTTTGTGCGCTAGACGGATAAAATCTAGGGTCATATCGTAAATGACACGATAAAATGTCAATAATAGCCACACGAAATGGTTATTCTTGTTTATTTATCGCGTTGGAAGGCGGATCTAAAGTAAGACTTCACCGACTAGGATAAAGGGTTTGTAGATATCACTTACTATATCCGCATGTTAATTAATAACCGACTAGTCGTTTGCCCAGGCTTCAAAAGCTTAGTTTTTGGAATAAAAATATGTTCACTTCCTTTCGCCCCATATTCAATGGAAGAGGAAGATAATGATTTACTTGAAACCATGATGTTTATTATATTGCAAAATTGCGAGATAATTACCTACGCTGACGACACGGCACTAGTTTTGAGTGGGAAGGACTGGTCCAGTGTTCTGAAAGCCACAGAAAATGCACTTCAACATATAACTCAGTGGCTGTCAGCTAATCTCTTAACATTAAACATAGAAAAATCAAAATTTATAACCTTCTCGCCAGCATCAACATCACAACCAAGTGTGGAATTCTCAGAAATTATTGTGCACAAGTGCTCACGGCATTCGGATTGGTGCTCTTGTTTCCCACTCTCACGTACTCATAGTATAAAGTACCTGGGTGCAATTGTTGATAGTAAACTTTGTTGGAAATTACACACTGAGGCTCTAACCTCAAAAATTAGAAAATTAATTTATGTATTTTAAAATCTTAGATCTGCGGTAGATCAACAGACTTTGAAGACTATTTCACTCTTGCACAATCTCTTCTCACTTACTGTATCACTGCATGGGGCGGAGCAGCTAAAACCTTCCTACTGCGAGTGGAGAGGGCTCAGCGTGCAGTATTAAACGTTATGTTCAAGAAGCCTTTTAGATATCCCACTGAAGAACTATATGAAGAAAGTCAAGTCCTGACAGTTCGTAGCCTCTTTATTCGCCAGATTATTTTGAGGAAGCACATAACTTTAAATTCTGATAGGGATCTTACGAGTAATAGGCGTTGTGCACAAAAGGTATGTTCCGTAATAAGATTTCGGTTGGCTCTCTCTGGACGTCACTTTGATCATCTAAGTCCGAAGTTGTACAATAAAGTAAATAGTTTTATCACTATATATTCACTTACACATAGAGAATGTAAGAAAAAAATTACGGATTGGATACTAAAACTCACATATAACGAGATCGAGTATCTATTGGATTTCCAATGAATACCCACATTACACCCACACAGCGCAGCACCCACAACCATCACACTTACACGATAGCACAACTCAATGTCACCACTAACATTGTTTTATTAGATGGTATGCTTAGAATAGTAACTATTTGCAACTTTTATTGTTATTTATCGGTAGACTTATTTATAGGCAGAAAATTGTAAACTGAGTAAAATTACTTGTTTCTCCGGGGTGAGAGCCTGGTGATCTGTAATACAGGTACCCACCTAGTTCAGACTCCAGTCTCTCACTAAGGATATCCACCATAATTTACTAGAATATAATCAATGTCATTACAATTTAAGTTTGTCCTTTGTGAGCTGATAAATGATACATTATTATTATGTATGTCGCACCCGCTCACGGGACAATGGTGTCCCGGACCTTTGGGAGGCGTGCGCGGAGCCGAAGCCAACGCGTAGAGGCCCTTTCGACAATTTAATGAAATGTAAGGTGTACACCGCGCGGGTGCTGTTCCTGCCCGTATCATGGGACGCGCACAGAGACAGCACTCGCTAGATGCAAGAACTATTGGAGAGTGATGAGATCTAAATATTCTGGGTTATGGGATTGAAATGATGGACTAAATACTGGGCTATTGCTTGAGACAATCGGACGTCTACCAGGAAAAAGTGTCCCATGGCTAAAGGCACTGGTAGACGATGACTTGCCCACCGCTAGATGGGCCCCCGTAAATAGCGACACATATAGTGGCCTGAGGGCAACATCGGTGCGGAGGGCTAAGGACGGAGAGGTGTCACTGGACTTTCTACAGAAGCCAACTCGCCACTTACGTTCCACGTCCACCCTCGAGCATCAGCTCTAGCGACTCCACTCTGACCGGCCGGTTAAGGCAAGCCAGAGGTGGGGGTCCTGACCCAACACCTTCCGTCAGGGTCCCCCAGGAGCACTCAGGTACGTGGGGTCGCTACTCCCCAACAGCTCGCCACAAGCTGCCCTGCGTTGACTGATTGCCCTGGTGAACCAGCGGGCGGTGGGGTCGTCACATCCCTTTTATTATTATTATTATTATTCTTACTATGAAATTATTTTGCTAATCTTCGTATTTGAAAAAAAAAACAAAATAGGTTAGAGAGATAACAGTTTTATTTCATTTTCAGTCTCTTAAATACAGCATATCTCCTTTATCATGGAATTGTCATAATTTAAAAGGGATAACTTCGTGCGGTGTCCACTCGGTACATGCCAGATCTAGAAACAAAGAACAACAAAATTTTATTTACAAATTCAGGCAATGTTTCAGTTATTTCGTTTAATTTCAAATATTTATTGCAGTACCACAGTTATAAGGTGTTATAATTACATATGTACGAATAGGTTAACTTCGAATCATAGGCATGAGTGTTTTGTCAAGAATTTGTAAGGGACCAAATTTTGTACTAAAATATATATTATTCTAAAAAGTAACCGTAAGATTCAAACATATTTTTTAATATTACTCAACAGAAACAAAAAAAAATACTACGTGCGTAACGTAGTAAAATTTTCTCGTTTCCTGTATCATTGCAATTCGAGGGCCTTTAATGCACGTTTGCTGAGGCCGCGAACGAACTGCAAAATTGGACCTAATCTTGATAAGACTTGACTGGGAGTATTTTGAAATTTTTCTCTTACAATTGTTCAGTGAGGCATAACTTTCTCATAAAAAATCTGGTAACTCACCCCCACTTCCTCAAGTCGTCGTTGCCCATATCAAGCCACTGCCCCATGCAAGTATTTGAGGTGATCTGCGAGTTCGAAGAACACTCTTGGCCGACCAGATGGTTGTAAGAGACAGTGGCGGCAAATAGCTCCCAAGCACGGTTATGGTTGCAGACGTTAGTGAGACAAGCGGGCTGGGAGATGCCACCGTTAGGGAAGAAGTCGGCGTCGGCAATAGCTGTCCCGATACCAATACCACCAACAGTGTACCCTCCGTCAGTGTGGATCGCCTCCACGTACCCTCCATCGTTGGGACCCAGACGATTGCTATTGTAATTCCATAGGGGACCGGCAGGGTCAAGACTTGTAAGAACAATAAATGCCTCAGAAAATTGAGTCAGGGTATCAAGGGTTAACCGTAACCTATATTTGACTTGCTTTAGCAACCAATCCTGCAAGTCCGATTATTTCAAGTTCATGTAAATAGTTTTGATGTAAAATTTTAATCCCATAAAAACCATAAATGTGTAAAAAGGCCTAGTTCATTAACAGTTTTGTTAAAGAAGTGAGATCTAACAAGAAACTTTATTAAAAGGTTCTTTCGAAACTCCATAAATCATCTTCTGCATAACGTTCTCCAATTACTTATAATTAGCCACACATCTTTTCTCAGTCCACCCGTGACCATGGAAAGCTGGAAAGCTTCCGAAACGTCGGGAACTAAAATGAGATAATATACGCGATATAATCCGTTAAATTGTTTTATTTCAATGAGTAATAATCGCGGAAACAGAAGAAAAGTTATTACAGTTTGAAAATTTCGCCGGGGCACGGGAATTTATCTGTCCATGGGAATTAGTTTTTCGTGGCACAGAAATTGTTTCTTTTTAGAATAATGTGCATTAAAACTATTATTTACTGTTTAATCAAACAAGAATTATAAACTTCACTCATACTGGAGTTGTATCGAAATTATTAGCCCTAATTTACTAATCATAGTAATCAACCAACGACACTAAATAAATGTCTAGTATCATTTCTATCTGAATGAAAAATCTAGTAGATATTAATACTTATATGATATGAATAATACCTATATGATTTTGTATACATGGTGTTTAGAAACCGATATTAAGAAAAAAGGTTAAAGGTTTAACGTCACAGTGAGAAATGATTATTTTATTATTGTAAGTTCGTCGAGTATCCTGCCAAGTACAGCACATGTTGTGAACGTTTCTTCATATAATTTCATGCTGTTCTTATTTCTTTTTTTTTGTGCAGTAAAGAATCTTTTTATCTTAGCTTATCTTATCTTACCTTACTTAAATCATGACAGTCATAAATAGTTTGCGATATTTACAGGGTGTTACTGGGCCATAGGCAAGCCTTTAACTTCTCACTAATATATACATGAATATATACTTACAATCTGAACAGTATTAGGCAGTACTGTATAAAGATGTCAGGCAGGATTGTGTAGCGTTACTGTGGCTGTTAAATTTCTTCATAGGCAGTTGTTTTCTAGATCTAAAAGACGATGATTGTGGGTTGAGACTGAGTGAGTGTCAAATGTCTGCTTTACGCCGATGACCTGGTATCTGTAACCTGGTATCGTGCCCCACAGTAAGCTGTTTTGGTAAATAGTCCATGGGAGTTAGGGCACGGGAATCGGAAAAAAATCGCCAAAAATGTAATTAACATTTGAAGAAAATGTTTCGGTATCGTTTGTATAAAGATATCAAAGGGCTTTATGAAGCGTACACTTGTTAACGAATAGCTATGCCAGAAATATAATGTATAAGGGTCATCGAAATTGCAATTTCTTCAGAAAATTTGTCGCCCACCTGGCGGCTAAAACATTTGCGTGATTTACTCGAATCCATTAAGGTTTGATGAACAACCGTATTCTTCACCAGAAAGCCGACAACTGACTGCATAGGTAAGGCAGAACAGGACGGGGATCAAATGCGGATGATGGCTGTCGGGGCCCTTTGAATTTTGACGAAAAAATTTTACTCTTGCGCTCGGACAGAATTAAAACATCGATCATGAGTTATTCACCATCATGAAGTGAATGGTGTATGTGCTCAGTGATAGCAAATATCCTCTAGTTTAAGTTTTTGACACGAAATCAGTAATACTAACGTACAGTTTTTGGTAGGAATTTTCAATAAACTTAAAAGTCGATTCCCGACAGGGCACGTCAGGACAGTCTTAATTTGAGCTTTAGGTATTTTTAAATGTATATTAAAAACAAATTAATCTGTGAATTCGTTTTGATCTCGACGGGGAAACATGTATTCTTTGTGAAAATAAATAATGGAACGTATTATCTGATGCTACCCCACGATTTTCAGCTCAGACACAAAAAAATGCGAGCTCAGAAATTGACCCTGCTGTATCGGTTGAATAGATGAGCGTTATTTACGTATCACAGGCTCGTAATGCTGCAGCGCTGTCGGAAACTATACGTATCTACAGGACATTAATAGTAAAATTAAAGGACCCTACAAAATTATGAATTTATACGTAATTTTTTTGTAGCTTACCTCGGTAAAGGCGAGACCAATGTCATCGTCCTGGACTGGAGATGGGTGTCCCTCAGCGGCTACGTAACTGCAGCCAACGGAGTCCCAACAGTAGGCCGCGGTCTTGGACAGTTCCTGCGGCTCCTTCACCAAACCACTGGCGCCCCCTACAACTCCATGCATCTGGTCGGCTTCAGCATGGGCGCTCATCTGGTTGGCCATGCTGGCAGAGAGCTTGGAGGAGTTGTCGCTCGCGTCACTGGTATATAATTGACATTACTTTACAAGTACATGTTACAGCTCTAGTTTCAAATTCAAAATCTAAACGTCAGACGGGACTGTAGAAACACGAATTTTTGTTATGATTCGTCTATGCAACATATCATAATAATAAATATAAAATAGAAAATTCTCAGCGTTACAAACACTTGCCTCATTGCCCAGTATTCCATCTAACGAACAAGGCAATGAATGAAACACATAGAAAGGATGATGAAACACGTTCCCATATGCGAATAACTGTAAATATACGTATGCTATTGCTTGTACACTGCCCCCGATACCGTTTATGATTGTAATTTTTTCATGTATTGGGATGTCGTGACTAATCACGTAACTATATTTTACGACTGAAATACTCGCCCCTGTATGTATCAACCATGTAGATGCTTGGTTATTCAGATTAAGTTCAACTAAAAGAGAACTGTTACAAGCCAATATTCTTTCGTTAGTCACGAAAAAACTCGTTAGACGGTCCGGCTACATTATCCCCAGGCTTGTTTTCAGACATTGTGCGAACCGTTGGCTTAGGTTTCCCTTGATGTCTAAAAGTACGGCGATTATACGTACCTGAAAACTGTTGTCGGCCGGCGCTATCCGGGTGACGTGGAGCTCCGCGGGAATAATAATTGTAATGATAATTTCCTCGCCCCCGCTGCTTGTACATTTGTTGCGAGCCTCTGGGTTGCCGAGCGGGGTTGTAAAAACCCCTTGTATTCCTGAAATGTGGCCTCCCTCCCCAGTAAGTGAAGGGAGTATTCATACCCAGAATCTGCTGATGTGAAGACGTACCTACTTCCTCGTCTTCTGCTGCCTGAATAGCATCTTTAAGAGAGTCAAAGTTTCTGGCAGCGATTATCGTGCTTATCCTTTTATTTCGCAAGCCGTCGGCAAAACGCTTTATTGCCATTTTTTCGTTAATAGGTTTGAGAACCTTATAGTCTTCCGTTTTCCCGTCGGCTTGTGAAACAGTTAAATTCACAAACAAACTCGACAGCTCATCACCATATGACCTAATAGACATCTCATTCTGTCTTATCGATTGTAATTTACTCTAAATTGCAGTTGCTGCCTGTTTAGGGAGCAACTCAGCTCGCATATCACTTACAAGTTCAGTGGCCGAGTCATAGCTTGATAACAACCTCAATTTTGCACCTTGTGACAACCTACTCTTAAGGACAAACTGTATTAGGTTTTTCTTGCACTCAGATTTTGTAAGTACAGAGCTATAATACTCGATTCAACTGCTTCGTATTTTGCTCAGAATCGTTCATTACCGGTAGCAAACTGAGTACCGTTTTTATATTAAATTCCTCCATTTTGGGTTTTTCCGAACACAAATTCAATACTTCGTTATATAATACAGTGTACTCCACGCACGTTTTATCGATCTCGGCAATCTTACTTGTGGACGTTGTCTGTCCCTTAACTGTCTCTTGTATCAATTTAATTAACTGATCATACCGTGAAAAATTATCACTAAGCTCCTCTAATTTTTTCTCTATAATACTTCCTTGCCTCCTTTGAGGTCCTATTTTAATTAAATACTTCCTTATTTCTTGAAGCTCATTATATAACAGTGCTAAACTTTCCGCTATAACTTATAAGTTCATGTTGTATTATTGAATACATGCCTAGTATGTCTACACTACTCTCATAAAATTAATTGCATAATTGCATACCTCTATTGCTCGACACCCGACACCTCATGCGGCACGATTGTCCATTCACTAATTAATTATCTTACGGTCCATATTAAGTTCATATTTTGATAACAAGATACGCACTCCCGGTCGAATGTAAAAGTACTCAGATAAACGAATAGTTCACAATCACAATTCACAACCTTTAACTAACCACTTCGTACACTTTTGGACACTGCTTTACGCACTAACTGAAGGAACCGGCGTCTCTTTGTCCAGAGCCGGAGCCGCGTAGAAGACCCGTAGGATTCCCCTGGATGCGCCTCATCTCGATCATATTGGCCTGCGCCCTCCGTTCTATCCTCTTGTTGATGCAATTGTTAGCATACCGAATGCACAAAAATATCAGCAAAATGACCACCAGTATCAGCAGCAGGAATAAATACCAATTGGTCTGGCTAAGCTGAGTGTCCCTTTGATCTTGTTCGATGGTATTTTTAAAACCAATCTGAGTGTTATAATTTTCAATCGCCCTCGACGGTGGACCCGGGGTTCGCGAGTTACACATTTTGATTTTTTTTTTATATCATAATAATACAATTTCACGTAAGAAATTTCTTGCGAACTATTTATTCCGAACCTATATTCGCACCGTTGCACGGCCCTCCAAACTAGGCAGGATCGCCATGTAGGGAGGGTAGCAGGCGAGACAATTAAACAAGTCAATGATCGAGTATAAACTGATTTATTGGAGCTATGCATTAGTATATATAGACACTTATTGTAACACACATTACATCAGTTTGTATGGGAAGGTGAAATTTGGCCGAGCTTGACATCATGATCCCAATTACTTCCCAAGTAGCACACAAGCTGTATAAAAGCTTATACAGCCATTATACAGCCAGTTTGAGCGTTATAAGAGCTGTATAAGCTCTAATACAGCGTGTTTGCTACTTGGGTTACTAGTAGCCTTACTACTTTGAGGCTCAAAATAAATTAATACAATCAGTTATTAGTTAAGATAATTAATTGTATGCATCGGAAGTGAGCGTATAGAAGTAATCCTCATTAGTCAGCACAATAAGTCCATATTTGCGACATATTGTGCAATTAATGTAAACATTCAACAAAGTTGAAGGTATTTAGTATATTTATTTAATGTACAACTTCTACATTTTAAAAGGAATAAAAAGGTATATTGTTGTAATATCTTTAAATAAACGTTTATCTTATTTCTTATCCGTCCTTAACCCTAATTATTAGGTACATGATAATGTCAGGTAAGGTATCTACTTTAATTTCAAAATATATTTATCTGCGATGGTTTGCGATTGCAAGCGAAACTGATGGTCTACGCCATAGTTCTACAGTACGATTACTTTGAAATTACCACTGAAATATGCTTTCATTCCATTGGAAATTTTAACACTAATGTAAAAGAGTTTATATTACTTACACACTGTCTAAACGTCGTTTGTTTGTAATAGAAACTTTTTTGTATTAGTGTTAAAGTCGAATATCCAATGGAATAAAAACATATGTCAGAATCTTCGCAAGACTTTTTAGGGTTCCGTAGCTAAAATGGCCAAAACGGAACCCTTATAGTTTCGTCATGTCCGTCCGTCCGTCTGTATGTCACAGGCATTTTACTCAGAAACTATAAGACGTATACCGATGAAATTTGGAGTATAGGTATCTTGTGTAAGCCGCTATTTAGTTTAATAGTTACATAAAAAATATATATATTTATAGGGGAGCCACTCCATACATGTAACCGAAAGTAAAAAAAAAAAACAGCAAATATCAATGTGTGGCACATCATTCAACAGATCTTCTAAAAACAATGTGACGTTTTAAAATTTTTATTGGATTTAGTGAATATTTGCTCCAAGAGTAGCAAAAATTGTGTCCCCCCCCCCCCCTTCTATTTCCTAAACGGTATGTTCAAAAAATATGAAAAAAAAAATTAAAGTTTAATAATTGTTTTCAACATGATCGGACATACCGTTTTTAAGTAATGGCGAAAAAACTGCGCTTCTCAGCAAAAGGACGTAGGTGCCGAGGAAATACGCTCTTTAGTTAGTGTTTTTTTTTCATATCGTATTTTTTTCATCTGTACTGCATTTTTTTGTATAAACGGCTGCGGAACCCTACATGGAGCATAGTCCGACATGCTCCTGGCCGGTTTTTTTTTATGTATGTTCACCGATTACTCCGCCAATTGTAGACCGATTTTAAAAATTCTTTTTAAATATTTTCTTTTGTTTCTGCGATTATTACTCATTGAAATAAAACAATTTAACGGATTATATCACGTATATTATCTCATTTTAGTTCCTCTAAACTAAACTGAGATGAACTGGGAACTAAAATGAGATAATATACGCGATATAATCCGTTAAATTGTTTTAATTCTTTTTTATTTGAAAGGATTTACTACTGAGGTGGTCCCATTGCCACCAAGTTGGGATCTGATGATGGGATCCCAGGGAATTCAAGGGGAATCCTCAAATTTTATAGGCACTTATAATGTTTTTCATAGACTTTCTTAATCTATTTAGGTATTTGCATATAGTAGTCATCATTTCATCATGCTAAGCTGATGAGGGAAGGTACAACTCCTTAAAGGTTAAGAGTTAGATCATTATTTAAAAAAAATATATGTATTATAGTTAGGTACATTAAAACTGTTAGTCATATTCTTTATAGTGTGTCCCTGAGGTAGTCTCCCTATCACCAAGTCAGGATCTGATGATGGAATACCAGAAAAAAAAAGCAAAACCCTCACATATTATGGGCACTATCAATGTTTTGTATATATTTTTCTAAATTTAATCAGTTGTTTTCATCTATTTGTCATCATTTCATGATGCTGAGCTGATGATGGAAGGTACCAAGTCCTTATCGGTCAAGAGTTACGAGATATTTTTTTAAATATTATGGGTAGGTTCAGACTGTTAGTCGTATTATTTTTTAACGAGCAACTGGAACAGAACACAAGTGGCCAGTTCCGCTCAATTTAAAAAAAGATCAATATTGACGTATTTTTTTAGTATATAACTGTTCCCGCCTTTTTTCTTTGAAATGATGGAGCTCAACCACGACCCAAACATGTGCGCGCTATAATAGTGTATTGCCTACGATTATACATTTGATTTTACTGATCTACCAAGTTTAAAATTATTGCAATCAGCATTAGGGGACTCTGCTTCATCCCGAGCAAAGGTTTTAAAATGATTTAGTGAATTTTAAAAGGGGTATAAAGAATATGAAATAACCAACTTTTACATTTCTTACCTCCAAAGACTCGAGATGCTTGCCTCCTCAATTTTCTCATTCTGGGCTCTAAAAAATACTTTATATCACTAAAATCCATCACTAAAAAGCAGAAAAGAAAAAAAAAGAACCAACTTCAAAATAAACTAAAAAGCCAAAACTAATCTTTCAGGTACAGATCACATTTGAATCACTTTTTGAAGTCGGTGCCAAACCTGAAGTAAATTTATTTATTCAACAAAAATACGAATTACTATAACTAAATATATAGGTAGGTAATAACTAAAGGCTCGCCGCCGCGGTTCTTGCGTGCCATCTGTGTAATAAATGAATGTTTTGGCACCGCCTTCAAAAGGTGGTTCATTATGTGATCCGTACCGTACATAAAAGATTATTTTTGGCTTTTTAGTTTATTTTCAAGTTGGTACTTTTTTATTTGTTTATGATATTTACGTTGTAATAGTTTATATATCATATATTAATATGAATGTGTTTATTATATCATAGTACTTGTACCTGTGATTAATAATTACTATTAGTAGAAAACAGTTAATAAATAGTTACAGTAGAATCTTATATAATCTTTATATATCGATATTTACTAATTTAAGGATTAGGCAGATTTTCACCCGATAAATTAGTTTATCGTAATGTTATCTGCTTATGGAATTACTGTTTACTTAAAATAATCATGAAATAGGATAATTACACTGATTCATAGGCATTAAAATTACTATTAACTGCGCGAAACCCTCACGACCACCCTTAGAGCGCGGGACCACCTACGCAGTCCACGATTTCTCTGAGATTGAGATTGATTTGATTGAGCTTACCATGAGACTATTCAAGACGACTTATGTAAAACTTTCCGCTTATATTTATTTATTTATTAATATTTTCTTTTATTACATTCTACATCACAACTTTGTGTATGCACCTAAAGAAAACAAAGATTATTTATTGATGATTCACTATAAATGTACCACTGCAATTTTTTAAATGTTGAAACTGTTTACTCGGCTTATTGGAAAATGTTTGTACAATTTTAAAGGGTACTTTAATGTCTTTTAATGAATAACAACCAGTACTTATTAAAGGTTACTTGTTCCTTGGCAGTTTTCTTTTTAATTATCAACAAAACACGACTTCCTTAAATATTTTTATAACATATTTAGGTCTAGATATATGATTCCAAGTTTTAAATTTTATGGTCAATTATGTTCACTATGTCTATTGGAAATAAATATATTGAATTTCATTTCATGTGTCACAACAAATATAACAATATATAAGAAAAATAATGGGGACGCGAACCGTCACGAGAAAATAATCGTTTTTTTCGCAGAGTATAGTATACACAGTCAAGTGGTTATAACAACAAATCGTGAAAATTAAAAAAATTAAAAAGAGTCCGACTCGCACTTGGCTCATTTTTTACGTATACGATAGGTACCTAATAGAAAATATACTTATCACAATGACATGGCTACTTATTTGTTTTGCTTATCATAAAGATATACTAAACGACCTCTTCTTAATAATATCAACTTGTTATAATTTTCTAATTTTATTGTTTTGTACAGTTTTCTTTGTTGTGATCATCATCATCATAACCTAGGTTTTTATATCAGTTTTTTTTTCGAGGTAAATATTTGATCAATTATTATAGGCCGGCTATAAAATGTGAATTTCTCACACATTTTATAACGTCGAGTTTTATTTATAGCTGATGTCAATTCAATACCCTAGTTGATTGAACCTATTAGCCTGGGTAACTAACCAAAAAAATTGGGCGAAAATACTCTGAGAATTGGTGTTTCTTTTCTAGCTAAAACAAAATGATATTATTGGCTTTGTGATGACATGTGCAGGGCCGTGTGTAATTCACTTTGCGACTCCATTTTTCCAATAACAAACAGATTTAGCTTTAGGACTCATTACGATTGTGTTATTGGATTTTTTGTTCGACTTGAACATTTTTGAAGCTAAGAAAGGTGCATAGGCACCGGGGGCTGAGGTCACGTACACAACTTCATGTCATGGTTTGACAGGGAAATTTTGAAAATTATTGTTGGCAAATTCAACAGCAAACTGCACAATCTACCAAACACTAACTAAAACGACTAGACTTTGAAGCGTCTTTGGGAAAGTCCAAAAATGAGAAAAACGCTGTTGTATCTCGGGGAGTTTTTATGGAGTAGTTTTTTCACTAATATTGTAATTATTGAGAGGTCGTTTTGCAACATACCACGGCAAAAAGTCAAATAGCTTATAGAGTTTTTATTACAGACGGACTGAATCAAATAGAAACTTAAAAATAAATTTGTGCTAAATTAACTGTATGAGTAAACTAAACCTAACAGAAAATATAAAAACGCTCTCTCAAGCTCGTTTAAAAGTTCACCCTAAGCAGACATTTTCCAGCTTCGATACGACATCGATTCTGCACTATATGTACCTTATCCAAGTCGCAGGATACGGTATGATTATGATACGCGCGTCTTGGCGCCGCTTTTCTAGCAAATTCCCAACAAATTTTCTACACAGGTGTAGGTAAGTTACAGTAGACAGTAAACACCTGAGATGAAAATACGAATTGTGAAATGGCACGAGTGAATACGGGATTCTGAAAATTATGTAATATAGGAAGCAGCTAGTGCTATTTCAAACAGTGCGGTCCATATAGTCACAAATAAGTTATACATATTTAAAATAATAATGTTTGTGAGGAAGAATCTATACAATTTCCCAATGAATACAGGTAAGCCAAAAGTGACCAGAAATACAGGGAGCTCAAAGATTTTTTTTACAGACTAGTAAAAGCAAAACTTGTTCTTGGGAAATTGTATAAAATTCTACAATAAAATTCCAAAACACATTAACGAACTTACCGACTGTTAATTCAAATCCGTAGTGAAACAAAAACTTATCTCAAGAGCTTATTATAAGGTAAAAGATTACATCATGAATAGGGATGTCTGGCAGTAATTATCCATCTGCACGAGTTATCGAATCGAAACAAGAAAGAGGTCCCACTGTATAAAATTTTATTTTATGAATAATGTGTGTTTTGCAAAAGTACTGCTTTCTTTTTGACATTCACAAGTGCATTGTAATCATGCCTTTACTGAAGAATAAAGAACTTTGACTTTGACAAAGGTACTGCCTACCCTGAACGATCATGATTCTATACAGGCACAGATAAATTGCCTACCCTTGAAGCCCTGAACGACCATGGCTGCGTATAAGCACAGAAAAACTGCTTACTTTGGCCAAAAACTCAGTACACGCCACTGAATTCAAAAGTGGATTACAAATAACTTAAGTTTAACTATCATAAAAAAATCCGATAAATAAGTGCCATACAATTATACAATACTGACTTATGTGGCGTAACATTAATTTTACTTGGATTTTCCTACGGGTCGACTTCACTCTCGTGGCCTACTATTGGAACGTGTTATAAAAAACCGGCCAAGTGCGAGTCGGACCCGCGACTAACGGATACCGCACGACTGTATTAAAAACAACTTTAACTAAACCCAACTTAAATGGCCCTTTTAGTTTAGTTTGCACCTGGTATCTATGGCGTCAGATACAAATGAGGTGCAAACTTAACGCAACCGAAATTTAGAAATGATTTTTGAAAAAAAGTATGTTATAACAACACAACAAACGGGTATACACGATTAAGCCCCGTGTCTGGTGTTGTTATATAATGAGTGAAAATCGTGTTCGTTTAAAAACTATGTTACTTTAAATACCATATATTTCTTATAATTAAAATACCATATATTAATAACCAATTTATATTTTCTGTTTCTTAGAAATGCAATCCGTTTCCAATGCTTATAATATATTTCGCCTATAGTACTATTGCAACTGTAGTCGACGAAATATAATTTGCGCCGCTTTCAAGAACACGTCTTTTGTAATACGTGGTCGCTATGAGTTACTGCCTTCACCGAAGTACTGTGGCGGGGATTCGCTGGCGGCATTTTTCACCGGGAGCTTATCTTAGGTCTCGTACATAATTCTCAGAAAACTTGCGCGGATCTGTACGACCCGCCAGTTTAGCCTGAATTGGACATCCGATTTAAAACCTTTAGAAAGACACATAACTCGTCAGCAGATCTTTTAAAGATTTTTAGAGAAAATGAAGCTTTAACCACATCCTTTTATTGAGTGAGACTAGCTGCCGGAAAAAAACGAAATTGTTCTTAAACTTACATTTGTCAGAGCTATTTATAAATGTATTTTATTTTTGTTTTCTCTCTCACTTATTTTGTTAGATGGCTGGATCAACTTTTTCATGTTGCTATTCTGTCCCGTAACCCAGGAGACAATAGTGATAAAAATGCTAATAATCACGCCTGAATGATTATTTTTCCGTCATATTCCTAATTGGACATATTCTTATTCAGCACATTCCTGTTTGAACATATTCCGTTTTCGGCATATTCTTGTTTCGGCACATTCCGTTTTCGGCATAAATCATTGTACTTATATAAAACAAATGAAATGAATCCTAGGTATCGTCATTTTTTACGCTACAATTATTACGCTAGCAAAGTCATAAGTATTTCATACTATAATTTATTTACTTAAATGTGTTTAAATAAGAATATTCCCAAAACGGAATACGTCCAAACAGGAATGTGCCGGAATAAGAATATGTCCAATCAGGAATACGATGAAAAAGGAATCAATCGAAAAATAGACCTATATTGGCAAAAAAAAAAAGTTTTTCATTTGCTTTGTTTTTGTTCTTTATTTTGTACTTAAGTGACATAGCCATGGTAACAAAGGTTCAGAAAAAATAATCAACAAAGAAAAAAAAAATTAACAATTACTTCAGCTAGTATGTTCCAGTTATTTACATACACACTCCATAAACTAAACTGTGCTTAGCATCACTACTTCAGTTTAAGTTTGCGACTTTACAGGTGATCAACTGAACTTTTTTACTCCAAGTAACTTTTCCTTCCTAGTCCTTTATTATCAGGACGTACTCGAATTATACTTCTACACAACATTGTCTTGATGGATACTCAAAGATGTAATGACTGATGTACATACAGTGGTGTCATCCTTAATTTCACACTAGACCGTCTTGATTTCATCCCTGATGAATAATAACTAGACACGTGATGTATTGGTACATATTCCAGATCACAGATCAAAATATATTGGTCCATGAAGCAGGTTTTCAAAGCTGGATTAAGAAAATGAGGCCAATATATTTTTTTAATTTATTTAAGTTATTGAAATAAAAAAATTCAATGTAATGTTTACTCGCCAAACTGTGACGTTTAATGGCGAGACGCGCTCAGTTTTGAACCACTTAATATAAATTATATTATGTTAGTATAATGTACACATATAGATGAATGAAATCTATACGTGTCTAAGGGTCATATTAAAAAACTCATAAGTTATTTCTTATGTCTTTATGTCAATACTAGAAGATGCCCGCAACTTCGTTCGCGGAGGAGAAAAAGTCATAACCCCTCGTTTTTTCTTCAGCGTAGACGGGTAAAAAGTATCCTATATTGAAATAAAACAATTTAACGGATTATATCGCGTATATTATCTCATTTTAGTTCCCGACGTTTCGGAAGCTTTCCAGCTTTCCATGGTCACGGGTGGACTATAATCGCGGAAACAGAAGAAAGTATCCTATAACCATCTGGAGATACCCAGCTACCCGTGTACCAAAAATTGTAGAAATCTGTTTAGCCGATTTTGCGTGATGAAGCCACAACGACACATACAAACATACATAAAGTCCAAAAAAAAATATTTTTCGTTTTAGTGACCTCCAAATAGTCCGTAACAATCAATTTTTTGAAAATATCTTCAATGTACAGACATATCATTTTTAACCGACTTTAAAAAAAGGAGGAGGTTCTCAATTCGGTTGTATGATTTTTACAACTTTATAATAGTATAGACTAGGGCACCTTCGTCTTCGTCAGCGAAAAAGAAAAAAATCATAACGCAAAGTCGAGTAAAAAGTATCTAATTACCATCTGTAGATGCCCAGCTACCTGTGTACTAAAAATTGTTCTGGCGTGGTGAAGCCACAGTGAGACATACAAACATACCAGTGGCGCGGCGTTCTTCTGATTCCCACCGGGTTGCCCAAGGAAAGGCTTACTACCTTTTAGTTCAAATATGAGTAAATGAATACGATTCGCCTTCCCTTCTAATTTTCCTGTCGCCACGCCTCTGATACATACAAAAAAAAACGGTTCAGTGACCTTGAAATAGTTCTTATCACTTATTTTTTTGATAATATCTTCAATGTACAGACATTTTATTTTAAATAGTATAGGTGATAATATCAATCACCTACTGAAGTTAAACATAGAAACTCGAATGGGTAGGTATTTGTTTTATAATGCTGTGAATTTCCCATCAAGTCAAATAATAGCCGGTAACCTCAGTAAAATAAAAGAAACGTCTTATTTATCTGCTCTCTGTACTTCCAAGATTGTCATTTGTCGCGTGCATCCTATTATAAGCTATATTATTATTGCTTGTAGAACCGACCACTTTTGCGGTAGAAAAATTCTCAAGTAGCGATACTCAACTGAAAGACAGCCTAAGCCGGTCCCTGCCATGGTGAGTCGACAATCAACGATCGATGATCTTGTAAGGGCTACGGGAAGACGCTAAATTTGTATTTGTTCATCTTGGAGAAGAGATTTTTATTCTGCAATACGGGTGTCTTTCGGTCAATATCAATGATGAATATTACATATTTGTTAGCTCAAAATGTTGGAGGAGTTTTACAGGTTCTTAATATATGTCAATCATTATTTACAAATTGGCTTCTGTAGCCAAAGTCTAATAGTATATTTATTTATTACTAGTATTTAAAATAATTTATATTCTAAGGGAGCCAATTATTTTAATTTATAACTTGTTTATTCGATTGTTCAGCCCAAAGTCTTTGTACGATGCCTTGAACCGTCTCCTGGGAATCATAATTGTTAATACTATTAATTAAGTATACAGCTCGCTTCGTTTCTACTGGAAATTTTAAACGGATTTCGTTTCAGCCTTCGCCGATAAATAGAAAGAAAATCCACTTCAAGTAGAGACGGCTATTCACATTTTCCTAGGTAGTTTTATAAACTACAGCTATTTGCGCTTTTTGAAATAGTTCATGATAACAAGATAAACGATCGTTTTTTGATGATTATTTTATTTATATGTTTAATAGCCTAATGTCGACTCTAAAGTAAAACATAAATCGTTGATAGCCATCAATCAAGCTTCTCAAAATCAGAGTACCGAATTTGAACACTACCTACTCGTAGTAATTTGCTTCCACGCACGTATAGCTAATTTCGACTTTGTGGAAACTGGTCTGTCCAGCATGTGGGACTCCTGAATTTTAGTCTCTTACGCTCGACTTTTTCAATGCGTACCGGCTTTGTTGCTGTATATTGTGCTAATGTGAAGTACGCCGTATCAGTACTCCTCTTGTAACGTTCAGTACCTACTCTGATTTTCTGAGTGTTCCTAAATTAAGTAACTCGAAAGGGAAGATGTATTCAATTTGTGGCATCACATTAGCTTCCACACACGCCTACTAATAGTGCGACGGATTTCACAGCTGGCCGCGCCGGCGACAGACAAGCGCGTCTGGCCGCTGGGGCGCAAGCCACTACTAGTGATGATTCATTCCATCTTGCACATGGCTGCCTCATAATGGTCTGTAGGCAGAAATTTGGAAGCACCGCAATTAAAACACACAAATTTATTATAATGATTCGATAAAAATTAAGGCATTTAATTACCCCATAGAATGTGCAAGTTTAACGCTTCTAAGTTATATTGTTAAGCTTAATACAATGGGGTGCCTTACGACATGTATATTCAATTTGCGGCGTCACATTTGCTTCCACACACAGCTGCTAATAGTGCGACGGATTTCACGCTGCGGCGCAAGCCACTCGGAATAATTCATCCCGTCTTGCTCATGGCTGCCGTAGAATGGTCAGTCTGCAATTTGGACGCGACGCAATTAAAACAGATACAAATTGATTACGATGATTCGATCAAAAATTAAGCCATATTCTAATTATTCTTGTTAGAATGGTATATCAAAATAAATTTTAACTTAAGTTACTTACCTCTAACGCCATCTATGCTTATAGTTTGTAACTATACCCACCATTGTTCTTTTTGAATAAAGTTAATGTGTTGCGAATATCCGACGTATTTTAATAATTCTAATAAGCGATCCTTACGGTTTTCCACGTATTTACCTGTCAACGTAAGTTTTTGGCCATTTAATTACCCAATATAATGTTCAAGTTGAATGCTTCTCAGTTACATTTTTAAGCCTGATACAATGGGGAGCCTTACGACATATATGTTCAATTTGCGGTGTCACATTTGTTTCCACACATGCCTGCTAATAGTGCGACGGATTTCAGGGCTGGCCGTGCTGCCGACAGACAAGCGCGTCTGGCCGCTGCGGTGCAAGCCACTCGGAATAATTTATTCCGTATTGCACATTCCTGCCTTAGAATGGTCAGTCTGCAATTTGGAAGTGCCGCAATGGTACATGCATGAAATTTTAAATCGCTTTTCTTAACTAAATATCAAAATACCGTAAAACCTATTTCAAAATGTCAAATTAAAAATTAAATCGGCCAAGAAATACGCAAGATATAGGCATTTTAAACTACTAATTAGACAGAGAGGTCCGACGTACACTGTTACGTCATAGTGGACTCCGGCCATATAAACTCCATATTAAATTCTCTTTTGCTAGAAAGAGATAGAATGAAATGTTTGATGGCTTATATCTTGGTTATTTTTATAGTTATTTGAAAAAATATTTTTGTCTACTGTTCGTTATATGAATGACCTTTTAATAAAGCAATAATTAAAATTCATGAATATTCCCTATTAAAACAGACACAAATTGATTTAAAAAGCAATTGCAAATTTTTAAGAAAGATCCAAAATTAAGGCGTATTCTAATTATTCTAATAAGCCATCCTTACGGTTTTCCGTTTATTTACGTTTTGTCCTAAGTATTTGCCCAGTTAGTTACCCGATTGAATTAAATTAGTCAGTCTGCAATTTGGAAGTGCAATTAAAACAGGTACAATAATAAAATTGCATTTTTTTAAGAAATATCAAAAATTAAGGCATATTATTAATATTCTCATAAGCCATCCTTACGGTTTTCCGTTTATTTGCGTTTCATCCTAAGTATTTGCCCATTTAGTTACCCGATTGAATTAATGTTCAAGATCAATGTCTCTAAGTTAGATTTTAAGCCTTAATACAATGGAGAGCTTTACACCACACGTATTCAATTTGCGACGTCACATTTGCTTCCACACACGCCTGCTAATAGTGCGACGGATTTCATGGCTGGCCGCGCCGGCGACAGACAAGCGCGTCTGGCCGCTGCGGCGCAAGCCACTCGGAATAATTCATTCCGTCTTGCACATGGCTGCCTTAGAATGGTCAGTCTGCAGAAATTTGAACGCACCTGAATTAAATCATACAAACTTTAAAATGCTATTTTAAACCCTTTTAAGAATTGTTGGAAAATTAGTCTTACAGCTGTGATGCAAACCAGCCGGTTATCCCCTAGCTAAGGATAAATGTATACGTAGTGTATTACCAAATAATTACGGTTAACAGACTTTAAGACTAAGAATATTTTAACTGTGATAAATATATCAAGTATAGAATAGAGTTTACGATTAACAGGTTTGTTTCTCCTGTTTTTGAAATAGTGTGACAGAAAAAAAGACGAAGTTAAGGTTGAATTGCGCTTGAGTATAATATAAATGCAATAGTTTCTAAACTCAGACGTTTGTATCTGGTACGCAAAGGAAACAAAATTGAGTAATCATTTACACAGTAACTTGCACCCCAAACTATCTCAGTAACTATCGGGTTATACATATACCGTATTGTGTTTCCAATGATTATACGTGTTTAGGATATCGTTTACAATATCACCCCTGCAATCAATCCCAGACCCGCCTCCTGGGAAATGCCAGAGAGAGAAACGCTCATAGACTTATTGATAATACACAACTTTGAAAATACGACCATATACTTAAGGTTCAATATAGAGTACGCTAGCTGCAATTAAAAAGTGGCAAGTTTCAGTTGCGTGATTTAGATTTAGATGCCTGCAAATTTGGGCAATTGATGACATTTTAGTGGAAGCACATTTAATACGATATGCTCCAATTGGTAAATGTATTGTAGTTTTCCGTGTTTGCCTTATCTTCACTATGATAATGATTTCGGTGGGTACATGGATGTATAGTAGAATGAATAGGTAACGTACCTAGTAAAATATTGGTATGTAGACTATTGAGGTGATGCGCTGGTTCCTTTGTATTGATAAGGCGGTAGCAGTGAAATGCTTAATATTCAAGAATTGCTAAGCAATGCGAAGAAGTGTACAAGAACTGTTTTTGTTCGTAGATAACGAAAATAGTTCCACAGATATCGTAAATCAGTAAATTAATGCTATAAAAGTAGGAAAGTATCAAGGTAAAATAGTTTATAAGAAAGATCATTAATGTTGAAGTTGCCAACATAATCTACTGAAGTTGTCTCTTTATAGCATGTACAATTCGCTCCTTTCTTAGTGTTTAAGCAAGTACACAAATACACAGGTGAATATGGTCTATTAACATTTTATAGACCTCGCTATCAAGACATGAGATTGTAGAAATATTTGGATTAGGTACTATGAGAGGTGCCGAAATATTAAGATTGATCGAAAAGGATGAATCCTGTGGGTTATCTCCTAATAGATATTTAAATGATAAAGCGTGCGTCACTCTCGTATTTGCATACGTGTCAGAATGCTTTATCATTTATTTATCTATTTCGATATAAACGCGATCATTACAAGTCCGCATCACTAATGTATTGTATTAATTATTGTATATCGCATTATAAAAGCATTAAATTTTACTAAGCGTATAGTTTAGCATGAGACGTGGTGGAATTTTGAGAAAGATCGTGTGGTATGCAGCGTACCTAACGCACACATACTCATCTCTCCTCACGTATATTAGCTCGCACCTTATATTATTGAGTAGTAATAAATCATATTCAAACACATCACTTGTTTCCATTAAGCGCCATCCTTACAATCGTCAGAACTAATTTAGCGGAATCTATTCATCCTCCGCCTCCAACTCCCATCTTCATTCTGGATCATTTATATCTAGCACAGCATGGGAAGGCCACCCGCAAAGTGGTCAGACGATCTGGTTATGGTTGCGTATCCGGCCCATCTGGAAATCTATTGAGAAGGCCTGTGTCCAGAAGTGGACTTCCCATGGCTGAAATGATGATAATGATGAAAAAAAAAATTAAAACCAAAGGTATTGATGGAATGGAAAACAAAATATAGGTACTTGTAAACATGGACAATATAAAACTGTATAAAAAGGATGTGCTATCTCGCACAATTTATTTATCGTTTGATAAATACGACCATCATATGTAGACCCTCAGAGTGAAACACTAGCTTGAAAAACTTAACGATCAAAATAAGTAATTTAGAATATTTTTTCAAGAACAGTAAAGTGTTCATTTATTCCACCCTTTAATTACGTCACTATCTCAGGCGGCCAGGCCGTAAAGGCCCGATTTAAATAATGCTAAACGAAAATTTAATTTGACTGCTATCGCGCGGCGTACCACGGTATTTGTATGCAAAAGACTATTGTCTCCGGTGGAATATTACGCTCTCCTTGCTTATCCGGGTGTAAAAATAAATTTCTTATATTTTGAACTCAAGAAGACACTATACAAGTAATATACAAATATGAAATTATATCATTCATCATATATTTTATGTATAGGTGCTGTCAGTTGAAATAAGTTTATACCGTGGTCATACATACGTCGTTGTCGCCGGGGTGACGCCTGCCTTAAAGCCTGGCCTCCACGGTCCCCCGACCTAAACCCCATTGATTTTTTTGTATGGGGATACTACAAAGACCTCGTATACTCCAGAGAATGCCGCAATTTGGACGAGTTAACCCGGAAATTGAGAGTAGCAGAAGAAACCATTAAAAATAATAGAAGTGCATTCAGACGTTTAAAAGACAACTTTTTTCGGCAATGTCGCACTTGCATTGAGCAACAGGGGGGCCATTTTGAAAATTCCTTGTAATTAAACACCTTGGTTTTACTTTGTTTGTATTAATTATGATGTAAATTAAAATTTTGCACTTACCACATTTAGATTTAAATTTTTTGATTGAAGCCTTATGAATAATAAAATGAAATTTTCAGGGTAGCTACTTAATAGATAGAGCAAGTTTTTAAAAGCCAAACGGTAATTTTTTTATGTGATTTTATCTTTTTGAAGCCCCTTGAAGTTGTGAACATATTGAGTAATTTTATCATTCTTGGCATTTAATTTTTTTTTTATTCCATTCAAAGATCTAACGATAGTAAATGTTACCATACTGAATTGGCCTATCTATCAGCTTAGCACACAAAAAAAATCAAGCATCTACCGCAATAATTCACGTCACCATAAATAAAAATCTCATCGTACTCGGCGATAGGTGAAGAATTAAAAAAAAAGTCATAACTCCGAAAATACGAAAAATCGCGGAACATACATGGGGGTGATTTAGATAGCCCTCTAGGTCCTCTACCTCCCAGCTTCAGTATATCGCTACTTCTTGGGACACCCTGTATAAAGAAAGTACAAACTTCTATAGCGTTCTTCAACTCTATAAAGTTATCAGTTCAACAGTTATTAACCCCGCCCTCCCTGCTCAACCTAACCTACGGTGCCTAAACGTGGTCACTCACTGAGAGTTAGAAATCCAAATTGAAGTTTGACCAACGGGCAATGGAGCGTAGCTTTTTAAGTGTTAATAAGACAGATCGCGTCCGGAACACTACGCTGCGCTCAATACTCGAATTACTTACTGATGTTGGAGAAAAAACCGCTAGGCTAAAGTGGGACTGGGCCGACCACGTCTGACGCATGCACCCGGAAAGGTGTGCTAGTGTCGTCCCTAAATGGGTGCCGCAAGATAGGCAACGTAGACGGAGCACGCCCATGCGGAGATGACGGGACAATCTGGACGCGTTCCTCAACAACTGGCCAAAGGAAGCATCTAAACTGATGTCGTGGAGATCGTAAAGGTAACTTAATAAATCGCATTTACACGCGTTAGGCCCCGTTTTGTTGTGGTGTGATCTGTGTTAAAAGATCAAGAACTTTGGCTAAATGGAACGTTCTTGCAATATCCGTCTGAAGTGCGAGCCGCTCGGCAAACGTAGTTGTATCCGAACGTCTTGTTTGAGCTTGTCCGCTATTGCTGCTGGATAATTGCAATATACCTACTTGAGTGGACTTCAGCTTATTGTTACAATTATTAACTCTGACTGGGAGATTAGTATAACACCAATTTATCATTTACAAATTTAAGATGATGCCGGATAATTATTACAACACTAACATTTCTCACTCTCCAGATTATTGTACAATTATTAGCTGGCTGTGACGCTTCCTGGGAGACGCAGCAAAATAAACACTTGAGAGACAAATGGGAAGTTCATACAAGTCCAAAATTTGTCGTTTATTAATTTAAGATGATGTGAGGAATGATTTAATGATGTTAAGGACTCTTTTCGGCGGCCTTATACTTTATTTTTAAATTTTACGTTTGACATGACCGCTTTGATGTTACCCCCTAACAACTAATAAATAAATACGTCAAATATATAAAAAGAACTAGTTTATACTAAACAATGAAATAGTAGTGATATAAAGTAAATAATTTAAAATGTTATCGTGCGTTTGCATTATAGCGACGGTAACAGAGACTGGCTGTTATTTGTGCTATTTATGCATTCACTTTAAAATTTGTATTGTTCTGTGATGACACTTACTCAGAGGTCGGACCAATGGGCGTCATTGCTTGCAATAACATGGACATGACTCAAAAGTTTGATTGATTAATTTCTTACCTGTAATTTTATTTGTATACGTTGTAAATAAAAACACAGACTTCCTATTATGTAGATTTATTAAAGTAAATAAACAGTATTTTTTCTAAATTTTACGTGGTAAGTTTATTTCTTTTTACATCCAAAATATACTTATGGGCTGAAAAACTCCGTTCGCAATCTACTGAAGTTAACGGAGCAAACATCAGTACTTTAATAGGAATACTTTCGTGCCAATCGGATTCAGAGCCATTTTGCCTTCTACGTATCGGATGACAGTTTCAAAATCTGGATTTCTTTTAAGTACTGCTTTAATTTTTCCTTGCAAACTGATTCCTATTTCACCTTAAATGCTTTCCAGATTATTCAATATACATCGTATTTTACTTAATGAAAATTCAATAGTATTTGAATTAGATTACAAAAGTCTCTATTACGTGCGGGATTTCTTTAAAATTGAAATAACAGCGGCACAAGCAGTCAAGCATATTTCTTTGTTGCCTATATATAAGAGAAAATATAATTTAATTTTCATTCGGATTGTTTAAGATAAGCGATAGTAAATAAAACATAATTTTGACGTACCATTTCCTCGTCGTATTCTATTTACTTAAATTTTCGCCATGAGCTCGCTGTTAAATTGATGATATTCAAATGGCGACCATATAAAATTTGCCATGGCTTTTTTATTATGGTTTTATATTTTTGGTGATATAGAGCTTATGAAAGAATCACAAGGTAAATATAATGTATATAACATTAATAGGAATGAATGTCAAAATAGTAAAGTCAATGTCAAAACATAGATTGTTCTGTTTTGCTAAAAGGAAATCAAAGAAGGTATCTTTGATTTTATCTTAATTTTAGTATACCATTGAAATCTTATCAATTATCATTATATCATCAATAATTATTTTAATTCATTGATCAATCAAACAAACTTTCGAATCATGTCCATGTTACTGCGAACAATGACGCCCATTTGTCCGACCTCTGCAGAGCTAGACAAGGTGATAGTGATAGAATATACGAGTAGGTGGAATGTGGCAAATTTAGATTACTGTTTTCAAATCTTCCGCTATTTCTTAATGAAATGATCTCGCGATATCCCGTCCGGAGAGCGAGCAGCTTTGCAAACGTAGTTGTATCCAAATATCTTGTTTGGGTTCATTCGGTATTGCATAATAGAGAAGATGCAATGCGTTTATCCTTCATAATCACTGTATTAAACGAAGGTAATATATATATGAAATTGAGCATAAAAAGATCAAATAAATAATGTTTTTATCTTTTTTAGACATTTTGTTGTGACTGAATAATCATAATTACACTACCTATTGTTTTTCTAGTCCAAACTAAAATTAAACGTTACCTTGTGTTTTTTTACAGTTCAATTATGGAAAAAAATATGTCAAAAATACACTTTTGACGGCTATAATAAGAAAATGCTCGTACACTCCTCACTCCTCCACCTTCATACAATAGGCATGATGACGAGGGATGAAATTAAGTGAGTAAGTAAGATAATAAAAAAATATTGGACACGATATTGTTTGTTTTTCAAAATAATAAAAAAAATACTCAGATAAATCGCATTAAACTTTAGGAGTGGGGGCTCGTGACGTCACTCCTAGGTACAAATTGTACCTAGGAGTGACGTCACGCGACATTTTGACTCAACGTATCGCCTTTATTTTTTGACGCAAAAAAAGAAAGAATACGTGTATAATATGTATTATTAATCTACATGACGGACTAATTATTAAAATTTTGTCATCATCCCTATTGTGACATGAGTGACGTCACACGTTTGTACGCATTCATTTAAAACTCAAAGTACAATTTTTCTTGAGACGACAATGGAGCAATGGAATAATATAATAGGTATTTTGAATAGAGATAGAATATTGTATTTAGTAATCTGATCAATGTACCATCTTGGAGCAAATATATTCTAGTATCAGTTTATTATATTTTGAAATTTCTGACTGTTTCTATGGAATAATATCTGTCTGGAGTGCTAGCAACTTTACAAACGTAGTTGTACCCGAACGTCTTGTTTGAGTTTGCTCGCTATTAATCATGCTGCCGGCTAATTGCAATACATATTACACTAACAGTTCCCACTCTCCAGTTTATTGTACAATTATTAGCTCTGACGCTCCCCGGGAGACGCAGCAGAATAAATATTTGAGATACTAATGATAGATTAGTATACTACGATTAAGATGATGCCGAATACTTGCAACACTAACAGTTCTCTCTCTCAAGCTTATTGTACAATTATTAGCTCTGACGCCTCCCTGGAGACGCAGCAGAATAAATACTTGAGATACTAATGGGAGATCATTACAACGCCGATTTGCCGTTTACGAATTTAAGATGATTCCAAATAATTGCTATACATATTGCACCAACAGTTGCCACTCTCCAGCTTATTGTACAATTATTAGCTATGACGCTTCCCGGGAGACGTAGCAGAATACATACTTGAGAGGCTAATGGGAGATCAATATAACTCCAATTTGTCGTTTACTAATTTAAGATGATACCGAATAATTGTAACACTAACACTTCCCACTCTCCAGCTAATTGTTAAATAATTAGCTCTGTCGATTTCCGGGAGACGTAGAATAAGCACTTCGGGGACTAATGGGGAGTATAGTTCAACTTGAATTGGTCATTTAAAATTTCAAGGTGGAAGAAGTGATTGACATTAGCCATTATTTGTGTGTCAATCATATATTAATATTTCATAATCAGCACTACAGAAAGTAATCGAAAGTTCTGATGTAAGTGCGGTAATATTAATACCGCACTTACCTCATAACTTTCGATTACTTTCTTCAGTGCTTCGAACACGTGTGCATTGAAGTAATAAGGTAATTACCCAACACTACCTCATTAGTTGATTATCGCAATCCCACAAACGGAAATGCCATCCACAGCCACTTAGAGTTCGGGTGGGACGTGGAGCGCAAATTGTACCTTGCTTAGAATGTGGACGTGGGAACAACGACTGCAGAGAAGACCACCACACTACCACAGAGTTAAATACAGAGCTTTACTCTGTAATTTTACTTTATCAACATTTCCATTTTCCGCTTGCTTACTGAAGTAACTTTTTAAAAGAAGTTTACAAAACAAAACAGAAAAGGCGTCGTTTTGCATCCAAAATTCGCAAACTAAATACATGAGTTGGGTGGAACTTTTAACGACGTAATAAACTTTTAGAAGGCATCACCTTCTGAAAAATTAAGGTTGCAATAGATAATAATGTACCTAGTCGAAATTTAAATTAAAATTTTAATCATGCTTTTCCATCCAGTGTGCAACGTGCATGTAGGTCATGCTGCATTGTAAGATAAAATTTCACTTCATCTCTATATGCTGATTCTGATATTGGCACTTTCATGACCAACATTTTCATACCGCTACGCGCGTACCTAATAAATAACATAGGAAATAGACGTTGACAGTCAATTTTTAACCGACTTCCAAAAAAGGAGGAGGTTATATGTTCGATACTTTGTATTTTTTTTTATGTATGTTCACCGATTACTCCGCCAATTGTAGACCGATTTTTAAAAAAATATTTTTATTTGGAAGGATATACTTCCAAGGTGGTCCCATTGCCACCAAGTTGGGATCTGATGATGCGATCCCAGGGAAATCGAAGGCAATTCTCAAATTAAATAGGCACTTATAACGTTTTTCATATATTTTCTTAAGCTATTTAAGTATTTGCATATGGTAGTCATCATCTCATCATGCTGAGCTGATGACGGAAGGTACATCTCCTTAATAGTTAAGAGTTAGAGGATAATTCTTGAAAAAATCATCTATTATAGGTAGATACATTAAGACTGTTAGTCATATTCTGTTTAGTGTGTCCCTGAAGTAGTCTCCTTATCAGCAAGTCAGGCTCAGATGATGGAATACCAGGGAAATCGAGAGAAACCCTCAAATGTTATAGGCACTAACAATGTTTTGTATATATTTTTCTAAAGTTATCAGTTCTTTTCTTCTGTTTGTCATCATTTCATGCTGAGCTGATGATGGAAGGTACAATGAACTAACCAACTTTTACATTTCTCACTTCCAAAGACTCGAATGCGTGCAAAGAGCCTCCTCAATCTTCCCATTCTGGGCTCTAAAAAATACTTTATATCACTACTAAAATCCATCACTAAAAAAACAATAAATATATTTTTTTTAATAAAAAAAGAACCGACATCAAAATAAACTAAAAAGCCATAAATAATATTTTATGTACGGTACGGATCACATTTGAATCACCTTTTGAAGTCGGTGCCAAACCTGAAGTAAATAAAGTTCTTTATTCAACAAAAATACGAATTACTATGACTAAATATATATGTAGGTAGATAATAACTAAAGGCTCGCCGCCGCGGTTCTTAAGAGTAATAAATGAATGGTTTGGCACCGACTTCAAAGGGTGATTCAAATGTGATCCGTAGCGTACATAAAATATAATATATGGCTTTTTAGTTTATTTTTAAATCGATTCATTTTTAATTTAATTTTTTTTTAAACTGGACACTACAACTTTTGTGATATTTTTGATCATGAAGCAGTAATCAAATTAAAATTGTTGCTTGCAACCATTGCATTTGATATGCTATATAGTGGAAACAAGTTTTAATCTGGTAATTATGTGTTTTTTAGACCAACAAATAAATAAAGTTTTCAAAATTGTGTGGCATGATACCTTTGGGTGTGGTGTTCAAAACTCACAACTCTCCCACCCCCTCCACCTGACTCTACACCCCCTCTCGCAGTGAAATGTGCCCCTTTTATCGGTTTTTATCACATTTTCTCGAAAACTATAATAGATACAAAAAAAGTGTCAAATGTAAAAATGATCCTCATTAAATTGTAAACAAAATATGTCCTTTATCTTATTTTGATAGGCTTGACGGTTTTCAAGCTGTAGCTACTTAAAAAACTAAAATGAAATTTGTCATCAGATAACGACAATATAGTCATTATTTATTGAAATGAAGTAAATAAAAAGCTGTAGGTGGAATCATTACAACCATTATAATATTATAAAAGTCTAAATAAGAAAATAAAAACATGAATCAACAGTCCCTTCATCTTGCTCAAGCTCTTCGCAATCTTGATTTTTATTAAAACAGCTTAGACTCCGGCAACTATTTATTACACATTGTTGTGCAGCGCAGGCCAATTTTAACGCAACCGCATCTTATTCCGCAGCCTTGCTTACAAGCAGACGATATCAATTTAAGTATTGAAGCCGGAGCTGGTGATTGTTTGGTGGGTATAAGATTCAAGAATGCGTAGGTTTTTGTCCAGCCTCATTCTTCTGGATTTAATATATTACCCAGCCATGCTTGAACTTGCAAATAGACCCGCCTTGAATGCTGATGTGCCGCAGATGAGGTAGGTGGCAGTTTTGATAGTTGCACTGCGCTTTTTGCTTGCCCAACAAGTTTATTGAAAAATTGAAATCTGTGTTCATCAAGGCTATTTTTCTGATGGCTTCAGCCGTATAACGCGAGAATGAACTTTTCGCCAGAAGTATCGATTTGCTCATGAGTGGCGTTTTTAACCGACTTCAAAAAGGAGGAGGTTCTCAATTCGAACTAATTTTTTTTTGTATGTATGTTACTCGATATCTCCGAGAACCGTGAACCGATTTTCAATTTTTTTTTTATTGAAAGGGTATAACTCCGAGTTGGTCCCGTTGGCACTAAGTCGGGATCTGATGATGGAATCTTGGAAAAATCGAGGGAACTCTTCAAACGTTATAGGGACATGTACGGTGCTTTCGGTAATTTATTGATAAAGTGAAGAATTTTCATTCAGAAAGTGTAAGTTGGTGAAGTGAAACTGATGATAAATGATTTACGGGTGGCGATAAGATATCTTGATTAATTTAGCCAAGCAACTTCATAGTCACGAATTCAAATGTTCCTGATGAAAATGGTACCATCGAATTGATTTGATGATGGAGCCGGAAGGTAGGCACCAGATCTATGTAATAAAAAAATGTATCCTAGCCGTGTTTGGGCTTGTTCGAATCGTCATGAGATACACTTTTAAGTAACGCGTAATTAAAAAGTGTAAAATAAATAAACTTAAAAAAAAAAAAAACCGACTCCAAAGAAAAAACTAAAAAGTAAAAAAATAACAGTATATACAATTAACGTTATTTTGGAGTCAGTGCCATCGTGTCACAACTTACTAAAATCGTAAATTTTCAATATTTTACACATTTTTTTATTGGCACCGACGCCAAAATAAGATTTATTGTACATACTGTATAGATTGAGTATACAAACGGTTACTTGTAAGTAAATTGAAGAAACTGAATTATGGCGTTATTTTTTTACCTTTTAGTTTTTTTTTTGGAGTTGGTTTTATTTTTTTGTTAAAAAGTTTATTTTTGTTGTTAAAGATGCCGATAAGGTCCTGCATATCTTTTCTTTTGTTGAATAACTGAACAGCTTGTATCTTGAGTGTTTCCAAAAAATGAAGAAGTTGTAAGTTTTTAATGACTCGAGAAATATTATAATAAGGTATTGAAATCAATGACAGCTTGTTTTGCAAACCAGCTATTGATTTAAGTCCTGCGCTTTCTTTTATTTATTTTATAGAGTGATTTAAGAAGGAATTGAGCAGGCAACGTATTTTTTTTGGCTTTAGTCTATTTTACCTAAATTGAACTAGCTATACATCGAATACCATAAAGCCTATATAAATATGTATGTAATCTTTTTTGTTGCCCATTTGATGAATATTATTGTTGTCTTTAGCACTTTGTCCTTATGTGTAACCATTTTCGAGGAAAGGTGAAAAAACCGATAAAACATGGACACATTTCACTACGAGGGGGGGGTGTACCGTCAGGTGGAGGGGGGGGGGGGTTTGAACACCACACCCAAAGGTGTCATGCCACACAAGTTTCAAAACTATTAATTTGTTTGTCTTTCCCGTACATTGATTACATAGAATTACTGGACTATTTCTTGCTTGATTCAATCAGTTCTTTTTTCAGTGTATGATAGCAATCTTAAAGAAAATATTTGAGTTCAGTACTGATGTATGATGAGATAGGGTTCTTCATGAAAAGTCCATGTAGTTGAATATAGTATATTGTTATACCATCACGTATGCAATAAAGTATAAGATAAAAGAACATGAAAATAACGTTACATAGAGATTTATATTATCTATTTGCACACTCAAGCAATAAATGTTTTTATGTTGCTGTAAACAGCGAAGTTACAGTGAAACTATAGCTGAGGCATACACTACAATACCTTGAGTATAATGAGCCTTTAAAGTTAAGTGGGAAAGTCCATTTTCAAAGTATGAAAATATTAATAATTAATAATACCATTGAATAGCCTATGAAATGTATGGTAACTTGTGTATTTTTTGCCTTTTTGATAAACGAAAGTTTTAACAGAGCTGCGAAACAAAGTTCTTAATTTCCCAGGGATAAGGAGCGTTATTTGGGAAAGTCCAAACATGTGACTTTAACATTATTGTATCTCGGGTAACTTTTATGTGATTGAAGTAGTTTTTTTCCCAATATTTCTAGTATGAAAAGGTTCTATAAAATACCACAGTAAAAAGTTGTCAACATGCCTATTGCGTATCTACAACAGTTAGTGCAAGATCATTCTGATCCTGCACTAACTGCTGCTCTGTTTGGCCTTGTGATTGACTGGAAGCCTTAAGGCATTAAGTCCGCATTTTGTTCCAGTTTGTATTGTGCAATAAAGTTGTATGTATGTTGCAAATATTTCCAATAAAAATGAACTAATTGAAAATTATTATATATATATATATATATAACAATTATATCTGTGTTTGCGTCAACGCATGAACAATGTGACAGATTTTGACTATTGGGTACGGGTAGCTGGGTATCCACATGGTTAAAGTATACTTTTTGCCTGACTACGTTGAAGCAAAAATAGACTTATGAGGTTTTTCTCCTCCAAAACGAAGTTTATGAAGTAATATATCCTACTAGAACAGAGTTTCTTGAACTTTTCGCAGTCACTGACCACTTTTACAATTAAAGCAATTCCACGGACCCATGTCAATGTTATTTTTTGGAAATGAAAGAAATTGCTTTATTTATATTCACTAAAATTACTTTTATTGGTATTTTCATAACACTTACCTATTACTAACACAACTAAGTTATTGAAAACGACAATGTGTCTCGTTAAGGTTGCCTGCACAATTTCCTAATAAATATGTTTACAGACTGACCTACTGCAGATCCCTAATACACATGCTACGGACCCATACGGGGTACCCATCGGATTTTTAAAATCTTACTGTAGCTCAGAGACAAGATGAATATAACGTTAACAAACAGTTTAACCCTACACTGCAGAATTATAGTTATGCCGAGGTACACTAAGTGTTAGCGCTAACATCTATACACTCTAAAGTGTGTAAGCCAAGTTCGCAAAGAAGTTCGGCGACACCGGCTTGGGATCCTATAATACATCTCATCAAGGAACAAGCGAGACACAGGACTGCAAAACCTTAATTTCCGAACGGTGTAAAATATCTTATATCTGTCTAAAAAGTAGTTTAATAGTCTCTGTTTTTAAAATATTATAATTAGTAATGAGGTAGCCTGGGAGATTTTCTTTGCACCGTTTCTTTTCTCCTCACTAAGCCTCATTTGTGAAATGCTGCTTGGTAAATTATTAAAATAAAATAATTAAACCCTTCTGGCACATGTGTAACTGTCTTTACAGCTTAGGCCCATCAGGCATGTATGTACACCTTTATTTGATTTTTCAAAATGGTTCGTTTGCACAAATTGAAATTTTGACAAAGGAAAATATATCTTTTCTCAGTCCACCCGTGACCATGGAAAGCTGAAAAGCTTCCGAAACGTCGGGAACTCAAATGAGATATAATATACGCGATATAATCCGTTAAATTCTTTTATTTCAATGAGTAATAATCGCCGAAACAGACTCAATCCCAATTTCCATTTGAACCTTTCATAAAAATGACGTGCGAATATCACTATATTTTAAGGCTCATCGACTGATCATATAAATGTTTCGCAACTTCTAGGTGAGTTAGGAAGTTCAAAATTGGTATGGAGGTTAATTATGAAATGCATATATATAGATAAAATCGGAAATCATCGCATTCAAGATCAGGTGTAAAAGATTTTTTTTTTATTTGGCAGTATCTTATGTAATACTTTGAGAATGGCGCCGAGTTGAGCTTAAAATCTGTTTAATTTAACAGCATTCATTTGCGATAACCGTTAACAAACCAAAGTGAATCTGGGCATTATTTGAGACAACTACTTTAATATTAATAGCATAATTATGACAACTTGGCTGCCATTTCCTCATTTATGTTTTGGGTGGGATTGCAATAACGCGAGACACAAAGCTATCAACAGCAGCCGGGAATGTAATTAATCGCTGACGTTGTAAATAGCGACGTCATACGTTAACTAATGCTCATTTACGCGATGACGCACTAATCCTGCTTGACTCCGATAATATATGTAATCTGAGTGAATTAACACAACAATGAATACTATACGTCGAACAGACCTATCACAGACTAGAGTATTGAAAGGCAATAGATTTGTGCTAAGCAAAAACATGGATTTGAGATCTGATATTGTTGACAAGAACATCATATGCGGCCATGCATAGGAATGGACGGCCCCCGACTGGAGAGACGGATGACTTCGTAAGGGTCGCGGGGAGTCTGTGGATGCGGGCTGCGCAGGATCGCACCCTGTGGCGAGCCTGTGGTCAGGCCTATGTTTAGCAGTGAACGTCCGTCCGTGGCGGATAGAAAAATAGATAAATAGGTAAAATCGGAATCAAAATTTTCTGAAGATAGGCTTTTTACAAGTCGAAAATCGAGCAACAAATAAAAACAACAATGGCGGAAGGGGGTAGAAGTCCATTCGTTGTACCCGTCTTTTGGGGAGACCTACATCCACTAGTAGACGTTTACAGGCTCTTTTCTTTCAGGCTGGTCCGATATCAAGTTTTATGTCAGCTCCTGCTTCAGTCTCCGTCACCGGTGCCAGGTTCAACGCGTAACCACTTTTCCCCATTGTGCGTAGGTATAGGTAGGGCAGGTGTAATATAATGTACTCACTCAAACGTTATTGTTATAGAATATTGCGCCCTCCCTCGGCCCTATTCCTTAATTTCTATGTAGTACCAATACCGAGAAACACACTGAAGATACATATATGTGAGTAAATTGAGCGTATATCCTTTCATTTCCCCACAATTTGCCGACTACGTTTGTGCGAGGCTCGAGCTTTCAAAGAGGCTAATAAAGGCTTCCAATAAACCTATGTCGCGATTCTCTTACAATCCAAATAAACGTTGCTACTTGGTGCTTTGACGGCAGGCAAACACCAACCGCGAAGTTCCTATTTGAATTTGAAGGTGATCAAAATGTTCCCTGCTGGTATTGGGGATGTTTATTGAGAATGGTTGTATTTGGCTACGTATACTGGTGAGTACCATATTTGTCTAAAATATCATTTAATTGTATAGGGTACCCCGTAAATAAGAAAAAAAATGTGTCAAAGTCGGGTCCATGTATTTAATCGGATAAAGTTTTTTACTATGACTGAAATATCCAACTGCCGGGCAAAGGCCTCCACTATATTTAAATACCCCGGTTTCCAAGTCAAGTCTTACCGGCCCGTAAGAAATACGTCGAACTCACCTCGCCAAAATTGTAAGTTATATTATCATTATTAGAGACTGTTTATTTTGTTTAACTCCACAGGTAGTTAAAGCAATGTCTTATATGTCTTATAATCTTGGCAGCAGCCTGCCAAATATTTTATCCTATTTACTAACCTGCAGTTGCGCATAAAATTTTAATTCATACAACATCTATCATCACAACATTTTACATTATCTAATAAATCCCACAGCCTACAGAAGTAACTATACTAGAGGTTAACAGATACTAGTTACTAGACACGGAAGAGCTGGCAGCTTCCTTGCCCAACATATGAACATTGCCAAAAAACATGCTGATGCATTTTGAGGACCATGCCGAAGGGCACCACTTTTGACCATCTATTTTTATTGAACTTGCAACGTTTGTATATATGTTCGGATCAAATCTTGCAAGTCAAATTTGACCCACTTCTCGGTTTCCGATTGAGCTAAACTGTGTCATACTCATGTAAGTTCGATGATAATGCAATATTATGATACCATCGAGCTGATCCCATGATGGAGCTGAAAGATGGTCATAGAAATATGTAATAAAATAACCCAATACTACCAAATGTGGACTCATTAGAATCGTCTCGATATATAATAGTTGACGAATGTTTAAAGCAAAGTACAGTCAGTAATAAAAGCTTGTCTCAAACATGACATCTTTGATGAAACTTATTTAGTATAATATAGCACAGTTCATATATAACTATTTACATCCTGTTTTTATTTGTTGTTACTTGTTTCGCTGTGGGTCTAGGTTAGTAAACGGTATGAGAATCAGTTACCGGCATGCTCATAATATTTCGCAGTCTATAAAGAAGAACAATTGCACAAAATTTCAGCGCATATTCAATAAAACTCAATAATGCAGCAATGCTATCAAAATCCAGCTCAGAAAAAAGCACCTAGAGCACGGAAGTGTCTGAAATGAAGTGGTTGCGTCGCCGGATAAGCGAAATGACTTTCCGGTCCCGACGGCATCGTAAAACTCAACGCATGCATTTAATTTCGGGAGTTATTTTACTACATGTACGTGGGGATACAGGGTGGACACTTTACATTTTTCCGGGGAATATGAAAGCGGAAATTTGCCACTACCCGACTCGTTTTCATTTTGTTACACGCCCTGTATAATTTTGGTGCACACTCGTAAATGTTATAACGCGTTTGTGTAACTAGGTTGATAATAATTGAAGGTGCCAGTGGTGTTTCGTGTATCATTTTTGATACCTGCACTACACATTGGTGTGAGCGAGACGAAGTGAGGTGTGATATTACATTGACGTTATACTAAAACGGTTGCAGTCTTTCTTGTCTTATATTATCCTCAAGATCAGTTAGATGAATAAACCTCAAACGCATTAAAATTACAGATGTATCTCCACGCATATTCCTCCCGCTCACTGTAAGATTGAAGATGCCCCGGATTCCTCAAACCTCTCGTAACGTCCATAATCTCGAGGAGACTCGAAATACTAATAATACCAGCCTTTCCAACAGAGTACAGAAAGTAATACATTCAAGGAGAGGTAAACAACAGGCAGTCATATCGCTATAGTGCCATCTCTTCCAGACAACAACCTTTGAGAAAGAAACTGTACGGAATGGTGGAAGTGGAATTGACGTATTGTACATAAATATTAAACAAACACAATAAGTCCTACATACGAGTATATTCTAGCCCCAACGCACAGCTAGGTATTTAAATAAATAACATTTATATGCGATACAGTCCCGTTTTGTGGTAATTATGTGTTAAAATCATTTAAATCAATATTTCTTATGTGAATGTTTCAGCTTTGTATTTAGAAATAACAAAGGAGATTATAAAATAGGCGGATTTCAGGTGAAATTTAATTGTCAAAATGTGATTAATCTCGTAATGAGATATTATGTTTTCGGCACAATCGTTTTACTCGTAATGCTTTGTTTATCAATAATCATTACATTACGTGTTTTATTAACAATTTCCAAATCATAAATACAATATACTTCTTTTTAGGGTTCCGTACCCAAAGGGTAAAACGGGACCCTATTACTAAGACTCCGCTGTCCGTCCGTCCGTCTGTACATCTGTACGGCTATCACCAGGCTGTATCCCATGAACCCTTACAGCTAGACATTTGAAATGTTCACAGATGATGAACTTCTGTTGCTGCTATAACAATAAATACCAAAAACAGTATAATTTCTGTAACAGCATAATCTCTCTGTCTATGTCAGTAACCAATATAAAATGATCGAACACCGCGTACATTTTGCTTAGGAATAGGACTCTGCTAACACTGGAATTTCAGAGAGACGGCCGTTTGCTGGCATATATCTTGTACGGAACTCTCGGTGCGTGAGTCTGACTCGCACTCGGCTGGTTTTTTTCGTCTTCTTCATTGCTGAAGGTCGTGTATGTCCTAAAACACTTTAATGGAATTGTTTCCATGCCAAGATGTTCGACTTTGCTCAGAGCAGTGGTAAATAAAGACTGGTCCACAAAATGTGTAGCAGGCAATATGTTCTGATTATTAAAACCAGAGTTTGAAAAAAATAATGCAAGCGTAAATACACGTTCCAATTGTGTTGCAAATCTACGTTCAAACTAAAAATTTATCCATGCTATAATTCGACAAACTGAACTTATCGTCTAGCTTCCGCCGGGAGACGGCATGCAATTTGCTTTTCCGCAGTTTTGATCTTATTTGTTTTTTCTCATGGTATTAAATCCTTATTCTAAATATAAGTTCGCTGATGTGCACCGGTTTTTTTTGTTTTAAGAAATACGTAGTTTTTATAAGTAACTCCGAATTTGGTCTTCACTATTATGTAGATGAGGTGGTAAATTAGGCAAGCTGCTATTAAGTCAAGCTACTACTTAGATTAGTCGCTAATTAGACGTTCCATTAAAATTACACACACATTACTTGTTAGTGTATTACATTTTGTACTGTATTACTAAGAAAATAGCTAATAAGAAAATAATAAAAATAAAGAGTGGTGACGCATTAGTACGTGCCATACTTTACGTCTTAACTTACAAAAAACCGAACCTAAAATATCAAGAGAAATACAAAAACATGTATACTTTGAGGACAGCATAAAAAGATAATCTTGAACCAATGTCAGAAATTAGGGGCGCGTTGCATAAAATTTATAGAACACTAGGAAAAATTCATTTATGTTTTTGTTTTCGTTTTACGTAGTTGGGCAATAAATATACTTTTATCAGCCTTTGATAACCAGCTATCCTTGTACCAACAATAGTTGAAATCCGTCTATTGGTTTTATCGTGATGTGAGCACCATACACCTACATCCATACATACAAACATATAAAAAATTGCGATTCGGCGACCGTGAAGTGAAATAGCTCGTTTTACTTATTTTTACTATCTGTAATGTAAATACATTGATTTTTTTGACAAATTTATAATATTATTGATTGTGGTAACGAGGATGGAATAAGCAACATTTTCGAAAAAAATAAGTCATCGTATAAATAGTACATTACTGCAGAGGCTGCCAAAAGGTGCGTCCACATTTGTATCATTTGCCCGTATCAGATCATCGTCGCGTGGCATGATCGCGTGTCACGATCACTCGTTTGGACGTGGCGCCGATCGGATCGCTCGAAATCCATTTTGCTACGCGTATCACACAGTTATATCGAACGAGTACGGCATGATCGGCGCGCCGACAGTAAGCGTCCAAGCAGCGCGATACGCAGTCATGCCACGGCACGGTGATCGGATACGAGCAAATGATACAAGTGTGGACGCACCTAAATAGGGGATTGCTGGCCGAGTAGTTATAGATGGCTGAGTGTTAACGAAGCTATCTAGATACGAGGCCGACAATCGCTGTTCGCGCCGTGGCTTGTATAGTGCTTTTCTCAAACATGCAGTGAAACAAAAACAAAAAATGTTTTTATACAGGTTGGCACATTTAGATCGGTCAGTATGGGAAAGTCTGAAATTATAAGACATACGAAAATATCTTCTTAGGAACCATGTCATCGATTTTAGTAATAAGAAAAACTGCATTCATACATCATCACCATCACCATCACCATCACCATCGCCATCACCATCACCATCACCATCACCATCGCCATCACCATCGCCATCGCCATCACCATCACCATCACCATCGTCATCGCCATCACCATCACTATCACCATCACCATCACCATCACCATCGCCATCGGCATCACCATCACCATCACCATCGCCATCACCATCACCATCGCCATCGCCATCGCCATCGCCATCACCATCGTCATCACCATCACCATTGCCATCGCCATCGCCATCACCATCACCATCACCATCACCATCGCCATCGCCATCACCATCACCATCACCATCACCATCACCATCACCATCACCATCGCCATCGCCATCACCATCACCATCACCATCGCCATCGCCATCACCATCACCATCACCATCACCATCGCCATCGCCATCACCATCACCATCACCATCGCCATCGCCATCACCATCACCATCACCATCACCATCGCCATCGCCATCACCATCACCATCACCATCGCCATCACCATCACCATCGCCATCGCCATCGCCATCACCATCGTCATCACCATCACCATCGCCATCGCCATCGCCATCACCATCACCATCACCATCACCATCGCCATCGCCATCACCATCACCATCACCATCACCATCACTATCGCCATCGCCATCGCCATCACCATCACCATCACCATCGCCATCGCCATCACCATCACCATCACCATCGCCATCGCCATCGCCGTCGCCATCGCCATCACCATCATCATCACCATCACCATCACCGTCACCATCGCCATCGCCATCGCCATCGCCATCGCCATCACCATCGTCATCACCATCACCATCACCATCGCCATCGCCATCACCATCACCATCACTATCACTATCGCCATCGCCATCGCCATCACCATCACCATCACCATCGCCATCGCCATCACCATCACCATCGCCATCGCCATCGCCATCACCATCACCATCACCATCGCCATCGCCATCACCATCACCTTCGCCATTGCCATCGCCATCGCCATCGCCATCACCATCACCATCACCATCACCATCGCCATCACCATCACCATCACCATATATATTTTAATATACATAGTTATTCGTTCTTTTCGCCGCACACCGGCGCACTAACAAAAGAAGGTCGCTTTGCAGGCCATGGCCCGCAATCTCATATGAAATGATCATTATGTGCCCCTTGGCGCACCGCACCCGAAATGTGAGACTTCGGGGCTTAATATATACACAACATTAATTTTTCATTGCATGTTTAAGAAAAATTAGTTATATGGGTATATTTATGGGTTATGGGTACTAAATGCCACTAAGCTGTCAACTTATCCCATTTCTCATTTCCACCGTCAGTGCAAAAGAAATATGTGTTACTTGCAGCAAAATACCAAGAAAATTAGCCTAGTTCAATTTATAGAAAGACGAACACACTTTCATACCTATATATAAATAGCTACCTAAGCATGAAAAGAATTACATAAAATAAAACTGAAAAGTTGGTGAATGTTTCAACTCCACCGCGGCCAACACTGCATGCATGAACCAGGAACCGCAAACATAATATGTTTTATTTTTTCAATGCGTGTGGAACGTGGCTAGGGCGCAAACTCAGCCAGCCAACGGGGACACACCGGGTTTGGATTGACTGGCAAGGCCAGCCAAATCCACGATTTGTAGGGTTCCGTAGCCAAAATGGCAAAAATGGAACCCTTATAGTTTCGTCATGTCCGTCCGTCAATAATCAAAAATTTAACCTACCTGCTACCTGTCGGCGCTCTGGTGTTAACTAGGACGAAGCTAAAGGGTTTGAAAATGAGACGAAACGGTTCGAGAAGAGGCAGGGAGTGCCCCGCTTCTTTTTTGTTCGTCTTGGCGGGGAAAGATCAAGATCCCATTAAAAACATAACTTGTAAAAAAACAAGTCTCGCAGCTCTGTTCTTCTACCGTAAAAAGTTAATTTATTCAGTCCCTACTTAACGTAACTCTCTTAAGTTATTACGTAATTAGCTAACCTAACACATTTTATAGTGATAGTGACTATATCAATATAAAAAATCTTTTACGTTTTAAATAAATAGATTGAGTTGGTCATCGTATGAAAACACAATGGATCCCACAAGTAATACACATTATATTAAATTAGGACCCCACCTCTGGCTTGCCTTAACCGGCCGGTCAGAGTGGAGTCGCTAGAGCTGCGGCTCGAGGGTGGATGTGGAACGTAAGTGGCGAGTTAGCTTCGGTAGACAGTCCAGTGACACCTCTCCACCCTTCGCACCGATGTAGCCCTTAGGCCACTATACTTATGTGTCGCTATTTACGGGGGCCCATCTGGCGATAGGCAAGTCATCGTCTACCAGTGCCTTTAGCCATGGGAGACTTTTCCTGGTAGACGTCCGACTGTCTCAAGCAATAGCTCAGTATTTAGTCGATCATTTTAATCCCATAACCCAGCATTTTTAGATCTCATCACTCTCCAATAGTTCTTGCATCTAGTGAGTGATGTCTCTGTGCGCATCCCATGATACGGGCAGCAACAGGACCAACGCGGTGTACACCTTACATTTCATAAAATTGTCGCAAGGGGCTCTACGCGTTGGCTTCGGCTCCACACACGCCTCCCAAAGGGACACCATTGTCCCCATTAATCATTCAATGGTTATAGGATACCCGAGTACTGAAGCAAAAAAAAAATATTCCGACCAATTGAGAACCTCCTCTCTTCCTTTTTGGGAGTCGGTTAAAAAGAGGGTTACGGTTTTTTCCTTCTCCGCGAACGAAGTTTCTAGGTTGTATAATATAAACGAAATGTAAGTCCATTAAGAACACGCGCAAAAAAAAACAGGAAAGACGTTGCTCCGGCTAAAATAAAGGTATAAAACGGTCGCTAGGCTGATAATTAAAGTCGGTAGCTTTATATTGCCCTTACTTCTAAAATTGACAAATTATCAAAATCCCCATTATGTAGGACGGCTGAACTTGAAATTTACTTTTGAATTATGGATGTATTCAATTCGGATTTTCTTCTTTGAAGTAATATTTTCGAAGATCTTTGCACATCTTTACAATTATAAAGATGTAACGGACTATTTTGAGATCACTTAATCGAATATTTTTTATTGGATCTTCTGTATGTTTGTATGTCTCATTGTGGCTTCATCACGCCAAATCGGCATAACGGATTTCAACTATTTTTGGTACACGGCTCGGGTAGCTGGGTATTTCCAGATGGTTAAGGATACTTTTTATACGGGGTTATGACTTTTTATCCTCCGCGAACAAAGTCGCGCACCTTCTAGTCTTCTGTAAAGCTGTAAAAATGTAGGTACAATGAAGATATTTTCAAAAACCGGTCAAGAGCGGGTTGGACTCGCGTACCAAGGATTCCGTACAAAAATCTAGCGTTAGCAGAGGGCCCATCTGGCATGTATGTACACCTTTATTTGTTTTTTCAAAAATGGGTAGTTTGCACAAATTGTAACTTTGACAGAGGAAAATATATCTTTCCTCAGTCCACCCGTGACCATGAAAAGCTGAAAAGCTTCCGAAACGTCGGGAACTCAAATGAGATAATATACGCGATATAATCCGTTAGATTGTTTTATTTCAATGAGTAATAATCGCGGAAACAGAAGAAAATATTATTTTCAGATTTATTTCGTGGGGTTTGCTATAAGAGCTACCTTCATACCAAATTTAAAGTTTCTAGGACAACTGGAAGTACCCTATAGGTTTTCCATAGACGACAATTTGTATCGATTTTTTTTAATGACTGTATCTTTGAATTACGTAGACTCAAACGCTTGATTATTTTACAGCTTCAACGGACCGTAAACATTGGCATTTGATGTTAATTTTAACTTGATATCTCCCCGCATTCATGAAAAAAAGGGTCTTGACAGACAGATAGACGGGCAACAAAGTGATCCTATAAGGGTTCCGTTTTTTTTCCTTTTGAGATACGGAACCCTAAAAATATATTGTAACGAACTGATTGGAAATCACTGAGTAGTTTTTTTGTATGTTTGTATGTGTAGTTGTGGCTTGATCACGGTAAAACGGCTTAGCGGATTTCAACAATTTTTGGTACACGGTCAGCTGGGTATCCTCAAATGGTTACAGGATGTTTTTTCGCCGACTATAGGCTGAAGAAAAAAAGAGGTGTTTTTTATTTTCTCCCCTGCGAACGAAATTGCGGATACCTTCTAGTATATAAATAGGTATATGACGTACCTAGTTTTTCTTTATGTATTTTACTTATATTGTAAAATAATACGCACTCCAGTGAAAACCAGAAATATAATAAAACTTAGGATGAAATAACAAATGTCAGCAAAACACCAGTTAATAATCAAGGAAAACACAAGGTAATTATTAAAAAGGCAACAATAAAATTGACAAAAATTCAAACATAATCACCCGAACATGACTGTGGCAGTAAAGATAACAGGCCGAAGACAACTTAAGTGCTCGCAATATTCCCGCTGCGGGGTATTAATCTTCCTGCTTACTTACCACACCTCATATCTACTCCCAAAATGCTATTGCAAAGACAGCCAAGTTTGGAGGCCATAAAACTCAAATCCCTAAATTATATGAAGAGTAGTGAGATGTCGGGACGATAAATAGTCGATTTTCGACATAAAACTAATGAGAAGCATTTAATTAGCGATATTAATAGCTCTCTTAGCTCAGCATTAATCCGAAATTAAAGCAAAACCTAGTGTAATTAGTCATTTTTGGTTTTACCGGCGGTTTGCAACAGTAGATCCAAATTAAATTGAGCTAAAATATTAAAATTAATTTAGTCGGATAGTTTGTTTAGCTGGTGAAATGATAATATTTTACTAGTCCTAATGACGATAGTTATTTTGGACACATAATGTTCGTTTTACGGTAAATACTTAAGTTATAAACGTGTCTAGATTTCAGTCACTGTGTACCTACTTACGGACATAAATTTTTAGATTTCACTAGCTGCCCGCCCTAGCTCCGCACGGGTGTACAATCTTTTGGCTCAATCACTCACTCACCTCTGATATGGAAATTTTCAAACCTTCCGCTTTTCCATGCAATGTTTAGTACATTGTATTACATACAAACCTTGTCCAGATAATTATAACCAAAAAGAAAAGAAATAGCCAAATAGGTGCACCCATTCTGATGTGATGCGCGAATATACATTTCTTAATTTCTTCAATATAAAAGTAATAATCCCTTTTTAGGGTTCCGTATTAGTAGTATTTGTAATGCTGCTTGTCTTACAAATAATGTAATTAGTCCGTCAGTTAGTATATCAGAAAAAATTGGACATGTATTTTTTGTTTTGTCAATTCACATCGTGCGACTGTTTGTCACCGCGTGTCATCATGCGCCCCCACTCCCGAACTTTGACGCGCTTTATCTTTGTCTTTTTTTGTTTGATTCACAAAAGAAAAAATACGTGTCCAATATTTTTTGATAATGTAACTGACAAACTAATTAGAAGAATATGTTTACCCAGAAAACTACCCTATTGTAGATATGTTACTAGCTTCTGCCCGCGACTTCATCCGCCTTAAATTCGTTTATCGCGGATAAGGGTATTTTTCCGGGATAAAAAGTAGTCTATGTCCATCCCCGGGACTCAAACTATCTCCATACCAAATGTCATCCAAATCGGTTCAGCTGTTTAAGCGTGAAGAGGTAACATACAGACAGACAGACAGACACACTTTCGCATTTATAATATTAGTATGGAAGTATGGATAGTGATATATATCGATACTTGATTGGCGGTTCTCACGTCGAGCATCGTTTCGGTTTATTTTAATGACATTAGTCATTAGACACATTCCTCTCGTCACCTAGACGTAGAACTTCTCCGACTCAGTTGAGTCACGAAACATTTCGAGCAGACTGCTAATGTTATTTAATTATCTCTGAGTCTCATGATAGTTCTTGGAGTCTTAAAGAGATAAGAGAATGTGCATCAAATCGATTTTCTCCTGTCCAATTTCTCTTACTCCACACCACAAGCCAGAGTGAACTGGTTATATTTACCTCCGCAGTCTTTATTTCCTGCGTAGCAGGTCTCTCTCCTTCTGTAATTGGTCGCGGATGGCATTCCCGTTTGTGGATTTGCTCACAGAATCCGATTACTGCTAAGGAAATTTAGCCAGACCTATCCGTTTCCAAGACTGGTTTTAATAATATAATCTCGACGCTCTTATCTTTCGACAGGTAAGACCACCTAGTCGGATAAATACAAAGAGTTTTTAACCTACGTACATAAATATCTAATCAAGGCCAGTTACGTTTATTAATATTATATTCTTAATATTGATTCAGGATATAAAGATACGTATTTTTGTAGTTAGTAGGGCATGAAAGTATAAACAGGTTCATAACTTGTATGTTAACGTTTTGGTCGTCGAGACTTGAGGTCAGGTGAATTATATTTTATATATGTACTTATACAAATCCTATACATTATTTATTTACAATTTTTGTTTCCGAGTGCAAAACAAACTTCGCGATACACTTTACTTTACAACTAGTAATAACGAGTAATAATCGCGGAAACAGAAGAAAATATTAACTATACTATTATAAAGTTGTAAAAATGAAATTTAAAATTAACATTGAAGATATTAAATAAATATATTGTAGGGGACTAATTGGAGGACAATATTATTTTTTTGATTATTTGCATGTTTGTATGTGTCGTTGCGGCTTTATCACGCCAAATCGGCTAAACGGATTTCAACTAGTTTTGGTACATAGGTAGCTGGGTATCTCCAGATGGTAATAGGATACTTTTTACCCGACTACGCTAAAGAAAAAAAGAGGGGTAATGACTTTTTCTCGGACGCGAATGAAGTTATATACGGGTGCGTCTAGGTTTTTGTTAATTTCACCAGCATACGAGTAGGTATGGTCTAAATAAGACAAAAATCTTAACGGTATTTCCATTGTTTTTTTTTTTTAATTCTGATACAACTATACTAGTTTATTTTACTAAAAACACCTTCATTTCCCCCGTAAACAAATGGCTACAAACACAGGTGTGTACACGGCGCTGGCGCGCCGTGTTTGCCGCGAGCAAACGCGACCGTCCTTCACGGTGTTTGCGCGCGGCTCAGTGGGACCGCAGGTGGAAGTGGGACTAATTACATCCACTACTTTTACAATATATTTATATACCTAAGTAGCATTGCTTTATAATTTAACGATAAATATAATTTGTATTTATTATTTAATGATTTTTAAAACTATAATGAACTTCACGTTCTCTGCTTTGTTGTTATATTAGAGATTAGTAAAATTAAAGATTAATTTAAAATATATATATACTTGAGGCATGCTCGTAAGCTTCCGATTTATGCAAGTTGCATATCTCCGAGCCAATGAACAAGGCCAGAAATAAATAAAATCAAAAATCATGTAATCGTGATTTATTTGACATGTAAAATTCGTAGGAAAACCAGGAATGGCTTGAAATATAGCTTGTTATTATTATTATGGCTTTCAATGTTAAAAATACATTTTAGACTTACGTGTAAAACTTCCGAGTTAGATTTTTTTTACGTTTTTGCTGAATTCCGGGACTTTAATATTCAGATGGCGTATAATCAAAAAGTATAAAAGATGGACCCACGGGAGTTTTCGTCATGCATGTGTTATATAATATTCTGTAATAAATCACTATATAATTAACGTGGCACAAAAAACACTGTGCTGCGGTTAAAAACATGTTGGACCAGCTGGGCTAAAAGCCTATTGTAGAAAACTCAACGTTTGTGAAATTTATGCTCAAACGAAACTAGCTTCATTTTCGTAGTAACTTAATATGCTCCATATAAATCACTCTCATTTTTCCTATAAATAAATAGCCCCAAACTCAGGTGTATACACGGCGCTAGCGAGCCATGTATGTCGCAAATTTAGGCGACCGTCCTTTACGGTGCTTGCGCGCAGCTCAGTGGGACCGCAGGTAGGAATGGGACTAATTACATCCACTACTTACATATATACGTAATATACTTATAATACGCAACACCAATTTTTGAGACTGCAAGTACAACTATAGTTGTATAAACTTTCATAAAATTGAAACGAATTTCGTTTGGTCTAATGTCCGTTGGAATAATATGCAGCTAAAAATATAGGCATTGTTAAATGGGGTAAACTAAACACGTAATTTTATTAGTATACGAATCAGACGCACAAAATACTTTATAAAAGACAACCAAACTGTTCAAATGTAGTTTCAAGCGAAAGTAGCAGCTATTATTCAGAACAACTTAACTAGTTTGCTTTAAAGCATATTTATTTCCCCTATAAACAAATGGCTACAACACAGGGGTGTATGTACGCAGCAATAGTGAGCCATGTTTTTGACGAGCAAATGCGACCGTCCTGGTGATTTTACGTTCTTACCCCAACATACATTATGTCGGTATAGTCATTCGTAACATCAAAACCAATTTTGCTTAGTCTTCTTGTCAATTGAAATAATATTTATATTTATGCAGATGCCGCTCCAGATACAGACATCGTTAAATATGATTAATTAAATGCGTAATTTATTGGGATAAGAGCCAGACGCACAAAATACTTTATACTTAAGAGACTATCAAACTGTTCGAACGTAATTTCAAGCGAAAGTAAGCCAATTTTCGGAACAACTTAACTGGTTTGCAATAAAACCCTTATTTCCCCAAACAAAACAAACACACTCCACAAACACAAGTACACGGCTCTAGTACAAAAGCTACCGTCCTTCACGGTGTTTGCGCGCTGCTCAGTGGGACCGCAGGTGGGAGTGGGACTAATTACATCCACTACTTATATAAGGCAAAATTACAAATTATCGAGACTACTGTTGTAAGAGAGAAGTTACTGTGCCCGGCGAATGGAACTTCGTTTTTAGGGTTCTGTAGCCAAAATGGCAAAAACAGAACCCTTATAGTTTCGTCATGTCCGTCCGTCCGTCCGTCCGTATATCACATTATCAAAAAACACATGATGTATATTGATAAAATTTGGACTGTAGGTGTCTTGTATAAGCCGCTACTTAGTTTGATAGTTAAATAGTAAAAACATATATTTCTAGGGGGGGCACTTCATACATGTGACCGATACTGAAAAAAACTTTTTTCAGTAAATATAAATGTGTGGCACATAATGCGACAGATTTTTTTAAAGCATTTTGATGTTCTCTAAAAAGTATTTTGATAAAGTGAATATTTTCGGAGATAATCGCGCGGAAAGTTGCATAAACTGTGTGTCCCCCCCCCCCCCCCCCCTATTTTCTAAACCGTAATTCCGAAAAATATGAAAAAAATTACCAAGATAAAGCTTAATAAATACTTTCAACGAAAATTATTTTCAATATGATCCGATATAGCGTTTTTGAGTTATTGCCGAAAAACTGCACTTCTCAGCAAAAAGGCGTAAGTGCCGTGGGGATACGCTCTTTTGACAGGCTCTTGGGCAGTTTTTCCTTATCACCGAAAAGTATAACTTGGATCAATCATTATTTAAAGTGAATATCCACTTTCTATGTTTCATCACTTATTAGATATGATCAAATGCTAGAATTTTAATCGATGTTATTGAGTATTTTTATTTAATTGTATGTAGACAGATGGCACCAATTCATAATTGATTCATAACGGAACGTTTTAGCAATTTTTAAAGAAAATATCTTGTTTTTGGTTACCCGTACCCGTATTAATATTACCTGAGTTTCGATTTTATTCTCGAAAATTCGACTGACTCACACAGTAAATTTTCAAACATTGATAAAAACAAAAGACAATCCCTACTGATTACTCAAGGAACTTTCAGAAAGCCGAAATGAAAAACTGAATTTTCGCTTTGTAGCGGCTCGTAAGCCGTAGGCAAGAACGTAATAAATCTCTTTCACTTTTTAGGCATGTAGTTTAATCCGACCGCATGTCGAGAGTATTCGACAAAAAAATCTGTCCCACAAAATTTGCATCTGAATAGTAAGGCAGTTGTCTTGGCTCTGAGGGCTACGCCCGCCGAAAAACCTCGATTTACATAATATTTTCATGTAAACCACTGCATACAACTGTGCGCGTCCTACGACATACATAAATTCTCTAAATTAGGGCCTACCACAGACTAAATTAGGGCCGGTTTATTAGATTTCTTTTGTTCGAAACTCCACATGCCGTAATTAGAACAGGTTAACTTGCAAAACTCTTTCTGTATCACCTTTAAATGAGCAATCTAACGTCATAATCAGAGCTGAATTGTTGCCATAAAATTGTTCAGGTCGGGACGGAAATGACTTTTCAGTTGCCCCTTTTTACACAGAACCGGGAATCCGGGTCTCATTGACCTTTACCGAGGCTTTGAAGTGAGCGTTAATTAAATTTCTTCTGCTTACATTACAAAGGAAATTTACATTATGAACGAAAAATATAAATCGATAAACAGGAAAAACAGCGCCTGAAATAAATGTAGATTTTCTTGATAATTTCGTTTTGTAGATTCATTTAATACCTTTAAAAAAGAGAGTATCTAATCAGTTTATTGCTAGGGAGATCAAGGAAGTGGCTCTGAATAGAGCGAGATGGAAGCAGCTATACGTTTCATCAGCTGCACTGACAAGAATTTGAGGTGAGTCCTTTGCTGAAGATAGGTCTCTCCCAAAGATTTCCACAACGAACGGTCGCACGTTTTTATACCTATCCATCATGTGAGGGATTCACGCTGTTTCTTCCAGATCATGGCCTCCATTCTAACATCCTTTCCAAAATATCTGCTGCTCTTGCAGGTCTCTAATAGGCAATGTTTCTAAAACTGACATAGCAGGGGTGTCATTCTTAAATTTCGCACATGATCACATTCAGTTCGTCCCTAATATAACTAGATACGTGAAGTAGTGGGACATGTTCCAGATCACAGGTCAAAATATATTGGGTTGTCAAAACTGACTTATGAAAATGAAGCCAAGGGCGAGATCTATCAAGACGTGAAGTTCGTACGTGTGTAGGAATTATGTTATAGCAGCAACGAGTCCATCAGCGCTGCGTTTGACGCTGACAGTTTGTGTATGCAATAGCCGATGCAGATAAATTGTCATCTTTGCTGACGTTCCACTGGTATCCACAACAGTTATAAGCGGTAGAGATGACAACCGGTAAGATACCCCCAGGTGGAGATACTGGAGATGGCGATGCGTTCATTAATTACCCCAAAAAATCCAGGAATAGATACGTGTAGAAATCCAAGAGGGAGGTTTTAGCTCAGCAGTGGAACACCACACCAAGCTATTATTTTTTTTTATTATAATCATAACTTTCATTTTGGCTTTGCTGTAGTCAGGTAAAAATAGGTCCTTTCTCGGAGATAGTTTCGTCACCATCGTTATATTACCTTTTAAATTAGATAGTAAATGCCTCGAGTTTGGCTTGTAAAACAAAATAACCGTTCTGATAAAATAATTGGGTTTGAAAACTCCATCAATTTACGTCGTACAAGCACGGAATAAATAAGAGTACAGAAGGCATCTCTCTCTGGTGATCTTAAACAAAGTAAACACAATTAACCGCATGCACGTAAGCGAGCAATATAGCATGCAATTTTTCAAAAACTATGTGCATCAATGGCGTCAATGTATACCAAATGGTCTCAGAACTAAGGCCACCGGTTGGTACCTTTTATATCAACGTAATCGCAGAGTACATACACCGTGCTTGGTAAAAGCTTCAATCATTTTGTAACGTGACGATTTTATAACGTTAAAAAGTGGAGACTAGTGCCCAATGCTTGCAAGACGGAGATATCAACCTTTCACCTAAACAACAAATTAGCCTCATATAACCCCACTGTACATTTTGATGGCAAACTCCTTGTATATAACCCGCAGCCCAAATACCTCGGCATAACACTCGACCGATCCCTGACGTATCGCTCCTATCTTAGCAAGTTAAGCAAGAAATTGGGAACTCGGTATAACATCCTCCACAAACTAACTGCTACCACATGGGGAGCCAGTGCAGATGTGCTTCGCACAACAGGTCTCAGTTTGGTCTACTCCACGGGGGAATACTGCGCGCCCATATGGCTAAACAGCGCCCATGTGGGGAAGGAGGACGCCCAACTACGAAGAGCCATGCGCTGCATATTCAGCACCATACAATCGACTCCAATCCAGTGGCGGCCAACTCTAAGCCACATTCCCCCACCACACCTAAGGAGGCAACAAGCCCTGCTTGCGGAAGCAAACAAGATTGCTGCAAATCCAAACTTGCCCGTCTATCAGGAATTCAGCTGCCCTCCCAAGCAACGCCTCAAATCTCGATGCCCTATAACACGGCGCAGGATCTAACTGAGCACAGTTTGAACATCACAGATAGATGGAAGGAAGAATGGCTAACCAACTTGCCTAAGGGTGCTCACGCAAACTTCAACCCTACATGCAAACCTCAGGGTTTCTCGGCACCGAGACGAGAATGGTGCCAATTAAATAGAATCCGCACTGGACATGGCCGTTGTGGCGAGTTTATGTTCAGGTGTGGATGGCATGAAACACCGACGTGTGATTGCGGGGCACCGGTTCAGTCCATGCACCACATCGTCCGCGAGTGCTCACGACGTAAATACCCTGGAGACCCTCTGGACTTACTATCACTAAGTGGAAACGCAGCCCATTGGGTGAAGAACTTAGATGTTAATTTGTAAACAGACTCGAAAACAAGAAAGCCATACGATAATAATAATAATAATTTTGTAACGTGCCCTACCAATGCCCCAGGCCCCCAGATTTAGTCAACCGGTATTATAATATTTGTAGGATGTGAGCTTAGGGGTTACTCTAAATGAGATCTGATAACTTTTTAACAGTGAAAGCGAAATGGGCTTGCGAATCTTGGCAACTTATGCATTTAACATGATGTGTTTTAGTGGGTACGTAACTATATATGTGAATAAATTTTATAAAGACTCATTTAATCTTCTTTTAGCTTTGGTAATGATGGCAATAAATTGACTGTATAACACGTTAATAGCTTTTGAAGTTCTTATTTATGTAGATATTACGTTGTGACTAATCAGAAGTTCTTACTTAAATTCACAACTGCAAAAGTAAATTTTTGTAAACAGTTAAAATATCTATGTGTTAAATATTTCGAAACTAGTGTTTAACCTCTTTTGCAATAGTAACATTTAAAAGAATTTTTTGGGTTCAGATAAATATAAGTACCACGAAGTATTAACTTATTTCAGAAGTACGTAAATAACGGTTTATCCTGCTGTAAGACCGGTGACTTCGTAAACGTTCTGTCTAATAAGGTAGGGAAATCCTTTCGTAACCTACCATAGGTACAAATCCGTACAATGTGTAATACGTCGCCGACATATTATCCTGATAGTTGGTACCTTCGACCTACAAACTCGTATATTGTACTAGCTTTAGCTGGCGACTTCGTCCGCCTTAAATTCGTTTATCGCGGATAAGGGTATTTTTCCTGGGATAAAAAGTAACCTATGCCCTTCCCCTGGGACTCAAACTATGTCCATACCAAACATTCTCAGCGGTTTAAGCGTGACGAGGTAACAGATAGACAGACAGATGGACAGACAGACAGACAGACAGATAGACAGACACACTTTCACATTTATAATATTAGTATGAATAGTATGGATAAGAGGTGACAAACAAGATGAAATTAGGAAGCCAACGAATGGGATGTTTTCCTAAATTGTGTACACTATACATACATTTACACATATATACTAAGCAAAGACTAAATTGTGCATACTATACTATTCACAGAGCAAATAAACTGTGTAGATATTTACTTAGCCAATTTAAATGACACCAACGTGCCTTAAACCTTAATTCTTTATTGACAGTCCCCTGAAACGGTCACATCAATGCTTAACGACACATTTTTGCAAAAAACTCAGAAAGTAATTAGCTTAGGGCAGTAATTTGCACGGAGCTCGGCCGTCCTTTGTGCTGACCATTAGGAGACCCATATCACGTTCTTTGTGTTTGTATAACTCGGCCCACCGAGCACGCACCCGCAAAACAAATTAATTCCAACTTGAGAACAAATGTTACCTCGTTAACCCGAAAAATTTGTAGCCCAGTTACCGCTTTAAACAAGTTTCAACATGATTTAGGATTTCGTTAACTAATTCTAAGAGTTTCTAAACAAAACAAAATTTTATGAATACTAAAGGTTGATCCTCGGGAAGTTTTAATAACGCGCACGGAAACTTGGGCGATAGATTTTCAAGGAGTTGTCCGGATAAAGCTAATGTAAAGGTAATTATAATAATTAATTTAACGCGTAGATCGACAAATATTGTAAACTAGATAATGTTCAAAGAGTTGAAAGAATCTCAAATAAGTGCAGAAACGTAAAGTAAAAAAAACTGTCTCGTATTAAATATTTAAACTTTTATACGACAGGTCTAACGCGATATTGTTTATATACCTTAATTATTCAACAGTTTCATGTGCCGTACATGGTCGACACCTGAATAATGAAGGTTAATCAATATGTCACGTTAGGCCCGGCATATATAAGTTTAATTTCGCGTATAAACCAGGGAAGTATAAACTCTTTCGTAGTTACAAAGTATCCAACACTTTGATAACCGGGAACTCGCTAGATGGTGCGTGTAGTACGTTTTCGCTACATACGCATTTTCCCATGTTATGTGACGTACAATGACATGTCTTGGGCTGCCCTATCAATCAACGTTTTTCGGCGATTTTGACCAAATATTGGGGGCCTCCCCACGAGGCTTGTTCTGATTACTGTTAATTCGTAATAAACAGTTTCGCAACTTGTAACTTCTCCGTACATTTACTAAACGTGACTTTAACCCATAACCAAGATGCCGTTACCCGGAGAACTTTGCTCATTTCTACTTATGGTAATGGACAAAATTGAATCCGGAAGTAGTTTAAGACACCTTCTTTCAGAATATGCAGTATTAATGTTGCGACAAAATATTAAGGGGATTACAAATAACCATCTGTTTTATCGTAAATCGTCTAGTAACTGGATTTTAGGGAAATTCAGAAAAAATCGTTCCCATTTATAGTTTCGCAACTTGAATCTTTTACGTACCTACATTACGAAACGTGGTAGTAAGATTATCACATGTAACCGTGATATTTCAAATTTCCCTCCCAGACGTTTGGCAGCCGCAGGCGGTATCACAAGATCTGAAATCATTTGGCACGGACCGCCATCGTAAAGCATGCGATGCCCTTACCCGTAGAACTTTGCTCATTTCTACTTATGGTAATGGACAAAATTGAATCGGGAAGTGGTTTAAGAAATCTTCTTTCCTAATTTGCGGTCAAAAATTTGTTGCGACAAAAACATTTAGGTGATTACAAATAAGGATCTGTTTTCTCGAAAATTGTCTTTACCGTGATTTTTAATTCAAGACCAAAATTTAACGTCAACGGGCGCACTTTCGCTGTGATCACCGCATATTGGTTTAAGTGTTAATATTGTTATCAATAAAACTTACCCTAATATTACTGGTTGCACAATTTCTCATTCATATTTTTATGCAATAATGTGTATTTGATGAAATAATCAAGATGAGAACTGTCAGATTTTGGCCTTGAATTAAAAATCTGAGTTTAGTAACAGGAGATTATAAGGAAATTCGGAAAAAATGTTCCCATTTATAATTTTGTAACTTATCTTTTACGTACCTATATTACGAAACGTGGTAGTAATATCATCACATTTAACCACGACACTTAAAATTTCCTCCCAAACGTTTGGTAGCCGCAGGTGATAATGCAAGGTCTGAAAGAATTAGGCACGGACCACCATCGTAAATAATCGATGGCGAGATGCCCTTTCGCGGAAAACTTTGCTCGTTTCTCCTTATGATAATGGACAAAATTGAATCCGGAAGTAGATTTAAATCTTCTATTTTTTAGAATTTCAGTTTAACATGTGCCAACATTTTGAGACTGTGTTTTCTGGGAATTTCCTGGAATCGGCTATCGGGTTAATTGCTACTTGTGACATATATACTTAAGTAAACTCTGTCTTAGATCAGAAGAAGACCCATCATAAATTCAGTGCAAGTAATTTACTCAACGAATACTATAATTTCATATTTTAATTAATTCGGACCCTTAGTTAAAATGCAGAAAAGATCAAACACGTGATCATTTGCACGGTTGTGCTTCGGTGAGGTGGAAAGAGCCTCGGTAAAATGACCATACAGGTATTCTATATAATATATTTCATTATATATAAAAGATACTGTCTTTATTCATAACATAAGTTTCGCATTTGGAATCTTTGAATAGCGGTACTTTCCATGGGTCTTAGATATCTTTTCCCTTCTTCATAATATTAAATGTGAATGGAGGAAATTATAGGTAGCTACTCGTACATTATGTACACGAGTTGTTACACCAATCACACAGCTTAATAGCCGTTGGTAAATGCATTTTGTTCTTAGAAAAACATCAAACACAGCGTGGGCATCGACTACTTCCCGAAAATTAGATTGATGTAAAAACATGAAAATATTATGAAAAGGAGGTAATAGTTTTGCGATTATCTTTCTTAAATAAGTTTTCCTTTGGGGCATTAAGGCCTGTCATAAGACGTTAATAACACTTTTTAAATCCATAATCGTTCACATTAATCTAATTTTAGAGAAAAAAATCGTGGAGAGCCAGGTCTCAAACGGTTTTATGTCGACGAAACTCTCACGCTCTCACGTCGGCCCGTCAGCATTCCCGCGGTGTTAAGCAATTCAAATAATTCACACTTACCGTAGCGTCTATACAACCGCTATACAGCTCGTAGTATACTATACAGCACTGTACACTATACAGAATAAGATATAGTTGCTATGAAACATCTTGTCCAAAGTTAGATCAATGTGAAAAAAATACATAAAAATAATACCTTCTTAACAGTTTTTTGGAGCATTAAAATCCGCCGTAAAAAGTAATACCTAGCAATATATACATAAAAGGGTATTTTTAGAGGTACCATAACCACACTAGAACGACAACCACGTGATCGGGCGGTAATTTATATGAAAATTTGATTTAATTTTCACGGACCACATTTTGCTGTCAAACGCAACCTTGTGGTCGGTCCGACCATATCAAAGCAATTATTCACACGTAACCACTGCTTCACCACTTTTTGCCACTGCGTTGTGGTGTGGTTGTGGTCCGTGTGAATAGACTCTAACAGTTCACATGGCTCTCATTCTTAAGAAAGATAAAACAGTCGAAAGTCAGTTCTCAAAAGCAGTTGTATACACGAAACGCTCATGCTCACTCTTCACCTCGTAGGCAATCCCGCGGTGTCAAGCACTTCAAACATTTCACACTAAGCGTAGCACCTATACAACCGCTATACAGCTCGCAGTTTATTGTAGGTTCAACTGCAATGTACGACTTTCTTACTTCGAGTACCTAAAAAAACATCAAATTCGAGATCTGAATGTCAAACTCTTCTCCAAAATTAGTCTTTTTGGTAATTTGCTTTGGAGCATTAACATCCATCGTAAAAAGTAATGCCTATCAATATCAATATTCTTCTTTTTAGTCGTCTCACTCTTGTCAGAGTGGTCGTGGTCTCGATGATGATGTTATCATACACGGCAGTTCTTCGTCCTCGATCCTCTCGACTGTGAATATTATACTTCTAAGATTCTTAAAAGACAGTCGATAGCTAGTTCTCAAATACAGTTGTAAAGGGGAAATGCTCTTGCTCGCTCTTCAACCTGTTGGCATTCCCGCGGTGTCAACCACTTCAAACATTTCACACTAAGCGTAGATCCTACATAACCGCTATACAGCTTGTATACAGCGTAATAGTTGCGGTGTGCGAATTTATCGAGTTGTCCCCGATAACCGTGGCTGGTAAACTTAATTAAGGTACCCACGTCAAGTTTCTTTACCGCGTTAACGCAGAGTTTTCGAGACGTGCTCAGTTTTAATCGCTAACGCGTTTGTCTGAGGAGTCTTTATAATGTTAAAGGTAAGCAAAGAGGCGGTTAATGCGGCAATTTAGCTGCGCCGGAGACTTTGCGGTTTTTGACCGCTTAAAGAAACAATGAAGAAACAACTAGACTTTGCCTTGAACAGCAGTAGGTTTTAAAGTAATATTCTTTATAAAGCTACCTTTTTGCGAACATAAATTTTATAAACTAAAATTAACGCATTAAGCTTAGTAGCTGTATCTTTTTACTTAACTGGTAACACAGTTTATATAGTTACATATAGCAGAAACGTACCTTAAAAATTACAAATGCTAACTCAACATCTGACAGTTAGAGGCAAAAATCTTCTATTGGCGTTAGCACTGGCAGTGTTCCTAGCCAAAGTCGTTTAGTAGTCAGATGAACGAAATAATGAAGTGCTTATGGTAACAGCGGGAATAGTAGTGCTACTGTTAGAAGCAAAAATCTCGCCTCAGCGTTAGTACTAGCGGTGTACTGAGTCGAAGTTCTTTAGTGGTCAGATAAACAAAATATTAAAGCACTACTGGTAATGATGGGAGTAGAACTACTGCGGCAGAAATGTACCAAAGAAAAGACATCTTAACTCAACAGCTGACGCTTAGAGGCAAAAATCTTGCCTCGGCGTTAGCACTGGCTGTGTCCCACAAGTCGAAGTCGTTTAGTGGTCAGATAAACAAAATAATTAAACGCTTATGGTAATAGCGGGAGAAGTGCCAACCGCGGGCTATGTAAATCTAGCCTGATGCAACGCAACAAATGCGACTAACTGGCAACTCAGCTTAACCAGCTTTTAATTTAAAACTTGGAGTCGCTTCGCGAGAGTGAATTAAGTTTTGGCGTCTTTTTCAGGTTCACGAGTATTTGTAGCTTCACTTTGCGATACAAGCTGAAATTGAGCAGCGTAGATTGTTCTGTTTTTGTTTATAAACAAGTATCAATAATTGATGAAGTAAAACCCTCTCAAATCTAAAAAAAAATGTTTGTTTCTTTGTCTCTATTGGTCTAGGCAGATCACTTCAGAGATTCTGAAGAAGATGTAGATAAAAATAATGATCTATCTAAGCCGTTTAAATCCAGTCACATAAAAAACAATGTCGCCGGGAGTATTTTCGAACCGATGCAACCTTCAATTAATGAGCATACTCAAACTGAAAGGCGGGCAACGTACTTGTTACTCCTCTGGTATTGCAGGTGTCTATAGGCGTTGGTGATCGCTTACTATCCGGCGATCTGTATGCTCGTTTATCCCCTATAACGTAATATATATATATAAAGGTATTTAAAATATAGCATGAATGTTGTCGCTCAAGAATTTGTTTTGATCAAAGCTTAATATACTGAGATATATTTTTGTAGCGTTCGAGAAAACCTAATAACGGCCCAACCGTTTTAGCTGCGAGTGCTCTCCCGCTAAATTACTATTAGAATTTTAAAAGTTAGTACACACACATACACCTGAAACATGAACTTGCATGTAAAAAAGATCGTACACGTCTACTATTTACGATCCATTGCCCGGAAGCACTTACTACACAAAAACCGAAAACATTACATCACCCCGACCTTTTAAGCCAAATTATAGAAATTGCCTTTCATGGTGAAAATAGTGTGTGTGTATTTCAAGGTGTTTTCCCCTCAAACATTTCAAGTGATGCTTGCGGCATCAAGCAAGTTTCTTGTAAAAAACCGAATCACTTGACTAAACTACCATTAGATCAATGGATTGTAGTTCCTTTGCTGTTCCGCGAACTAGTGTCTTTGTTAGATGTGACAATTAATTGTGCTCACATGCGCATATTTTCATGCAGGTTCCATAAAAAAAAATACGCATGCAAATACAACAAACCAACACCAAACAGTATAATCCTCGACACGTGTTTCGCCTCTCTACGAGGCATCATCAGGAGATGCAGGAGATGTTGACGGTCCAGCGTCCACCCGAGAAATGAGTTGTCCAAAACGGTCGGCCCTATTTATACCCTGAATAGGATTTCTAGAAAGAGATGGAAAAACACGTAACAAAGGTGATGACGCAACATTAAGTTGTTCATTAATGATCAAACCTCTATTGCTGTACCTGACTATCTCCAACTGTTCAAGCACACTAAGACGTAATCCTTTTCCACAAACATGTAAGGTGTTAAAAGAATGATTGTCTGACAAAGAATGGCTGTTTTCTAATAAATGTTTAGCGAAATTGGATTTTTTCGGGTGGTTATGTCTATAAGAAGAGACATGTTCTTTATACCTAGTGTTAAAACTACGACCCGTTTGTCCCACATACACCTTGTCACAACTATCACATGTAAGTTTATAAACGCCTGACTTCTTCCCACCTTCTACTTTATCCTTTCCATTGCAAAGTATAGAGTGCAAAGTGTTATTTGTTTTAAAGTTATTAATTATTTAAACTACCATTGCCTCGAAGCCTCACTCCACCAACACTGAGATCGTCACATCGTTCACATGTCCCCGACCGTGTCACATTTTGAAATTACCTTCGTGATGTAAATAATTATTGTTCCAAAGTTTTGCCTCCTCAAACATAGCTCACAATGTGGCTCACAATGTATGTACATACACACGTACATTTTTTTCTAAACATAAAATTTAACGAGTCGCGTGCGTAATCAGCCACTTAAGATGGTACAAGTCCATTGCCTCAAAGCACTTCCACAAACACCGAGAACATCACATCACTCCGACCGCCACATTATGAAGATTGCCTTCTTAGCCAACATAGACCTCAATGTGTCTCAATTAACGCGTAGCGTCGTTTGAAATACAGACTTACTTATACACACACACTTTCTCTAAATATGATACTTACATGTAAAAAACATGTCAAGTGGCTAATTAGCCACTTAAGATCGTATAAGTCAACGATCCATTACCCCGAAGCACTCACTACACAAATACCGAGCATTACATCATTCACATCACCCGGACCGCCACATTATGAAGATTGCTTTCTTAGCCAATATAGCCCACAATGACTGTGTCTCAATTAATGCGTAAAGTCATTTGAAATACAGACGCATATTACACACACCTATTTTCTAAACTTTCATGTAAAAAAACATGTCTAGTTGCTCATTAGCTACTCAAGATCGTATAAGTCTACGATCCATTGCCCAAAGCATCACATCACCCCGACCGTATAAGCCACATTATAAAAATTGCCTTCTTGGTGTAAATAGTTATTGTTCAAAGGTGTTTTCCCCGCAAACACGGCCCCCAAAGTGTCTCAGTTTATTCGTCGAGTCACTCGAAATACATATATTCGTCGACACGCTGAATGACAATAGGAGCTAATTGGAAAACTGAGTTCTAATCTCGAAGTTTAATGGACACCGTGTATTTGTTTATAACAAAACAAACAAACTATAATTGCAGCTCCATCTTGATTTGTTTTGATTGAAAGCCAATTTGGCTGAAGTGTTTTCGGAGGCCTGAAGTTTGTAATAATATTGCGGGGCCTCCGGCTGGTTTAAGTGGCTTTCGGGGGCGGAGTTTAATTTGTATTGTAGTTTCTTTGAGCTTCTGAGAAGAGATTATTTGATAAAAACCCTTGTGTGTTTAATAAGAGAATAATAAGATATTCTTTAAACAACGACGTTAATTGTCGGCGGCAGTTGAAGCTTGAAGTCGTTTTAGCTGGTCCTGCTTGGACGCATGTATATATATTTAAAAAAAATGCTGTTTAGCTAGGTTAGTACATGTATTTCGTTAAGACTGGTAAATTTGATATTTACAGGTATAATAAGCAATTATTTAATAAATTACAGCCATAGGCTGTATCGAATCCAACCGTGGATAAGAATGGGTTAAGATTACTTTTTTTACTATTTGTGCAAAAAATAACTCTTTAACTTTTTGTTATTATATAGGCAAAACATTATTCAGCTCATAGAAATCAATTTGAAACAAAGACATTGTTCTAATTATATTGCCCGAGTCATTAATATCTTACACTGTTCACTGTCTGTGTTCGTGCTACGTAATCTATAACGTTGATTCCCTAATGATCAATTTAATATTCTTGATACTTGAATGAAACACGTTAATGTAATTCGAGTTGTACCTATGAATTTATTATTATTGAAGTTTATTAATTACTACAAATATATACGCTTCGCTCGCAGAGGAGAAAAAAGTCATAACCTGCTTTCTGCTTAAGACCATCCTACGATGTTTAATTGTTCCTGTACTAAAGAAGGTTGAAATCACTACAGCCATTTGAAGGCTGAACGGATGAAACGAAAGTTGAAGGTCACTAAATAGTTTTTGTTGTATGTTTGTATTTATGTATGTTGTATGTTTGTATGTACTAGCATAGGAAGTGCCCGCAACTTTGTTCGCGGAGGAAAAAGAGTTATACCACTCTTTTTTTCTTTACATTAGTTGGGTAAAAAGTATCCTATAACCGTCTGTGGATACGCACCTACCCGTGTACCAAAAATAATTGAAATCCGTTAAAGGTGCGTCCACACTTGTATCATTTGCTCGTATCCGATGACCATGACGTGGCATGACTGCGTATCGCACTGCTTGGACGCTCACTGTCGGCGCGCCGATCATGCCGCACTCTTCCGATATAAGTGTGTGATACGCTTAGCAAGTGGATTTTGAGCGATCGGATCGGCGCAACGTCCAAACGCGTGATCGTGTCACGCGATCATGCCACGCGACGATGATCTGATACGGGCAAATGATACAAATGTGGACACACCTTAAGCCAATTTGGCGCGATGAAGCCACAACGACACAACAAATATACAAAAAATCCAAAAAAAAAAAGTTTTTATTCAGTGTCCTCCAAATAATTAGCTACAATATTTATTTTTAACGATTTTCATTCTACAGATATATAAGATTTATTTAAAATTGCCGTTGCGGCCTCATCGCGTCAAAACTGCTAAATGAATAAAAAAAATTACATCCGAGGATGGTAATAGGATACTTTTTTCCCAACTACGCTGAAGTACTCATCACTTAATAACAGGTGAGATTGCGGTCTAATGCCTGTCTATCATCAATTAAAAAAAAACTACCTACCTACTACTGTTATCAACGACTGACTGATTGATTATCGTTCTTTCAGCAGTTCATCTAAACAATATGTTGGAAAACGCTGGTAGACAGCCCGTGCTGCTTAAATGCTTCTAGACTAGAGTAAATTTTATTTCATTTATTTGACTCTTCTATACTATTATGAAGGTGTAAAAATGAAATGTCTGTACATTGGATGATATTTTCAAAAAAAATATTGTAACGGACTATTTCGAGGTTGCTAAAACGAAAAATATTTTTTTTGGATTTTTTGTATGTTTGTATGTATGTGTCGTTGTGGCTTCATCACGCAAAATCGGCTAAATAGATTTCAACATTTTTTGGTACACAAGTAGCTGGGTATCTCCAGATGGTTATAGGATACTTTTAACCCGCCTACGCTGAAGAAAAAACGAAGGGTTATGACTTTTTCTCCTCCGCGAACTAACTTGCGGGCATCTTCTAGTCAATAATAAAAATAAAAGTAAATATGAGAGTATTGACTTTTTTCTCATCCGTCAAAGAAGTACTCGTACTCTTTAGAATTCCTACTACCGTTGTCAACGACTGACTGATTGATTCGTTTCTTTTGGCAGTTTGTCTAAACAATATCTTGGTACACGCTGGTAGACAGTCCGTGTCGCTTATATGCTTCTAGAGTACATATTATTTGACTCGGTCAAGATAAATGATTTTAATTTGACCGTCAGCCGCAAACCGAAAAGCTTGTGAGCTATCTTACAAACCTTCCTGGAATCCGGGAACTCGGTGCACCTCGACGGAAATAACGAGAGAATTGATGCTTTTCATAAATACTGTTGGGTAACTAGCTCATAACTCAAGTGGACAAAGTTTGCTTTGGCGTGAGAGGCTTAAGTGTGAGAGGTTTTAAGGCTACACTATTACACAACTTAAATAAAAAAACGCTGTTCTGTTTAAATGGGCCAAATTACCATGAAATCGTAGCGGGACAGTCTAAGATATATTTTTATAAAAAAAATATGACGGACAGGCCATACCTAATAAGGTCTGGGCTCCCCGTAGAAAAGAAGAGGAGAAAGCCTTTATCCAATAGTGGAACACCTAACCAGGAAAGAAAGTGAAAAAAAATCGGTTGCCTCTAACGTATATGTTCTGATATTTGTTCTATCTTATAGTTCTAAAAATTATATGTCTGCAAATTGAAGATAGTAAAAAAAAATTGTAACGGACTATTTCGAAGTCACTTCATAGTCTCAGTCATAACACTCTTGACAGAGTGGTCGTGGTCATCTCGTACTAGGTCCACTTGGATTTCAGGAAGATGTAGCTCGCCTCACAACTCATCGCAATTTGACCCTGCTGGCAGACATTCTAGAGCACTGGTATACGGGGCCTCCTACCAGGGTTTTATTTGGTTGTTCCATCGCATTAGAGATCGCCCGCGAGTCTAGTTCCCTCCATTCTACCTTACACGAGTCATTGTTCCGCCTTGAAATATGCCCGAAGTGCAGTATGCGACTTTGTACTAATGTCAAAGACGCTATTTTATGCCAAGTTCCTGCAGTATGGAAGCGGTGATGCGAAATTCGATCCATGACAGTCACATCATTCTTCGCCAGCATCACATTTATCATCTATCTTGTTTATATTTTGATCACTGAATCGAACAATATTTTATTTTATGTATGTTTGTATGTGTCGTTGTGGCTTCATCACGTCCAATCAGCTAAACGGATTCCAACTATTTTTGGTGCATGAATAGCTGGGCACAGATGGTTAAAGGATACATATTACCTGACTACGCTGAAGTAAAAACGATTGATTATGACTTTTTGTCCTCTGTAAACGAAGTTGCAGGCATCTTCAAGTAAAGATATAAAATTTGGCAAACAAAAATCCTAGCCAAACAAATGTGTGCCTATATCTCTAAAATTGCCTAATCCATGACTCCTCGATGGGAATTTTTCCAACATTCATCGCTCAATAGACTGCTCAACGTAGCGCAAAACCAAAATTTCTCTGTAAAGTGACTATTCCGCACAAAATAATTGAGCAGTTATGCTAATGAGGTACAAGTTGAACTGACGCCAAAACGCTGTCCGCGCGAGCTTTATGCAAATCCTCGGGCGGCAGCGGGAGCGGGGGCGGGCGCGGAGGAGGCTTATTGTTAAACCAGCGTCAGTGCCTGTATAGACCTTTTTGGGATAATCTATCATGTTTGGTAAGGATTTTCGTATTGACATTTCGTTTGAGAAATGTATTCTGTTTTTCTTTATAAATACATTTTTATTTAGTTTAGTTTAGGCCTGATCGGATGATGATTAATTGAGTATTTAGTTTTTATAGTAAAACAATCTATTTGCATAATCAAACATTTTACTAAATGGGATTTCAACGTAATGATGACTTATTAGTTTAAATCAAAGCTATTTTTTCTAATAAAAATAATATACTTTTTATAAGACGATTGAACTTGTACTTGATTGAATAAATTTCAATATTATACCCGTTGACTAGAAATTGGAATAGCTACATATAATAAGTAAAAAATGACTTCAAAAAAGAAGACCGTGTAAAAATTTACTATAATTCCTGTTTCAGTTTGTTAGGGGCATAATTTATTTTGTATTGGTTTGCTTAATTGTACGCCCAAATTGGTTATATCTACTCGTATGTAAAAAGAGTAGGTATATTTTTAACCAACTTCAATAAAGGGAGGAGGTTCTCAATTCGTTTGAATCTTTTTAATTTATTGAATAACAAACAATTGTTTTATAAGATATGTTTTTTGCACATAAACGAGTTTCATGCCTGCACAGCGCACGGTAGCAAAAGAAATAACTCTTGGCATTCTTAGCTGACCTCCAACTATTAGAAATCACTAGGTAAGTATACGGTAAATCGTCTCAATACCCGACACTTCCCATTAGTTGGCAACAGGTTGTCAATTACTGTAATCTTAAGTCAAGTCTGGTGCGTTTACCTTACATTTCGTTTTTTTTATTTAAGAAAGATCATGACATTAATATATCATTTATTTCGATTCCTAATATAGCTACAGATACAGTAGTACCACGAATATAAGTTACATCGGCAATCTTCGGCACGCCGACGAGTGCTAACAAGTCCCGAATGAAACCGAACGTGTGAACATTTCAAAAAAGACCTTGTTGCACTATATGTACGGTACATATGCAATGACAGGTGAACTCGTGCTCTCGCTCATGGCGATTGACGCGGCGCCAGACAAAATGGCGGGCGCCAGTGTCGCGCGCAAAATTTTGGCCAATGGGCGTTGAAGATTTTACCATCGCAAACGCGCTGCCTTGTAATTGGTTAATCTGTTTTCAACAAAATGCTTTCTGCGCAGGTACATCGTTGTAACTTATTTTCGTTGTACTGTACTGTACCAGGGGCCCGTTTCATAAACGCTTGTAACTTCTATTAAAAGCAAAAGTCTATTTTTAGGTCATATTGTTGGAAAGAGACTTCCGCTTGTAATACAAGTTACAAGCTTTTGAGAAACAGCCCCCAGAAACAGAAATTCATCCGTTAAAAATTTAATCGGAAAGAAACCGGCCAAGAGCATGTCGGACTATGCTCAATGTCGGGTTTCGGAGCCGTTACTACCAAAAAATGCACTACAGATGAAAAAATGCGATGCAAAAGAGTGCACTAGCAAAAGAGCGTGTCTTAATGGCAATTACGTCATTTTATTGAGAAGCGCAGGTTCTCTGCAATAACTCAAAAAGGGTCTATCCGATCATGTTAAAATTTTAGATGAAAGTATTTACTAAGCGCTACCTTTGTAATTTCTTTCATAATTTTTGTACTTACGGCTTAAATTGCAAAATGTTTTTATGTAATTGTCATTTTGTTTCCTTTAATTAAATATGTTATTAAGTCATAACCCTCTTTTTTACTCTAGCTTAGTGGGATAAAAAGTATACTATATAATATTTTCTTCTGTTTCCGCGATTATTACTCATTGAAATAAAACAATTTAACGGATTATATCGCGTATATTATCTCATTTTAGTTCCCGACGTTTCGGAAGCTTTCCAGCTCTCCATGGTCACGGGTGGACTGAGAAAAGATGTATTTTCCTCTGTAAAGGTTACAATTTGTGCAAACTACCCATTTTTGAAAAAACACAAATAAAGGTGTACATACATGCCAGATGGGCCTAAGCTGTAAAGACAGTTACACGTGTGCCAGAAGGGCTTAATTATTTTATTTTAATAATTTACCAAGCAGCATTTCACAAATGAGGCGTACTGAGGAGAAAAGAAACGCTGCAAAGAAAAACTCCCAGGCTACCTCATTACTAATTATAATATTTAAAAACAGAGACTATTAAACTACTTTTAAACAGATAAGATATTTTACACCGTTCGGAAATTAAGGTTTTGCAGTCCTGTGTCTCGCTTGTTCCTTGATGAGATGTATAACAGGATCCCAAGCTGGTGGTAGTGACAATCCATCTTCTCTATTGAAATTAGGATGCTTTTTAATCTCAATAGCCTCGCGTAGCATTCTGGGAAAATATCTTTTTTCTTTGGCAAGGATAGAAGGTTTATCAAACTTAATTGAGTGGTTTGGTTTGTCAATGACATGTTCACAGACTGCAGACCTATTACACCAACGGTGCTTGACATCTGCTATGTGCTCCTTCACCCGGGTTGATACACTGCGTTTCGTTTGACCAATGTATGAAAGACCACACTCACAGTCCAGCTTATAAATGCCTGCACTCTGCAAAGGGGTGCTACTCTTCACGGGTCTAAGGTATTGAGACACCTTCTTCAACGGCTTGAAATATGTTTTTATAGAAGCACGCTTCAAGATGTTTCCGATCTTGTCTGTGACCCCTTTCACATATGGTAATACGGCAGGTTTACGCTCGACTGTTGGTTCCTTCATACTGGGATTCTGCTTGGAACGTGGTATCCGGAGCTCGTTGGCTCGAAGCGCACGTTTGACATTCTGCAACTCAGCAGTCAGATGTTGATCGTCGCAGATACCCCTGGCTCTCTGAAACAAAAATTTACCCACTGTAGCAAGTTGACAGGGATGGTGGTGAGATTTGCCATTTAAATACCTATCTGTATGCGTAGGTTTCCTATATACATAGAGATAATATACGCGATATAATCCGTTAAATTGTTTTATTTCAATGAGTATAGTATACTTTTTATCCCACTAAGTTGTAGTATAACTATCTAAGAACACCCAACTATGTATGCAGCGCCTAGAAATAAATATTTTTGTTGTTTAACTATCAAACTAAGAATCTGAAATTAAATCATGTAGTTTTGAGTAAAATGCCTGTGACATACGTACGGACGGACGGACGGACGGACCGACGGACAAAACGAAACTATAACGGTTTCGTTTTTGTCATTTTAGCATTCAACAGTAAGTGTTATCCTTATCACTTATAGTAACTAGAAACAATTTATTTATTAAGCAAACATTAACATCGAAAACATATTAAATTTCATTTTAAACATTCTAGCGAAATAAATTTGATAACTTGAGTCCTTTTTAAATAAAACGTTAAGCACTTATTCCAGATACTCTTTTAATTAATATTTAGCTGTAACCAAAATTATCGACGGGATTTATGTTGCCTGGGGCATTAATTCTGATCTATCTCTTCATTTCTTCTTCGTACACTTACTTTCTAATAATAGGATCTTATTTATAAAAATCATGTTTCTATAGACAGACGGCTTAAATGAATTGTCACCTTCGGTACGAGAAAGGCGAGGGGCGGGCGTGGCGAAATAAGATCCTACGCACACCCCGTTTTTATGGTTGCATATGAAAACAACGGAACCCTTATAATTTCGTCATGTCCGCCTGTACGTTCGTCCTTATGTCACAATGAATATTGATGAATTTTGGAGTATAGGTGTCTTTTGAAGTGAAGCCGGTACTTACTTTAATAGTTAAATAAGAAAAATAAATTTCTAGGTGGGGGCACTCCATACATGTAACCTAAACTCAAAAAAAATCCACATATATCAATGTGTGGCATATTTCGACAATTCTCCTTAAAAGACTGAGATTAAAAAAATAAACAATATTTTTTGAAATAATCGCTCCAAAAGTAACATTAAATTGTGCCCCCCCCCCCTACCCTCTATTCTGTTTCTGTAAACGTTATGTCCATAAAATGTGGAAAAAAATACAAAGATAAAACTTAGTAAATACTTTCAACAAAAATTATATTCAATATGATCGGATATACCGTTTTTGAGTTATTTTCTTAAAAAAAATATATATACGAACACTAAACAAAACGGGTAGTAATATTATATGACGCCTTGCTGCCAGAACCAAAATTATTAACGTCACAGCTCATTGATTGCCCTTTGAGGACTGTAGAAAAATTAACGAACGATAATAAAATACGAGTACATATATTTATCCTCGAATGAGACTTGAATCTCAACTTTTTATTTTCTTTGCTCTTGAGAACTAATGTCAGATGTTAGCGCTGCGTAACGTACATTCACCTTTAAGATCCAATACAATACTTAATTGTTTTACGGTGGCCCGTATTCGATGGTTTTGCGATCCTCGATGATATCGCCATGGCATTGCAATTTGTAAAACATCATCATCAGCCGAAAGATGTCCACTGCTCATAGGCCTCCCCAAAAAAAACGCCATCTTGGCTGGCCCAGCGTCGCCTGCATCCAGCAGACTCCAGCAAGCTTCAGACCATAAATGCATCTTTTTAGGATTCCGTAGTCAACTAGGAACCCTTATAGTTTCGCTTTGTCCGTCTGTTCGTCTGTCTGTCCGTCCACGGCTTATCTCCGTGATCATTAGTACTAGAAAGCTGTTTTTCGTTCCATCACTAGTGTGTGGGGTGAATAGGTCTTTTAAAAATAAAAGGGGTCTCCAAACATTATTTTTTGATGAAATCAGCAGTTTTGTAAATATTCGGTTCGGAAATCAAAAAAATTGCGTCCCTCCTTCTAACTTTTCAACCACGGGTCATAAAATATGGAAAATTCATGAAAATTAAGCCTTATAAGTACTTTCAATTAAAACTATTCTGAATAAAATCGGACAAGCCATTTTTGAGTTATTGCCAAAAAACTGCGCTTCTCAACTAACGAACGTAAGTGCCGTAGAGGTACGCTCTTTTGCTAGTACACTTTTTCATATCGTATTTTGTTCATCTGTAGTGCATTTGTTTTGTATGAACGGCTGCGGAACCCTACACTGAGCATGGTGCGACATGCTCTTGGCCGGTTTTTTATTTTATTTACTAAAAGGCGCCCGCAACTTCGTTCGCGGAGTACAAAGAGTCATAACACCTCTTTTTTTTAAGCATAGTCGGGTAAAAAGTATCCTATAACCATCTGGAGATACCCAGCTACCCGTGTACCAAAAAAAGGTGAAATCCGTTTAGCCAACTTAGCGTGATGAAGCCACAACGACACATACAAACATTTCATTTTTACAACTTTATAATAGTATCGATAAGACACACCACAAACAAATGTCAGTAAAAGTACAAACTCACAGACTCAAACGAAACCTGCGGGGTTATTGCCTAACGAAATTTTGACACTTGGTATCGGAATCAACTGTCATAGCCCATACAAAATCATGACACTTGATTGCGATTGCGAGCGTCAAACTCGTTAGGCAATACGGGGGCTGTTTAAGCACCAATTACAAGCGTGCATCAGCATAAAAAAATAGTTATCTATATTGATATTATTTATTTATAGCCGCAGACATCCGCTGCTCAGATCCCAACCACCGACTCCCCATGGCTCTCATGAGGCCATCCATCCATCACCTAGTCAGCTTCGTCCCACGCTGCGCTTTCCAATGCATGGTCGCCACTCTAGGACTTCACTGCCCCAACGGCCATCCGTTCTCCAGGCTACATGGCCCGCTCATTGCCACTTCAACCTTGCAAATAGTGCAATCCTGCGAGCTATATCGGTTACTTAAGTTTTGGTAAAAACAGCTAAGGGCACATTATTGTTATTTGAGTTATATATAGTATTAGTACATTACAACAGAGGCCGGGGACGAAAGGGGTTGCCGGCTGAAAACATATAGACGGATAGGTCTGAGGCGGGCGCAGAGGTATGTATAGTGCTTTTTTCAAACATACAATGAAATAAACAACAAAAATATCAAAGTTTTATTTTTTTATACGCATCATGACATTCTGCCACGATGCCTGAGCCATAAATTTATGTGGAATGGAAATTATAAAAGAGGACCTTTGCCGGCCTAGCCTTGCATGATTTGTATGAAATTCCATTAACGACCTCTTGTCCTAGTCGTACCTGAAACGTCATACTTCACAGCCTATTATAAGAAACATAACATCAATATTTCATTTCATGTTTGAGAAAAATATTTATTACTGTTGTACCAATTAAAAAACAAAAACAATAAAGATACAACGCATAGACATAGACATAGATACAGCTTATTCCAGCACTTTACGCCCTCGAACTGGTAAAGACCGTGCAAAATATTTGTAATCTAATTTTCAAGAACACTTTGTGAAATATAACATCAAATTAATAAGAGAAGAAAACAAATTAGAATGTTTGTTCGATACCTTTTTGTCCAAATGCCTGTAGATATTTACGTAATTTTAAACTATTTCGAAGAAGTCCGCGATCTGCACCAAATAGCTTGAATCGGCTCAGAAATCTATAACAACTTAAACAGAAGAGAGATGGTGGAAACGGTCCAAAGGGGATGCACACTTTTAACCCCCGTTGAAAAAAGTTTCAAGTTTAGGTTTAAAATGTATTTATGTTTAAATAAAACAGTTAAACAGATTATATCGCGTATATTATCTCATTTGCGTTCCCGTCGTTTCGTGAACACGGAAGCTGAAAAGCTTCCGAAACGTTTGCGCCACTGAGGTTCAGACCTATTTGCCGAGAGAGCTGTGATTGGTGCGTCCTCAGTCGCCAGACTAAAATTGCAATGAAAACTTAAAATAAGATCCCCGATTTGTAAAAATGACAAAATACAATTCTGAGCTTCTGACTCGATATATTAACATCGCAAATCCAATTCGGAATGAGATTCCATAGTACGTAATCGTTTTACGATCTCTGATGCTTTTGTCTGGTAACGCTAATATTTGTTAAAGGCAATAAAACACGTCTGATAGAGTTAAAGCATTTCGATAAATGTATTTTGGCGTAGAGATGTGTAAAAGGGCAAACATGATCGCTAGCATTCACGTACATTTTGTTTTCAATGTATTTACCAAAAGTTTTTACGAAAATGATAACAATTTACCAAAGTGTACCTGTACGAGTTCAAAGTCAACAAATTACCATAATTTGTTGACTTTGAAATAGACAGTATCTGTGTAAGAGTTTTGCGTCTTCAATAAAATAGAAGGTTGCGAATCTAGTTCAATAATTATGCAACTTGCTTTTTACCATTAGCTTAGTTCTTTTTCGCACAATATATTCGCTAAATGAGGACCGATTATGGAAATATTTATTGTTGTATAAGGTTTTTCATATTTTTAATGACGTTTGACTTTGATTTCACCTAACATTGATTTAAACTAACACGCTTTTCGGACGTAACACGATGTCCGAAAAGTCGAAGAATTGGTTATAATGTCATAATGATCTTTATTCTGTAAGTAGACCACAAGGGCACGTTTACAAGTCTGATTCTACGGCATTTCCCAAGAGGAGACCACTGTTGAGAAGAAAGCCGAAAGAAAAACAAACCCAACAGTCAGTATTTTTTTGTAAGTAATTCCTAACTATTACAATATTAGTACTTAGCCTTTCTGAAATATATCTTTCTAAGTATAAACTCAATGCTCAGTTCTCCAAGAATACATATCAAAACTTAATATTTTCTTCTGTTTCCGCGATTAATACTCATTTAAATAAAACAATTCAACGGATTATATCGCAACGTCGGAAACTCAAATGAGATAATATACGCTATAGTATAATCCGTTAAATTGTTTTATTTATATCAAAACTTACCAATTACGAGTACCAATTTAAAATAATTAAATAAACCATATTTATGCGCGATTTTCTCTCTCACAACAAAACGGGGCGGGGCTTTGTTGTGTTGTTATAATGGGTGACGATTGTGTAAGTTTAAATCAATCATCATATCAGCCTGTAGATATCCACTGCATCTCCATAGCGACCGGTCGTGCGCCGCCCTCATTGGTTTCTCTCAATTTTGACCAGATCATCAGTTCATCTTGTTGAAGCCTTCCACACTTGAATTACTTAACTTAATGTCCTATGTCCCCTGGATGAGGTAGAGGGCGTCTACAGTACGTCGCCACCCCGAGCGGTCTTGAGCTTCGCGTTTTATTTCGCTTCAGGTCATTCCTATAGCCATCGCTTCTGCAGTGATCGTCCGCCGCCAGAATTGCTTAGGGCGACAAAGTTTCCGCTATCATTGGGGATTCCAGTCTAGGGCTTGCCTCGGTATATGATCGGAGTCCCTTCGGAGCGTGTGGCCGACCACACTGCGTAGTCCTGTATTCGATAACCACTCGAGAACCTTTCTGCCTCAGCGGCCATCGTTTCTACGAGCAACTGCCCCGCCTACTGCCACTTAAGTCTAGCAACTCTCTCAGCTATGTCAATGATGTTGGTTCTTCTTTATTGATGATTTACGTAGGCTGCCTAATAAGGTACCTACACCCTACAGTAAAAACGATTTCAAAATGTGAAATAAAAAATAAAATCGGCCAATAAATAGGCATTTTAAACTACTAATTAGACAGCTATTTGACAGACAGGTCCGACATGAACTGTTACGTCATAGTGCACTCCGGCCATATAAACTCCATATTAAATTCTGTTTTGCTAGAAAAAAAATAATGACATGTTTGATGGCTTATATCTTGGTTATTTTTATAATTTTACGCTTTTTTTTGTCGACTGTTTATTACATGAATGAGCTTTTAATAAAGCAAAAATAAGAATGCATGCATATTCCCTGTTCTGATGTCGCGGATGAAGCTGCGGATAAATGTTACTTGATTATACATTAATCAACTTTTAGACTCCCGCTTTTGACGTCTCTAGAGTTACCAAAAAATTGGGGTTCTAATATGATATTATCTATTAATTAGGTTTAACAGACTGGACATTCAACGTTATAAAGTACCTTAATATAAACGAAGAGGAACCATTATTTAAAGGCGTTTTTATACAACGATGTTTAAAAGTTGTGGACAGATTACTGTCGGTCTAATCCTTCATTCACCCACATAACATTAATTGAGTCCGTGTAACTATACTATTACAAAGTAGTAAAATGAAGACATTTTAAAAAAATAAGTGACTATTTTAGGGTCACTGATTTTTTTAAATGTATATGTCGTTGTGGTTTCATTACGCCAAAAAGGCTATATGGATTTCAGCTATTTTTATTAGACGGGTAGCTGGGCATTCACAGGTGGTTATAGGCTACTTTACTCAAATACGTGGACGAAAAAAGAGGATTATGATTATTTTCTCCTCCGCTGACCTTCTAGTTTAGGCTATAAAACCCTGCACAAGATCATAAAATGCATGCACAGACATAAACATTAAGTTCAAATGTTTAAGAATCTTGTGTTCTTAATATTCGTCAGTAATTGAAACATTTTCAAAGAAGCGTACCTATTAATTATATTTTATTTTAATTCAGAGCACAAAGTGACGTTTGGACCCGATTTGCGCGGCTCCTAAGCAAACAACCGTAATTAAATCAGGTATTAATTCCGAACGACATCCTCCACACACATTATTATGCGTGTATCAGGCACTGGGGATATCAATCATAAAATTAATTGAGTTCCGTTTATTTAGGCCATAAAACTCACACACAAACATGAAGTGAAAAATGTTCATGAATTTTCGTTTGTAGTATAATATTATATTCATTTTCCGTGATAGATGTATTTAAATATGTTTACTGTATGTTTATTATTATTTACTTATTTCTTTAATCGATTTTATTATTATTCTTGCTGGCCAATTTATTTTTTTCATTTCTTCATTGGTTTATTCTTATTGGACCCGGTTCTCACCTGATGGAAAACGAATACAAGGTCTCAAATGGAGTACTTTTACCCAGAAGGAATATTAGCTATACCTACATAACACGTCTACACAACCCCGAAGCTAAAAATATTTTAGAGTTTTTCTATTTAGTGATATTTTCTTTCGATTCCGCCGTTGTTTCATTCAAATACATTAATTGATCACTTTTTGAGAATCTTCACCTAACTAAATCAGGGGGCGCGGCAGTGCCCCCGACAAGTCGAGCGCGAAGCAAACACTGCCGTACCATCCTTTACTGGAACCATTTCGCCGCATTTTCAGGCCCCTATTTGAGAACCTCTGGATAAGACCAGAACGCAGAATTTTCGTCATCCAGTAAGCTATAATCACATACATAAAATCCAAAATTTCAAGTCTGTAGGTCATTTAGTTCCGAAGTTAAGCGAAAGCAAAGTTTCACATTTATGACACTCACTCACTCACTCATGATCATCAGAATAGAACTAGTACTTCCCATAAACTCAGAGAGCTGAAATTTGGTACAGAGTTAGGGTTTAATGGCCACATAAAATAAAAACTATAAAACTAGGATAATCGAAGATCAGGCGTACCTGGTGACCCTGATTAGAAAACACAAGAGCCCAACCCAAACTATTAGAGATTGACATACCGCCTTTACAAGAAATATTCAACTTGGTGGGCCGCTGCATGTGATGTCCATAATCGAAGGGTTATGCCCACGTTTCTACAAAAAGAAGTGAAATCCCAGCAAAAACATTCTGTTAAAAACTAGCCAAGCTCTTGGCCATACCAAGCACCTGGTTTTGTACCCTTGTGTACCCTCCAACGGCCAAGTCACACAACATTAACTATAATAATAAAAAAATCGCAGTACAAAACCTTAGACTTGGCACGACTTCTACTAGATTTCATTACTTTTTAGAGATAAACAAGCAGCTCCATCGAGACTTGGCTAGTTTTTTACAGAATGTTTTTGGTGGGATTAGAATCGATACTAATATTATAAATGCGAAAGTGTGTCTGTCTGTCTGTTCCTCTTCATGCTTAAACCGCTGAACCGATTTGGATGAAATTTGGTATGGAGATAGATTAAGTCCCGGGGAAGGACACAGGCTACTTTTATCCCGGAAGAATACCCTTATCCGAATTTAAGGCGGACGAAAAAAACGGGCAGAAGCTAGTTTGACATATAAGTTAATCTATGCTATTATAAAGTTGTAAAAATAAAATGTCTGTACATTGAAGATATTTTCAAAAAAAATGTTTGTTACGGACTATTTGGAGTTCACTAAAACGAAAAATATTTTTTTTGGATTTTATGTATGTTTTTATGTTTTTATGTGTCGTTGTGGCTTCATCACGCAAAATCGGCTAGACCGATTTTAATTATTTTTGGCATACGGGTAGCCGGGTATCTCCAAATGGTTATAGAATACTTATTACCCGACTACGCTGAAGAAAAAAAGAGGGTTATGACTTTTCCCCTCCGCGTACGAAGGCGCCCGCCTTCTAGTAACACATAAAAGTAAATAACAAGGTTTACCACTACACTCATCTGGTAAGTACATTTTGTATATTCAAAAATCGTGCAGTTTTATTCAATCTCTATGTGTGAGTAATTACCGTTGCGGTGTCATACAATGACAAAACCACAGGTACTTTTTCGTATTTATAAAATTAGCTGTTGCCCGCGACTTTGTTTGAACATCTCTTTGGCAATATTTTGATTAATATTTCTTACTTCAAGAGAAAACAGCTGATTTGGCCAAGAACTTCACATATAAAAAAGTTATTTAGTAAATAAAAATACATTAAAAGACCAGGTGTTTTTTTTATAACGTTACTTAATTAATACGTAGGGTACGTATAATCTATCGTCGCCAAATTGATGCACAAATTGACACAAAATCTCAAACCTAAACCAGCCTCAAAGCAATAATAATCGCATCACAACATTAACATCTGGCCCTTTGGGATTGCTTTAGTGTACCGTTGTGTACAGTTGTACACAGTTGTACACGCTCCATGCATATAGAACAATAACAGGTAAACAATACCGCTGGGACTCCGAGCAAACATGGTGTCTAACAAGGTGAAACGGTTGAAACTTCAGACTGTGAATAAATATATTGAGTTACCAAAGCGTTATTCTATTCATATTTTGAGATGCTTATAAAAACTATGAAATTTCATGTGAATGCTTTTATTAAACCGAATATTGACAAAATATATGCCTCGAGCTGGATTCAAGATGGTTGTAATAAGCTTTTTAGGTTATTGTTATTATAAAAGTAATTCATAGAGAAGAACGTATTCAAAATAAATTCACTAACTATCTACTACACTAAAATAATAATTACTTGATTTAAAATTTTGACACGCTCTACCATAAAGGCAAAAATAATAACGGCCTTTATATGGCTAAGTATGCGGTAAGGGGTTAATGTGATGGATGAAAATTGCTGTGGAAGTTTTATGGCACTGGAAAGCAGCATCATCATGTGCTATTTAGGGTTCCGTATCCAAACTGGACCCTATTACTAAGACACAACTGTCCGTTTGTCCGTCTGTCTGTCCGTCTGTCACCAGGCTGTAATCTCATGAACCGTGATAGCTAGGTAGTTGAAATTTTCACAGATGATGTATTTCTGTTGCCCCTATAACAATACATACTAAAAACAGAATAATATAAATACGTATATTTTTAATTTTCAAAAATCCGTGTTGAGCAATCCGGTTGCGTTAAGTTTGCACCTCATTTGTATGCAACGCTTTAGGTACCAGGTGCAAACTTACCTTATTTTGGAACCACTTTCCGGGGACCAATCGAGCTGAAATTTGGCATACCTACGTAACTTCGATGGCAATACAATACAATAATATGGCACCTGGAGCTGGTCTGATGATAGAGCCAGATTGTGATCATGGGAATAAAATAACGCAATCCTACCGAGTTTGGGCTCTTTAGAATTGTCTCGGTGAGTAGTTGATGGATGTTCAAAAAAGTGCTGTTGGTAATAAAAGCTTAACACAAAAACAAAATATTTTTGACAGAAACTTTGTTTTTACAAATATCATAATAAGAATCACAATTTTTGCAATTTATTAGTGGATCACTCCACTGGCGTTATTATTATAAACAAAGATCAGAAACAAATGAAAAATTTTTTCGACGATACTGGACTTGAACCAGTGCCTTGAGCCAGACCGGGGCAGCACGCTCTACCATCTGAGCTAATCGTCCACACCAGCAGTCGACGAATTTTGTCATCTGTTCTTGTTCCAGTATCGTCGAATTTTTTTTTCATTTGTTTCTGATCTTTGTTTATAATAGAAACTTTGTTTATTTATTATTTTCTTTTTGTGTATGTGAACGCGCGTTAAATGTTTGGATTAATACACTACACTGTATTTTAGTTGCATGTTATATCCTTTTATCTCGTGATGAAAATATTTTCGGTAGTAAAAACTTTTTGTAGATAGATACCAAACTTCTTTATGAAACTGGCTAACAACCATACAGTTAGTGCATCTACGTGTAAAATAAGTAGGTGGCTACGTCATGCTCACGCCCTTAAGGTGTGTTACACTGGAGATTTTTTAACTTTTGATTTGTTGGAAATAATTAATATCTCCTTAATTATGAGTTTTTGGACTAAATGTTACATAACTTTATATACTCTAATTAGGCTCTAGTATCGTTAGCTTAAATCTTTCGGGTTATCAACGGTCACGGTGTATATAAAAATAGATGAAATTTATCTAACTTATAAGGCTTTTATATTTTCATCGGGGGTTGTAAGCTTGTGTATATATATTTGTTTATTTTCATTGTAGACTTAGGTGACAATTATTCCAACTTCTTTTTAAACAAAACCCTCGCAACCATTATGTATATCTCCCTAACGCAGTACAATACAAAAATTAACACAATAGGAATGTTTGTTCACGAAAAGATTACTTTAGGATCCCAATCCCCTCGCGCTTGGGCTGATATCAAAGAAGCGGTATGTCTACTTCATATATTATAAAGTAGACATGCTTTTTTGAATAATATACGTACTACTTTAATAAACATTTTTATTTTTTCATAAATTTTGTACTACTCACTACCAACCGAGTTCATCCCTAATAGACAGTTTTCAGAACATCACAAAGATATGTTGGTATTCATAATGCTGGTTTCATATTTCTTTCATCCATAACTATAATATTCAATAAAGTTGTAAATTTAAACATCGATACAGTTTTTCTTAAAATATGTGTACTTTATAGTTTTCAGAACATCGTAATTCATAATGCCATCACAAAGATTATGTTGGTATTCATAATGCTGGTTTCATATTTCTTTCATCCATAACTATAATATTCAATAAAGTTGTAAATTTAAACATCGATACAGTTTTTCTTAAAATATGTGTACTTTATAGTTTTCAGAACATCGTAATTCATAATGCCATCACAAAGATTATGTTGGTATTCATAATGCTGGTTTCATATTTCTTTCATCCATAACTATAATATTCAATAAAGTTGTAAATTTAAACATCGATACAGTTTTTCTTAAAATATGTGTACTTTATAGTTTTCAGAACATCGTAATTCATAATGCCATCACAAAGATTACGTTTGTAGTCATAATGCTGTTTTCATATTTATTTCATCCATAAGTACAATATTCAATAAAGTTGTCAATTTAAGCATCGATACAGTTTTTCTTAAAATATGTGTACTTTTAATGCTAGTTTTTATATTTCGTTCAATCATAACCATACATTATTTAACATTATCAATCATAACATTTAAAACACGTATGGACACTTGAAAATATGTAAAGACTTCATTTTTGTCAACGAAGTCGGGACTTCGTTGACAAAAATGAAGTCTTTACATATTTTCATTTCTAGTCGGGACTAGGGCTTCTATTTCTGCTCTGAGAGATGCAAAGTATAGGAATGATCCAGTTTTTTTAATGCGTTTCTTTAATTTCCCTATGACTACTTTCGTGGTCGCGTGGTCATCGGGATGCCACGGTAGGTATTTTATCCGTATTGATTCTGTCAAGTAAGTCACATTATTTCTCACCAATCGAAATCAATGCTGGCCATAAACTTTATGAAATTTAAGTTTTTAAGTAAAAACAAAACTGCTTGAAAACTATAATTATGATAGTGTAGTTTATGGGTGCAGATAAGTCCGCTTAAAAGTATACGATAGTGGAGTTTATGAGTACAAACCAGTCTGCTTAAAAAATATAAAGTAGTAAAAGGGATATTTAAGATAAACCGACATTACGTCTTAATGGTTCAGAGTTATGATCTGTAGTAATAGTGAATACTAGTATCTATTATGATGGAAAATTGTATGAGAAAAAAAATCGAAGTTCCAATAATCGATGTTGAAAAATTATGTGAACTTTGGTATCCCATTCTTTAAGAGACACATTTCACCCGACTACGCTGAAGAAGAATGAGGGTTAAGATTTTGTGTTTCTCCGCTGAGGAAGTTCTACTTTATTATAAAGGTGTATTTAGATCACTTCAATGAACCCACTTTAGGCATATTTTTTTACTGTTAAAATGCCATCCCGTGCAAATATATATTTATGTACAACTAGGAGGTGCAACTTCGACAGCGGAGGAGAAAAAATCATAACCCAATTTTTGCTTTAGCGTTATCGGATAAAAAGTATCATATAGTGCTCCACATGTATGTACTAATTTTTTTTTTTTAAACAACAAAAAAAACTTTTTTGGTGTTTTTGTACGTTTACAAAAAGCCCATATCACTTGTTTTTATAAAAATATCTTCAATGTACAAACATTTTATTTTTACAAATTTATAATACGAGTACATACGAGTAGTAAAGATTTTTCTGAAGCAGGCTTGGTACAAAGTATGGCATTAGATAGAATTTTCAACAGATTTTGTCTATATATACATAGATATAGTGATTAGTATGACTAGTACTATCTGAATCGATTTATACAAAACTTAAGGTAAACGTATGTTTAACATTCTTATTCCAATAATTGATACCTTGATTGTCATCTCTATTCCAATTATTTTTTTGGTTGAAGGTTACAATTTATGGAACAGTGTTAGTGATTATCACAACACTACAAAACGGGGCTTAATCGCGTATAAATATGATTTATTTAATTACCTTTCGTTGGTAATTATTCGACGTTTCGGACGTCGCATTACGTTCAGGGTCTCAAAGGAATTGTTTAAGCCCCGTTTTGTTCTGTTGTGATAATAAGTGAAGACCGAGTATGTTAAAACAGTGTTAGTGATATTTTTTATATAGTAAAATAATCTTAATCCATACATATTCTTGGTCATTTTTTTCTAGTATTGTATTACATTGTTACCAGCTATACAATCCTAAGTCAATGGAATTTCACAAGATATTCTGAATTTATCAACAATAGCATCCAAACGCCGTAATTCATTATTGAAAAATATGGACAAAGACAAATTCCCCCTACAGTTAACACTGTTGAATTTTAATATAGCTTCTAAAACTCAAGAATTAAAACAGAGAATGCTTTCAACATTGAAATCAATTTAAATTTCAGTATTACTTTGGCTTACCAAGATTTAAAACAGTTATGCATAGTTTATGGCAATCCTGAATGAAAGTTCAACAAACTTTAAAAATCCATTCGAAATTTTTGCGTATAGTCTGAGAACAGAACTAGAAACAAAAGCTTGTACATGTCTATGTTAAATCAATAACATGTCTACAGAACGGAGGGCAAAGAATATCTTGGACAAAAAAGCAAATTCAATGTCACTAAAATAAGCAACATGCTAAGTGAAACATTGTATTTTTAAGGGCCCTACCACAATAAACTAATAAAAATCAGCCAAGTGCGAGACAGACTTGCGCACCGAAAGTTACGTACTTTGTAGGTCTGGTATGTAAATAGTTTCTCTACCATGGGAAAAGAGGTGTCTTATTAGGGTTCCGTAGCCAAAATGGCAAGAACGGAACCCTTATAGTTTCGTCATGTCCGTCCGTCCGTCCGTATGTCACAGGCATTTTACTCAAATATACTAGATGTATATTGATGAAATTTGAAGGATAGGTAAAACGCTACTTAGATTGATAGTTAAATAAAAATAAAAGAGATTTGTAGGTGGAGCACTGTAACCGAAACTAAAAAAAAAACAGTAAATATCAATGTGTAGTACATGTTTCGACAGTTCTTTTAAAAATAATTTAGTGCTTAATTTCGAAAATAATCGCTCCGAAAGTTGTCAAAATTGTGACCTCCCCCCCCTTTTTAATTTCTAAACGGTATGTCAAAAAAATATGAAAGAAATTACATAAGATAAAGCTTAATAAATATTTTCAACTAAAATTGTTTTCAACATGACCGAATTTACCGTTTTTTGAGTTGCTGCCAAAAAACTACGCTTCTCAGCAAAAAGACGTAACTGCCGTGGAAATACGCTCTTTTGCTAGTGCTCGTTTTCATATCGTATTTTTTTCATCTGTAGTGTATTTTTTTGTATGAACGGCTGCGGAACCCTATACTGAGCATGGTCAGACATGCTCTTGGCCAGGTTTCTTAAATGAATGTATCTTTTGATTGACCTAATTTTTTCACAGCTTCAAGGGTTGACAGACTTCAGTATTTTATATCAAGTTTAGCTAGATAACCTCCACGTTTCTGAGAAAAAAGGTCTTGACAGACGGACAACGGACCGCAAAGTGATTTTATAATGGTTACGTTTTACCTTTTCAGGCATGAGTACGGAATCCTAAAAAGATAAATGAAATAGCTAGAGATCTCAACCGATATTCACAAGTGAAGCGAGGGCAGAAAAACACCAGCCCACCAGACGTCGCCTGATGTCGTATTCATAAAACTTGGCAGCGCAGCCGACCTCGTCTTTGCTAAAATCAGACTCGTATCAACTGTCCCACCCTTGATCTCTTTTCTTTAAGTCCAAATTGATGAAGAACTAGTATATTATGATCTCTAATCACGGACATGTACCTCGTTCTAAGATCCCATTCGTTTTTTTGGTAAGGAAAAGGAATCAGAAACGCATTTTACTAATTTATTCTAATGGTTTAAAAAAGGGTAATTTTATTAAAAAAAAACATACAGTTGCTAACCGTGAGGTTAGGTTATATCTAAATTATTCAACATATTCTTCCTGGAAACTCAACAATTTTCTCGTTATGGTCGATTTATTAATATTGAGCATGGTACATTACATTTAATTCATATGTTTAGCAACACAATTCAATAAAAAAAAAGAAAGTTATAGAACATTTTTATTTCAATTATTCAACATTTGGATAAATATTCGACTGCACGCGAGTAAAGCTCTCAGTACTGCGCGAGCGCGTTTCGTGAATGGGCGAACATGTCCAAGTCTATCAGCGGTACCTATGCATTTCATGGCGAGAGTTCAAACAGACAAACTCGCGACCTATACAAAGAAAGAATTCCGGCCGAAAAGTGTCCTGTACCGGCGTTTCCGCGGTAGGCTATCTGAAACTTAAAAATGTGTTAAATTAATTTTGATTGTTTTAATTAAAATATACGTTAGGCTATAAACGTGCGTCTACACTTGTATCATTTGCTCATATCCTATCACCGTGGCGTGGCATGACTGCATATCGGACTGCTTGGATGCTCACTGACGGCGCGGCAATCATGCCTTGCTTGTCCGATCTAAGTGTGTGATACGCGTAGCAACATGGATTTCGAGCGATCGGATCGGTGCAATGTCCAAACACGTGATCGTGACACGCGATCATGCCACGGGACGAAGATCTGATCGGGCAAAGGATACAAATGTGGACGCACCTTAGGGTATTTATATAAATATGGGCCATGTTGCCTGAAATAAACGATTTGAATCATTAACTCATTACACTTCTAAAGTCTCATTGCAATAAACGTTTCTGCGCGAAGAGATCTTTCAGGAATTTGTCGTCTAAAGTCCTATGATTCTTAGACAATTCATAACGTTATACAATATTGTAAGGTACCTATCAATGCTTACAACAACCGCATCCTATTAATACGCCTCCGCTGTCTGTATAACTTATTAAAGGTCAATGACTCGACTCAACGTGTATGAGTGTGACTACTGGCACAACAAATATTAAACATAATATAGTTAAAAATAGAATATTATCTTCTGTTTCCGCGAACATTACTCATTTAAAAAAAAACAAGTATATTTTATAAATATTTATATTATTAATATGTTATATTCATGTATTTATAATAATATTCATTATTATAAATATCTTATCTGTTAAATAGTAGTTTAGTAGTCTCTGTTTTTAAAATATTATAATTAGTAATGCAAAATTAGCTGCAAAGAAAAACTCCCAGACTACCTAGTCTGGGAGTTTTTCTTTGCAGCGTTTCTTTTCTCCTCAGTACGCCTCATTTGTGAAATGCTGCTTGGTAAATTATATAAATAAAATAATTAAGCCCTTCTGGCACAAGTGTAAATGTCTTTACAGATTAGGCCTATCTGGTATGTATGTACACCTGTGGGTAGTTTGCACAAATTGTAACTTTGACAAAGAAAAATACATCTTTTCTCAGTCAACCCGTTAACATGGAAAGCTGAAAAGATTCCCAAACGTCAAGAACTCAAATGAGACAATATACGCGATATAATCCGTTAAAATTATTTTATTTAAATAGTAAAAATATATTACTTATCCTGAAAAAATGCCTGAGTTTCAAAGACGTTCAAATATGCCCAAAAGAGGCCGCGGGCTACATGTTGTACCTAAGTACTAAACAAGTAGCTCTGCGAGCTGTAGACTTCTCGAGTCTGTCAACTCTCATATCTTGGCCATTTTGAACTATTTCCAAAAACTGAATGTATGAAAAATTCTATATAATTATGGAATCTGCTGTCAAAATTTTACTAGAATCGGTTAAGAAATGCGCGATCTGTAGAGGAAAACAGCCGGTCAGACATCCGCTGGACAGACAGACCTACAAAATGCCATGCTGCAACGGAGACACTTCGCTCGCTACGCTCTCGCTTGGTCAATAAATATTAAAATTTACTAATGTAATGAAAAACTCACATTATATTTTTAGAAACCAACGAGTTTACAAAAGTAAACCAGCCGAGCAGATTATAAATTATAAACAAACACCCTCTTCAACCACTATTTATATATGTACAGACCAACCACGGTCTAGAAACTTCAGGGTACAAGTTAACAAACAACTTTTGCTCGCACTTACTTTAATACGATGTGAAACTTTAATTGAAATAAAGTTCAACTAAAATACGCGTTACGAGGTAAGCTTACAAATATAATTCGTAAATGCATCTATACTTAAACTATTATAAAGTTAATAATAGTTTCTTCTGTTTCAACGATTTTAGAAGGGCCTAATTATTTTATTTTAAGAATAAACTACTAGCAGCATTTTATAAATGGGGCTTATTAAAGAGAAAGAAATGATGCAAAGAAAACTCCCAGACAATCTCGTTACTAATTATATTATTTTAAAAACAAAGAGTCTACTAAACTACTTTTGAATAAATAACATATCTTCTGTCCAAAAGTTTCTGTTATCTTTTTTTATTTAAATACCTTTCATAAAGTTGTACAAATGACATTGTCTGTACATTGATGACATAAAAAAAGAGTGATATTTAGGTACGGACATGCGCATATTTTGTATGTTTACAGTATGTGTGGTTGTGTCTTCATCACATCACATGCACATCACACATTTGGCACACAGGTATATTTGATAATTGAGAAAAAAGTATCCTATAACCATGTGTCCAAAAGACTTCCACTCGAACACTCGCACGAATTTGTATTTATAATTTTCCAGCGACATCTCCTAGGTCGTACGATCGTGTAAAGTATACAAGTTCCCCGTCCTTGCGCCCCCACTTTCAAACTTTGACGCGCTTTATCTTTGTCTATTTTTGTTTGATTGACAAAAGAAAAAATACGTGCCCAATATTTTTTGATAATGTAACTGACGGACTTATTAGAATAATATGTTTTTTACCCAGAAAATGCCCTATTTTCAAATATCTTTTTACAGTGTTATGTACCTTTCATATTTCAATTACCACGGGACTCTATGTTTCAGCACATTGCAAGGACACTGACGCTCATGACTATGGTACTTATAATAATTCACCGAAACATGACGAGCAGTACTCTGTTTTTACATCATAAGTAACCGTTAATGTAATCTAAAATATATGTTATGAATCCTGTACAAAATTTTATACGTCTGACTTATCACGACATAGGCTGTGTCGTATGTCACTGTTAAGCTTTATTATAAATAGATTAATTTTGCAAGGAAAGGCTAAAGTATAAATTGGTTCTTATAATAGTTGTTATCAGTATACTTACCCTAACTTTATTACCCGGTACCGGTTGAGTTAAGTTTGCACCTGATATCTATAGCATTGCATATAAATGAGGCGCAAACTTAACGCAACCGGGTTGTTCAAATAGGTTTTTTGCAAATTAAAAAAAATAGCTAGTTAGAGACATGGCTATAATTTTCGTGTAGTATTTATGTTTATTTATACAAATTGTGAAAATTTCAAAATTTTCGCTTGGTAAACATCGGAGATAAAGGGGGGAGATGGTGTATTTTTGTCACATTTTCCTTAATAAAACAAAAACTAATCATGATAAAAAATTTGTTTAAAAATGTGCAGGTCAAGCCCTTTAATATGATACTATAGTATAAAAACAAATACAAATACGGTAATACACGAGCGGACCACAATCCGACGCGTGCGCACTCGCATACGGCTAATTCAGACTGGCCTTGCGTTGACGGCGTTGATTTATGCGCGCGGAGCGACGGGTTGTAGTCGCGGTGGGAGAGGAAGTACAGCGCGGACTGTGTAGTGTAATATTTGATTCAACCGATCGCGCTATAATACCCTATTTGACCCAGACTTTTAATTTAAAAATATTTTCTGTGCGATACATGTGGGCTGACCATGTTTATAAATATTCCAAATTTTAAATAGATAGCGTTCGTAGTTTTTGAGATATGGCGCTCTAATAGTCGGACAGACAGACAGACAGACAGACAGACAGACAGACAGACGGACAGACAGGCAGACAGGCAGACAGACAGCCAGACAGGCAGACAGACAGACAGAGTCGCACCATAAGGGTTCCTTTTGTAACTTTTTGGTACGGACCCCTAAAAACGTTTATTTCAGACAACAGAGATCCATATTTGTGTTAGTTAGCGAAATCTTATTAACTATGTTAGTTGACATTAGCAATTAGAAAGCTATAAAAATAAGTAAAAAGTAAAAAAGTTACCTATTGAGAGTACGAAGAGTAGGTAGCGTAGTCTAGTTAGCTCTCCCAATAGCAAATTCAACCCAAAACTTCATAATCGGGAAGTCGAGTCTTTCGGCCTACGCCTTGAGAAGCTTGTTGCTGCTTTTGCTCCTGCTGTGCTGTAAAATCTAACCTACGTAGGTTTTTAGAGGTCAACACTTGTCAGTGCAGTTTTTAAATTTTAAACATATTTCTAGGGCTCGTATTCCCACAAGAAGTATGTACCAATCTTGTACGGAAGCTATATATAGTCCTCCTCACCTATTTCAATGACGCCGACGCAACTGTCATAAACAATACGTATTGTCCAAATGGTTCAAATTGGGGGCAAAGTCGCGCGAAGCCAAAACAAACGAAAATCAGTCATCCACCCCAATATCCAAGGTGGAATTTTTCTCCCGACGTGTTTCACAGTGATATATGAAAAGTCATTTGCGCAGCAGGTTCACGTGATGTATTGTGAAGTACAGATGCACCTGTGATCCGTCAGGTAGAGGCAAAATGAAAATGTCAAAACTACGCTACGTTGTCTTTTATCTTGGAGCCTGTTACGCCATTTTGCTTTGGTTTTGAATTTAGAAGACTAGAATTTTGGCAGATGGCTGTTAGGCACGAGTGTTCTTGTGTTCTTTTTACGACTCTGAATAAGTTGTCGGCTTGTCTGAATTGACGGGGAAAAGAACGTGGAGAAGGAGGTATAGTTTGTTTTACCATTAACTCTTAGATCATTACCTGTTTAATGAAACAACGGTGAGAATTTCATGGGGATGAAAATGACAAAATTAAATACTTTATTGTGCACTTAAGCCTCCAGGACAAATGTCTGATTTAACGTTTTGGGTTTAACTACTAAATTGCATTTTACCTCATTGTCAATATTCCCAGATCTCAAAACTTCTTGGTCTCAAAATACTTAAATTGCAGAATGCCTATTTTTTTTTTCTTAAAACACAGGAATCGAAATATGGTAAAATTTCGAAATAGCTTAGTCTCATAATGCCTAAGCTTCAAAACACTCATGGCAAAACAACATATTCTTTAGTTATTATATAACTGTCATTCAGAATTTGAAGGAATTGTGCATTTCAATCTTGAGGTATTAAGAGAACAATATGACGTCTTAGGTCATAGTCATAATGAACTTCCTGCAATTTTAAGAATGAGACAATTTGACATTTAGGTATTATGAGCTCATGGTTCTTTGAAAATTAGGGGTATTAATGAATAAGGTATTATGAAATTTTGTGGTTTTAATCCCAAAGCGATTTGACAATAAACAGAACAAGTTTTGGAATATACATAATGTCATTATACTTAACAACATTATCAATGTATCAAACAAATACCCGGGCATACTTTACAGGGTGATGTATATTTTCTCTGGATCTATTAGATTATATTTATAATCACAAATAAGTTTTGACTACGTAAGCAATGAACATTTGTGTAACGTTGAGGTTAGCAGTATGGACGTCCAACTTTGCAACATAGCAATTATTGTTACTATCAACTACTAAAAATAAATAAAATAATACAGTTGCCGTAAGACGGTTTTATGATTCCAAGAAACATCTGAACAGTGTACATAATGGACGAATATCTTTAAATGTATTAATAACGGACGCCATCATAATGCCATCTTTGGGCGTATGTATGACGGAATATTTTTTTCTTGTCACCACGGTAAAAAGGCTGGATAGATTCTAATATGTTTGATACAGGACATATCTAAAGATGGTTATTTATAATGTTTAACCCGACTGAAGCAAAAAGAGGATATTGTATTTTTCTCCTTCGTGAACGAATTTGCACCTTCTTGTCTTACTAAACATAGTAATATTATAAATGTGAAAGTTTATGAAGATTGATAGATATTTGGAAGATATTTCCAGTAATGTGAGCAAAGTTGCAAGAGAATGCTAGTTTTGTGTAACTTCGTCCCCTAGCGAAACAATTATATATTTATTTATTTAAACTTTATTGTACAATACAAGAAAGTTCAAGTGGCGGTTTTGATGCCATGAAGGCATTCTCTAGATCTCTAGACAAATTCCAAATGTATTTTACTTAATAATGCTTAAAAAAATCGACAACTCTATCTCAGATATTCGTTTACGTATCAATCGATAAATTACGAGTAAGTACTTTTCACAAAATGCGCTAGACAGCATTATGTCTGAAAATACTCCACTGACGTCATTAACCTTGTATTGACTTATTTGGTAACCTTGTTTACCTATATAGGTACTACTACAACCAACGTGTAGATCGAGGCAAATATTCAACATTGCACTACAACGTCGTTTCCTTAGGGAATCGCAGCTAGTTCACAAGTACTGCCGTGAAATATTGAGGTAATGTTCCCGGCAATCGCTGTCGATCGTGTTTTGTTTAGAACTCCTGTTATGCTTGCACTCCACGAGACGAGGCCGAGGTACGTTGACGTTGCTCTGGGAGTGTTGCAGTCCTTCTCGTATTTAAAGACGACAATGTAAAGCTGGCGTGTGATTGTATTTATCGCGCAATTGATAAATAATAACGTTGGTATCAACCACTCTACTCCCGCACTAGTACGATATACTAGGAACTTAGTCTACCAATTTTCGATTCTATTTCATGTGTATTAAGGTTGTAAAGTTGTAGACTAATTTCTTGGCTGACCGTATATACGTGAGATCATAATTCCTATGAGGCGACAGGACTTTTTTTAAAGGTGTGGTAAAATCCAGCGGTTACCTCCATCAACGATTTCCATAACGAGCAGTTGTGGGTTACTCCCAACATCAGGATATAAAAAAAGGACAGCATTTTTAACTTTTTTTTAAATATCATAGGTGGCAAACGATCGGATGAATCGCTAATGGTAAGCAATCACCGTCGCCCAAAGACACCTGCAACACCTGAAGAGTCACAAGCACTTTGCCGGCCTTTCAGGTGAGTACGCTCTTTTCTTGAAGGCTTGAAAGTCGCATCATTACCTGTGAAGCATGATGGATATGCACAATAATTCCGACAAAACCGGTTTGCGCCTGCACTCAAACTAAGGTGAGCAAACTACGCGTGTTTAGGGGTGACGACTCGCGCAGCCTGCCTCTCCGCCAGTTCCCCGCAATTTGTCTTTGCAAGTACCTACGTTTGCAGGAATTGTTTAAATCGCTTGAGGGTATGTCGTTGAGTGTAATATCCAAGCTATATAGTCGAGTGGCATGGGAAGTAGCAAAGAAAGGAGTCAGAGACGTAGTTTCGCAACATTCCGTCAATACAACCAGTCATGCTGCGCGTCATACTCTTCGTCATGCTCACATCTCCCTGTTTTGTCCATTTTAAAGTAGCGGCACCGATTAATTGTGTGAGTAGTCACCATAATCAACATCGCGGCAGCGCAAAGGGCAGAGCGATGTTGCATTATGTGGCAGAGGTATAAGATTTCACACTTATTTCCATGGTGCACTATTACTAAAAACTAACCTATATCTACACTGTCACCGGTAGACCTAGCATTTTCATCTTATAGTGACGAAGATTATAGTGGTGCCACTGTGATTAATAGCCGTAATGCTGTCGTCAATCTGCATCGATCATACTCCCCCGAAGCATACATCGCAGAACAATAATACTGATATACTTTCCAGACATTAATCGTATAGATTTATAAGGAAATGCATTGTATTGAAGTGGTTTGAAAGCTAAGAGAACAATCATATTTTTCTTTGGCTTCCACAAGGAACATGTCCGACAATTATGGTTAACCTTCGCCATTTAACCTACTTAACAACAAAAAAAATACATGAAAAATAAAATCTTTAAATCGACTATATTAATTATGGGATCACCATCTATAGACCCAATTAATGGGTCTTAATAGAAAATAAACTAAATTCGCAATCTACTGGCGAACCCTGTATTGAATCATATGATAATGATAAGACACCTCAATATGCTGATTTCAGAATAATATATAACTTACTCGTACGTGCAACAATTATTTGTTTTGCATAATGAGAATAATATAAAAAGTGCAATACAAAATGCAAATACATACTAAAAACCTAACCTTGGATAGCCTCAAGCTATCGGTGGTTAGGGCCACAGAAAGAAGGACCTCTTGACGACATGGGCAGAATACTGCCTTGTGATCTAGAGAGAGTGTTTTGAGATGTTGAACGAGACTCTTCGCTATAGTCGTATAGCGAAGAGTCTGTTTACCAAAACGAGGAAGACGATGACGAGACCATGATCGTCGAATCAACATCCCACATGGCAGTCACTTTGAGCTAAGTCGAAGTACATGCTGACTTTATCTATACTATTACAAAGTTGTAAAAATGAAATGTCTGTACATTGAAGATATGTTCAAAAAACTGAATGTTACGGACTATTTGAAGGTCACTAAAACGAAAAATATTTTATTTGGATTTTTTGTATGTCTGTATGTGTCGTTGTGGCTTCATCACGCAAGATCGGCTAAATAATTTTTGGCACACGGGTAGCTGGGTATCTCCAGATTGTTATAGGATACTTTTTACCCGACTACGGGGAAGAAAAAACGAGCGATGATGACTTTTTCTCCTCCGCGAACGAAGGTGCGGGCATCTTCTAGTCCTTAATAAAATTCTGGTCAACCACTTCATCATCATCATCATCAGCATCATCATTTCAGCCATAGGACGTCCACTGCTGGACACAGGCCTCCTCAATAGATTTCCAGATGGGCCGAATAGAGGTGTTGCATTCAGCGAATCTCCGCAACCCTAACCAGGTCGTCTGACCACCCGGTGTACTCTCTGACTGCGCTTGCCGGTACCACCGCTTAGCAACTCATAAACCCCCTTAATCCAAACTAAACTACTCAAGACAAAAAACAACAGCTCAAGTTCTTTAATGGAATTGTTGTTAGTGTTTTGAGTTGGGAAAAAAACGGACTATAATTCATGTTTGAGTAATCCACGCAAAGCGATGTTATTAAAAAACCTAAAGAACCATTACATTTGTTCAGCAAAATAGTTGCGGTGCGCGAGTACAAGTCGTAGAACAAACAGTGGGTAGAATTTAGTGTTTCCGGGTGTGGCCGGACCGGTGTGGCCGGACCGGCCCGGCATTCCGGCCGGCCGGCGGCACCGCATTTGACGTTTATTCGATTTAAGTCCACTACGAGCCGCAAGTTTGGTAAAGTGCCGCATGAATGAAGTTTAAACTTTAAATTTAGTTTACTGGGTTCTGGGAGCATCTATTTTGTAGCAATCAGGGGTGTTCTGTGGCACTATTGTTTGCGTGAAAACTTAGCTGCTCTTTCATAGGACAATAGGCTTTAAAATGAATCGTAGTATTTTTTAACACATAATTCGACAATAAGCATCATTTATTTAAAATTTCGCTAAAAATTTAATTGTCTAAGGATTAGTAAAATACGTTTGCTATAATGCGAAACCAGGAGAAAAGACTAGCAGTTACTTTATAAAACAAACCTGATTTTTATCTTTATCGCGCGGAAAAAATATGTTTGTGAATTTACTATAAATGTTTTTAAAGAACAATGTCGAGACTTGACGTAAAACACACTTGTGAGTGGCATTTCGAAAAATTCAGGCATTATTTTTTGAGCCAATTTTTATGTACGTTACTTATTTTATCACGGCTGTTCTGAACTGTTGGTCTATCAAAACTATAAGCGTGTTTAAAGCATCCATATTCGAAATATAAAACTTCAAAAGGAGCCTTCTAAATATTGATGTTTTACGAAAATTTTGATGTTTTACCATAACGATCTTCGTGATTTTAAATTGATTTTCTTCATTAAGAATTTATATTCTTGAAATAAAAAGATCCAAATAATGAAACAATCGTGATGGTAAAAAATCATACGTAAAAAAATCAATGTTTATATTACAGTGACATCTCTGGCTAACATGTGGAAACTGTAAAGTTCGCTCTGTTAGGGTGAACGTTTTTGCGTGATGAAGCCACAACGACACAAATAAACATACCAAAAATCCAAAAAAAGAATAATCCTATTTAATAAATAAATATATATTTTTCGTTTTAGTGACCTCCAAATAGTCCGTTATAATCATTTTTTAAAAGGTCTTCAAATTAGACATTTAATTTCTACAACTTTATAATAGTATAGATATTTACTGCTATTAGTTATGTAATTTTTTAAATACATGACCAGAATTTTATAAAAACTTTCTGCTGATTACGGCGTCGTGCAGAAAATATCCATTTAACTGACTAAATTGACGTTCAACAGCGGCTGTTGTTATGAGTACATATTTAAAACAATAGGAGTGATCTAATATAGAACAACATATCGATGATTCATATTATTTCCATCCGTAATATCAATTCGTTTTTATTTTTAATTACACCAAATACAGTATTTACCTGTTTGAATTGAATGTTTTCAATTTGCACCCAAATTTCATTTAGATGATGAACTGTTCGTAAGTTTTTGTACGATGGCTAAACTTTCGCTGATTGATAGATTTAGGCATGCAATTCATTTATAGCGTCTGGAATTACCTACAGATAATTTGCTATAATAACTTTTTAACAAAAAATAAAACCGACTGCAAATAGAAAACACTAAATAGAAAAAAACAATAACTGCAAATTTTGTTTCTTTTAAATACCCTTTTTCTACTCAATCTATATAATATATACAAATCTTATTTTCGTGCCGGTGCCATCTAAAGGAAGGTGTAAATAATTGAAAATTTACTATTTTACTAAACTGTGTCGTGTATTTTAATTAATTTAAGTTATTTTTTTGTTAAAAAGTTACTTAATTTCACACTTTTTAGTCAATCGTTACTTAAAAGTATATCTCGTAATAATTGGAACAAGTCCAAACACGGCCAGGATACATTATTTTTTTTAAAAGATCCGATGCCTACCTTCCGGCTTCATCATCAAAGATGTAACATCATTAGGATGGTACCATCCTCATCAGGACCATTTCAATTTGCGAATATGAAGTAGCTTCAATATTTTAGTCGAAATATATATCTCGTCGCCATCCGTAAATCATTTATCGTTGAGGAGTTCCAGGGCGAGTTCGTTCTGTGGTCCACTTCATCAATATACATTTTCATGATACATTTTTTTTGAAACGCAATAATCGCCATATGTATTACTACAATATTTGAAAAGTTCCTTCAAATCATTTTCACTGAAATTAAACACACATAACAATCTAAATGCACCTCTTTTCAAACAAAAAAGTAATTCACTAAATTGGTTTATATTTGACGGAGTTCTGAGGCAATCAAAAAAGCCGACTTTAGAACTACCTCCTTTTTTGGAAGTAGGTTAAAAAGTAAGTCTTTTCGAATTTTTACACCGAGAAATACTTTTTAAACATAACACAATGCGTCTGAATTACGAAATTGATAAATAACAGAAAAAAAAGATTAAACTCGTAGGTATACCTATCCCTTTCAGTGTCACTTTCTGTTATTGCCTATTTGTCAAAATCTGCCAATTTTCAAAATTATTTTGTTTATTGCACTCCAGAGGTGGTCTTATTGTCACTAAGTCAGGATCTGATGATGAGATCCCAGGAAAATCAAAGATAACCTTCAAGTTTGACATTTATCTGACATCTATCTCAATTTCAGTATTTTAAGAAAGAGGTAAAGCATTTGCATTTAAAAGTTCATTTGTGAAGTCGAACTCATGACGAAGCCTACAGAAGGGTACCAGAACTCCTCAATGATAAGTGGTTTACGGGTTGCGATAAGATATCTCGATTAAGTTAGCTGCAATTTGAAGAAACGAAATAACTTTATAGTTTACATTTTAGAGATTTTTTGTAGTCGGTTTTTGTTCTTTGTTAACGATTGTTGTTTCCCTGTCATACCTGGAGTCCGTTTTACATAAGCTTATAATTTGTAGAAGTCTCTTTTTAATAAAGAGATTTTAGCTTGTAATACAACGCGCCCCTGCTATTACTGAGGTCCAAATTGTAGGACCACGGAATAACAAATAATGTTTTAAGCTGCGACTATCGCAAAATAAATACGTAAATAATGAGAATAAAATCCGTCTTTTCGCGGCTGGTGTAATATGATAATTTATACTAATTATTTTAAACTAAAATTCTTACTACCTATGTAGTGCGTACTGTTCAAGGAATCCTAATTTGTGACCCTAACGTTACAACTTGATACTTGACCTCTTAGCCAAAATCAATTCGACAGCCCTTTGTCTGCTCAGGCACACAATTATTGATTCCGAGTGCATCATTTAGTCCAGTCAAAGTAGAATCAAGATAAATGTTACATAATTGTAAAATTATTTGGCTTTTACTAAGGGGACTAAGAATTCTAATTAAAAGTTGAGTTCAAAAAATTTTAAAGCTTTCGCTTACAGGTACCTGCCTACTTAGCACTTTATTCATGTTTGAAATATTTTGATGTGATACGCGCACAAAAATACACACACATTCAAACAAACGTACAAAAACTGATAAAATATATATTTTGATTCCGTGATCTTCAAATTTACTAACGTCATTTTTACAATTTATAATACTATAGATATTAACCGTGATGATAATTAAACGCCACTGTTTTATTTTGTTAGTTTTTTGGTCTAGTATACTTCCAGCGCAACGGCGCCGCGTTCGCGCTACAAATATTACTTATCTCTCTGTATTATATTTTGTCCGAGAGAGATGAGTGATGTCTTCTTTTTTCTCCGCATTATTAAAATGAGTAAATCTTGGTCAAAGTGCAAGACTGACTGCTTTGTTTTCTTTGAACAGACGGAAATAAGTGAGTGTCGCATATTGAAGTAGGTATACCTATATTTAGCATAAAGTAAGAAAGGGAAAATGATGGAACATAATAGACATGATGAAAGGGTACGAAAATTTAAATTCTAATCAGAATTCAATTTTTTTCCTTCAGTTCATTCAGAATTAAATCCGTCAGTTACATAATAAAAAAATATTGGTCTTGTATTTTATGCTTTTTCAAAATAAGATTAAAATACTCAGATGAATCGCATTAAAACTCAGGAGTGAGGGCTCGTGACGTCACTCGTCGGTAAAATTTGTACTTAGTATTGACGTCACGCGATATTTTGACTCAATGCCTTTATTTTTTGATTACATAAAAAAAGACAAAATACGTCTGCGATATGTTTTATTAATCTACACACTTTTTAAAATTTAGTCAGCATGCCTATTATTTATTTGTGATTTTTTAAGAAGGCAATACTAACAAAAAACATTCAGGAGGAACTTGCCTGGACTAGTCCTGCTTGCAGTTGCAAGATAATCGTATTTGTGTGCATGCTGCGCTTGCTGCTTGATTGTTCATGCAATTGTCTTGTTGAATGCAATGCAACGCCGGGATTTCGATCGAGACAAGCTAATCTATTTACTTGATTATACTATCTTCATATTTATGTAATTTATTCCGATCATGTTCGTCAATAAAACTTAATATATTACCTCTACTTTGCTTACATATTTTGGAAATCTGCATATTTGTAAAGAGGCATATGTATTTAGTCAATACAGCTGAAAGCGTTTCTACTAGAAACCAACAAAATTCTAGACGGTTGTTCACTCGTATATTTCTAGAACTGCATTATACTCTAATCATTCCTTTGATATGTGCATGTTTTTTTTTAACAAGTTACCAAATATTTTACAAGAGCTATCTCTATATGTAAATTTGTATAGTTTTCGAATAAAAATTCATGCATATTCCCTATTGTAAGGATTTTTTTGTCGATTCAGTTCTTATGTTTTTTTTTTATGGCGGAGATAATGGGGGTTGAAATACTCGTTTTATTTTAGTATTCAAACGGAAGCCTCACAAACGAGGCCATGTTTGCAAACTGTTAATTAAACAGGGCCTAACGTTCTTGACTTTGCGTATAATATTCAGATACTAAATATTTACTGGAAAGACAAGAACAAAGAACTTATCTATTCTATGAATAATAAAAGAAAAGGCTGTTTCACCTGAAATTAAATATTTGTTAGGGAAATGTTTACTATTCATTGAGACAAAGTAGCAGTGGAATGTATGAGTATGATTGAACAATCCATTTTAAACTTAACAGCAATATACAACGTTTCTGATATCTTTGACAATGATTCAGTAATCAAATTTAAATTGTTGCTGCAACCATTGCACTTGAGAAACAAGTTTCTTGTACATTGCACTTGAGAAACAAGATTCAATCGGTTTTCTTTTCTGTGTTGTAAAGCTTGCTGCCAGCACTTAAACCTATGACCTCTACCACTCTATCAAGAGTGAAAATGACACAAGTGAAGAAATACGTATTGTGCCAAAAAAATCTATATATACATACATGCAAAATACTGTTACTGAGCAAGTGAGCAATAATTCTTACCTCTGCTTCCTGAAACGTTTACAATATCGCCGGATACACCATATTGCTTCCTAGTCTTGTTTTAGCGCCAAAAACAATATTCCACGCTCAAGCGCTCCAAATGCTTAGACCGAGATGCGACTGTTACAAACCCTACTTAATCGAGTAGCAGTGAAAAAGCTTATTGAACTCGTAGTGAAAAAGCTTGTTGAACTCGTAGTGAAAAAGCTTGATGAACTCGTACCTATCAGCAGAGAGGCAATAGACAATTCTTTCATGGATTTTGATTTAACTAATAACGATTGTAAGAATGTTCAGTTCTCACATTATTATTTTTCAAGTAATATCGTTTCATCGACCATTCATTGCAATTTTTTAAAATCATTAGTTCTTCTTCCCAAGGATTATTAATTACTTGAAAATACATTTCGTGGAGCATTCAAGTACAGAGCATACGAGTAAGACCAATTTTCATCTATTTTATAGCCAATAAATAATTACAAAATTGCATTCATTAATTCTAGACTAAATTCATAAAATTCGTATAGGTATGATAATTATTTAATATAGTGTGGATTATTATTAACGACAGGTGATTTAAGATGAAGAAAATAAAAATAAACAGATATAACACTTGTACATATCGATACCTTTAGATTGAAAGGGTGTAAACGCCACACACATCAATGATGGATACGCCCTTTGAATCTAAAGCTATCGATATATTCTTTAACCCAGACGAAGGCCCCGGCGTTAAAAAAATCCAAACAAACATTATTTGGCCTGGTTAGGTTCGTTAGTTACCTTGCCTCCCTCAGAACAGAAATAGAAGACCCGAAAAGCGGGGCTTCGTCGTCAAACTTATATCACCCAGTTAAAAAAAAAACATTCCGGAAACACATAAAACAAACAGAAACGAACGGCTGCCAGGAAAATAAGTTAGGTTAGAACTGCGATCCTACTGAATGATTTATTGTAATGAAATAACACATATTGAAATGATCAAGTCATTAAAGGAATAATAAAAAAAAATTAAGTTCTGCAATAATATCACAAAAAAATCAACAACACAATCTGCTCAACATATTTTCACTAATTAAAAAACGGTCACTTAAAAATACTCCACTTAATTTGACGTAATGAATTACCGATGAAATGAAATTACGTCAAACTTTGACCTTTAACTGATATGCGACAAAAAATGTCAATAATTCAAGGGTAAACCGTAAGGAAAGTCATGGAACTGGGGTTCAGCTGGTCAGTTGTTTGCTTAATTATATTTTATTATTCATTTATAGAGTTACATAAAACCACAATAACACGCCGCCTCTTGCAAACCGCTGATTCAACGAATATGACTTCATTAGGTTATAGTTATATGCGGGCTGGTTTTCCGCAACTCGACATCTATTATGCGTCTATTTTGCGTGATGGGTTGGTGGCACTATTCTTGGCAACCCAGCTCTACCAGGAAACTTAGCAGACCCTTGAGGTTGCCGACGACTTCTGAGAGTGACCTCGGAATTCCGAGCTATTGTGCCCGGTACTTGGCCACCCACTTATATATGACTTCATATTAACATCAGAGTTCAAATTTGTACGAAGCTAAAATAATTACCATGTAAAAAAACCCGGCTGAGTCTGACTCGCGCACCAAGGGCTCCATGCAAACTTTCATTATTACGACTTAGCCCCGGCAGTAGCCGGTTGAGTTAAGTTTGCCTCTGGTATCTATGGCGTTGCATACAAATGAGGGGCAAACTTAACCAAACCGGTTAAGTATATTCAGAAAGGAATTTTGGAGATTTCAAACAATACAAAAGATAGATATATGGTTATAACTTTCCTGTAATATTCATGTTAAATTATATAATTCAAGAAAATTTCACAATTATCGCTTGATAAACTTTTGAGATACGGACGGGAGAATGGTATTTTTTTCTACCTTTTCTTGAATAAAACTGAAATTGATCACACTAAAAAAGTTTTTTGAGAATGTATAAATCAAGCCCTTTCATATGATTGAACGAGTAGCTAGATTTTAAATTTTTAGTCCCCCTTGCATGGTGTTGGTGCCTATTCATAAAGACTAAAAAGGTGGGATGGTAGAGTTCCATTTTACCTTTTTGGTACAGAACTCTAAAAGAGCCCTAGTCATGAAAAGAATATTTTAAAAAAGTTTACAAGTTGAGCAAAGCACTATGCAACAACGCAGTAATAAATGGGTTGCAAAGTGACGACCTAAATAAAAAATCCGGCCAAATGTACTTTTCGCATGTAGTACGCTCGCAGTGTAGTACTCGCGTGAACCCTCGTCAGTACACAATAGGCATAAAGTATATTTTACTAGAATGAAATCAGCAAGTGTACCTACTCCCCGGTTACGTTAAGTTTACACCTCATTTGTATGTGATAGATACATATGGATTACTGGGTTGTTTTTGGAATACAAAGAGTATTTGCGAAGATTAAAAAAAACTACTTCAAGTATAATTTTTATTGTGTCTTAAAAACTGCGAAAAGAAACATTAAAAAAAACATATAAGAAAGCTCTCGTAGCACTTTGGTGCAAAATTAAGAGACATTTTTATGCACATTATTTTCTGACATTTGGATTTGTTCACAGGTTGTCCAAAAGGATTTATGTATTCAATTTCATACACTGTGATTTTAGGTAAAGTAGTTTCGGAGATAAAGGTGAAAAAATATGTACAATATTGTGTTTATTATTGGAGCACCAAAATCTATATACACACCAAATTTCAAATATCTTCATCCAGTAGATCCAGAGGAAATAGGGTGTGACAGATAGACAAACGAAGAGTAATCTTGCAGGAAAGAATTGTAACTTCTTGTCAATTTTTTTTCTCACGGCATCTGTAAAGCTTCGGAACCGTCGGGCAATCCAATGAGACAGTATACTTGATACAATCCGTTTCAATTATTTTATTTAAATCCTACAAGGGTTTTAATTTTCATCGGATGTTTACAACCCTAAAAACCTTTAGTTCTCAGCCTATCAGTTTTTAAACACTTTCACGTGTTCAAATACTTCCTATTTATGCTAGCCACCCATATACTTCCATAAAGAATTTTGCGCATGTTCTCACTTTTGTTGCACGAAATATCCTGTCCCTCATATATTGAGGCCACGTTGCTTTAAGGTGTGTAGATTATTTTTGTGTGTACTTGTAACATAACTGTGAATTCATGTGACTCTTATCAAGAGACAATTATTATCATTCACTCTACTGGAAGGAGAGAGCGCATTCCAGTAGAGTGACAGAAAGAGAAGTGTAATGATGTGTCGTTACCAGTTATACTAACCCACCTGCTGAACGCTTTTTACAGATGAATGTAAAAAGCGTACAGCCGTACGTTGTGGACATAGAATTCATGTACCATCGACCACACACTTAACTGATCATTGGTAGACCTTATCGACATTGGCAAAAGGACTACAGAGTTGAACAGCGATAACCTATCACAACTTCGAAAAGTTTTGAGCCAAATTTCATTTGTTCGAAAACGTTTCCGATTTTTTATTTGTCCAAAGACCTGTCGTCGAATTCTTATTTTACCTTTAGATATGATGGAAACGAACCATTTCTTCGAACAAATTTCTCCATCACAGCCATTTGCCATCTGTTTTGTATTTTGTTTTATAATCCAGTTTTCGTTTAATCAATTGACCGCAAATAGCTACAAGTAACAAAATTTAAATAACATTATTGAACCATACAGTATCAACAACCAAATAAAAATATAACAAAGTAAACTAACTTGCATATTTGTGAGGTATGCGATAAAGAAAATTTCTAAGGAGTATTTGTACACTTAAAATAGCCCAATAGTTCATACATTATATATTGCTAATCCATATTGCTAATCTCTCGAATAGACTGAGTTCTGCAGCTTTTGCAGTAAGTAAGATTCGTCAATTAAAAGACGTGATAACGGCTCGATTAGTGTATTTCAGTTATTTCCACAGTATTATGTCGTATGGCATCTTACTATGGGGCAGTGCTTCCGACATTAATACTATATTTGTTCTGCAGAAGCGGGCTGTTCGAGCGATATATAAAATGAACTATAGAGACTCGCTTAGAGGTAAGTTTAAGGACATTAATATAATGACAGTGCATTGTCAATACATTTATGAGAATATTATGTATGTACATAAAAATATTACCGACTTTAAGAAGAACTGTGATATACATAATATTAATACTAGAAATAAGCATAAGCTCGCAGTGCCTGCTACTAGGCTCCATAAAATAAGGAGATCATTCATGGGTAACTGTGTGAGATTTTATAATAAACTTCCTAGCAGCATAACTGAGTTGTCTATTGGTAAATTCAAAAATATTGTGAAACGAAAATTATTTTCTAAAGCTTATTATAGCATACAAGACTACATGAATGATGAAGCCGCGTGGGATTAATGTAAATTATAGCGTCATGTAGGTATATGAATAATTATTTTAATGAATACCTAAGGTATTATTATTATTTTAATCTTAATTGTTTTATATACACTGACATTTAGAATTTTATTCTAGACACATTCGAGATTATTTATTTTTTATTGACAATCCTTTTGGGATTTATCTTATTGATTATTTTAATTTTTAAAATGATGATTTTATTAATAATATTACACTTAAGTTAAATGATCTGTTTAGGTTTTTCTGGGTTTCCCTAATCCTTGCAGCAAATTTTGGATCATATTGTATTTCTCCCAGCAAACATTCACTCTCATGTAACTGACATTTCGAAAGTGCTTGTAACTAGGCCTACTTGAATAAAGAATATTTTGATTTGATTTGATTTGACATTGAAACGTTACATTGGACAATGATACTATGGTAAAATCCAAAATTAAAAAAATGATATTGGGCAACTGATACTTTTGAAAAATAAGTAATGGGGAATAGATATTTTGCCAAACCATTAATAAACCAACAGAAAACATTCAACTTGATCTTTCGGAAAAATGAAAAAAGTCCTACTAATATTTGGCAAATATTTTATGAACAAACAATAATAGGCCAAATATTCTAGTTCAGATGGTAACCATATACAGCAGTGGAATTGTATGCACTATGAACTGAAATTATGATAATTTAGTACCTATATTTTATTTCAAGAAGTTAATATTCTGCCACTCGACCAGATAACATTACCTTGGATCACATCTCGGGCTATATTACGTACGCCGGTTGCGATGACATATCAAATTTCTGCAGAAGGGAGTCGGACAGGCAAATTACTACTATTCATCACGGCCAAATTAGCACCAGCTGGGCTCGACGAGCGAAATTATTTGTTTCATCACACCAATCAACACGTTATTAACCACAATATTTGCCAAATTGCGTATTATTACGCAAACATGAAAACATGTAAACAAATAACTGCTGAAGCAAACGTTTGTATAGAAAAACCCCTTCAATTTATATGAACAATTTTTTTGTTTATTATCATTCACCTTATCTTAAGCTGAACGTAGGCCTCTCCTGTGGCATAAGCATACCACTGAAGCCTTTCTTCCAGTCATTCATGTCACTACTCAGTATAGCAACAGGGCGCGCTACACTACGGTTACTTTTCTTTTCACTGTCCAATATTAAACCTAAATATTTTTCCTCGCTTGACTGTTTTAGTTGTACACTGTCGATACATAAATGATTGTGGTGGCTAATTTTCTTATTTCTAGCTTTAAAAATGACATAGAGGTTTTGGCAGTGTTTATGGTAAGTAGATTGCACTGAGACCTACACATGTTGTCAAGATCTTTCTGTGCCAATTCAAGTATATGTTCGATTGAATGTCCGAAGTAAACAATGCAAGTGTCATCTGCATATAAAAAAATCTCATGAGATTAAAAGATTTTGTAAGCGTTACGGGTTATTTCTATGTCGGCGAGCTTGTCTAGAAAACGTTACTGACGGTTTACGGAGATTTTGCGTGTAGCGAAGGTTTAGTTTACCAAGAGTATGATAAAGATTATAATACGTATATACTCTAAAGAACACATTATTATTTCCGCATTTTGTAAAACTCTAACGCCAATGTTAATGTTGCATTACTTAAGTTATATCGCACACTTACAAAAATCTCCATTTTTACGCCGAGAAGAGAATAGACAAATCCATGATTCAAACCGTGAAACACGAAACTAAAAAATAACCTATGTCATATTATCATGCCCCAGTCGCATTAACAATTCAGCTAAAAATATTATCTTTTCCGCAAATTGGGACGAATTAGACTGAACTAAACATTTCAGAATGGTCATCTTCAAGCAATAATAAGTTATGTATGGCATAAAATTTATGCTTTTAACAAGAAGTGCTCAAACATTTTTGTTTTTACCTTAGCTAAAAGGAAACAAGTTAAGTTGTTCTAACCGTTCTCATCGAGGCGCGATATTATATCGCGATAAAACGAAGGGGAGCATGATCGATGCAGATCGCCGGCCGCGCTACCGCTATGCATCATGGCGGCACCTCGGCTGTAGTCTTTGCCGATATATAAGAGGAAAGAGTTGCAATCATCGATTACTTTTTGAAGATATATTTACAGTATTTCGAGGATAACATCATTCCTATTGCTCATCGTAGTAGTAATAGTTATTATATTTATCATAAACGGCAATTGTTGTATATATTGTCCATATTAAGGACATTGTGTTATAAATAAAATAATGTCATGGTAAGCTGAATATGGTTTGTATTTATATATATATAATTATTATTACTAATAACACAAACCATATTCAGCTTACCATGACATTATTTTACTTATAACACTATGTCCTTAATATGGACAATATATACATGTTATAATATATATATATATATATATATATATATAAATATGTTGAAAAATCATCAACGTCACACGTCAAATCAATAGCGGCCGCAGTAAAATAAATTTAAAAAAATATTAGAAGAAATAATTAGCTGCGGAACCCTGTCAACATATTCCTATATCGGCAATTTAGCCCTGCAAGTGAAGGCAGCGTGTGACTGACTAGCAAACAGCTGTTTTGCGTCAATATAATACCCATATGAAAACGCCGACATTCCCAAGTTGTCAAACACCAGTCAAACACTTGAAGTTTCCTAGGGCAACAAGCCCTTATTGGTGAGCTACTACGTCGCCCACGGCAACGAACAGGGCACATGCGCACATCCCACATACAACTGTCTACGTGTCGACCAACGCCATCATTTTGAGAGCTGTGTCAAATATTAATAAGTGTCAAATATTTATTTTTACTTTACTTTATATCTAGTTACTTTATCCAGCTACTTATACCTACAAGATTTAGTGTTTTTAAATATGCACATCTTCCGGTGACCCGCATGCAGTGCTGTGTGGTGTGTCAAAAGGTTTTCACATCCACAAGAGGCCTCCACATACACCAATCCCGTGTGCACCAGGTTCGTGTTCTTTCAGTATCCTCTCACACCAATTCCCAAAACCCTAGCACCTCACATACTATTTTCCAAAACCACAGCTCCTCACAAGCATCAAACTATGCCATTCCGCTACATACTCTTCTCGGTCAACTAAAACAAACCACACCACTATTAAAGCGCATACCTCGCGGCGCCAGGGCTACAGCAGCCGAAGCTTTGGCCGAGACTATAATAGGGTGCGCCCGGAATAACAATATAACATCGTGGTATGATCTTTTAACATTCGCTTACAAAATTTTCCATGTTCCTGAAAACAATGCAAGTAATATTTCGCTAACACAAAAGATAAAAAACAACACATTGACCCCGACAATTCCCGTCCCCACCCCTCTTAAACCCCACTCCAAAAAATATGATCTGTTTGGAAAGGTTGAAGAAAAAATTCACGACGGGGACCTTAGAGGCGCTACGCGGCTTCTATTTTCTAACGACACTGTAGCCCCCAACACACCGGAGACCGTAGCCGCACTACAGAGCAAACACCCCCCAGGCCCTTCTATCCCTATTTTTGTCGACCCTCCGTCTGACCCCACTACTTGTCTCCGCGCCACAGAACGAGACATAGTAGCCGCTCTGACTTCTTTCCCAAAAGGATCGGCGCCAGGTCTGGACGGCATCTCCCCACAGCACCTTATAGACCTCACCAGCCATGGTACAGGGGTAGCTGACGAGCACCTCATTGCCAGCTTAACGAAATTAGTGAATCTTATGTTGTTGGGAGATGTTTGTCAGGATGTGACGCCGGTGCTCTATGGGGCTAATTTAATCGCCTTCACCAAGAAAGATGGCGGCGTGCGCCCAATTGCTGTAGGTTCAACATTGCGCCGCTTAGCAGCCAAAGTGTGTGTCCGACTTACTCGTTCCAAATTACAGGCCCTTTTTGAACCCGTACAGGTCGGCTTCGGAACCCGCGGAGGCTGCGAGGCGGCAGTCCACGCCGTGCGCACGTTTGCCCATGACAACTTGTGTGAGGTAGTTCTTAAATTAGACGTCAAAAATGCTTTCAATTCGATCAACAGGGACACCTTGCTGAACGAAATTAAAATGCATATTCCGGAAATATATAATTTTCTTTTACAATGCTACCATTGCCCGTCTAAATTAGTACACAAAAACATTGAAATCCTTTCGGCTGTGGGATGTCAGCAAGGTGACCCTCTCGGCCCAGCAATATTTAGTTTGGCAATAAATTCGGCAATTCGCAGCTTAAATTCTAAATTAAACGTGTGGTATCTTGATGATGGGACCCTAGGCGGAGACTTTCAGACTGTCCTGGCAGACCTAACAGAAATTAAAAATAAATTTGAGTCAATCGGTCTAGAAATAAATTATAACAAGTGCGAATTGTTTATATCTAACAAAGTTAATGCCTCTTTGGCTTCACAAATCCTTCAAAATTTTAATAACATAGCCCCAAACATCAAAATTGTTCCAAAGGAAAGTCTGTATTTACTCGGCTCACCAATTTTCGACGATGCCATACCCTCCCTACTAAACAATTCAGTTTCAAAATTTAGTGAACATTCCGACCGCTTAACCAAAATTAGTAGTCATTCGGCTTTATTTATCTTAAAATTTTGTTTGCTTGTTCCAAAATTCACTTACCTGCTCCGCTGTTGCCCCATTTGGAAATTCCCTAACCTAGTTAAACCCATTGATACCCTCTTAAAATCCCAAATTGAGTCAATAATAAATATCAGAATAAGCGAGCAGGCATGGACCCAAGCCACCTTACCAATAAGATATGGTGGTCTGGGAATTCGCAAAATTTCGAGTGTCGCATTGCCAGCGTTTCTGTCTTCAATCCACAGCACTTCGGATCTCGCAGGTAAAATCCTCAAAACCCCAACGGGAACAAACTGCGAGATCTCGTGCTTGATTGCAGCCACAAACGCCTGGCTAGCTGGACCGAGTCCAAATTTACCCGCCAAACCAAAAATTCAAAGGGCTTGGGACACCATATCATCGTTACACAGTCTCACGGTCCTAACAAATGACAGCTCAGGCAGGGATCGCTCGAGACTCCTGGCAGTCTCCAGATCTGAATCTGGACAGTGGCTTCACGCCTACCCCTCCCCGAATACCGAGACGTTCATCGACCCGAGCACCCTACGGATCGCCATTGGTCTCCGCTTGGGCGCCGACATTTGTGCGGACCACTGCTGCGCCTCTTGTGGAGCCCACGTTGACCGACTGGGACACCACGGCCTCGCCTGCTCTTCGGGCGCCGGCCGCCGCCCTCGCCACGCCGCACTCAACGACATCCTGAGAAGGGCACTTGTCAGCGCCAACGTCCCGGCGGTCCTGGAACCACAGATCATCCGGGACGATGGGAAACGCCCTGACGGGATGTCCTTGATCCCGTGGAGAATGGGCCGAGCGCTGGTTTGGGATGCCACCTGCGCGGACACGCTAGCGGCGTCCTACCTCCCAGCGACCAGCAAAAGAGCTGGTGCGGCGGCGGACGCCCGTGAAAATTCGAAGGTGGGCAAATACAGTTGTCTCGGCGCCCAATACGAGTTTGTGGCGTTTGGCGTCGAGACACTCGGCCCGTGGGGCCAGGGAGCACGCCGGCTGCTGAAGTGCCTCAGCAAGCGCCTGCGGGAGGCGACAGGCGACCCAAGAGCGGGCAGCTTTCTCGCGCAACGATTAGCAATTGCTATTCAGCGCGGGAATGCTGCCTGTGTCTTGGGTACCCTACCTCGGGGTCCCGACCTTTCTGTGCATTTTTAATTTATAGGTTAGTTTTGAATTTAATTTTAAGTTTTTGTTTATATTATTTAGCTATTAGTTATATATATTATTTGTTAAAATTGTATGAATAACTGAAATATTTTATACTTATTTTAATAGAATGAAATTACCTTTAATTTATTTTTACTTATATGTATTATTATAACGTTATAAATATGAAATGTCTAAAAATATTTTCATAAAAATAAGTGAAACAGAGAATTTAAGGGCAATGAATCAAAAAAAAAATTCTTTTTGTTTTTGTATGTTTGTATCTGTCGTTGTGGCTACATCACGCAAAATGGCTAAACAGATTTCAACTGTTTTTGGTACACAGGTAGCTGGGTACCAACTGATGGTGATAGGATACTTTTTACCCGACTACGCAAAGTAAAAAAGGAGGTTATGACTTTTTGATGCGGCGGTGGCCCGGATCGGTACAGTTATGTAATGATCTTATGAGAATGTAAACATTTAGTATTGAAAAGCTGTTCGTTACCTTTGGGTTTTGAACACATAAAATTGGATTTACTATAAACAATATATAAAGCATGTGTTGATTTCTTACATTTTTGTGACCACAAGAGTGACAGCTTTATAATTTCTTTATCGTGCGATAAACGTAACTGTTAAACGTGAGTTTGAAAATACCTTAAACGTGAATTTTAAACTAGTAGAGACTGACATTGTTGGCACGTTTTGTATAGAAAATAACCCAACTGAATTACCGATGTTTCATATTCGGAGTTTAGTACGTTAACTCTCGAATGTTTTTGTAGTTAAAATATATCTTACTAATGAAAAATACCCATAAAATACTAACGCACATTTTCGAAAAACGTTAATTACACCAGTGAAAACTGAAAACAATGGCGGCTCGTTCTTGCATGCAATTTGCTTGTAATGAAAAATCATCACAAAACTCGTCAACTTAATTTCTTGATTTTCAATCAACGCTCGAGAAGCCAAATTAACTTTATTGCAGTTTGCCAACTGACACCCATTGTAATTGGGGCGATGGAAACAAATTGCCTTCGTAAATCGTTATCATTGCAGGAGTGGCTATCAATAAGATTAATAAGGATTATTATAATTACGCCCCAGTGTAATTTAAACCGATTATTGTAAACAAAAACAGTGTTTTGTCAGTGCGTTTTTACTATGACAATTGTGATTATTATCAGTTTGCGTGTGTCCAATCATGTACATTTCAACTGATAGCATAATTGCTATCTAAAGTAATCTGAAAGAAAACTAAAAATTATATTTGGAATTGTGACACGTCGGTACTTTTGTATTTTGAGTACTCAAACAATTATCGCGTATATCTATATATCTCATTTGAGTTCCCGACGTTTCGGAAGCTTTTCAGCTTTCCGCATGTTCACAGGTTGACTAAGAAAAGATATATTTTTCTCTGTCAAAGTTACAATTTGTACAAACTACCCACGTTGAGAAAACAAATAAAAGTGTCCACATACATGCCAGATGGGCCCTAATCTGTAAAGACAGTTACACATGTGCCAGAAGCTTCCGGAACGTCGGGAACTCAAATGAGATAGTATACGCAATACAATCCGTTAAAATTGTTTTATTGAAACGAGTAATAAGCGCGGAAACGGAAGAAAATGTTATACTTAAACTTAGGTTTTCCTTATTCTTTAGGGAATAATTAAACCAAGTTGTCATAGTCATTCATTCAGGAAGATTTTCATTCGGAAACCACTTTATAATACTACTAACGAGTAATTATTTTAAGTTAAAATTGTGTGACTAAAAAAATAAAACTTCTTAATTTTTCATAATAGTTTTTTGTCCCTATTGTACTTTCCACTCGTTTGACTAGTAGACAAGGCCTTGAAGCGTCAGTACCGACCGCCATTTCAATTAAATTATAGTTTAAATAACACGTTACTAACACGATATAGATGAATTTCCGAAATAAACTATGATTATTATTATTATTAATAATTAAGCAACGTTCAACAAAAGCTAATAATATAATCAGTCTAACGAATCGCTCGCTTTGATCAATTGAAACCAATTGTCAAACTTAACTCCTCAGACTGAACCTCCAACTAAACTAATGACGAAGTCACAAGGATTTATGCTAGTAGTTAACACGTATTAGTTCTAACAAACATCTATTAATTTCTCCCGTGCAATCTCCAGCGCAGACCAAGTTTGCACAAAGTTAGGCATTACACCATAAGTGTGAACTGCAGATTATACTTATTAGTTTGAAGATGCGTTTATGGCTGTCATTTTGGGACTCGGTTTTATTAACACAGATTAAATAAATGTAGCACATGCTATAAGTTTTAAGATAATTATGCAGGCAAATAATGTATTGTCGCAGCCGCAATTTTGCACATTTCTGCTTATATGGCGAAAATGGATTAATAGATTAAATCTAATAGAAGTCTAATAGACGAAAAAAAGAAGCGGGGCACTTACACCTTTTCCCGAACCGTTTCGTCTCATTTTCAAACCCTTAAGCCCTGAATTTACTACCCATACACCTTGGTTTCAAAAGTATGGCTTGGCCGTTTCATACATCAGTATACTATGTCTTCAAAATTGTGATGATATTTTTTATTTTTTTCCTCTCTATGAAACGGACAGGCTATACTTTTGAAACCAAGGTGTAGTAAAATCAGGGCAAGCCAGTTGAAGCCATACTTTTTAAGATAAGGTGTAGGGTCAGTAAAGTCAAAGCTTGAGGGCTTGACTTTTCCTGGGATCTGATAACTCTTAACAGCGAAAGCGTTATGAGCTTGTGAGTCTTGGCTGCCAATTTTACATGAAATGTTTTTGGTGTGTTTTTTTTATAATTAAAGTTGTGAATTGATTCAAATATTCGTCACTCCTCTCTGTCCGAAGAGGGACGGGTGCCACGGCGTTATATCTAACGACATATTATTATATTATATTTAAATACTCTTCTACGTATTTGTAAAATTTTGTGTCATTCTGGCGTATGCTTTTGTACCTTATCCCAGATTTGGCATTGTAATAAAATTTATACAACTTACAATAACCTCATTTACTGAAATACTTATAATTTACGATGGTCTGTGAATTGGCACCTTATAATTACCAGGCCTTGGTCATTTTTAGAAGTAGATCGTCCGAAGATATAAGCCCTTTAACAAAGGATCCTCCTCCTCTGTATTTATTAATTGTGTGTCGTCCGACATGTCGTTAGTTGTGGCCATTGTGTCGGCCGTTAATGACAGCATCAGCGGTCTCATTAAGCAGTAATAAAAAGAAATAATAAACGGAATATCACGAACGGTTAAGCCGGTCGTTTGTTCACACGTAAATGGATAAAATAAGTGTTCGTTTGCTGACATTTGTACGTTATAAATGAAGTAGAGAAAGCGAAAAATTAATGATGCAGACCTAGTCCCAAAATAAGCAAAGCTAGTACCCATAGGGGTACTAGGCGACGGTATACATAATATACAAATTATAATACTTAAATACATAGAAACTATATCCAACACCCAGGAAAAGACATTCGTGTTCATCACACAAATACTTGCCCTGGCGGGTATTCAACCTGGGACCGCCAGCTTTGTAAGCCGTTATACAACCCACTGAGCCAATCGTGTCGTCAATGATCATTGATCACATCAAGTCTTCTGTATCAATGATGCATTATGTTAAACGTAATATCACGCTCTTATTTAAGTAATAACTAGAATTTTTGACTTAATTTAGGGTGACAAAGGTCGTAATTAATATTTTCTACTCTTTTGTATACTGTAAACGGTACAAGACAAAATAATAACAAGAAAAAGGTGAATCACACAAAATAAATACTCTAAATATTTTTTCGTATATGAACAACTGGTGACAATAGTGACAGAGTTACTTTAAACCAAGGACCACTAAAACAAGAAGACTGACTATCTGCATACTGTAGCGTAGCGTCTGGATGGAAGCTAGCCTCTGTCCAGACGTTCGCACATATCCCTCGATCCAGACGGGATCTGGAGGGTTTCCTGAACTAGCTCAAGTCGGAAGGCAGGGGATGCAGGTTAAATCAGAACACGGATTTATACTTAATTACAATCGAAGGGCTTTTATGCCTGTTTATTAATAATAAATATCCTATCCTTAAGTCTAATTCCTAAGGGACTCGGAGGTCCGGCTACGCGTTAGGTTAGCGTCCCGTCGGGGGACTGTAAGTACGCGGGGATGAGAAATCTCGGTCGGTACCCTTCACAGCAAGCCACCCCTCTTCTCTAGATGCGTGGAAAACACACCGAGCAGAGAGGGTGGTTTCCCGGACTTGTCCCAGCGATCCAGACGCGTGAAAACACGCCGCGCGACAGACAAGCCCGACTGGAGCGTAAGTACTGAATTTCCCCCTGGGCAGCGACGAGAAGCGTGCAAACACTCCGCGCTGGAGATAATACGGGACTCAGCTCCGAATCACCGGGATAGCGACCGAAACCACACACCCAGGAGCGGGGGGAACCTAAGCGTCTCGAAAAGCGTGGAAACACTCTGAGCCGCGGGAGAGCGGAATCTTGCGATAGCTCGTAGTTAGGCCACGACCTTCCTACTGGAGCGATGACAAGACACAGCTGCCCGTACAATCAATCAATCAATCACTGATGTCTTCTCACACCTTTCTGGTGTGGGGATGCCATATCAGGGCTGGGCCCTTTTTGGCGGTTTTCTTCACCGCCCGTTACAACGGGCGTGTCTTTTTAGTGCCGCTTCCGGCTTGGCTGCATTGTCGCGGGGAGGCCTATGTCTTCGGTTTTGTCGGGAACGACTTGCCGTCGATTAAGCCTCTTCCGCGGCTTGTTGTGGTTGGGTTATCGGTGATGCTGGTGTAGTGTGTTGGCCTGTCTGCGGCGTTGCGGACGGTGGCCTTTCAGCGGCTTTGTGGATTCCTGGATTTACAGGGGACTCTGCTGGTGGTATGAGCTCTCTCGGCAGAGCTCTATACCGCTTGTCCGGGGGACGGGTGTGAAGCGGCGCAATTCCCACCAGCGATGGGATGGTGGAGTTGTCCGCACGACGAAACATGGCACCGGTGAGCTGTCCGATGAAATCGTCCAGTCCTTGCCACTTTAGGTCGCGGCTTATCAGGTCGTTGCGCATGTAGCGCGGGGCCGCGACTATGGTGCGTAGGGCTTGGGTCTCCTGCGCACGCAGCCTCTTTCTGCTGGTTTCCGACGTTAAGGCGTACCATGCGGGGGCCGCGTATGTAAGACGGGACCGCAGGTACGTCTTATAGATCCCCAACTTGGTGCGGATGGGGAGGCTGCTGGCTAGGACTGGGCGGAGTTGTGTGCGTGCTGACTTCGTCCGTCGTGCGGTGGCTTCTGCATGTTGCTTCATTGTGAGTCCCCTGTCGATGGTGATTCCCAGGTACTTCACGGTGTGCTGCCAGGGTATCTCTTGTCCGAGCATCTGGAGGGGGGGAGGCTGCATACATCTGCCGGTCACTATGGCCTGCGTCTTCGCCACGTTGGCCGACAACCGCCAACGGGCTAGCCATTCTGGCACGACGTCAAGTGAGCGCTGGAGCTTCTTTGCTGCGTGCTTGGGGTTCAAGGACGTTGCGTACAGCGCCGCATCGTCCGCGTAGAGGCCCAGCTTGACGTCGCCCAGTACCGGAAAGTCATCGGTATATCGGGCGTAGCAGGCCGGTGATAGGCAGCTTCCCTGTGGGACGCCCGCGAGGATCGGGCGCTCCGTTGAAGTGGCGTCTTCCACCGCCACTTGGAATCTCCGCTCGGACAAGAATGACGCGATGACTCGCACCACACGCCGAGGAGCTGGGGACGTCGACAGCTTGTACAGCAGGCCCTCGTGCCATACCCTGTCGAACGCCTTCTCCATGTCGAGGAGTGCTGCGACAGTGACCTCCTTCCTGTTCATGGCGTTAGCACCACAGCACTCTCGTAAGCTGCAGAGTTGTGGAGTGACCAGCGCGAAATCCAAACTGCTCTTCTCTGGGCTCGATGTGGGGCTGGAGCTGGTTCAGCAGGAGTCGTTCGAACACCTTGGAGATGGTGCTCAGTAGGGTGATCGGGCGGTAGCTCTCCGGTTTCCGAAGATTTTTCCCCCCTTTCGGCAGCATTATCACTCGGCCAAGTTTCCAGGATGACGGGAAGTGTCCGGAGCGCAAGATCCCATTGAACAGGCGCGTCACCGCTGCGATTTTGCTCGCGGCGGCAGGTGGTGGAGCGCCCTGTTCGGGATCTCATCGGCGCCCGGTGCCTTTCTCGGCTTTGCGCGTCTGAGTGTTCGCTGGACTTGGCCGGGGGTGAAAAAGATGGGGTCTTCTTCCGCCTCGATCGGTGCCGCGAAGTAGCTCTCAAGGTGTGTCTCTACTGCTGATACGTGCTCCACATCGTCAGTTGGATTCGGCTGGAATTGCCTCTCAAGGCAGTTGGCGAAGAGTTCCGCCCTGTCCTCCGCCTTGTACCTCGGGAGGCCGTCTTCATCTTGTAGAGGGAGTGTGGCCGTGGGCGTCATGCCGAGACTTCGGCAGAGACGATGGATAGAGGGCATGTCCTCGTCGATGAACGCCAGGTGGCTCTCCCAGGATTCTGCAGCGTGGCTTTCCAGCTCCTCCTTCACTCTCTCGACTAGTGCGTTAAGCGACGTCTTAAGAGTGGGGCATCGGGTTCTCTGCCACTCCAGCCTCATTCGGCGTTTGCGCGCTATAAGCTCCTGGATCCTCGCAGGAAGGGGTTTGCGCCTCTCTCTGGTTGGAACGGTGTGCGCCGCGGAGTTGAGCGCCGATTGGATGCTGGAGGTGATGCTGGCGGTGGCGTGCTCGACGTCTGCTGCTGTTGAGACCAGCATGGTGTGGGATTGCTCCTCCATGGCCGCCGAGAAGGTCTCCCAGCAGATCCGTCGACCCGGTGGTTTCGTTGGTGTTAATGTTGGCAGGTCTCTGATGACGAGTAGGACCGGGCGGTGGTCCGACGGGAGGTCTGGAAAGGCCTCGTGCGTCATCAGGGCGTTCACGTTTTTGTGGACCGTGAAGTCGAGTACATCTCCGGAGTTGTAGGAGCTGGAGAAGTGTGTCGGATCTTGAGGTCCGGAGATGTCAAAATCATGGTCCACGGCTGCCTGTGCTAGTTGCTGTCCCGCGCGGTTTGTAGTTGTCGCGTTCCAACTGGGGTGCTTCGCATTGAAGTCCCCCGCCAGGATGGTCGGCATGGGGGACTGCAGGAGCTGACACACGTGGGAAATGACGTTGCCTGGCGGTCCGGGGGGGCGGTATATGGCGAAGAGTCGAATGTCGTGGCCCGTGATCTGGAGTTCGACGCCCAGCGCGTAGATGGACGTGTGTTGCGTGTGTGGGACTTGTTGGTGGACTATTCTTCTCTTCACCAATACCGCGAGGCCTCTGTAGGCAATCCCTTGCGGGGAGACTTCATCTTGGCGGTAAACGACGTAGCCGCTCACCTTCAAAGGAACGCCCTCTCTCAGGTGTGTTTCGCTGACCAGCATGATGTCGACCTCCTGCTCCGTGAGGAAGTTGCGGAGCAGGCCGAGTTTGCCGGTCAGCGACTGGGCGTTCCAGTAAACCACTCTCAAACCGTTAAGGTGCTGGTTGAATGTTAGGCTTGAGGGCGGTGGCGGCTCGTAGGACGGCGCTTGTGATGGCGGGGTCCTGGGAGGTGGCGAGGCTCAGCAGCTGGGTTATAAGCGTCAGCATGTCGGCGGCGGCATTTAGCGCCGCTTTCTGCACTGCCGGTTTGTGTGGCTGCGCAGCTTTGTTAGAGGTTGTCGGTTGCGCAGGTGGCAACTGTGCTGCGGGCTTCTTTTTCTTCTTTTTGTTTTTCTTCTTCTTGGCGGCGTTTCCTTCGCTCGCTTTTGGTTCTGATCGAGCCGAGGGCGGACCCCTGGGTTGGGGGTCGTTGGCCGGGGCCATCAGGTTCGACGGCGCCGACTCAGCCACCGTGGGCACTTCCATGGCCGCTCGGGTCTCGGGTCCGGGGCGGGCGGGCTTCGTGAGTGCGTAGGGGCCTGCTTTTTTGTTCCTAGCCTCCCTACGGAACACTTGGCAGCCTGTGTGGTTGGCCGGGTGTGGGCCCCCGCAGTTTGCGCAGGTGGCGGGCGTTTCTCTGGGTCGGCTGCAGTCCTTGGCTTTGTGCGGGCCTGCGCATCGCACGCAGCGAGGCGGTCGGTGGCAGCCTTCCGAAGAGTGCCGGAACCCCTGGCAGTTGTGGCACTGGGGCGGGCCTCTTTTACTCCTCCAGGCTTCGATCTTCACGCCGGGCATGTTAAGCAGCTCCGTTATTCCGTAAATTCCGCTGCTCTGCGCCGCCGTGGTGTTCAGTTGCGTGAAGTATACGCAGCCGGGCCTCCCGTTGCGTGCGACTATCGGTTTGATGTACTGCACGTCATAGCCCTTTTTGTGTAGGGCTAGCTTGATCTCTTCCGGTGGTGTCTGTATGGGCAGCCCTCTGATGGCCACCTTCATCTTCTCTGCCCGTACGGCGGACGCGTCGAGTTTTATAGTGGCTGGGTAACGGTAAACGACGCGCCGCCGCCTGCCGCTCTGCCGCGCTGCGATGACGCCGTGACGTAGCGGGCTTGGTTTCTGGAATGTTCGGTGTATGTGTGGCTGGCTCCGCAGCTCGTTATAATACAAAAAGCCGTCCCCCGATGTGTACAACGCCATCTATGTATAAGGTTTTTTTTTAAATTTTTAACTTTGCAAGCGTGACACATTATTTAAATGTTACAATTAATTTATTTGTAGCTATTGGCGACCTACTTTTTACTATACTAAGTTTCTTTTTTCAATTATAATATCGTTAAATGTTTAGTTTTGAAGCGCCATCTAGTTTTTGCAAGAATATCTCCTTGCGATCGGAACACGATTTTTTCTTCAGTGTAGTCGAGTAAATAGTATTCTATAACCACCGGAGATGCCCAGCTACCCGTATACCAAAAAAAGTTGAAATCGGATTAGCTGATTTGGCGTGATAAAGCCACATATAAACATACAAAAAATAAAAAATAAAAGATTCTCGGTTCAGTGACCTCCTGTATAATATATTCAGTGTACAATTAATTCACTTTTACAACATTATAATAGTACAGATAAAAGTATTTTATTTTGTTGTACGCATTTGGACACTCTCTTATAAGAGGTCCGCTTGTACGAACGATTATGATTAAGATAAACCTTAAAAGTAAGTATACTATTTTTGGTAAAGTCCCATATAGCCAACGTTAAACAGGTTTAGTCTCTAAAAAATTTACCCTTTGAATGACTAGCTGCAACATCATCAACGAAGTGTAAGCTGGTAGCGGGAGACGGATTAAGCCGTCCGGGCGAGCTGTCGCGCCCTCACTTTATTTAACAAGGCAGGTCTATAGTCTGTATTTTTAAACTGCGCACTAATAAGTATATTATTTTGTTAATTTACATTAAACATAAAAAAAAAACAAAAGAGAAACTTAATAATTTTTCACCTCATTTCTTAGGTGAGGAGAGGAAGCAGGAAACGTTACAGTACACTGCAAGTGTCAACATTATAGTTAACTGCAAGTGTCAGAGGAAATAACCGTTATAAGCTGTTCATCGCTTCAATCACGATAAGAGCGAAAGGTCCCATCGCTCAAAGTGCCCTGGAATTGTGAGAAAACTACATTTAACAATAGTCGTATTTCGGCAGTCAGTTCTATACAGTAATCCAAAGAGAAGTTAAACAGCCACTGTAATCATTTACATTTATTTAGATCACTTCTCTAAATGATGGCGCAATGTATCGATTTTGGTGTCGCCAATTTTTTTTTTCAATTACAATCAAAACTTTATCGCTTATCACTTTCATGGACCCGCTAGGTGATGGCTAAGCTCGTAGCAAGTTTTCGCTACATTCGCATTTTCCCATGTTATCCGCTACGCACGTATAGCTACGAAAATCTTGGTCCTGAAAATGTTATTGATAAAGTATAAAAGTAGTTGACTCGCCTGAAACAAAAAAAAACACTATAAAAATTTCCCGGTCCGCAGTACACGCTTTAAAAAACCGACTATAGCACCGTTTAGATTTAAAAATGCAACGCCCGTGTCCAGATTCGCGCGCAGCGTGCGAACGTCGCCCATACAAATTGCGTCCTCGCTGCACGTACTCCGATATAAAAGGAATAGATGACCTTACCTCGTTCGATGAAATGGGAAAAAGCAACGCTGTATAATGTACGTAAGCGTTAGGAGAATACTATTTATGATCATGCTTCGAAAAAGCAATGAATAGTCAGGTTAGTCGAATGTGACCTAACAGTGATAAAACCCTTTTCACTCGCTAATAAGAATTTAGTACAATTTCACATCGAATTCGATGTTTCTTCTGCGGCGCCGTAAACAAAATTAGCTTATCTTTCAGGAACCACTCATTTTTCTCGAATAACAAGTAACATAATATCTCCGCTATACTTTTATCTGCTATTTAAAGTATATGCTAATCATTTCAATCCGTTTGTTGCATGGTGATCAAACGCATTTTGCAGTATACCTAAACTATTATTTTACTAAGAAACATCAGAAAAACCTTCACTTCAAAATAGACGCTTTTAAATTCCATCTAGGTATAGCACCGTTTAGGTTTAAGAATGCAACGCCCGCGTCCAGATTCGCGCGCAGCCTGCAAAGTCGCCCATACAAATGGCTTCCTCGCTGCACGTACTCCAATATAAAGGGAATAGATGACCTTACCTCGTTCGATGAAATGGGAAAGGAAAACGTCGCATAATCTATGTAAGCCTTAGGAGAGTATTTACGATCATTGAAAAGCAAATCTGTAGAAATTCCAGTTCGTTACATTACAAATGTACGACTCTTTGACCTTCATATCTTTATAACCGTTTGAGCTACCTTCATAAAATTTGGGCTTCTAGATTTCCTTATGTATATACTCAAACACACATAGTTTTATGTGTTTACGTTAAAGAGGTTTTGAGTTATAGAAGGCTCAAAAGTGGTACCAAGTTGTTCGTGTAATATTACACTCGGCGTTGGTAGCCAGTTCTTTTGCTTGATTTGGCTTGACACGCTGCCGCGTGTCTAGATAGTATATCTGTATACTAACTAGCTTTAGTACACAGTACATATACATAGAAAAATACTGTTAGTCGTATTTTGCTACTTATAAATGATTTATATTTTTATGAAAATATTTTATATTTTGACATTTTCTGTTACGTTTGATGTCGAAATGTTTTTGTTAATTATCCTTTGACTGCTTAGGTTATTGATTCAGGACCACTAAAACAAATTTATAGTAAATAGTTTTAATACTTACATATTTATATTTGTCGAACCACTCAAACGGTACCACTCAAGTGGTATAAACACTAACAGAATATAGTAAATACAAATTTGATTTATTTACTAAAACGAGTATTTACTCGTAACATATTCACTAAACTTCAGGTAGGTTTAACTTATCTATGAATTCCCAGAATTCAAGAGGTAGTATTTGAGTTCTTATTTCATATTGATAAGTTAGACCGGGTCATGTAGAATCGGTGGGTAATAAAAAAATACATCGTAATTCGGTCGCAAATGATATTGTTATGGGATTTGGATTAAAAAATATATATATTTTGAATCCAAATCCCATAACCCTTGCTTTTAACTCTGCCGTAGTCGGCTAAAACATTGAAGAAAAAGAAAGAAAACACATTTATTGCAGCGAAAAGATAACACCATTACAAGAGAAAGCTTAAAGAAATAATTAAATTTAAATTATCTTAAATCTAGATTGACAATAACACTAATATGACATACACATTATATACTAATATGACATTGGACATAATCTGAAACACAAATCGTCACTACTCTGAGAATTCATGAATCTGAAATCAACCTCGGAAAAAGGGTCGTAAGTGCATTCGATTTTCATGAAAAGTTACTACATTTTTCGTGGATAGATTCAAGTGTTACTTTGCGGATTTCCATTTCGGCAACGAAATATCTTTAGATCTACACTTTTCTTAAAAAAAAATGTATTAATAATTCACCATACATGGTTAAAATTGCTCTGAAATTGATTAATCATTCTGGGACAGGACGCTCACAGCTTAGAGACTAGAGACACTTAAGTCCTCTTTTCATCAATATTTAACTAAGAAGGTGCTCGTAACTTCGTTCGTCTCAGGAGAAAAAGTCATAACCCCTCTTTTTTTCTTCACTGTAGTCGGGAAAAAAGTATTCTCTAACCATCTGGAGATACCCAGCTACCCATGTACCAAAAATATTGAAATCAGTTTAGCCGATTTGGCGTGATGAAGCCACAATGACATGTACAACATACATTTTTTGTATCCAAAAAAAAAACGTCTCCAAATAGTCCGTTTCATTTTTTTTTATATCTTTAATGTACAGATATTAAATTTTTACAACTTTATAATACGATACATGTGTTTTGCTCATTCAAGCGGTTTCATAGCGCTAAGCGCGTAGCCGATTAATATAATTACACACATAATTACATAATATAATTACATACATCACGTTAATATAACTTCGTTGTAAAATACCGCCTTTAAATAATGTGTTTCAATTTACGGTGTACGTTCAATCGTTGAATGTCCCGTATATTAAGCCTAATAAACTGGAAAGTGTTGTATGGAAACACCTATTTAATGATTGTATCTTTCGATTGCGTTACCTTAAGCTTGATTCTTTTACAGCTGTAAAAGACACCCGACACAAGTATTTGATGCTAGCTTATACTTGATCCCACCACGTGCTCCTGAGAAAAATGGTCTTGATAGACAGATCGACGGACCACAAAATAATTCTATAAGGCAGTGGTTTTCAAACTCTGGGGCGCGCCTCTCATGGGAGGCGGGTATAAATTGGATTGCTTTTAACTGTCAAATCCCATACAAAGCGAACTTAAGATCGTACGTATATCAACGTAAGATCGATCCAATTGCACTGCTATAGGAACTTTCATTCAAAAACCAAATGTGTGTCAATATTGCGACTCCAAATTTGACGCAGGTGTCAATTGCATTTAAACTTGTTGTGATGGGTATTAAAAGCAATACAATTCAAGCTATATGTACTGAGAGTGATAATAGTAAATATACAGACTACATGGCGAAATTTAACTTTAGTAGCTCTAGATACATAATCGATGTTTCTTTATTGTATTTAATGAAAAGACTTAAGAGACAAAGAGGGAGGGGGCCTAGTTATTTAGCACCCAGAAAAAAGGGGCATGATAGAAGAAAGTTTGAAAACAACTGCTACGAAACTCTAAAAAGTAAATCAAAACTACGACCCAGACACACTAACAGATACACAATGACACAGATACATAGATACACAGACACACGTCTGACTTAGATGTTTATCGTTGGGGATTCAAAAAGCAACAGCAATGTAAAACTGCCTACACGTATATACATGTTGGCAGTTCTTCAACTCACCTACACACACACGACAACAACACACACTAGTTGTGATATTGATATTGCTCAAAATCGCTCCTGAATGATTGAATAGACGGGCGTGAAACGTCAAAACGGATGATACAACATTGGAAGCAATATGCTCAGTTTCCGATAGATTAACTGCACTACGGTCAACATAGACAGGCTTTCACTAGATTATCACTCACTCGGGACATTGAAGATTTGCGATCCCGCCATTTTGACGTTGTTTTTCGGCGGACGTGAAATAGCATGCGTTGTTTTAAGCCCGGTCTTTACGCCGCTAATAGATACATCACAGGTTACAAGAGAGTTTTTGTGTTGTGTGTCTATTAGGCTTATCAAATGTGCCAGTAATAAAAATCAAATTCGCGGCCACTTTTTGTGAAGGTTTCAGGACTACCTCTCTACTGTACCGTTTCACTGAATGACAGCCATATTCTGTAATAAATATACTAATATATTATACATTTAAGTACATATCGTCTAGTACTTCTAACATAAGCCTTATTAGACTTGCCAAGAGACTAGTTCGATTTGTATAAAAAATACCTTGTAATATTTACTTTATTACATACATTACTGAAATTGAAATAAAACAATTTAACGGATTATATCGCGTTTTATTGCTAAAATTGTTTTATTTCAATGAGTAATAATCGCGGAAACAGAAGAAAATATTACTGAAATGTTAAAATGTATCACCATCATCAGCTAAATACAATTTATTAAATATTCATGCATTTATTAATTAACGTTATAAATTTAAATGTATATAGAGATATATATGTATATATCAAATCAAATCAAATCAAATCAAAATATTCTTTATTCAAGTAGGCCTAGTTACAAGCACTTTCGAAATGTCAGTTACATGAGAGTGAATGTTTGCTGGGAGAAATACAATATGATCCAACATTTGCTGCAAGGATTAGGGAAACCCAGAAAAACCTAATCAGATCATTAACTTAAGTGTAATATTATTGATAAAATCATCATTCTTAAAATTAAAATAATCAATAAGATAAATCCCAAAAGGATTGTCAATAAAAAATAAATAATCTAGAATGTGTCTAGAATAAAATTCTAAATGTCAGAGTATATAAAACAATTAAGATTAAAATAATAATAATACCTTAGGTTAGGTATTCGTTAAAATAATTATTCATATACCTACATGACGCTATAATTTACATTAATCCCACGCGGCTTCATCATTCATGTAGTCTTGTGTGCTATAATAAGCTTTAGAAAATAATTTTCGTTTCACAATATTTTTGAATTTACCAATAGACAACTCAGTTATGCTGCTAGGAAGTTTATTATAAAATCTCACACAGTTACCCATGAATGATCTCCTTATTTTATGGAGCCTAGTAGCAGGCACTGCGAGCTTATGCTTATTTCTAGTATTAATATTATGTATATCACAGTTCTTCTTAAAGTCGGTAATATTTTTATGTACATACATAATATTCTCATAAATGTATTGACAATGCACTGTCATTATATCAATGTCCTTAAACTTATCTCTAAGCGAGTCTCTATAGTTCATTTTATATATCGCACGAACAGCCCGCTTCTGCAGAACAAATATAGTATTAATGTCGGAAGCACTGCCCCATATTAAGATGCCATACGACATAATACTGTGGAAATAACTGAAATACACTAATCGAGCCGTTATCACGTCTGTTAATTGACGAATCTTACTTACTGCAAAAGCTGCAGAACTCAGTCTATTCGAGAGATTAGCAATATGGGGACCACAGTGGAGCTTAGAATCTAATGTTATACCGAGAAAGACTGTACTATTAACTAGTTCCAGTTCCTCACCTTTAACCATAACGCTTGCTTGCTCGTGTTTTACGTTACTCGTGACAAATTTAACACATTTAGTCTTTTTCTCATTCAACAATAAATTATTTACATTAAATCAATTTACTACTTCACAGATAGCATTGTTTACGTATATATCTACATATAAAGTATTATATCTACTTGTATATATTTTAGGTTATGTGTATTTAACTTTAGGTTTAGTTTTTGTGCATTTTACCTAATTACTTGGTTTGTCTATCTTTTTTGATGTACACTTTTTTTTCTCATTTGCTTAAAGGTTAACTGGAAGAGATCCCTCGCAGGGATAATTTCGCCTTTGTACATATCCGTGTTCTGTACCACCTATTTTTTTTGTTTTAGTTGATGTGTAATAAAGTGATTACATACATACATAAATACGTCCACTGCTGGACATACTGCCCTGCTAACGATAAGTGCAGTAACTCCGCTCAAAGGCGAAATGTAAAGTACACCTGGCTCGATTGAAATAAGGTGCATTTTTTTCTACTTTTTGACTAGAGTTACTGCACTTATAGTTAGGAGGCCTATGATAGGCCTCCCAAAAGCGCCACCACCATTCCCGGTCATGCACCGCCCGCAACCTGTAAAAGTGTAAATTTAGATAATATTTTATTTGATATGGTTATTGTAGCAATACTACCATACGTTGTTATTGATATTATTACTAAAATATTTATTCACTAATTTGTATACATAAATTCAGATCCGCAACGCAGGCGTCGTCAGGTGGTTACAACAACAAATGTTATTGATTCATGAGTAAGACTCTATCGATACAATAGGGATTTTACCGATCGCAAAACTTGATGTGATTTAAAAGACATAGAGTATATACTTAGAGGTGTATATTGGACGATACAGTAACACTTTTCTATTTTTACGTCCTTGACTGTAGTACTATCTAAATCAAGTCCATGGCAAATATCACCCAAATCGGTCCTCCACTCAAATCAGTCTAAGAATGAAAAGGTAAGAAATATACACATAGAAATCCATACTTCCTAACAACCTTTCGAATTTAGGTCTAATATTATTTAGAAGTAAGATTAGAGGAAAGGTGAATATAGATATTGAGTCCAAGTATTTACATTTTATTTACAGTTATGTTTATGTATGCACAACTATATATGTAGGTACATATAATTATATCCACAGTTCCATGCTCCAAAAGTAGGTATGTAAAGTATATTTACATAAAATTGACATTTTACAATATTTTTTTGTACACCACATCGTGAGTCTTCCCGGTGGGCATCAGCACGAACAGCTCCGTGCAGCTGGTGACGCACGAGCGCACCACGTAGAGCTACCCGTGCGAGAAGCAGCCCGTGCGCAGGTCCACGCCAGCGGCGCGCGACCTCTGCCCCTGCTACTTGTTGATGGTCATGGCGAAGCAGACGATCACGGGGAACTGTAGGCGCTTGAAGCGGAGCGGGAAGTTGCTCGAAATGAGGGGGGTGCAGGGGATGAACACGGCTTCTCCGGCGCCGCACCCCATCGGTATTTGCGCCTCGATGAGGTTTCGCTGCAGCTGCACTACTTTTAGCATAGTTCTGTTGCATAACTTTGGAGTTGACAAATTCCGAAGAAGCATGATCGGACTCCAACTTTCGGGATTAATGTGTGTGCTGGGAGTCATGAAACACTCAATGACTTTAGGAACTCCATCAAGTATGTTGTGACGAAGCGTTCATCCAAGACAGTGTAATGGAATTATATACTGCCTGTTCACCTTCCATTTCCGCCAATATCCGCGCATTAACGGCTCTCTCACAAATCGAGTCACCTGGCTCAGGTCTCCGTATACGCTGTGAATGTCGTCTTCACCGGACAGAACGATCTTGCATAACGTCTCTGGTAATCGAATCAGGCCGTTGGTTTCCTCCAGAAGTCCTTCTCCAACCAGAAGCAGTACCTGGGCGAATTCTTGCACATGTAAGACTCCTCGTTGTTGATACTACTGAGCCACTTATCTCTATATTGTTGTATTATAAAATCAGCTATATTCAATTAAATTTGTTGAAATCCGTACCCTCTCTTCTAAACTTAGAGTTAATTTGGCAAAATGCCAAGGTATTAATTTTAGCGCCACCTGTCCTGTTAGTTTAGCAAGGTAGGTAGTTGTAGGCTCATGTAGCACATATTTGAGAAAAATTTGCACCTTCTTCCTAAGTAGCGCCATAAGATTCAGGAGCAAACTTAATTCAATCAAGTGTAGTGTGGCTACTCCCCATTTTAAGGGTTGAATTTTTATAGCCTATAGTCTGGCCGGGAATTTTGTCAACAGATTAATAAACTTTGCATCAAAATCTGCTCAGCCGTGTACACGTGATGCGCGTACAAATAAACAGACAAACAGATAAAAAAATCTAAAAACTGTTGGAACGTGTTCTGTTATCGATTCTAAGTATCCCCGGCCAATATTTTTTTCGAATATCTTCCATGTAATTACAGACTTTCGAGCCTCGTCAGCTTTATTATATGTATATATAGATAGAATATAGAAGAAAGATAGATTATTACATTAAACATATATAGATAATCTACTACTATCATATAGAAAATCTAAAAAGTATTTGAAGATCACTAATTCAATTTTATTTTTTGTATGTTTGTATGTATGTGTCGATGTAGCTTCATCGCGCCAAAACCGCCAAACAGGACAACCGCAGATAATTATGGGACACTTTTTATTCGATTACGCTGAAGAAAAAAAGAGGGTTATATTTTTTTCCTCCGCTGACGAAGTTGCCTACTAAAAGGCTACAAATTTTATCTCTGTGCGGACGAAGTCGCGGCCAACAGCTAGTGGAATTATATACTGCCTGTTCACCTTTATTTTCGCCAATATCCGCGCATTAACTGCCGCTGCCTGTTCAATTTTCGGCGTGAGTATGGCTCTCTCACAAACCGAAGAGCTCTCACGTCGCGTCCCCTGGCTTAGGTCTCCTTATACGCTCTGAATGTGGTCTTCAACGGACGGAACGATCCTGCATAACGTCTCTGGTAATCGAACCAGGCCGTTTGGTTTCCTCCAGAAGTCCTTCTCCAACCTAAAGCAGTACCTGGGCGAATTCTTGCACATGTGAGCCTCCTCCTTGTTGATACCACCGAGCCACTTATCTCGTATTTTGTTCTATTTTTACATCACTTACGCAATTAAATGTGTTTATATCCGTACCCCCTCTTCTAAACTTAGAGAGAAATATGGCAAAAAGGTATTAATTTTAGCGCCACCTGTTAGTTTCGCAAGGTACTCGATACTCGTAGACTCCTAGCATATGTTTGAGAAAAGTTTGCACCTCCTTCCTAATTAGCGCCATACGATTCAGGTACAAACTTAATTCAATCAATTGTAGTGGCTACTCCCCCTTTTAAGCGTTGAATTTTTATAGCCGGGGATTCACCTGGCCGGGGATTTTCTCGATAGATTAGTAAAGTTTGCATCAAAATCTGCATAGCCGTTTTCATGTGATGCGCGTACAAATAAACAGACAAACAGATAAACAGACAAACAGATAAAAATTCTAAAAACTATTGGAACGTGTTCTGTTATCGATTTTAAGTATCCGCGGCCAATTTTTTTTCGAATATCGTCCTTGTACAGACTTTCGACCCTCTTCAGCTTTATTATAGGTATAGATAGATAGATGTATAGACTACTAATAGCACAGAATAACCCATGAAATGTATGGTAACTTTTGTTATCAAATCGTTTCGGTAAACGTAAATTTTAACATAGCTACAGAACAAAGCAACAAAGTTTTTAAAATCTGCATAAAAGGAACGTGTGACGTCACAAGTTCGTAGGCTGAGAAAGTCCCAAAATATGATTTTAACATTGTTGTATCTCGGGACGTTTTTTGGAGGTTAAGTAGTTTTTTGGCCAATATTTCTATTATTAAGGGGTAGTTGTATAATATATCACGGAAAAAAGTGTCAAATAACCTATTGCTCGGTTGTTGAAGCGAAACGAACGCCTATCAATCGCTAGTGTCGCGATGCAGTCGGGAAACGCGCGTTGAGTATCGCTGCAAAAAGTTGCCATGTGTAACTGGCCTAACGAAGCATTTTTGTAAGAGACTTTGTAGTCTCTTATAAAACACCTTCTGGTGGGCACCAGTTTCGTTCATGGAAGAGAAAAAAGATCATTTTTACTTCAATGTAGTTGGGTAAAAAGTATTCTACAACTATCCGTGGATGCCCAGCTACCTGCGTACGTTTTTGTACGTCATTTTGGCGTGATGAAGCCACAATGACACATATCAACATACAATATGTTTGTAAATATACAAAAAATCATTACAAAAAATCGCGTCGTTTAAAAGTCTGTATCGCTTGTTTTTAATATCTTCAATATACAGACATTGAATTTTTACAACTTTATAATAGTAATAGAGGACAAATAATCAAAATGCACTTAATTGAATTTCGACATTCAAGGACTGCTTTCAATTGCTTTTGCAATTTTTATGTCTGAAGGGACGTCGTGGGTTCCTGTTTAATACTTAATTAGGGACGCCTAGTTGGACTGAATAGCAATCGCGAATATAAAGATCTAGGTTCTAATTAAACATTCTGGAATCCACTTAATGAGATTTTTGTTACAGCCAAGGATTCTTTTTTCCTAAACACTCTCTCGAGACACTATTTGCACAGTTTACTAGTTCACTAAAATCCTTCGTAATCTAATCACCGCACCAACCGAATACAAATGCTCTTAATCAACAATCCAGCTTTAAAAAAGACAAATCGCTGAAGGTTATTCCAGGCATTCAGTTTAAGGGCTTTCGTTCTGGTGGCCATAACCCGATATTTCTATTTAAATGGCGATGAGTTCCAGTTAAACTTTCTAGATGGGCAATTGGATTAGCATCAACCCGCTATTACACGGTCGCCGAGTACCTCCCTAACAATAAATATGTCGAATTTAAAAGTAGAAATTAAATTTTTAGCTCTAACAGTTTCAGACGCGTTCAATTGTTATAGGCTGTGAAAATTCCTGTGAAATGGAGGGGTTTAATGGCCTTAATGGTAGTAAAATGGACAGGTGGGTTAGGTTAGGTTTACTGCTAGTCTTTTAAAGAAATTCTTGCCCATGTGATAGGAATGCAGATTACTTTAGTCGCCTGAACATTCGGACGACTTTTAATAATCGTGCACTTGAGACATCGAGAAATAGGAAATCTTAAGCAAAAGTATTTCACAAATGAAAAGGAAAGGGCTAAGTCACTTTGTTTTAATCATTTCATCACATTATACATATTTGGGAAGTACTGATTTGCTGTTTTTATTTTTTACGAGATATTTCGATTCCTTCTAGACCATGGACGTAACGCGACGTCCGAAACGTCGAAGAATTACCAACGAAAGGTAATTAAATAAAACCATATTTATACGTGACTAGCTTTTGCCCGCGGCTTCGCCCGCTTACTACGCGTAATTTTTAACCATCTACAGAAAAAGAGGTTTTCAGTTTGACCCTTATGGGAATGTATGTATTATCTCGCGTTTGGCTGAACCGATTTAGATTCGGTTTTCGAAAAAGTATTTGTTACCTTCTGGAGGTCTCGGTATACGACGTTTTGGTAAAGGCAGTTCTCTTTTTTTTTTAAGAAATGATTGTAATAATTGTTGAATTGTTACGCCGGCAATGACTTACTACTACTAAGAGATTATGATTAAAGCAGATTTCTACTCTTGAATAAAAATTTTTGCCCGCGGCTTACGGTTTTGAAAATAAAGGGAAAATAAAGGGGAGGACACAAAATATTCCCTAATTCAATTTTTTTTCGTAGAAACCTCAGTGTTTTCACTACCCAAAGGTTGTCTGGAAGAGATCGCTGCGATAAGACCGCCTGTTGTTTACATCTCCTTGAATGTATTGTAATTAACATCCCAAAAAACCATAAAAACGACACCTATATTGATATTTTGACATTTCAAACCCACCGCACACCAACACGGAGTTAATATTTCACGTCCGCTAAATTGGATTTCAAAATCAATGCCATTTTCGTAATTACCGTCACAAAGAACCATCAAAACGACAGCCATATTTATATTGAGACATTTCAACCCCGTCACACCCCGGCAGATTTCAAAATCGATGCCCTTTTCGTAATTAACATCCCAAAAAACCATAAAAACGACACCCATATTGATATTTTGACATTTCAAACCCACCGCACACCAACACGGAGTTGATATTTCACGTCCGCTAAATTGGATTTCAAAATCGATGCCATTTTCGTAATTAACGTCTCAAATAACCATAAAAACGACATCCATATTGATATTTAGGCATTTCAACCCCGTCACATCTCGGCAGATTACAAAATCGTTGCCATTTTCGTAATTAACGTCCCTAAAAACCATAAAAACGACACCCATATTGATATTTTGATATTTCAACCCCATCGCGCACCAACACGGAAATGATATTTCACGTCCACTAAATTGGATTTCAAAATCGATGCCATTTTCGTAATTAACGTCTCAAATAACCATTAAAACGACAACCATTTTGATATTTTGACATTTCACCCATCGCACCCCGACAGGGGAGATAGCATTTCACGTCCTCCACGTCGGATTTTAAAATCGTTGTTGTTTTCGTAATCAGCGACCAGATAAACCAAAGAAACAATACCCATGTCGACTTTTCGACTCTGTAACCAAATTTCCCCTTTTAATGGTTGAATTTTCAAAAACCCTGAAACGCGTATTTACTCATTTATTGTTAAAAATAATCGTATGAAGTTTAAATTTAAATAGTCGAAACTGATCTGACTTCCCCATACAAACTTTGGACTCTTATTTCATCCCCTAAGAAGTTGAATTCTCAAAAAACCTGAAACACGTGTTTACTCATTTATTGTTAGGAATACTCCTACGAAGTTTCGAATAAAATAGTCTATCTAATCTTGTTTCCCCATACAAACTTTGGACCCCCATTTCACCCCTTTCGGGTTGAATTTTGAAAAACCCCTTCATAGTGGATACTGACGTCATAAACGCTACCTATTGTGAAAAAATCAGCTCTCTAGGTCCAACGGTTTGAGCTGGGCGTTGATTTAAGTGAGTCAGTCAGTCAGTCAGGACTTTGCCTTTTATATATATAGATTAAGCACTGTTTGTTGTGTTGTGATAATGAGTGAAAATCGTGTTAGTTTAAATCAATGTGTTGAGTTATTTCAATTATCAAAAATCGGTGTTTTGTTGTACAGACTGTAAAGCATTAAAGTTCGGAATAATTACTTCACTTTAGTGATTATAAAACCTGCAGTCGGTTAAGCGACGATGAATGCCAGTGTTTTAAACAAGGAATAAAAGTTATTTATGGCAAAGGGGGAGATGTACAATTAAGATTGTCCGCCGGGACGATCTCCGTTTCATTATATACCCGAATGACTGATTTACTACATCATTTTTATTTTTTTTTCACTTGAAGTTACTTAAAAACTTAATTATATAAATTTCTGAAAAAACTCAAAACTCTTACGTTAATAAGTAAACTAACACTGTTTGTAGGAAACCAAAAAAAAGGGTTAGGTATATAAAAGTTGTAAAAATGTAGCCTTCACTTTGAAGATAGTTTCATAAAAATACGTGCAACGATATATTCCAAGATCACTGAAACGAAGCATTTTATTGTTTTTTGTTTGTATATATGCATGTGTTTCCCTGCAACCATATCCCGTTAAAATGGATGAATAGATTTCAATCATTTGTGATACAAGAACAGCTTGGCACACTTTTTATCCGACCACGGTGAAGCCAAATAGAAGGTTGCGACTTTTTTTCCTCCGCGTGAGAATAACATTGTGCCCACCGTCGACTTATATTATATAGTAGAATTTCCTATGAGGTGTGTGTCAGTAGCACATGCTAAAGTAGAATGCGGTGTCGGTCAGACAGTCTACATGACTGATAGTCAACTTAAATGAAGAAAAATTGTATTCGATCATGATCCGCAGTCATTATGGAACGGATAAAGAGATAACGTAACGAAACATTCTTAGCCGTACTTACTTCTTAGTCCTAACACGTCCTATCCATGAATAAAGCTGATTTAATTGCTAAGAAAAGGTGAAGCGACAGACAAACAAACGCCTAGACGACTATACACAATAACCAGATCTCGAAAAGGTGGTCCAGAAAGTTTTTTCGATTTGCACGTCGATCATCATTTTCCAAGAATTTAAGTGCGTGAAATGTTTTGCTTAATGGAACCCTCCAATTGATTTCAGCTTCATTTATGAATGAGTTGCGAAATTACCACCATCACATAAGTTATTCCAGTACCCAATTAAAGTATCGGTTTGATTACAATACGTTCCCAGGGCAAGCAATCAAAAATAGCAATTTTTACATGCTTCATCGTACAGACTATAACTACCCATTATACGCAACAGGTTAACTTATGTTGACAAGCTAGATCCAACAATAACCCCTTTTCATAAGTACCAGTTTCATGTATTTTCACATCGTCGCGTACGTTACGCAGGTTTGGTTGTAACCGATAAGCGAAATGGGTTTTTGAGCCGCGGGGAATAACGGTAGTTCGCCCTGGGCTATTTAACTTCATTGTATTCAGCTGTACAAACAATGTTCGTAGGTAATACCATAGTTTCATGCAGTCACTAATAAAAAAGTTACATGGACACGCGGAACGACAATGTCACTAACATGAGTGCTGGTAAACTATATTTTATTAACGCTTAAATTGTATGGGCAACATTCTCTGGCAAATCCACAAAATAATGTAATCGTTGAGCGTCGACTCGTCCAAGCTTTATAGATTTGCAGTATATGCAGATTCTGACATCTCATATCATATTTAATTTACTTTTAGTTGGATTCCCTGTGCTATTTTTTCAAAAGGCTGAAAGAAAAAAATAACAAACCAGAAAGTGTTCAATAGGATATGAGAAAAGGGACCATATTAACAGTAATAGAAACAAAAGAGGGATTATGATAGGACACCTGCTAAGAGATGACTTTTCCTCAAGAACATTACAGTAGGAAAAGTTGAAGGAGAGAGCGATTCAGGGGTAGACCAAGAAGAAATTACTTTAAGCAGATAAAGCAGAAGGTTAAAATCATGTCTTACCTAGAAGAGAAGGGGATGGCGTAAGATAAGTGGAAATCGTTGCTTTGTAGCTACGCCGACAAGAGCGTCTCTTAAATGAAAGAAAAAGGTGCTGTGATGGGCTTGCCTCGTACTAAGCTTCTAATAGCTCTTCCTAGCCCGTCATCAACCAGAGAAACGGTTTTCTATTTATCGGAAAAAATATGTTTCAGAATAGGGAATATGCACGAATTTTGGTTTTTGCTTTATTAAGAGCTCATTCTTGTAACAAACAGTGAAGAAAAAATATTTTCGAATAAATCGGTATAAAAATAAACAAGATATAAGCCATCAAACATTTCATTCATCTCTTTCTAGCAAAACAGAATTTAATATGGAGTTTATATGGCCGGAGTGTACTAAGTATGACGTAACCGTTCATGTTAGACATCTCTGTCATATCGCTATCTAATTTGTAGTTTAAAATTACTATTTCATGCGTATTTCTTGGCCGATCTTAATTTAAATCTCACTTTTTGAAATCGTTTTTACGGTAGTAAGTATATATTTTGTTAAGAAAAGCGATAACACAATTGGTCTTCTGTATGGTCGGTTTACGGAAGATAATTTTACATGATAACGTGGAAGAGAAGCCGAGCGCTTAGATATGAGATGACGAGAGCGGAAACTGCGAGGGTAGAAATTGTGACGTCATAAAGGTGACGGTAAAAAAATTATTTTTTCTTTTTATTATACTATGCTGGGATTGCTTGGTTTTAAGTAAAGGAGCTTTGTGAAGAAGACTTCAAAATTAAATATTGTTTAAAAATGGGTTGCTTAAAATTGATTGTCATAATTTTGTTCCACTTAGAATCATCATTTCGCAAAATTACTTTTCGCATATTTTTTAAGCATAATGTCAAATCGCACAATTTTATTAGGCAGTGTTTCATTGGCATAAAGACGGCTTCTGTGGTGAAACAGATGAGAGGGTGCACAAACAGCATTCTGAAAATGATAGCAGGGAGGTGGGATTCGGACATTCTCCGCCGATTCACCAACCTTCATGTCATGCGTCCTAAATGTTCAATTTTTGAGTGTTTAGTCCTATCGTCAACATACTAACATAGTTTTAGAATTATTTCGTAACTAACAATCTATGGATCTTTGAAATCTGATAATAAACAATTTTTATTTTTATTTTTTATTTTATTTTTTACCTTTATTTTATTTTTATTTATTTTATTTTGTATTTTTATTTTTATTTTATTTATAATGACGATTACAATAATAGTCCTATAATCGAAAATGTGTGTTACCAAAATGTGTATCGCATAATATGAAATGGCATACCGTCATTTGGCACAACGTTATTTGGCAGATTTGTACATTGGCATAATGTTGTTTAGAATAATAGTCCTATGATCGAATTATTGTGGTTTTAAATAAACACAATAAAAAACCTAACCTACAGTTTATATATAGACCGATTTTGATGCTCCGCTATTCATGGTCACAATACAAACCTAACCTACAGTTTTCCGTTTTTGAGCCACTTTGACGCTATGCATAATCACAATACAAACCTAACCTATGCTACAGTTATCGGTTTTTGACCCATTTTGTATATTATATATTTGTAACCTACTCACAAAGCCCTTTCATTAGATATCCCGCTTGGTACAATTAAAAGCAAAAAAATAAAATTTGTATCATCACTTATAATACTTATATATGACGTCACCGTTTCTAACTCACAGTTTGCGCGCTCGTCACATCATCCGAGTATATTTGTGTTCAGAGCATCATCCTGCACGCTATGATATCCTATACGAATATATCCGAGATGACATGTGCGAAATTCGTATTTCAGCGTATTTTGGTAATTTTGCCGACCTTACAATCTAGCCTCTTGTTATCATATGCAAGTTAAGGACACACTTTACAATTCAGTCCCCATACTTATAGTGACTTAGCCATCCTTATTATAAACTCACATCCATACGCATCAAATGACTATACACATTTGGTTAATGCAGGATCGTGTCCTGGGAATACAGTCCGCTTGTTTGTAAATGTTATATGCACTAAGCTCTACACTAAAGAAAATGATCAAGCGTCTTCTATAACAACTAAAGTATCTTCTTGGACTGTAATTCATTTATCTAGTTAAGATGCACTAAGATATTTCCCCTCGACGGCTCCGCCATACTTGTTTTTAATCCGCTATTATTTATGCCACAACCAGAGTAAACGAATGATTGAATTAAAACCACTCCGACTCGATTTAATCTTATGAACCATATTATTCGACCACAATACCCACATCCGTCCCGCTACATAATATAGGATACATTAATGGATATTTTAATTACACCGACTATATTGGATATATCCAACGCCTCGCTGCATTGCGGTGGCGGTCGCCCCCAACCGATTCCGACCACAATGACCTGCGATATTCAGGAGCCAGCTTAGAGCTTCCAGATGTTAAATCCTACATCTAATATTAAGTGTAGACGCTCTAAATTGCTGAAATGTGTAGTGATTAAATTAAATTTCATTTTCAAGGTACTCGTAGTTTATAGTGTAAATGGGATTTAGTTGACGTAATTTCAAAGTTTCTGTAACGGTAATATTTGGATCGGTTATAATTGTAGGCTTTGTGAAAAATGGCCTGGCATATTTCGAATAAAAGGCAAATACTTAAATAGTTTTTTGTGTTACTAAATTTCTTGGATTCTTAATAATGATATGGATTTTTATGGGCAGTTATGTAACAAACATTGGCGTCAAAAGTAAGAACGCAAATATTTTCTTCTTAATAGAATTAAAGCACCCTCCAAGCCTGTCGAAGTGCACACATAAAAACATGTCTGAACAATTTTAGGGAACAAATAGCCAAAAAGTCCGACTACGTCATAAAAGTCACATCTTTGTGAATAACGAGATAAGTTACAAAAAAGAAGTTTGCTCCGCTTTTTTGCTCGGCTTCACTTTCCATATATTTTATGGTAATTTTATTTGAGCTTACATGAACATAAACGTTTTTCTCAAATCTGGAATATTAAGCGAAAGACTTACCTCCTTTAGATGCTAACGGAACAGTTATAGAGTGTTATTTCATCTGATCTTTATCGATTTTTCAGTGCTCATGGAAGTTGCTGATTCCTTATTTGGAGGTATCGTACTATTACGCGTGCTTCTGAGACAAAATCCGCTCTGTGTTAAACGTTACGTTACGTAAACTATCAACAGTAGTACAATGGGTTCCGAATCAAGACTGGAGATAAACAATCAATTGTCAAATGTCCGAGGGTGTACTGTGCCGCGTAAACAGGCGGGCAGTGAGTAAACAACAGGCGTCACGCTTCAATTGATTTACGCCGCATCGATTATATATAAGACGCTTTCGCTCCTAATGCTGCATTGCTGAAGTCAATCCTCCTTACGGCGAACGCGTGCTTAGTTTTTTGCAACATGTATAATTTGTTTCCTGAAGCGACAGTTACAGTGAACTAAACTGAACAGCACTTGAGAGCGTTTAACAGCAGCAGGCGACGGGGCAGAGTTTTGTTCGGCGCTGTAACGAAGCTTGTTAGCGTACTTTTATAAGAAGATTGTCTGCAGCGGGTAGGGAGACACCTTGAGCGGGGGCTTGGAAATGGAACTAATGAGTTCTCTTTTGTTATGTGCGCTAGCAGCGCTCCTGCCGCAAGCCTTAGGTAAGATCTATTAACGCTGATTTACTTTACAAAACACTCGCTTTTCTAGTTTCGGCGGAATTGTAAAAACTCTTCCTTTAACCTTGTTAAACTTAGATCTTATTTATAGGAATGAAAAATGCTTTGCCTCGGGCGCGACTTCAACTGAAACCCCTAGAAAAAACCTTGTTAAAGTTGTTTAATAGGCGTTATGTCTGGTCCGTAATTATTTTTACTTTCAAAATTATGAAACTGAAGATAGGGAAAAGATTTTCTGAAATGTGAACTTTAATATCTGTGAACCATAGTTGAAGACAGCAATGGTGAGGTTTGTTTGTTTTATATTATTTTTAATTTGTTTTAGGAACGAAAACGACTTTAATATCTGACATCAAAAAAGACTCGAGCAAGCTCATTGAGACTCCTGTCCACCGCAAAACCGTATGGTTAAGTGAAAAAATACTATCAACAGTGACTTTAAAAATGATACTGCAAATAATGGCAGAGGACGACCAATGTTTCAATTGCATCAATTGTATAAACAGGTCCATATACGTTCTAACTTCTAAAAAATATCTAAACACAGCAGCAAATTTCTTGTCAAATGGAGGCCTTCAAAACGATTTCATCGACGACTATCATCAATACAAAATTATAAGGGACAAGAGAGACGCGGAGACAAAAACCACATCCAATACCGTAACAAGTCGAGTGACCAAGAGTTCAAATGTTGCAGTTACGAGATATAATATAGATGGTCAAGTTTACGCTATTAAAATGAGGGAGAAAAACTCAACAGATACAGCACATCAACAATCTGAGTCATGCCAAGTTTACAGCGTAAAGAAGAATTATCCTTGCGACACCCCGAAGGCTGATCTAATATTTGCAGACGCGAAGAAGAAAGCAAATAAAAGAAGCAAAAAACATACGAAAAACACTCTAACTACAAGCAAGCCTCATATAAAAGGTCGCCACCATTTTGCTACCAGAGCTAAACTTTTAGCAGAACCCTTTATGACTTCTATAGAAGAACTGTATAACTGAATATTGTTTATATTTTCATCCCCTAATTACCGTTACAACCCTTGTACGCGTGTTAAACAAACATTTCTTAAAATAAATTCTTTGGGGGTATTATAAAAAATACCTTCTGCTTAATTAATTGTTCATGTTATTTAAATCTGACGTATTTTTCGTATTGGACGTAAGTTTAATGAGAGCATCAAAAATAAATATTTTGCGTTAATAAGTCGTTGTTTTTGTCCTAAACCATCCCGAGTGTGCAGAAGTTCTTCATCATTCAGTATAGAAAAGGTATAGAGAACGAGCTCATATAGGAAAACAGATGAAAAAGTGTCTGTCTAACGGAAAGTAGTAAATAACAGTTCCAAATCCGTCTAGAATGGTACTTGAGTAGCACGATATATGAAGTCAACGAGCCGTTACAAAACATTTTCAATCGTATTGGCCGGGTGCACGACGTCAGCGCCGCCTGGCGTTCGCAACTTTGCTGGCTTTGTCAAAAGTGTTAAATAATGGACGCAACAAAATATAGCTAAATAATTGAAAATATTGATTGTAGAGCACCTAACAAGTGCAAAATCTGTTTGTTTTTAATGTGAAACACATTAGGTTTTTAGATTTATTGAAGAAAGTAACTATTATACGTGTTTTTAGTATTATTATGTCAATTTACTTCTGTGTTGTTTCCTTACAAATTAAAGGATAAAAATAATATTTTATTCCAGATAATTGAAAAATGACTACTATTATCAAAACTGGTTACCAAAGCATCGGTCACAATATAAGGTTTCAGCCTCAAACCGAGAGTACTTAGATCCATCAGTACTAAAACAATAAACATTTACAAATTATAAGTTATTCTACGTTTTATATTTTCGAAACATTATAATTATTCTATCATAATAATACTATTATTGCACTTAATAGATAAAAATATTTAACAAAGGTTTCAGTTTAAAACACTTACTTTATTCTTCTAACAGCAACTATCCATTTCATTTTCTGGTCTTGTTTCCAACTCGGCGTAAGAAAGCGATAAAATTTGCAATTGCTGTTTCGTCCTGTATTAATGCAGTTTACCAGACAACAGCTATCGTGACCCATTTTATTTCAGTTTATTATTTTATAGCAGAAAATATTAGAATGATGAGAAAAGTATGACGTTTGACAGAAGCAGAGCCGGGAATGTTACCACTTTTGGCCACATCAAGCGCTGCGATCGTTTTCGCTTTCCGTACATGACCTTGAATAATTTCTAATTCTTATCTTTTTGCGTTGTTGTCGATTTCGTGGCATTATTTATTATGGTAATTTATTTCACGCACTTGCTACTGTCTCTACGACATCGAACCAGAAATGAGGACGACATCGAATCGTAGACGAACCAAGGTCGCAGACATAGAAAACAGGGTAAGCAAACTGAAGTGGCAATGGGCAGGGCAGATAGTTCCAAGAACCGATGGCCGTTCGGGCAGAAAGGTTCTCGAGTGGATACCGCGTACCGGTAAGCGCAGCGTGGGAAGTCCACCCGCAAGGTGCGACCTGATTAGGGTTGCTGGGACTCGCTTAATGCGGGTCGCCTCTATCCGCCCCATTTGGAAGTCTGTTGAGGAGGCCTGTGTCCAGCAGTGGACGTCCTATGGCTGAAATGATGACGATGATGATGATGACTTGTTACTGTGGCGCCACCAATTTAACGCCTTTTGACGAACACTGGATATATAGAGATTGTTCTGCTTGGTAAAGGAGTGTGGAAAACACAAAATATCCAATATAAAATTTCCATAGTTGGATATTTTGTGTTTTATTGCCTACTGGCAAGTTATATTGCCTACTGGCAATATAACTTATTTTTGATTTAGAGTGTCGCGAGTTGTAATTTTTCATTGCAGATTCTATGATGCACAAGAACAAGTCAATTCAAATATAATTTTCGAATTAGACCTCGAAACAAGAATTACGCCAAACGAAAACGTGGATACGCATGACACATAAAAATTTTAAGACATTCAATTTAATTGCGATTATATATTATTTATAATTATCGAATTAAACAATTTTTGCCTTTTTTAGCCGACTCCCAAAAAAGAAGGTGATAAAAAATAATCCAATTGAGAACTCAATTGGATTATTTTGAAAAAATGAAGTTTAACTTGTCAATAATAATTTCCTGTTTAACCTTTTTTTATTATAGACGGAGTTTCCAAACGGACTCTTAAACAGTTTTGTGGAAATCTAATTCTTATTATTTTAATTTTTTGTTACAATACAAATTCCGTTTTGTAAATTTTAAAGATTATAAACCAAAGAAAATAAACAAAACTCATATACGTAAATGGTTGAAAGAACGAAATAATTAATTGTGCATTGAATCACTTGCTGCGTTCAGGGTTCTAACATAGAATTACTCGCTACGCTTATAATTCAATAATAGAATTCTTCGCTTGCTCAGGGTTCAATATAATCACACGCAGCAAAAAACTACTTTGGTCTATTGTTGCTCAAATTGCTCTCATACATTGGTGCTTAAAGCTGCATGAAGTGAAAAACCTAAAAATAGGATGAACGATAGACACATGAAGAAATCGAATTAAGGTAAACAACGCAATACTCGATAGCTTCATTCCAATAATTTTACTCTAGATAAATGGATTACCGATAGATCAGTTGCTTTTCCACGCAGTCGTATTTTGGTTAGATGTGAATGTGACCTTAAATTGTGCTCACATGCACATATTTGCATGCAGTTTTCACATAAAAATATAGTTACGTTGCATCTCCTGCATCTCGTGATGATGCTTCGTAGAGGTGAATCACGTTTCAAGGATTGCTAAACGACTGGAGTTGAGAATCCAAGTATTATATTTGTACAAAAGTTGTTTCATTTTCTATACCTAGATTTTTTCAGGCACGAACGTCAGGTGGCTAGTGCTTGACATAAAAGTAATATCGACAATCCTCGATAATTACAACTGCAACGACTTAGAGGAATACATATTTTGTACGTAATTAAATTGCCCAGTAAAATGTCCGTTGTGCAACGAACAATTACCCATACAACCGTATTAAATATCGTTGCACAACGGAACATTTTACTTCGACTAACGATGGTCCAACTTTCTCGGCCTCATCCAGGTAACATTCTTAGAAAAGCCATCTCTTGCTTTAGAACCACACAGGCTGATTATGTGACTCGAATATTACAAGAATTGTCCGCAAATATCTCTGACGCGTATATACTTATTTGGGAAGGGAAGATTTCCAATTGCTTAGTGCTTACTTACAAAACCTCACCAATTACTACCACGATACCTCACAATGTCAATTTTATAAGTAATCTTATAGGGTTGTAAATTCGAATAAACCTTTTGTAATAGATACAGCCTTGGGAAATCTGTAGATTGATTCCAACGCCTACGTACTCTAAAAATACCGCGTCTGTAGCAATTCATGTTATGACAAATTATATTTCAATAGATTTGAAACTTAATTACATTTCATTTCCATGTAACTGAACAAAATTATTAAGGGGATAATTTTAAATCTCAATTATCCCACATTTCAACTCGTTTCGTGTCGGTGATAGACTCAGTCTATAATGAAAATCTGTACTAGCGTAAATGCTTGTTAGTCTAACAAGCGGTTATAAAACCTCTAAAACGCTTAGTGATACAATGCCTGCATCATAAGTTCTTACACACCTTGTGGGCAATAGGGAGAAATCTGACATTCTTAGACAAAATTACAAAAGGTAAACTTCGACGCCCAACTCTGCTCATATGGCATGTTTCTGTTTTCGAGTATCCGACATTAAAAAAACCGTACGTGCGAGTCGTACAAACTTCTATTTCTCCTTACAGAATTGGCTGGTTAAGTTTGCATCTGGTTCCATGGCGTCGCATATAAATCAGGTATTCAGACAACGAAAAAATAAGCTATAATATTATTTATAGTAAGTAATTTATATATTTCCATATAAATCCAAATTTTTTGCTTGGTAAACTTCGGTGATAAGAGAGGGTTATGAATTTTTTCTGCGTTTTCCTTAATAAATTGAAATTTAACCACACTAAAAAATGCGTTTGTGAATGTGCAAATCAAGCCCCTTCATATAATACCCCACTAGACCTAAGCTAGGAGTTTTTGCACCACATTGTGTTTTTTTTTAATAGAAATTAAAAATATTTGTTTCATTTGGCTAGGCTGTATCTATATACTATACAACTATCCCAAATTTCAAATGGATATCAGGAAGTTATTCCTGAGATATCTCGCTGTGACAGATGAACAGACAGAGATCGATGCATTATAATAGTTCCCTTTTTCTATTTTGGTACGGAACCCTAAAACCACAACTAAAACCACAACTCAAAACTGACTCTTCTCAAATTTCACGCACGAACGTTCTCGAAACTAAAAAAATATCTCATTCGTACATATTCAATTGCATCATGTTTTGTTCAGAACTGAAACGAGAGTCACGGCGAAAAAATCCATTAATTAAAAAAATACAGGTTCTTTTTCAATCCGATGAGTAAGCCGTTACGTCTTCAACTAAACCCTTCGATATGAGTCGACACTTAGTGCCCAACAAAAATTTATAGACATGTTGACAAATAGAGTCAGAAATATTCTGGGTTTTCCCAATGACGTAATAACTCACATCTGTATGTTTCACAGAATGTGCATATTTGTTCAACCCAACCGCGGGTGGTGTAAGTGTCACAAAGCATAACGTACGGCGGACATCTGACTTGGGACCAACTGCTCCACGCACAAAAGGTACTATGAGCTTAGTACTTCGTATTAACATACAGTGTTCTGTCTAAAACGGGCACAGCTGTCTGGTTTGCGGTCTAATTAATTATGACCAGAACGTGCAATGATCTTAGCCGGTTGGGCGAATGGGCGTATTGGGCAAGCTAGTTTTAACGTACTCGTGGAAATGCTACATTGGTCTGACGGCCTGATGATATGATGCCGAAATCCCTTACTCATAATCATCATCATGTTCTCTAAAGACACTGTTTCCAAACTGACGATTGATTTCCGGCACACTGCTCCACTCACAAAAGGCCCAATGATTTAGTACTCTTATTAGGATACAACATTCTGTCTAAAACGGGCATAGCTGTCGGCTTCTTCGGTTTGCGGTCTAATTTAATTTGGCCACAACGTGCAATTATCTTAACCGGTTGGGAGGCGGTATTGGGAACGCTTGGCTAACGTAAGGACCTTGCTGTCTGATAGCCTGATATCTGACGGTTCTGACTAATTATATTGGGAGTTTGACCGAGTAAAACTTTGCCACAATTGGAGCAACGCAGTCCCCGGCAGAGAAGCCCAAGTCTAGCCGTATATTATTTATACCTGCAACATATTTTTTGCGGGTGGAAACGCGTTATGTTAGGTGCTAACAGAACATAAAAACTCATCATAATGATCATGTCATCTTAAAGCCAACTGTTGAAGAAAAGCCTTGCCCAAAATGTCCACAATGACTGGTCAGCGCTGCCCTTATCTCATTATATATGCTGTTTTTCTATCTTGCGATTTTTACTTGACCATGTTGAAGACTTTTTCACAGTGCGTTTTGCCCCGAATCATGGTCGCTAGTCAAGTAAGGGAGGAGGAGGAGTTTAAGGGAGGAAATGGCCCTACATTACTTCTACGCATCCGACAGTTTGTGGCGTAATTATCTATGGCCGCTGTCTACAGCCTAATGTTATGGATATAGTGTAATGTAATGATGGTTATGGAGTGCGGTCGACCGGACCGCCGTAACGACTTGTATCAATTTTAGTTATAGGAATTAGGGTATGGTGGTGATGGCAATATATTGGTTGTCAGCGTACACTCAGATTCAAAAGTAGCCACTTGTAGTCTATATTTATTCTATATCTAGAAAAGTTTTAATTATGCCTTTGTAGGCATAGACTATATAGACTCATCGTATCTATCTACATTGTATTACTGCTTAAGTTAATAAAATGTTATAAGTATGCATATAGCATAGCATACATTACATACCTACGCGTCGAATTCACAAACTTCTTTTTTTATTATCCATAAATATTATAAATGCGAAAGTGTGTTTGTCTGTCTGTCTGTCTGTTACCTCTTCACGCTTAAACCGCTGAACCGATTTGGATGAAATTTGGTATGGAGATAGTTTGAGTCCCGGGGAAGGACTTAGGCTACTTTTTATCCCGAAAAATACTCTCATTTGCGATAACAGAATTTAAGGCGGACGAAGTCGCGGGCAGAAGCTAGTCAGCTATAAAGTGAAGTAACTATTATATCCACGCTTTTTTCCTACCTTACTTCAAATTTCAATGTCAAATCTATGTTATTACTTTTTTGTTAGAAATACCGACACCATTGCCACATTTAGATTTCAATTTTTTGATTGAAGTTTTATGAATAATAAAATGAAATTTTCAGGGTAGCTACCTGATTGATAGAGCAAGTTTTTAAAAGCCAAACGGTATTTTTTTTTTGTGATTTTATCTTTTTAAAGCCCCTTGAAGTTGTGAACATATTGGGTAATTTTATCATTCTTGGCATTTAATTTTTTTTTATTCCATTCAAAGATCTAACGATAGTAAATGTTACCATACTGAATTGGCCTATCCATCAGCTTAGCACACAAAAAAAATCAAGCATCTACCGCAATAATTCACGTCACCATAAATAAAAATCTCATCGTACTCGGCGATAGGTGAAGAATTAAAAAAAAAGTCATAACTCCGAAAATACGAAAAATCGCGGAACGTACATGGGGGTGATTTAGATAGCCCACTAGGTCTTCTACGTCCCAGCTTCAGTATATCACTACTTCTTGGGACACCCTGTATATGTTTCCGTAAGTTTCAATCAACATATCAATATCAATCACTATGTGGCGCGGAGTGGTGTACCGTGGCATTTTTTTCTACGTAAAGTCATTTAGCTTTCAACACAAAAAATGTAACGGACGCATGTATGACAGGTTTGTTTCATGTTTTTTTTTAATAAAAAAAAACGCAATTGAAAAGTTTTGTTGTGACAGCAACTAGGGATTGCAATCCGGTCCGGCGGATCTGGTAATCCAGCCGGATCCGGTACTTATTGGCGGGCACCGGATCCGGTAGACCCGATGAGGCTGAAGAGACGCCACAACAGACATACATACGGACTATCCAACCCAAGAAAGCTGATTCTATTTGGTGAAAATTTTAGTTAGGAAAAAATGTCCAGAGTCAATATGATCTAGATCTAGTTAAGCTTTAAGTAACGATGTCTTTCTTAATTATTCATTAAGACGTTAATTCTGTTTAATGGTTAATTATGTTTCTTTGGCCAAATTAGTTATTACAATTACAACTTGTATCTTACCTATTATTTAAAGTGCAATGTGATTTGATAAGTGATTACTGATTAGCTTTAATGTTATGTTTAATATGACGGGTACTAAGGGATTATAGTATATTATTTATTATTCTTGATGTTACTTCTTATAGTATTAATAAAGTGGATTAAATATTACATAGTACAGAAGAAAAGTGGGGTCAAAGTTAGGTTAGTAAAAAACGATCATGAATCATGATCCAATACACCAAATTAGTGATAAATTCTTAGATTTGGCAATTAAAACTACAAACGTTCCTTTTATTTGTGTTATTTTTATTTTTTATAAAGAAGATTTAATTTTGTTATATTTCCTATGAGACAAGGTTACCATGTCTTCATGTGTTATTGAGTATTATTGAAGCAGATGCTTAAATTTTCATATTACTGTAAAATAAGTGGCTGGAGAAACTGATTTTTGACTTAATTTGGATGATTTTTAGCGCTAAACCATTGCTTCATTAGTTAATTTGCAAAAACAGCTCCCAATGTCTACTTTACGGCTAATAAGCGGGACAAAAAGCATAATGTTCGATAGACGCAATATCAAAACTTCAATCTGGCCGGATCCGACCGGATTGGGCTTAATCCGGCATTGAGAATCGGACCGGATCGCAATCCCTAATAGCAACTTACGCCCAAGACTCGCTAATATAGGCTCAAAACGTGCGTGTGTGACTTTTTTACAATCTGATTTTAACCTGGGTAGAAATAGCTAGGCCAACTTACCATAGTTCAGATCCATTTAGCCGATTAAACCACAACGACACGTACAAACGTAGAAATATATATATATGTTTCGTTTCAGTGACCTCCAAATAGTCCGTAACGTAATATTTTTTTTGAAAATGTCTTCAATGTACACACATTTCATCTTTACAACCTTATATTAGTATAGATATAGTCTTCACTCATAGTACAAACTTTATTGAGCTTACACAAGGGCCTAGTTCGATTTGTATAGAATTGTCCCCCTAACATTTATTTAGTTACTATAATTATGTTATTAACTTGTGAATTTCTGAATAGTGGCAAGGATACTGCCGCCATTTGCAATGAATGCCTGATTTTTAACCTCATTGTTTTAAGCACTGCAGAATTTTTCTAAGAAGCGATTTTACCCCGATGCCGGAATGAATGAAACCGATAAACGAAATCTAAGAGGTCACAATGGGCGCCCGACTCAAAGGGCTCACGTAGCCGGCTAAGTTTTTCCTTATCAGCATTTCGGCTGCCCACATTCAGTTCTCAGCTCGGAAAAACTTTAGTTTCGATAAAGACTTGCTAACGAGTTCTGACTTCCACGGAACATGTTAGTGGCTGGATACTTTTAGGCGGTGTGAATGACGCTCGAGGTAGTTTAATGAAAAGTTTCCTGAAATTCGTTGGCTTGTTCACTAATTAAAGCTTAATTTGGTACAAATAAATGTCTAACACCTGTTTAATTTAAACCCAATTTGTTGGGAATGCTTTATAGCACTAAACACAGTCCTTGAGTAAAATATAAAACTTAACATATACCTCAGTTACTTGCAAATAGCGCAAGTAGCATGAGCATATTTGAGGCAAACATAACACGTTCTGTGTGTATTAGCTCGTACATACTGCTGACGTTACTAACTCACTATTTTAGTTCCTTGTTTCAATTACATACAAAGACATGTCAAACTACTCGTATACCTAACGCTTACATGTCGTCACATTACGAATAACTTTTGATATTTGTATTGTGCATTATATAATTATTGATCAACCTGAAAACAAATAGTTAAATAGAAGCCACTAGACTACGTGGCTTGACCAGCCAACATTCGTGCGATAGGCCGGCCAGATAAATTATGCTGAATGTTTTATCCATTACATATGGTACCTATAAGTAGAACAGATTGTAAGATATCGTTAGCCCGATTAATATTGGTTGACGCCCCTCCTTCTGATGAACACACTTTGCATTTTCTGCATTCAATGCAGACAAATCGAAGAAAAAAAAACTAATGAAATAATGATCTTCTAATAGATCTATAAGTAGGCCGCAAGGGCACTTTTACAAAAGTGAGTCTACCGGCATTTCGCAAGAGGATCCACTCTTGGGAAATGCCGTCCTGTTGAAAAGAAAGCCGATAGAAACTCAACCATCACTCATTTAGTTTTAATAATTCTTAACTATTACAATAGATATTAGTAGAGTAGCAGAACGCTCCTCCAGTAACTGGCCGTTAAAACATGCATCCAAATGTAGGCTAATCTTAGTGGAGGAGCGTACATTTTAAGATTGGTTTTACTTAGCCTGTCTTTTGAGTGTACTGTGTTCTATGTGTAGTTCTCCAATAAAAATCAAAATTTTAAAAAGTAATAATGGAAGACAAAAAAGCTAAACAATTAACGAACGTTTGATATGGTTGAAGTTACTTGATATCTGGGTTGAGCCATGCATTTTGTCAATAGAGTGTATTTAATCTACTCAAAAAAGTAGCAGAAAAGCAAACAGAATGACGTTTACTGACAAGAACAAGGCTCTTGAATTTATGACTAGGATAATAATGCGATAGAGCTCTGAGATGATGTAACCTTTTCACTTTCAGAGAAGAAAACAAAATTTAGACTTTTTTTATCGATCGTGGTCGGGTAAGAAATATCCTTTAACAATTAATCATCCTCTAATATTTACCCTTCTTCCCTCCCACTACCCTCGATCATTATTCTTGCATCAAAAATGGTTGAAAACCGTAGATCCATTTCGACGTAATATGAACACACATATAATTAAATAAAAATACAAACAGTCGAACATAGGACCTTCTCCTTTTTTGAAATTCGGTTACAAATACAAAAGTACATATATTTTTTAATTCAGTGACCTTCCAATAACCCGGTTCACTTTTTTTATCAAATATCTCCAACTAAGAATGAACCGTGGCTTCTCTCGCGTAGTTTACTTTTTATTTATCCCTCGGGAAACTTATATTTTTCCGGCATAAAAAATAGCCTTTGTTAATCTATTTAAGCTCCTTTCTTAGCCTTGTCGCGTGAAAAAAGAAAACCCAATAAACAATATAGATGTATGTATATTTATTTAAATACATCATCCATCAGTAAGGATTGTTATAAGTTATAAATAACACGGGGCAAATAAATAAATAAATAAGTAAGGATTGTTGGTTGAACCATTTGCCTGGAGGAAATTGGATTGCACGACTAAATTACGAACAGTCGCATTTGACTCAACAATCCTCCATTCGACTATAAATTCCCCCGCCTACTGAAATTAGTATCATTATTTTATGTCAACAGCCTCGAGTCTCTTAAATTATTCTCTTTTTAGAGTTTCCAAAATCCTTTATAGTTTCGCCGTGTCCGTCCGTCTGTCCGTCCGTTCGTCCGTATGTCACAGGCATTTTATTCAAAAACTACAAGACATACAGTAATGAAATTTAGCTGTCTTGTGTAAGCCGCTACTTAGTTTTATGGTTAAATAATAAAATAAAAAATGTAAGGGAGGCTCTCCTTACATGTAACAGAAACTGAATACCTACGTGTGGCACATATTTCGACAGTTCTTTTAAAAACATTTTGTGGTTTAAAAAAAATTGATATATAGAATATTTTCGGAAATAATCGCTCCGAAAGAAGCATAAATTTTACCCCCCCCCCCCCCCCCCTCTAGTTTCTAAACGGTATGCAAAAATAAATCTTAATAAACACTTTCAGCGAAAATAGGGTACATGGATGATTTTTTCTTTATCGCTTTTCTTAACAAAATATTAAAATACCGTAAAAACTATTTCAAAGAGTGAAATTTAAATCGACCAAGAAATACGCATAAATAATATAGGCATTTTAATTACTAATTAGACAGCGCCTGGACAGAGAGGTCCGACATGTACTTTTACGTCATAGTAAACTACGGCCATATAAACTCTATGTTAAACTCTGTTTTGCTAGAAAGAGATAGAGTGAAATGTTTGAGGGCTTATATCTTGGTTATTCTTATAGATATTCGAAAAACTATATTTGTCGTTTGTTAGTTACATGAATGAACTTTTAATGAAGCTAAAATAAATATCACGCATATTCCCTATTGTTTTCAACATGGTCAGATATACCGTTTTGAGTTATTACTGAAAAATGGCGCTACTCAACAAAAGGACATAAGCACCATGGAGATACGCTCTTTTGCTAGTGCAATTTCTCAAATCGCATGTTTTTCATCTGTAGAGTGCATTCTTTCGTATGAACGGCTGCGGAACCCTACACTGAGCATCGTCCGACATGCTCTTGGTCGGTTTTATATTACTGTCTACAAATTCCTCCAATCTCCTAGTCCTCTATTAAAAACTCCGTATTTAAAACTATTAAACTAGAACAAAATAGAGGACGCCTGGCTTCTGAGTTTCATCCTAACATTTTGAACTATAAATTAGACACCGCGGGCAAACTTCTCAATTCAATGTCTGATTTGAAGTTACGAACTACGGTTACTGTAGCCGAAATTATCGTTTTACTAATTGGTTTAAACTTCCTTGAATTTCACACATAATTAATGAAAACAAAACTGAACTTCATCCTATAACATTTCGGTTGTGCCATTATGCCCATGATGTCCGACCATATCAAATAGTAGGCGGTTATATACAGCTTCTAACCGGTCACGTTTTTCGAACCACCCACATTTTGGTCTCTATTATTAGTTGGCATACTGAAGTTGGCACATCTGTTATATCAATGTAATTAAATAAATAGATCATATTTTACTTTTTGTTTTACAAATATCATGATAATAATCACAATTTTTGCAATTTATTAGTGGATCACTCCACTAGCGTTGTTTATAATAATAGATCATATTTTTTTATTTGATATATATACGAGGGCGTATGCCATAAATATATATCATATTTCCATAAAAGTAATCTGCCATAAATGTCGTTTCTCACAACAATGGAACCATATATTTCAATTTATTTTGATCGATTAGTGTATTTCAGTTATTTCCACAGTATTATGTCGTATGGCATCTTACTATGGGGCAGTGCTTCCGACATTAGTACTATATTTGTTCTGCAGAAACGGGCTGTTCGTGCGATATATAAAATGAACCATAGAGACTCGCTTAGAGATAAGTTTAAGAACATTAATATAATGACAGTGCATTGTCAATACATTTATGAGAATTTTATGTATGTACATAAAAATATTACCCACTTTAAGAAGAACTGTGATATACATAATATTAATACTAGAAATAAGCATAAGCTCACAGTGCCTGCTACTAGGCTTCATAAAATAAGGAGATCATTATTTTTACACCAGTGCCTTGAGCCATAAAGGCTCAAGGCACTGGTTCAAGTCCAGTATCGTCGAAAAAATTTTTCATTTGTTTCTGATCTTTGTTTATAATAATAGATCATATTTTTTTATTTGATATATATACGAGGGCGTATGCCATAAATATATATCATATTTCCATAAAAGTAATCTGCCATAAATGTCGTTTCTCACAACAATGGAACCATATATTTCAATTTATTTTGATCGATTAGTGTATTTCAGTTATTTCCACAGTATTATGTCGTATGGCATCTTACTATGGGGCAGTGCTTCCGACATTAGTACTATATTTGTTCTGCAGAAACGGGCTGTTCGTGCGATATATAAAATGAACCATAGAGACTCGCTTAGAGATAAGTTTAAGAACATTAATATAATGACAGTGCATTGTCAATACATTTATGAGAATTTTATGTATGTACATAAAAATATTACCCACTTTAAGAAGAACTGTGATATACATAATATTAATACTAGAAATAAGCATAAGCTCGCAGTGCCTGCTACTAGGCTTCATAAAATAAGGAGATCATTATTATTTATTTATTAAACAAAGTACATATTTCTTATTTCTAAGACAGTTTCCTGCAAAACTGTATTGTACAGTTTGACTGTAGGCACGAGTCTCTATATTAATAATACTATAAAATGTTTATTATTTATATACAATTATAAGATAAACGAATATATTATTTGATGCTAACTCTAATTAAATCATTTTACTCAAGCGACTGCAGCAAATAATTTTTCAGGACCTTTTTAAATTTGAGCTTGCTTGGCTCATGCAGGATTTTCTCGTGCAGACTATTTAAGAAGTCCGGAAGTCTTTTATTTAAGGTTCTATCTTCGAAGTAGTTCTTAACGCGTGGTACTTCGAATTTGCCTGCGGACACCGATCGAGTGCCATTCTTGTGCTCTATTAATATTGGATTATGCTCCTGGTTGCTATGGTTATTAACTGCTAGTAGGTATTTATGTTTTAAACTAACTGGGAGTATTTTACAAACTTTACATAATTTTGAATAGTCTCCATTACAATTATTTTTTGTTTTTTTATTTACAAGTAATTTTAAGAATCTTATTTGCAATGCTTCTAATGTATCAATGTAAGATTTAAATGTAAGTCCATAGCAATCAAGAGCATATCCCAATATAGAATCTACTATTGCAAAGTATAGGCATTTTAATATATTATTTGGAACTTTGAAGCTTAAATGATAAAATTTGCCTAAGAGAATTCTTAGTTTGTCACATATATAATTTATGTGTTGGTGCCACGAAAATGCGGTATCAACTTTGACTCCAAGATATGTTACACAATCAACTTTTTCAATCGGTTTACATTGGCAATTTTTGAAAGTATTGTCAGCAAACATATGTGCGGAACAGTTGCGTAATACTCCACATAAGCTATTGCATAAGATAACACACAGGTCCACACACGGAGCCTGGAGGGACCCCACATCGAACCTGTGTCTCATCGCTTAAACCGTCACTTATCTTTACGCGATATGAGCGCCATGTGAGGCAGCCACTGAACCAGCAGTTCAGTGGCTGCCTCACACCACAGTCGTCCATTCCATCTAAAAGAGTGCTGGTTTCCAAAGTGTCAAATGCTTGTTTGAAATCATAAAATATGGCAACTACGAACTTTTTATCACCTAAGTATTTTCATGGGTAACTGTGTGAGGTTTTATAATAAACTTCCTAGCAGCATAAATGAGTTGTCTATTGGTAATTTCAAAAATATTGTGAAACGAAAATTATTTTCTAAAGCTTATAGCGTAGCTAGCGTGGGATTAATGTAAATTATAGCGTCATGTTATGTAGTTATATGTGTAATTATTTTAACGAATACCTAAGGTATTATTATTATTTTAATCTTAATTGTTTTATATACTCTTGACATTTAGAATTTTGTTTTAGACACATTCTAGATTATTATTTTTTTCTTTTTTATCGACAATCCTTTTGGGATTTAACTTATTGATTATTTTAATTTTGAAAATGATGATTCTATCAATAATACTTAAGTTAAATGATCTGATTAGGTTTTTCTGGGTTTTCCCTAATCGTTGCAGCAAATGTTGGATCATATTGTATGTCTCCCAGCAAACATTCACTCTCATGTAACTGACATTTCGAAAGTGCTTGTAACTAGGCCTACTTGAATAAAAAAAAAATATTGATTGATTGATTACCATATTTTGTGAAATCCATAATTATCATTTGCTCCATCTCTATCCCCATAACATCTTTATCACTAATTTTAGATGCCATAACGATTATATGGATTAATTTCATTTAACTACATCATGTTTGCCACAATATATCATATGTTCAACAGTGTACATAAAGCTAAGAACTGTCACAGAAACGAATTTATCAACCCCCACTCCACGTGATCTGGTCTGTCCTACCCCTAGCGTGTATATAAAAATCCGAAGGCGCCGACTCGAGCGTAGGTGCTGCGCTTTATTACCCCAGGGCGGAAGGGCTGCACTTTCCACAGCGCTGGAGCCGGCCAGTTCCAGAGAAGAGTTCAATTATTTTAGTGTGGGGAATTTTCCCAAGGGCTGTTTAAAAACAAAAATGAAACCACTCACGAGTTAAGTTCAAAATTCAAATAATTCTGGTTAGTAAAGTTTTAAATAATATAAGAATGATGGCAAGTTGTAAGTCTTAAGGACAATTACGAAACAGATGGTAGACATTAATTTATGGAATATAATGCATAGTAAAATCATGGGCGGTAACTTTATGGAAAATAAAAATAATGGCAAGCAATATTCCATAACAGTAATATGCCATTAATGGCATTGTTTAGTATGGAAAATAAGATTCGTACAAATGAAATTATATCACTCAAGAGACCTTATATCTCATCACGATTAAGTCCCGTTAAGAAATATTAAATCGATTTAGATTACGAAATATACAATTATGTTTCTAGGGCAACCAGAAAACATTCTAGCCAGATGTTTCATGCATTTTACTGTATAATACTGATTGAATTGCATTGCGAGTAACTACACTGCACCTGTAGCCTTTTTAATTGGATCACGTACAGACACGTTACGTATTCTTTCTCGACCAAAATAAATACCAAATTATTCCAGATTATTTTGTTTAAATGATTGATTTCTCCTACAAATATTCCCATTTTTCCATTTTCTTAAGGGATAATTTCCGGGATAAAAACTATCCTATATCCTTTCTAGTCTAAAACTATCCTAAAAACAAATTTTATATTAATTGGTTCAGCGGTTGGCGCTTGAAGAGGTAACAGACAGACGGAGTTGATTTCGCAATAATATTAGCATAGATTAGTATGGATTACAAGATTTACATAGTCAAAACCTTTACTTATTTGTTAAACATACTTTAGGTCATTGATCTGGCCTTGAATAAGTATTATATTACCTGTTTTTGTGAAAATCATCAATTTCGTCTCCGAGATGTACGTACCGCGATACAGTAGCATGCAGTCCATATTGGCACAAAGGCACTGCCAGAGAAACTGCTTACCATGAAGCTTTGAATGACCATGGCTCCATATAAGCACAGAAAAACTTGGCTAAAAACCCTGTGTTCGCCACTACAGTTATTATTATTCAGTTTCATCGGACGTCTCACAAGGACAAATGAGTTTGGGGCCAACTTTATAATTGGAGACATCTGACTGAGGTTTAAGACCTAAATACTAGTAATCAATCGGTGAACCAATAAAAAGCACATCTAGAACAAAACAGATAATATACAAACCACTGAACCGTGTTTTGCTAACCATAACTGAGAACTTGTTCAAACACAACGACTCAATTAAAATAGATCCACCCGTTTAGAGCTACAAATGCCACAGACAGGCACATATATACATGTTAAACTTGACAAACTTATAAGTTTATATATGACACCCCTTTTTTCTCGGGAGGGTTATAAAAACGGAACTTATTTGAAAATAAGCCACAAAGGCATAGACTTTTACAATATGTGCAAATACGAGTATAACAGAATTTGTGTCTTAATACTGGCGAAATTACTAGCAAGATCTTAGTTTTCAGGGATATATGCCAGAGATATTTGAAATCTTTAGATTGCAGATGTCCATGAGTTTCAGATCTCACCATCAAGTGCTTTTTAGCGTTCCATATCCAAAGGGTGCCAACGTGCAACGTTATATATCATACGCTGTCTATCTGCCTGTCACAAGGCTCTAACACTTGAACCGACATATATATTTGATACTTATATAAATTCATACAATTTGTTTGTTATCGTGGCCGCTATAGCAATAAATAAAAATGACTCTACAAAAGAACGAGTTTTTTTGTTTACTTTATATTTTAATAGTGATATTTTTTGAGCCGTAACAGGTAGGATATCTTTTAAAGGTTCTGAAAATGTTTGTTACTATAGTCGCTCTAAAAACAAAACAAAAAAAAATTAAGACAGAAGGATATGGCTACCATACAAGAGATGTGTTTTTCTCGGTATTTTTTGCGTACTTCCATGCACTATTCTAATCACACGTGATCGTTGTATTTACTTACCTTCTTACTTACCATAAAAAATAAAGTTAGGGCCATGAAAATACTCAACAAATGCCCATGACATTACCTGATATGAGTTACTAGCATAAATTTCCCCAACATCGAGGGTTTAGCTGTATTCTCCCGCCAGTCGTTAAGCCGTAGCAACTTATGCGTAACATCAATTTGTTTGCATAAACAACAGACAATTAGCGTCGGAGGGTGTGGGGGGCACACCTGCGTCGTAAGGGGCCATTTGGCCTTTAAAGGCCCTGCGCACGACACAATTTGAATCCTAATCCTTGTGTGTAACTTGTAAACATGATGAATTTAAGGATTTTCATACTGGGGTTAAGCTATCAAAAACCATGTCACAGAATAAAATGGCTCTTACGAATGCTATCGGCAAATTTGTTGGCAAGTCAGTCAACCTATGGCAGTAAAACGAAAGATACAGAGAGATATAGAAAAATTAGAGGCTTTTGAGATGTGGTGCTGCAGGAGAATGGAAGGAATAAGTTGATCGATAAATAACAAATGAAGAAGTGTTGAATAGGATAGGTGAAAACAGAATTTTATAGTATATAATATTTAAGACTAATAGAAAACAGAGGAGGGATCATCATAGAACATCTGCTAAGACATGACTTTTCCCTAAAGAACATTAAAAAGGGAAAAGTTGAAGGAAAGCGGGGCAGGGGATGATCAAGAAGAAATCAGCTTGAGCCGATAAAGGAGAGGGTTAAAGTTAATATCTCACCAAGAAGTAAATGAGATAGCGCAAGATAGAAATTGCTGATGATTGCTTCACTGACAAGAGCATAGCTCTGAAATTATGGAGAGAAAATCTCATCATGGTGCTACTAGCTATTAATGGTTTATTAATAAACCTGCTGATTACGATTATCATATGATCGACATTGGTAAACGTAAGCAACTAATGAAACTAACAGAGTTCATAGCCTTCACCTGCGGTTTTCTTCGTGCTGCAGATATTTATGTGTTCTATGTCTACGACCTGATCTATGCGACTGCTAGATGTTCATCTAAATCCCTACAACAGTTAATGCGTTAAGAGTAGCAACCATTGAAAAGTCCAAACATCGTCACAAATTTCACTCCTCACCAGGTCACAACCTATACTGATGAGAGTTTAACCACATATTTAATTTATAAAATGGCTGCTAAGAATATTTCAAGAGTTGGATGAGAAGAAGGGATAATGACATTAAATCATCTTGCAAATTCGAAATGGTTGCCACTATCTTCTTTAGTATAGGCGATATTAAATTGTGAACTGTAAAATGTGTGCACGTGTGGAATATGTAAATTAATAAATATTTTGACAATTTAACTAAAACATGCCGAACAATATAATTAAATCACCCATTAGTAGCAAATATGCGTATTAATTTACCTAAAACTATATTCATCTCCTTCACCACTTACATAAAACAACAGCTATCGTGCCGGATATTGTCTCCTTTGTAAAAGCACCCTAAGGGTTGTTATTGTTACGTTTCCCTCAACAAGAACGTTAAATTTCCCATCATATTATAGGTTCAATATATCCACCGCAGCCTTGTACTTTGCTCTAAACTTCGGTAATTATGAAGATGGGTTACTGGGTCTCGCGCGCAGAATACGTAAGCAACCATTTTATTAATCTGTTTTGAATTTGTTTTGTTGAATTAACATTAGGGGGTTGTATACGGCAGTTGTTATAATTCTTTTGATGTTTTAAATTATAATACTCACCAGCCAGGCTAGCGATGCTTATCACCTCTTCGTTTGTCGTTTCATCGCCCGTTTTTATCGCACTGTATTGAAAAGAAAGATGGAGGTATTAACCTTCTTGTAAAGCCAATTTACAAGAACATCATGTTCGTTTCTAGTCTACGGACGTCATTTTTCTGGGTTAGATATCTTTTCAGTGGATCGTTTTGTTTTGAGTTCATTTCGAGGGATGTCATGTTCTCGGTTAACCATCTTCTCAATGGGGCATATTCGTTTTAGGACAATTTCAAGGGACGTCATGTTCTGAGCTAGTCCTATTCCAAGCAGGTCTATTTCGAAAGACGTTTTTGGGTAGTCATCTTCTGATTACTTTTTCAGCTGCAATGATTTGTAATACTAATAAGTTAAATATTTTACCTAACTGTGGTGAATAAAAATATATATATTGCAGTTAATTTGACCTAAAATACATATATATTATTTTTTATAACAAGAAAAAATGACCAATACAGAAAATGATATCCCTCGAAATTTACTTAAAACGAATATGCGAATAACCGAAAAGCTGACGCCTTTCAAAATTAACAAAAAAAAATGTACTGTAGGAAACTATAGGTATATTTCTTGAGTAATCTCAAAAGATGATTAACCGAGAACATGGGTGTATCAATATAATATTGACACGAAAATGACGTCCGTCGAAATATACTTGAAATGAACATGACGTTCATAAAAATTGACGTTCCAAAGAAAGACCTACCTCGCCCAAAGGAAATCAACAATATTGTCGCGTGATAAAGAGTAAATTAAATAGTCACACTTGTGCAAGAATTGCACGCAAATCACTAAGTGGAACCTCGCATACAAACATTTTTGTAAAATGTTTTCGTTTACCTAAATGCTCGAATAATCAAACAAACAAAAAAGAATTGAATAGGTAAACCCGTAAAAGCTAAAAACCCGCGACGATGTACCACTAACCGCCAAAGCAAGCCTCGTTAGGTTTCCGCTTATTCCCCGCTAACCACTGTTCGCTATCTCGGATACTTTACAAAGAACTACGCAGATCTCAAGCGTTGCAAATGCAGTGAAATTCCGTCGTACAAAGAGATCGTCCCAAGGGTACGTTCCTAGTTCTCTGATGCGACGCGGTTTTTAGGGTAGCCTAGTTTTTCCTATATTGAAGTTACTAGTGGCATAATCTTTTCAGTCAAAATTCCAGAAAACGGACTGCTTATAAGCATTTCACAGGAGTAGGTAGGTATAACTCTTTTTCAATAATAGCTTCAATAGAAACCTTCCTGAAGCTACTGCTACAATGTGTTTGACTGAAAAATTAGACGACCGTCGTACAGAAATCGATGTTAAACAAATGGGGGTTCGAATTTAATGTAGTTTTTTTTCTGTAAATAGAAACATTAACGTACAGAAACTATCCTGAAGCCGCACTTTTTCTACTAGCGTTAATAAAAGCTGCATCACTATCGACCCAGAAGGTACTTTCTGATTTTATCAGAGATGGCTCCTGGCTTCCGGTTATAGCATGGACTAAAATGCAAATTTTATGCAAGCCAAGCAAAAATGTATCGATGTATTAAAGTAAGTTCAACCGTCGAGGCTTGTGGAAATCGTACAATAGAGATATAATATGCATACCAACTCATTAACAAGCCACAATGTTCAGAACAGTTTTGAATGCTCCGGCCTATGATTCTGTAGGTTTGGAATGACAAATAAAAATAAAATACAAGTAATAAAGAATTGGTATGCAAAATAATTCGAGTACACGTGTGGTATTTGTTTATTGTTTGTGATTTCCTTTTACCCGAAATAACTGAAACGCGAAATGAAATCAAGTCTGCACTGGAGTTGAATTTCGACGGCAGGAGAGTAAATTCCAATACAAAAATCTAGCAAACGTCAATAACCAGCGGTCATCGCTACAACAAAAACATGGAATTCCGTTGTGGCTATACAATCTCCACTTATCGTTCCGATAGTGAGACGGTGTGGGGCTCCGAACGAGTTTTCACGAAGATTGAACGTGGCCGGTTCGCAGTTTAGATTAGAAAAGTTCGCGGCAAGCGGGCTCGCGACAAATTGCTTTACTAATACAACAGATTTCGGACTTTTGCCCCCAAGCAAAAAGCGTGTGTAATTTTGATTTTTCAACTTTCAATCGGTTTGCGAGATATTGGAAAAACTGGATGGAGGCAAAAATAACAAAAGATCAGTTCCAACTTAAAAAATCTAATTTGTTTTGTTCGTTTAGGTTCCAAATAAAAAGCAATAGAAAAATAAAACAGCAGGACTGTCATTCTATTATTTGCAACCATTCCACTGTGTTAGCATGACAGTGCTTAACTATTATAGTACTAGCCTAACTACGGTGATTATTTTAACTGTTACCGGACTAAGCAATTACTGTAATACGTATATTTGTTCAAGATCGTTAATGGTTAATCTCGAAGCGCCATCTACTTTTAATTTTTGATATCCACTTGCGATCGGTGCACGATCCGAAGTATAGCGATTGACAGTCCACTTGTTAAATTCGTGCATGATTTACACGATACAGAAAATAATTTACGGTGGCATTGTATTTGGCCCAAAATGTAATCGAGTCTTTAAATTCGAAGCATGTATATCTTGAAAAGTTTTAAATCACTAGTGTTACGGAAACTGTTGTCGGTACGTCTGGAATGCTGCCAGCCACTATCGATTAGGAGGCGCCAATGGAACTCGATTTGTCTTTAAAATTCAACTGTACATTCTGATTTATTATTTGCCGATATCAATCGTTTCTGGTAGATAATAGAGTTATTAATGCCGTTCGTTATGCAATGATATGCATATATATATTTTGAATGTAATAAGCTTAAATACTTACAAAGCTACACATTTACATATGCATAAAATGATTTAATCGTTCACAGCAACAGTTTTTTTCCATTAAATAGCGATATAATTTCTGAATTTACATAGCGTAAGGATGCGGAAGGAAATTTAATCCAGCCAAGAAAAACCAGCCAAGGGACTGGTCACGTGGCACTTAGCGAGAGCAGTTGGCAGGGGTAGGTCACGTAGAATAGTTTTCCACCATTGATAAAATAACTCGCCGCAATTACCATTCTACTGGGAAGTTCATTTGTACGAGAGTTAGGTGTCTGTGAGTTTTGTAGGAGGTATTGAGTGTGGTTAAAAATCGAGTTGGAAGTTGGAGGGTTGATACACATTAACTAAGGCCTAGTTAGGGTACTTAAAGCACTTATTTTCTTCTTTATCGCTCAACCAACTGTTGCCATCGGCTACGCTGTCTGATGTAGTGCAGTGCTAACAGTTAAGTCCAGCTGTTCGGATATTTGGTCAAACCACCAGTTCGCACTTCTAAGCCTCCTCGACCTCCACCTCAACATCTATTCTCTCACTATTACTCACTTCAGTTTATCTGAATCACTAGACGACAAAGCCAGATGACGACAAGTGCTGTGCTTAGTTCTCCAGTTTGACTTTTTTTAATACAGCCGTACTTAGCATAAACTGGCTTCGATTACACTGGTCGCGTAACAATCAGTCCAGCCTCTTACACAATGTACCGGATAGAAAAGACAGGTAATGTTTCTCGGACAAAAAAAATCGCGTAATGTAGTTATGTTAGAGGTTCCCTGCACCTCGTCACGCACGTTTTGTAAGGTGAGTTTAAAACACGCTTGATATGATTTATTTAATTACCTTTCGTTGGTAATTCTTCGACGTTTCGGACGTCGCGTTACGTCCATGGTCTCGAGGGAAACGGGCGCGGCGAAATCAACGTCTTTTAGCCGCGCGAGTTTGTCGATCTACCCGCGCTTGATGTTTATTATTAGGTTGAACACTACGATCCTCACTAGACCAACACACTACACTTACGACGTCAGGCGATTTATCGGATGTTATATGATGTTGTTTACATTTACTAATTACTGGATTCCACGAAGATGAAAGTTTGAAACCATCTTCTCGGTTGAAATTTCGGTGTTTCTTGATTTAAATTGCTTCACGTACGTTTCTACTTTAGTAATTCATTACGTTTCGTAGAAAGAATTTTGGGATTATGAAGCTCAACGAAAGGTAATTAAATACATCACATGTATACGCGATTAAGCCCCGTTTTGTTGTGTTGTGATAGTAACAGTTCGTCTGCCAAGAGTTTTTTTATTTTGCCCACAGCGCGCGCTGCTTTCAATTCCTGGTTCTCCCATCTCCTACTTCGCTCCCAGCCAATACTCAACAGTGCTGGACAACATATATGTAAGCTTACCCTTTCGCAGAGAACGCGTTAACGCCCGAGGGAATCTGTGCTAGTGACGGTTTGTGGTATGCCAGCTAGTAAGGCGCTCGCTTTACTAGCGTGACGTCAATATCAGTGCTTTGTGCATCAAACGTTACAAGCCTGGTATATACATTTCAATCGGTACTATGTATGATATATGACAGATTTGTCTGACTCTTGATTTGTATCTTTTGTCTGTCTGTCTGAGATATAATAGCTCCTTAGCAGATAAATATAATTTGATACCGTTTTTTAAAGGTAATTTGACCGACATTGTTCTTAGAGTTTTAGACAGGTACTTTGATTATCGATGGCAACACGCGAATCTGATACGGCTCTATAAATAAAAAGTCATTGAACTTTTTTAATTGATTGTATAAAAGTTCTGCAAATAATAAACATTTATTAAAATAGACCTAAGCCGTCACTCGCTAATTTCTTGATTGATTATCCATCCAATAAGACGTTCTGTCATCCTTTAAATTTTCGCTCTAAATTAATATTACGAAATATATAAAACAATTATAACAAAACTATTGATATTAGTTTCAGCAAAGGGGGTAAGTACGGATTACGGATAGGCGGAAGTACGATTCTGACGTATAGATGATGTGAGCTGCATGTGTGTGCTGTTGCATTTTATTTGGATAATGAAAAAGACCAAAAACAATTTAACAATAAAATTATACAATACGATTCGTCTGAGCAAATTATAATCGTGGCGCAATTTTTAATATAAATAGAATAATTATTATTAATACTAACACTATTTGAAGATGATTGATCGCTTACTAATACTCTATGGATACTTTGTTTGTCCGAAATAAAGAAATTTGGATTTAAAATGTACACAAAAACTAATATTTTTAAATAAGTAAAGTGTACAATGGAATTATAATAAAAAAGGCAAATCGCAAACACACAAAAATCTAAAAAAAGGAATAAAAAAATGGCCATTTATCATTAACGTCATACAATTTATCTAAAGATTCTTGGCCAAGAGGAAATCCTGTTCACGCCATTTATTTCAATTTCCCGGTTACAGGATAAAATACTGCAACTTGGAATTTGGATTCATTTTCATTGTGTACTTTTAAAAAAATATTGTCCTCTCTTGAGCGTAAAGGATACAAAATTAAATTACCGTGATGCAAAACAAAAAATATGGTCCTAATAACTAATTTGTGTATCGACCTCCAATCTCTCATACTTTTGCAGACCTTATTTTGTGCAATCGATCGATTACTGGTATTGGTACTAGTATTGGTACGTTGAAACTTAGGTAGATTATAAACTACGTGATAACGTTACATACATGTCTTAGCCAAATATGATTAGTTTATTACTTATCTAAATGTAAATTAATTTAACACGTATGTCAACTGTTGAGCTCAATCATTCTTAACTGCTACGATGAACGACTTTAAGCAGGGTTATTGCCTATCGAAAATTTGGCAATTGTTATCCGAATCAACTGTCTTAGCCCATGCAAAATCATGAAACTTGATTCTGATTCCGAGCGTCAAACGCGTTAGGCAATAGGGTGGCAGGTTCAAACGTATGGCTATTATGGTTTAAGACTTCGAAGCCTAATAATAATTTTTCGTTAATAGGATCCCTATAAAACAAGATCCAATGGCACCCACACGTAAAGGTTACTCCCTGAGTCGCTGCTATTATGAATCTGTTGACCTCAAAAGGTTAAATCCAGAATCCGAAGCTCCTTTGAATTCTAGCTTTGTGATTACGAGCATTTAAAGTTTTCTCAGGTCCCGAAGGAGCATTTATATTTAATATCAGAAGTAGAACGCGGATTTATACAAGTGTAAATGCAGTAAACTAAATGAAGCATATGATGATTCTGCCTCTTTAGCATTTTCTGTCAAAATTTATTGAAGAAGTCTAGAAACTATACGATTTTTTACATAGCATGTGCTACTTTAAGTTTAAGGTTACAGTGAATCCATTATTTACTTTCGTCTTTTTAAATATATATATTTGTATATATGTATTAAAACAAATGACATAAAATACAAATATTCCACAATAGTTCTATACAAGGACGTCTAACGCACAGAAGACAGAATATTAAGAGACCCATGCAAAATTATTGTAATTCTTTTCTAATACGTCTAAGACCCTATTGATTGCTTCACGCAAACTCACACACATATATAAACCCCTAACCAAAGCTACCATATATATACCATTATTCACAAATGCTACCATAGATCATAGGATCATACTATTCCTCGCAAACAGATCAAATCTGTCATAAATTATAGGGTCATACTATTTCTCACAAAAAGAGCACTTCAAAGCTACCATCAAACAGAGCACATCAAAGCTACTATCTATCGATCATAAGATCATACTATTCTTCACAAACAGAGCACTTCAAAGCTACCATCGATCATAAGATCATACTATTATTCACAAACAGAGCCCATCAAAGCTACCACCTATCATAAGATCGTATTATTCATCATCATTTCAAATTACAAATATATAAAAAAGTAATACGAGAAAATAGTAATATAAACGCTTATAACAGTAATTTAACTCTCAGTCAGCACACGATCAGATATTATTTAAAAATTAAATCGCGTTGCACCTAACATCACCATACTATCCCGCGAGACTCTCACCTTACTCGGAGCTCCAATCTTCGAGGACGCTATTCCCTTTGCTGTCACTTTAAAATTAAACCATTTCTATGACTCCTCCGACTTAATCTTCAAAGTTAACCCACACATTGCCATCTACATTTTACGGTTGTGCCTTTTTTCAACAAAATTCCTGTATATTTTACGCTGTAGCCCTATTTGGAAATACCCCAATTTGACTGCCTCGATAGATGAGCTTTTGAAAGAAAGCATAGAAAAAATTCTAAACATATTACCTAATACAACACAAACCTAATACAATACAACAGGCAACTTTACCGATCAAATATGGCGGCCTAGGTCTTCGTACAACAAGCGATCTAGCTCTTCCGGCCTTTCTCTCATCAGTTAACAGTACTGTCACGCTCATCAGCGGAATTCTCAAAGTTAATAATCCGTCTGATGTGGTTGTGTCAGGCTTGGAGAACTCGTATCCCTGGCGAAAACCCACTGGACGAAAAAGCCAACCAAGCTGCCTGGGACCAAATAAAAATAAAATCTATTCACAGAACCCTACTAGAAAATAGTCACAACCCAAGCGAGCGGGCCCGTTTACTGGCAGTGTCGGAACCAGAGTCAGGGCACTGGCTACACGCTCTCCCCTCGCAAAACCTCGGGTCCTTTCTGGACCCGAGCTCTTTGCGAGTAGCCCTCTGTTTCCGCCTCGGGATAAAGAGCTGCGAGCCATACCTCTGCAGTCACTGTGGAGGCTCAGTGGACGCCCTCGGTCGCCATGGTCTATGCTGCCAGCTGAGTGCCGGCCGGCATTTCAGGCACGCGACACTTAATGACCTGATTCGTAGGGCTCTTGGTACTGCTTCCATCCCCGCAACCCTAGAACCCATTGGCCTATCTGCGGCAGATGTAAAGAGTCTCTTTCGTCAGGCCTCTTTCGTCGAGCTGCACTTTAGTTCCATACACTAGCCCCATCCCACGTACACTGCTCTGCCCGAAAACCAGGGACTGCCGCTGATGACGCCCAAACCGTCAAGTGCCGCAAATATGCTTTTTTAAAAAGCAATTACGAGTTTGCGGCACTTGCGGTCGAAACCTTTGGGCCATGGTCATCCGACACCAAAAAATTAGTCAAAGAAGTGTCGGACAAGCGCATCGACGTTTCCGGCGATATAAGAGTTGGGTCATACTTCGCTCAACGCCTCAGCCTGGCCATCCAGAGAGGGAATGCGGCCAACGTTCTGGAAACAATTCCCCGGACAGGTCCGACACAGGGGGACCCATCAGAATTGTTTTTTTAAGTTAAAGTACTGTCATAGAATCATATACTTATTCCTCACAAACAGAACATTTTACCGAAACCGTACTAAATTAGTATTACGAAAGTCTCGTCCCTAGGTCTGACCAAAATCTTACTAACAAAACTTCACCGGGGGCTTTGCTGGGTCCAAACTGTACAATGTGTTATGTTTCAGCGCAAGCTGTGCAAACACGGACTTAGGACGGACTTCTAAAGAGATTATTTCGTATATTTTCCTCGTGACTCGTCTCCCGGCGATGTTTGGAGGAATTAATCACCCTTATTAAGCAAGTTGAGGAACAGATTATGTGGGTGCTGACAGTGTGCTAGATTGTATCTTATTAAAATAATTATGACATTGTGACAAACGTTGTTATGTCGTATTGGCCCCAGTCTTGACACCGTTCGGTATTGACGCGCATCGTGCATTATATAAGACCGCCCAGAATTTTTCAAAATGAGGTCGGTTTTAATATGTAGACTTACATACTAAAATACAGAGCACAATATCAAAATCTTTTATAGCAGCCTACATGTCAATTAGCTATTTATAAAAAAAAAACGCTCATAATGTGTGCATAGTTTTATAAATAGTGTTAACATGAAGTTTGCACCAAGGCGCCCTCTGCCGCGCGGTATGCAGACAAATTCACACCGGTCATCATTTCCTGACGCAGCAGCGCCGAGTAGAGGCTCACTTTGGTACTGGGCTTCGAAGCGAACGGACATTTTTGTTAGACTAAGACGATTATCGGTGATTCAGTGATATCGAATTGACTTTAAAAGTTGTGTTTATAGATAGTTTTCTTAATAATAATTGTACTTCTAAATTTGAACTTTTATTTTCAACACCCGTTTGCTAAAAATAGCTTACTTCAAAATATGAAAAAATACTTACTGACTTTGGAAAAATCTGAATAATTACCTGTTGGACAATGGTTTCACCTACCATAAATAATAATAAGTCCCTGTTACTGGACATAAGTATTCTGCAAATAAACATATTCTATTATTTCTAGTTTATATATGTGAACATTCACTTTTTAGACGCCGCAAAGTTAAAAAAATCTATCTCTTTCGCACGCTGTTACGTGCGGCTTTGGCTACAGTCAAAAGAGAGAGCGTTCTGTACTTTTACTATTATATTTCTTCTGTAGTCACGAAGATATATCAAATATAATATTCAAATCCCAATGTGAGTACCGATATATTTTCTCGGGCTATGGATGTTTTCTACATATTTATGTATCTATCGTAGTTTAGAATCTGTGGTTCAGAAATATTAGGTCGTGTAAGATTGCTCCCTCGTAGGTTTCGCTTTTAATCAAGTTTTTTGTGAAAGCTTTTTCTTACTGCATAGTTTTATTTTCAATATATATATACTTAATATTTCTTTTATGTAACATCGTATACGTAAAAATATAACAAGAAAATAAGCGATCATATTGAACAGCACAAAAAATATGTACCTTACAAAAGCATAATGGCACACTTAAGTTAAAGTTAAGCGCGGTTATGAAACTTCAAGTGTTATCGGAGGGTCGTCAATATAAAGAGCCGTTTCAAATTATAAGCCACACTGGAGCTATTCACGTAATGCCGCGTTTGAGTATTTTCATCAAACTTCCGAACGATAAACTGGCATCTCCACACGGAGAAACGTTTCCTATTATTTCACAAATGTCATCAGAATATCAAACACCCATTCGTGATATCAGCCCGTGCAAGGCAAAATCAGCTTTCAGAGGTCGTTGTAACGAGTGTAATCGTGTGTTGGAGATGAGGCGTTCCCTGCCCGCTGCAGAAGTGCGACGTGAGAACTTGTGAGGAGCGAGTGTTTTTCACAGTCTCATTATGTGACGATTCGTATTCGAGGCCAGCCGGGGAGCCAGTAAGGGAAAGGTTGGAGGGTATCACCCTCCAGATACGTCCTACTTGATCGTGCTTTTACGAACTTCGTAAATGATATTGATTTTCTCGCCTTTTAGTCTCAAAATACCTCTGAGTATGCTTGTCTGTCTCGATGACACAAACCTTTTAAACACTTCAGCGTTTACACCCCTAATATTTGTTGTTTTACGCTCGTACGTGCAGGAGAGAGAAATCTTTTATTTTTACAATTTGACGGTACGCTACGTTGCAGTAAACTACATCTCACTGATAGCCGATGGGTGCAGTCAGTTGAAGAGAAAAGTAATCCCTTGCCCGCATGTGAGTATCGCCGAGGGGGTTATTTTTCTGTGCAACTGAATAATACACCAGCGCTAAAGCTAGAACTAGCGCTCAATTACTCTAGTTGTTTACGTTTTTTAGCGTCCATCTTGACTGAAAAAAAAACCAAAATCATAAATATATAATGTATCTACTGTTACAATAAGTCAACTAGTTATTTGTAGTGGTCACTAATCGACAGAAGAGTCTGTTGAAACGAATCCCAGCAGACAAAGTTCACACAGTAGCTTTCAAATATCCTGACCATTCCCACGCCTTGATGTCTCAAACCTTTTTACACTAAACATTGTAAAATACGTCTTATTAATCAAAAATCCACCAGACCTTTATACAAATACAGACTCCGGTACAAAAGCTAAGGGCTCATTTTAAGTTTATCAGACGACAAAAACTCGGAGATTGTGGCTACAGAAGGCACTGATTAAGCAACTTTTTTCATTTCTTGTTGGCGACGAGGTTGCAATGGACGTGATTTGGGCAACTATCCGCGCATCGGTGACAGGGGTCGAGTGCCCGAAATGACTACACAACTCTGCTTCAGCAAAAGAGCCCAATTAAATAGGAAATGTAACTTAGACCCTTTTTGAATAAAAAAGGCAGAGGCCACCTTAAAAAGTCTAGGGACTAAGTAGATGAAAAAACTTGGGTTTGTCCTACGATCAGCTGGTGCGGATTAGCAATTGCTAGATTTAACTTTTCGGTATGTATTATACGAGATTGTTTATTAGGCTTAGTTTTTGGCTGTTAGTTAGGTTTTTACTGGTGCTATCACTTGAAGTAATTTTCTTCGCATACAATTTATTTGCTATTGCTTACATTGAGATTAATAATAGAAAATTATATTTGTAAAAGTCCAGTTAGGCAGGTCCAACTTTGAGATAGAGATCAATCAACGGATTCAATTCGGATTGAAAAATTGCGAAGTGTCTTCTCGTCCAACATACAGTGCTTGAAAACGAAAGTCTTCAAACAGTGCGAATTTATTACCGGTGATCACATATGAAAAAACATGGTCTCTAACTATGGGCCTCTTAAGAAAACTCAGAGTCACTCAGCGAGCTATGGAAAGGGCTATGCTCGGGATCTCTCTACGAGATCAAATCGAAAATGAGGAGATTCATATACAAACCAAGGCCACCGACAACAAAGCAAACAGGGTAAGAAAACTGTAGTGGCACATAGTTTGAAGAACCGACGGCGGATTATATCACCCCAAAAACGATATAATATAGATGGAAAGCCACAAAAATGTGTACCTATATCTGTAGTCGCAATAGTTACTATTGCTTTCAAACAAAATTTAACGTTCCTGTAATTGGCAGGCGTAGTACAAATGTTTACCCTACGAATTATGTTATTTTAAAAGAGTCCACCTTTATGCCAGATAACAGATAGAACAAAATCCTATGCCACATTTTTCTATTAAATCTTTGCACCAGGTGTGAAAAGGAACTAATTTTAAAGCGTTCGCTATTGACATTTGAACCATTTGCTCAGAGTTATGTCCCTTTCTTACCCTAAACGTCCGACCAATTTATCTCAACAAATTCCCAATGATTTCTAGATATTGAAAGTGGGATGAAATACTCAGATTGCCGTTTTACACTGGAATGGAGTTTGGGAAAAGTTAATTTATGGGGACGGTTCAGTGAAGGTAAAATGGATGAATGCTGTCAACGTGGGAAAAGCCATTATTTTTGTAATGTTTTCTGGCGTATTTATATTGCTGCCTTTTGTTTTGTGAATTATATTTTAGTACGCCTTTAAATAGTAACATACGTAGTAGTTATATTATCATGTTGGTTTTCATTAATGTTAGGGTAATTCGCACCTACAGTGTACCCTGGAAATCGGGAATCCTACTTAGTAATAAGCCTCCGCTATATGTATGTCTGTACCTTAGAGCTATATTTCTTCAATCGCGAGACGGACGGACCCGGAGAACGGATGGCAGTCGGGGCAGTAAAGTCCTGGAGTGGCGACCACGCATTAGAAAGCGCAGCGTAAGAAGGCCCCCAACTAGGTGGACGGATGACCTCGTAAGGCGCACGGGGAGTCGGTCTGCGCAGGATCGCACCTTATGTCGAGCTATGAAGGCGGTCTACGTTAAGCAGTGGACGTCCGTGGCTGATAGGTAGCGACAGGCTGACAGCAGACACCTATTTTATTGGATTTTTGTATTACTGTGGCCACTATAAGAACAAATAGTATAAAAATAAAGTTAAAAGTTGAAGGGTATAGATGCCATACAAGAAGTGTTTTTTCGGCATTTTTTTACATACGGTGGTACGAAACCCTTCGTGCACTAGTCACACTCGCAACTATCCAGTTTTTTTAGATCACCTATATCTAGGAGCGCGGTAGTAGCCCCACCAAGATGAGCCAAGTGAAGCGAAACTACCTATCTTTTCTCAAAGCGCTTAACGAACAGAATTCGCGGGATATTATGGAGTACATAGTGGAATTATTAGACATATGAAGTTTCAACTGTATAACTTAAGATTGTATTGGTTTCTAAAAAACCCGATTTTATCACTGACCCACTCGCTGAATATCATAAAAATTCTTAGTCATCACAAATCTTGAGGAACTTCCTGAAGTCCTAGAAAGCTGATACTCGTACACAAACAACAAAATAATATAAAACTTGGAACTTTTCCCCGCCAACACTTTAAACTAGGGGATGGCAGTTTACATGAGACTGCTATAAATTTTGATACTAGAGGTCTGAAAATCGAATGCGGACTCCTTGTTATAAATAATAATATACATATTTTAAGATTTTTAGTAAATCACCTCTCATCCTTTAAATTAAGGAAAGGAAGTTGGTACGGGTTTTTCCATCAAAATTAGCGTAAGGTGAAAACTTGATTCCCTGTTAATTACTTTTCTGTTATAAAATAGATCTTGTAGTAGCGAAGCAACCAAGCTACATATTTTGACTAAGGTGTAAACTTTGTGAGTTAGGGCTTAAAATTAAGCGTGTAGAGTTAGAAGCTTGGTTCTACGTGACATCTGATAATTTTTTGACAGTGGGAGTCAAATGTTTTTGTCTTAGCCACTCCGAAAAAGTATTTGGGCTGAGCTCAACAGTGACCATCCTATTATGAATGTACCCGTCACCAGAGAAATATTGTATGAATTTCATGCGCCTTCAGTAGAATAAGACCCCACTGCAAATTTACATTAAAGAAAATAGACGTATACGTAATAGTTACCAACCACAATTTGGCCATCATCCTTTACAACCCTCATTGCCACCTTTTACTTATTTCAGTTTGTTAATTAAAATTACTAACATTTATGTAACAATTCACAAAAGACACCAATATTCCAGAATTCACATAGACCTGCCGGGCGATTTTGCTTGTCGTGCGACAGAATCACCTGTCTCTCTCACACTCGTACTAAATAGAACGGTATATAGACAACATCGTTTTTCGATAAAGGGTTGTCGGTCACAGTTTTGCTAGAAGTACTGATCGTTTCCGTACAATTCATCTTACTCGCAACCAATATAAAAGCTCAAAGTCAAGGTAGCAGTGATTCTTGCACTGGCAACCTCATTGCTTATAAGGACACTAATGAAAAAAATTACAGCGTTACGATGCGGAATTCCATATTGGATAAATGGTAATAATTCATTTGGTATGTCGCGAAATAGTGTCTTGGTTACGTGTGACAATAAGTTGTGCTCACATGCGTATAGGAGTAGTTCTAATCGTTCCGGAAATCGTTGACTTCTCGGGTAGACAAAGAATCCTCAACATCTTCTGCATCTCCTGATGCTGCCTCGTAGAGAGACGAAACACGTGTCAGGGATTATAGCGTTTGGTAGTAGTTAGTTTTATTTACATGCGTATTTTTTCTTGGAAACTATAAAAATATACGCATATGAGCACAACTTCATAACCATAACATCTAACCAAGACACTATTTCGCGGAATACGAGTAGCATAGGAACTACTATACATTTATTACTAATAAAATGTTTGAAAAACCACATATTCGTGGTGGTTGCTAAGGACTGTGATCAAATTAAGACTAACACTGCAACACACTGAAAAAACCTGATATGTGCTGAAAAGACAATGAGTAATTTTGAATGGTGTCTGGACCAAGAACAGAGATAAAAGTTAGGTAAACTAGTTGTAATTTTTACTATAGACACCAAGTTAATTTCTATTGTCGAATTTAGACTATTTATTTAAATACAATATGAGAAAAAAATGCTGGGAGATCTTAGCCTATAGATAGAAAATGACGATGCTACCGTGGCAGAAGGCAATCCAGTTGGCTATTGTGTAAAAGCTTGTTACTTTCATATTTTTCTGTATATTTTTCGCGCGCGTATGTATTCATCGGAGGTGTGAATTCAAAAGAGCAATCAGGACTAACGAAGCAAGCGCTTGTGAGCAACGTATTCGTGCTCTAATCTAAAACGTTCTATAAATATTCATTTATCTAACTCTCATACGCCCTTATTGATATTGAGCAGTTATATGAAACGTCAGCAAAATACCAATATATACCGACTTCGAAAAATTCTATAACAATTTACTCCACAGATGAGCATGGTTTAGTCTATTTTTTAGCATGCGATGTATGAATAGGCTTGTCTAGTTTTTTGGAAAAGATGGCATTTTCTATACGTGATAGTTTTACTCCGTTCGCATCGTTCTGAACTCGAATGAAGAACAAAACGAGTTGTTAGGCGAAAATAAGTAGATAGATAATTGACGGCATACTAACGTTTAACAGAATAGTATAGGATAGGGATAAAATAGAGCAGAGTAGAACAAAACAGAATAAAGCATATTTACTGTTCACGGTGTATACAGAGGATCGTAAATTCGTATCAACAGTCACTTAGACTCATGACTTTGGACTATGACTTAAGAGGATTTATACCTGCTTAATTGGCAACTTTTTTGGTTCTTATGATTATTTTGAGAAATATGAATGTAACTTGAATATGTTTTCAATACATAACGAAGCTTTTCGCTGATTCGATTTTGTTTTCCACTTGACGAAGCCTGCGTTGCGAATTAATAATAATGTTAGTTTCAATACATTCATTATGTTTTCAGTAGTTAAGCTGGCACAATGAAAAATTTTATGATATTGCCACAACTAAAGCTCTAAAAATCAGTTCATGTCTATATCTTGCTTTGTAAGAAAATAAAAGCAAAAGCGATTAATAGGTGAATTAAACGCATCATAAATCCTAAAAATGAAGGGTATGTATTGAACATACCTTTAAGTTTCATTTAAATACCGTAAAATAATGAAGCAAAATGAAAAAATATGTGACGTTGCCACTTAATCAGGTATACACGCTCTTAATTAGGTAGTAAGTGTACCAGCAAATTTTACATGAAAACAATTGTAAGATTATATTAAACCGAGAAGAGTAATATCAGTGAGTAGGTTCTCTGAAACTCAACCAAAATGGGCTTACAAAGGCAGTATGGATACCTATGGAGGGTTAGTATTCGTAATATATGAGAATAGGGTGCAGCTATTCAAAGTATAAATTAAACTCCTTTGGATTGTACGCGACCACATGTTTTTTGCAGACTAAACAATGCAATGAAAATATATGGAAATCAAGATAACGCGGTAGATTTCAAACTGGATGGTGTGGAAAAAAAAGGTTTTGTCGACTCTCGACCATACTCTTTTGTTTCCATGCCTTACTGAAACTTTCATACGTTTAATTGTACCGCTATTTGATACAAGTTTCGTAGGTATTTATTAATTTAGGGCATTGCATAAGTACATTCTGAAACGATTGTTCTGAATTTAATTTACATTTTAATTACAAAAAGTTAAGGCGGAATTTTTCTCGTAATTCTTAATTATTTGAAAACTGTTTTTGGGTTACCAGAAGTTGCTGCTAGCGCATTACTATACTTAGATTTGTAGTTAAATTTCAAAATCGAATAATTCTCGTTTACTTTTTTGAACATTGTTTTGTAAAAATAAGAATGAGATACCGAGTCACCAGTGTGAAGTTACGGTAAGTTTTATTTATCTTAAAAACTTGTCACTTCATTCAGAATGCAGTAATCACAGCGAGAGTGCGTCCATAGACATCCGATTTGAGTTCTTGTGTAGTATTTTTTTACATTTTCTTCTAATCCAATCCTACTATAAGTTACCATTGAACGATCTCAAAACTTTTTTGGTAAACAAGAATAAACTTACCGTTGCTCCAAAACCCATACAAATATGTTAATGTAACTGAATTTTCACCGTAAATAATACAATAAGAAAGAGTAAATGACACAACAAAACACTTTGTAACTACAAAGACAATCTTGGACGCGAAAGCTGGCACACAATTACAGTATTTTTAGCTGCCTTCGGCAAAGTATGAGTTCACCTAGCACCTCATCCTTTGAAAAGCGGTAACTATTCATAAAATTATAAGTAGTTACTACGTTTTTCTCCTGGTGGGTTGCTATCCCGAAGTCGACACTTTTTTAACACTTTGTAAACAGTGGCTTTAACGCAGATAATCCGGCTTTAGCTTCTATTTCAAAACTCCTTACCTCGGTAAACAAAAATACCTATTTTTAACTATGAGGAAATGCGTTTTTATTTCACAAGGGATTACTCAATATCATTATTGCTTTGGATAAAATAATTACTGTGGATTCCAGAAAGGAGAACAGCACTGTACTGTACTGGTTTAACCCGTAGGTACTGGAAGTGACCATTTTGAGAAAATAATTTCGATTTTATATAGCTAGCAAGCAAAAATTACATGTTGTCCATATTAGCAATCTCTTTGTTCGACACAATCCCCCTGCCAGTTAAAAAAATATGATGGGATTACTAGAACCGAGGGACTTCATATGATAAATAAAATTCATTTCACTATGAAAGAGAAATGGCGAAATGCGCCAAAGGATTTCCTTAAAAACAATCGCTCTGATTGACACAATTTTTAACCCCCGACAAAAAAGAGGGGTGTGTCTGTGACTCTGTGTATCTGTCTGTGGCATCGTAGCACCCATACGGATGGACCGATTAGAGTGCGGTTTTTTTTTGTGTCATAGATAATTTTATCCCGTGTTCTTAGCTTTGTTTTGTAACGCGGCAAACCTCCTTGGCACAATGCGGCCAGCAATAAATTGTATCGGGAAAATTTGAGTTCCACGATTGTCTTTTGTTTGTGGGAGACAGGTCCCGACTCGTTTGATTTGAACTTGTGCTGCGCAAATTATGAAAGAACTGAGGTTTAAAATATAATGCTAATTAATGTGCTGTTAAAAAACTCTAAAACTGTAAAAAATTTACAGTATTTCGCAATATTGTGTTAGATTAAATATCTACAAGGGCTGCCACTTAGCAGGTACATTTTGTATATAGTTATTTTTCTTCATTTTCGTGTACTGTTCTGCTCAACTCAATCCAAGTCTTATTTCGTTTTCACTGGTCCTTAACCATGAAGAAATAAGGCTTGGGTTGATTGGAACCACCCATTAAGTGGAGCATTTTTACAGCCCTTTCTTCTTCGCTGAAGTTTTTGACTGGAAACCTATCTGCAGTCTACAGTCGCACCTCGGCCGACGGTTCCATCCAATGCCTTCCTGGAAAGCTGGGAATGGATAATTGGAAAGGGAACTGAATCTCCACAACCGTCCTACCTTCCTGCTCAGATAAGGCCAGTGATTTTCATTTAGTGCCGCGTACTGACTGAATCCCGTTTAGTTTAAGTTGTTTATTCGTATATAGTCTATTTTTATTATATGTTTAAATTACCACGTCCTATCTTTTGTTCTCGACGACTAGCCGGGCTACAGTTTGATGACCTCAGCCGAATCTCTCAGAATCTCAGCCAAAATTGAAGTTAGGAACTCCAAATTTTGTTGTTATGTTCATTTGTGTCGGGGGGTGTTTAAAATTTTGAATTGTCTATAGTTATTTTTCATGAAGTTCAAGTAGGTTAATCTCCCAACTTTCGAAACCATCCCAGTAGTTGGCACCTGCATCCTTAATTCACAGCAATAAAGGTGTCCAACGGGGTGTATATTTTTGGAATTGGGGTGTCAAACATTGGGACGTGACTTAGTTAATAAGAATGACAGTAACTGTTTTTTGATTCGACGAAAATACACATTAAGGTGCGTCCACATTTATATCATTTGCCCGATCAGATCTTCGTCCCGTGGCATGATAGCATGTCACGATCACGCGTTTGGACGTTGCGCCGATCCAATCGCTCGAAATCCATGTTGCTACGCGTATCACACACTTAGATCGGACAAGCGCGGCGTTATCGCCGCGCCGACAGCGTCGAAGCAGCGCGATACGCAGTCATGCCACGCCACGGTGATCGGATACGAGCAAATGATACAAGTGTGGACGCACCTTTACGAAGCTACGAAGCTGGCGGTCCCGGGTTCGAATCCCGGCCGAGGCATGTGTTTTTGTGTGATGAATACGAATATTTGTTCCTGGGTGTTGGATGTCTTCTATGTATTTAAGTATAATAATATATTTATATATTATACATATATATCGTCGCCTGGTACCCACAACAGTACAAGCTTCGTTTAGTTTGTGACTAGGTCGATTTGTACAGTATTGTCCCTGGTATTATTGATTTTAATTATTTATTTACATTTCACAAGGGATTTTCACATGCCGAACCGGGTCCATCTTAGCTAAATACACAGGTGTTGTTTTTGGCTTAGATTAACCGCTTAATATATTAACCGAAAATACCGAGTCAATTTATGCACTAGCATACACTAGTGTGTAAATAGTATTTTGTCTGATTTAACGACCAGTTTAGGCCAGATGTAGTGACACTACGTACGATTGTGACGGTCCTGGGTTTAAATCCTGGTAAAGGGTAAATATTTGAATGATCAGCATAAATATTTGTTCCTGAGCCTTGAATGTTTTCTGTGTATTTAAATGTACCTTATAATCGTCCCCTAGTATAACACAAGCCTCATTGAGCTTACCAGGAAGTATGTAGTAAGTATCTCCTAATCTTTATCCTAATTTTTAGTAACAATATAAACGTGAAAATGTGTGCCGAATATTTGTAATGTATGTACGTTCCTCTCTTAATTTTAAAAACATTTGGAGGGATATCAACGAAACTTTCTACTAATGTTGTTTAGACGATAACACATAGGTTATAAATTACTAGCATCAGTGGCAACAACTAATTATTAATAAAATTAAATTGTTGGCGGCCTTTTCTTAAATAAAGTTAACTTAAAACTCAACTTTCTTAAATAACATTATGTATGAGTGCACTTTATTTAGTAAAACAACATGTGGCATATTTTCATATCGAAGTGGCGCTCTGACGATTAGATGGCGGGTCGAATTTCATAAATTACCTAAAGATTATGCTTTTTGGACATTATATTATACGTGAATTATAATAAGTGTTGAATAAATAAATAAATATCAAGGAAAGTCTTAGACAAATCGACCTAGTCCCAAACTGGCGAGATATCTATACATTTTCTATACATATAATAAAGCTGAAGAGGGTCAAAAGTCTGTATATGGAAAAATTTCGAAAAAAATTTGGCCGGGGATACTTAAAATCGATAACAGAACACGCTCCAACAGTTTTAAGAATTTTTGTCTGTTTGTCTGTTTACTTGTGCGCGCATCACGTGAAAACGGCTGAACAGATTTTCACGCAAACTTTTCTAATCTGTCAAAAAAAAATCCAGCCAGGTTATAGGCTACAAAAATTCAACCCTTAAAAGGGGGGGTAGCCACTACACTTGATCGAGTTAAGTTTGCACCTTAATCGTATGGCGCTACTTAGGAAGAAGGTGCAAACTTTTCTCAAATATGTGCTACACGACTACTATTGAGTACGAGCCGAGTATCGAGTACTTTTCTAAACTAACATTTGGCGCTAAAATTAATATCTATTTGCCAAATTAACTCTAATTTTAGAAGAGGGGGAACGGATGTTAACCAATTTAATTGAATAATTGATTTAATAGTACAACAAAATACGAGATAAGTGGGTCGGTGGTATCAACAAAGAGGAGGCTCACATGTGCAAGAATTCGCCCAGGTACTGCTTCTGGTTGGAGAAGGACTTCTGGAGGAAACCAACGGCCTGGTTCGATTACCAGAGACGTTATGCAGGATCGTTCCGTCCGTTGAAGACCATATTCGGAGTGTATAAGGAGACCTGAGCTAGGTGACGTGACGTGAGAGCTCTTCGGTTTGTAAGAGAGCCATACTCACGCCGAAAATTGAACAGGCAGCGGCAGTTAATGCGCGGATATCGGCGAACATCGAAGGTGAACAGGCAGTATATAATTCCACTAGCTGTTGGCCGCACAGAGATGAAATTTGTAGCCTTTTAGAAGGCAACTTCGTCAGCGGAGGAAAAATAACATAACCCTCTTTTTTTCTTAAGCGTTACCGAATAAAAAGTGTCCTTTAATTACCTGAGGATGCCCAGCTACCCGTGTACCAAAAATAGTTGAAATATGTTTGGCCGTTTTGACGTGATGAAGCTACATAGACACATACATACAAACATACAAAAAATAAAATTGAATTAGTGACCTTCAAATACTCCATATCACTTATTTTTTAGATTTTCTATATTATAGTAGTTGATTATCTATATATGTTTAATGTACGTAGACATTTCATATTAAACGTTAATCTATCTATCTTCTATATTCTATATATCTATGTATACATATAATAAAGATGAAGAGGCTCGACAGTCTGTAGGTACATGGAAGATATTCGAAAAAAAGTTGGCCGGGGATACTTAGAATCGATAACAGAACACGTTCCAACAGTTTTTTGAATTTTTGTCTGTTTATCTGTTTGTCTGTTTATTCGTACGCGCATCACGTAAAAACGGCTGAACAGATTTTGATGCAAAGTTTATTAATCTGTTGATAAAATTCCCGGCCAGGTTATAGGCTATAAAAATTCAACCCTTAAAAGGGGGGGTAGCCACTACACTTGATTGAGTTAAGTTTGCTCCTGAATCGTATGGCGCTACTTAGGAAGGAGGTGCAAACTTTTCTCAAATATGTGCTACCAACCGAGTATCGAGTACTTTTCTAAACTAACAAGTGGCGCTAAAATTAATATCTTTTTGCCAAATTAACTCTCAGTTTAGAAGAGGAGGTACGGATATTGGAAAAATTAATTGAATTATTGATTTAATAATACAACAAAATACGAGATAAGTGGCTCGGTGGTAAGGAGGAGGCTCACATGTGCAAGAATTCGCCCAGGTTGGAGAAGAACTTCGAGTGGAAACCAACGGCCTGGTTCGATTACCTTATGCAGGATCGTTCCGTCCGTTGGAGACCACATTCGGAGCGTATAAGGAGACCTGAGCCTGGTGACGCGACGTGAGAGCTGTTCGATTTGTGAGAGAGCCACACTCACGCCGAAAATTGAACAGACAGCGGCAGTTTATACGCGGATATTAGCGAAAATCGAAGGTGAACAGGCAGTATATAATTCCACTAGCTGTTGGCCGCGACTTCGTCCGCACAGAGATGCAATTTGTAGCCTTTTAGAAGGCAACTTCGTGAACGAAGGAAAAAAAACATGACCCTCTTTTTTTCTTCAGCATAATCGAATAAAAAGTGTCCTATAATTATCTGGGGATGCCCAAGCCACCCGTGTACCAAAAATAGTCGAATTATGTTTGGCCGTTTTGGCGTGATGAAGCTACATCGCCACATACATAGAAACATATTATAAAAAATAAAATTGAAATATTGACCTTCAAATTCTCCATATCACTTATTTTTTAGATTTTCTATATTATAGTAGTAGATTATCTATATATGTTAAATGTACATAGACATTTCATTTGACACCTTAATCTATCTATCTTCTATATTCTATCTATCTATACATATAATAAAGCTGAAGAGGCTCGAAAGTCTGTAGGTACATGGAAGATATTCAAAAAAAGGACGGCCGGGGATACTCAGAATCTACAACATTACACGTTCCAACAGGTTTTAGAATTTTTGTCTGTTTGTCTGTTTATTTTTTCGTGCATCACGTGAAAAAGGCTTAACAGATTTTGATGCAAATTTTACTAATCTGTTGAGAAAATTCCCGGCCAGGTTATAGCCTATAAAAATTCAAACCTTAAAAGGGGGGGTAGCCACTACACTTGATTGAGTTAAGTTTGCTCCTGAATCTTATGGCGCTACTTATTAAGGAGGTGCAAACTTTTCTCTAATACGAGTATGTGCTACACGAGCCTACGACTACTATCATGTACCTTGCTAAACTAACAGATGGCGCTAAAATTTATACCTTGGCATTTTGCCAAATTAACTCTAAGTTTAGAAAGAGGGGGTATGGATATCAACAAATTTAATTGAATATAATTGATTTAATAATACAACAAAATACGAGATAAGTGGCACAGTCGTATCAACAAGGGGGTTGCTTACATATGCAAGATTTTGCCTAGGTACTGTTTCAGGTTGGAGAAGTACTTCTGGAGGAAACCAAGGCCATGATTCGATTACCAGAGACGTTATGCAAGATCGTTCCGTCCGTTGAAGACCACATTCGGAGCGTATACGGAGACCTGAGCCAGGTGACGCGACGTGAGAACTCTTCGGTGTGTGAGAGAGCCGTTAATGCACGGATATTGGTGGAAATGGAAGGTGAACAGGCAGTATATAACTCCATTAACACTGTCTTGGAGGCTTCTCTTCCTTTTTTCTCTTTCTTTTTTCACAACATACTTGATGGAGTTCCTAAACTCATTCAGCGCTTCAGGACTCCCAGCATTCACATTAACCCTGGAAGTTGGAGTTCCGATCATTCTTCTTCGGAATTTGTCACCTCCAAAGTTATACAACGGAACCAGTCGAAAAGTAGTGCAGCTGCAGCGAAACCTCATCTAAGCGCAAATCCTGATGGGGTGCGGCACCGGAGAAGCCGAGTTCATCCCCCGCACCCCCTTCATTCCGAGCAACGTCCCGCTCCGCTTCAAGCGCCTACAGTTCCCCGTGAGCGTCTGCTTCGCCATGACTATCAACAAGTCGCTGGAGTTGACGCTGCGCGCTGCCGGCGTGTACCTGCGCACGGACTGCTTCTCGCACGGGCAGCTCTACGTGGCGTGCTCGCGCGTCACCAGCTGCACGGAGCTGTTCGTGCTGATGCCCGCCAGGAAGACTCACAATGTGGTGTACAAAAAAATATTGTAAAATGTCAATGTTATGTAAATATACTTTACATACCTACTTTAGGAGTATGTAACGGTAGATATAATTATGTGTGCATATTTAGTGGTGCATACATAAACATAACTGTAAATAAAATGTAAATACTTGGCCTCAATATCTATATTCACCTTTCCTCTAATCCTACTTCTAAATAATATTATACCTAAATTCGAAAGGTTGTTAGGAAGTATGGATTTCTATGTGTATATTTCTTACCTTTTCATGCTTACACTGATTTGACTGGAGGACCGATTTGAGTGATATTTACCATAGACTTGATTTAGATATTACTACAGTCAAGGACGTAAAAATAGAAAAGTAGTAACTGTAGCGTCCGATATACACCTCTAAATATACATACTCTGTCTTTTAAATCACGCCAAAAATTTAAATATGTGCGAAAAACTATTGATATTGGAGTGAAGTTTTATTTAGTGGTATTTGTTTGTATAACATTTTATCTGGACTTTACTTCAAGTTCCGGCTCCAGGGGAGAGGGGTGAATTATCCGCTTACTGACACAGACCGAATACCACGCGGGCGGAGCCGTAGGCACAGCTAGTAAATAATATATTGATAAAATATAATACTTAAATATATAGAAAACACCGAAGAATCAGTAACAAACATTCGTGCTCATCACAAAAACACGTGCCCTGGCCAGGATTCAAACCCAGGACCGCCAGCCTCGTAGGCCGCTTTGCAACCACTGAGCCAAGCGTGTCGTCAAAATATACATATGCAATATACCAAATGTTGTTATGAGAAATGAAAACATACCATGTGATATTCAGTTGAAAGATTATTATCTATTGAAATAAGACAATTTAACGGATTATATCGCGTATATTATCTCAGTTTAGTTCCCTACGTTTCGGAAGCTTTCCAGCTTTCCATGGTCACGGGTGGACTGAGTAAAGATGTATTTTCCTCTGTCAAAGTTACAATTTGTGCAAACTACCCATTTTTGAAAAAACAAATAAAGGTGTACATACATGCTAGTTGGGCCTAAGCTGTAAAGACAGTTAGACATGTGCCAGAAGAGGATTTGGAGGCCGTACGCCGGGATGTGTCTTCAATTTTAAGACGAGCGAAGTCTCCTAAAGTTAACTTACCCAGAACTGAATTCAACGCTTGCGTGAAGACCCAGACATCACCATTCTTCGGGCTGACAAGGGAAATGCGACGGTTGTTATGGATACTACTGATTACAACCAGAAAAAGTGGAAGTACTTTTGTCAGACGCTACAACATACAAGCTTGTTAAGCGAGATCCAACGGCGAAAGTAGTAAAAACGACAGCCGAGCTGTCGTAAGTAAGCACTCTCAAAATCTTAATCTGGATGTGAAAAGTTTAGTGCCCTCTTGCCCAGTGCCACCAAAGTTGTACGGATTACCAAAGATACATAAACCTGGTGCTCCGTTACGCCCTATAGTGAGTCAAATCGATGCTCCTACCTATCGATTAGCTCGGCACTTAGCAGGTGTGCTTTCTTTATTGCGAGGGAAGACAGAAACATACACAAGGGACTCATACCATTTTGTCAGTGAGATTAAGGATTTGAGACTAACTGATGATGAAGTTATGGTCAGTTTTGATGTCCAGTCTCTCTTCACATGCCTACCAGTTCAAGAATGTATCGAAATTGTGAAAAGAAGATTGAGTGAACAACAGATGGCAATAGAATATGCTGAGTTATTACAACACTGCCTTACATCTGGCTATATGCTATGGAATGGTGAATTCTACGGGCAAGTTGATAGTGTGGCAATGGGGTCTCCGGTGTCTCCTGCCGTCGCCGATATTTTCATGGAAGACTTCGAGGAGCGAGCGCTTTCATTGGCACCTGTCAAGCCGAGGATCTTTAAAAGACACGTAGATCTAGTGTTTCAGCTTCTTAGACCATCTAAACTCCATGCATAGTAAAATTAAATTCACTATGGAGTTGGAAAATCAAAATTCACTTACATTCTTAGATGTGCTAGTAATTAGAGGTCCTAACAATGACTTAGGTCATACTGTATATAGGATACCTACACATACAGATACGTATTTGAATGGCAAATCTCACCACCATCCCTGTCAACTTGCTACAGAGGGTTATTTGAACCCAGGACCTCAGCTTCGCAGGCTCATTAAAATAAAACAACTTAACTTTGACAGAGGAAAATACATCTTTTCTCAGTCCACCCGTGACCACGGAAAGCTGGAAAGCATCCGAAACGTCGGAAACTAAAATGAGAAAATATACGCGATATAATCCGTTAAATTGTTTTATTTCAATGAGTAATAATCGCGGAAACAGAAGAAAATATTAGATTATTATCTAATCATTAATTCTATCCAAATATTTAAATTATACTATACTAGAAGGCGCCCGCAACTTCGTTCGCGGAGGAGAAAAAGCTATAACCCCTCTTTTTTTCTTTGGCATATTAGGGTAAAAAGTATCCTATAACCATCTGGAGATACCCAGCTACCCGTGTACCGAAAATAGTTGAAATCCGTTTAACCGATTTAGCGTGATGAAGCCACAACGACACATACAAACATTTCATTTTTACAACTTTATAATAGTGTAGATGTAGTTCGAAGCTGTAAACGTAGGAATGTACCATTGGTTTGTCTAAGAAATATTACTCACCCCATTCTGTATATTTAACGCTTCGCTTCTGAAGCGCCGATACCCCAACACTCAATTAACCCAGTTAGAAGCCCATCCTTCCGTTTCAATCGCAAAATAATCGCATTTAGAGAAACAGAGAAGTCGGGCGCCTATTATTTGACACGATTAACAAGTCTCTAGCTATACTTGGGCTGAATTAACCCAAACTTAAATACCTAAGCCTTATTCTTAGATACCAAATTAGAAACTTAACCTTAGCTTATAAGGAGGGGGACCGTCGTTTGTCTGACCACTGGATATGGCATTCCGAAGCATTGCAGTCTGCCAAAGTATATGAGGAAAATCAGGTTAATTTATATAATCAGTCACAGTATCAAATCTGTCTTTTTTTATTTGCAGATGTTTTTTTTAGTGTGTTTGTAAAAATATTTCCGTAGTACGTCTTAAGCGCCTCCCGCTTCAAGTGAAAGTAAGCCTTATTTGGAGATTAACTGATAAAACGACCACAAAAATGTATTCTAAGGTTTAGGTACCTTAAACTTTACTTCACGTTTCTCGAATGAAACCTTAAGCGGATAAGTAATATTACTCACAGATTATAGAAATAAAAAAAAATCCTCAGCACCAAGCGTGTGTTTGCTCATGCGCGCGGGCTCTCGAAACAGCATAACAGTGTAGGTATGCTATTCTATCCCCGTAGCTCAGAGATGGGCATTAATCGATATTTTTTTAAATTAATTAAGTAATCAATAAAATAATTAATCGTCAAAAATTAATCGAGATTAAATTAATCTATAAATTAATATATAAAAAGATTAATGTTATAAAGGAGACTGCATTCAGGATTCTAGGAAAAAGAAGGAAGATCAAGCGTAGGAAATGGTGGACTAAAGAGTGTCTGATGGCCATAGAAGAGAGGAAACGCCTTAAAATCTTAGCGGACCAGAATACCTCATGGGTTGCCAAATACGATACTGCGCGCCGTGAGTGTAGGAATATTATAAGACAGGCAAAGCAACAATATTAAGACAATCTTGTGACAAGTATGGAATAAAAAAGTCCGAGACCAGACTTTTTTATCGTGAAGTCAGAGAGACAAAGAAGGGGTTTCAACCTACAACACAGGCTTTAGAAGATAACGAGGGCAATCTTACATGCGACCCTGAAGAGCAGAAAAATCTGTTGTTCAACTACTTCAGAAACTTGCTCAACTGCCCAGCAATCCAACATATTCCCATGGCAGTGAAGAGCAATGATGACCCAGTAGCGTCGCCTTCTTTTGAGGAAGTCATCAAAGCGATCACGAGGCTTAAGAATAACAAAGCTGCGGGTATTGACGGGCTGTCCAGTGAAATATGGAAATATGGGGGAGTAGCTATTAAGTCTAGAGTTTTTGAAATTATCCAACTTATTTGGTCAAAGGAGCGTCAACCTGGTGAATGGAATGTTGGAGTCATATGCCCACTTCATAAGAAAGAGGTCAGGAAAAAAAGCGCAAATTACAGGGGAATTGCGCTACTCCCCACCGCATACAAAATCCTGGCATATATTTTACTTTCGCGGTTAGAACCCTACGCTGATGAAGTCATAGGGGATTACCAGTGTGGGTTCCGATAAAACCGGAGCACATTAGACCAGATTTTTCTCCTCAAACAGATCATGGAGAAAAAATGGGAATATTCGCAGAGCTACCATATCCTTTTCGTCGATTTTATGAAGGCCTACGATAGCATCGACCGAGAATCGCTGTACAACATACTGATGCTATTCAAAATACCCGTCAAACTGGTGAGGATGATAAAAGTAGCTACTAGTACGAGCAAAACGACCGTTAAAACAGGACTAACCAGTTTGACGTCATCACGGGGCTCAAAAAAGGAGACGCGCTTTCCCTTATCCTGTTAAACTTGGTGCTCGAGTACGTCATCAGGAAGGCCGCAACTCCTGGAGGCGGAGTGGAGTTGAATGGAAAACACCAGATCATAGGGTAAGCAGACGACCTGGTTCTCTTAGGATAAAACGAAGCGGATGTCCGTGAAGTTGCGCGGAGTTTGGAAGAAGAAGCCGTGGAGGTTGGTCTAGGAATTAACCATGAGAAAACTGAGTACCTACACATGAAGAGATACAAAAACATCCGCATTCGTAGAGCAGACCTAACGGTGGGGCAAACTTCGTACAAAGGAGTCGACAAATTCAAATATCTTGGATGCATCGTCACAGATACCTACCAGAGGGAAGAGGAGATACAAATCCGGATCCAAAACGCCCTTCGATGTGCAGCTGCCCTGCATAAAGTGTTAATGTCTAGACTGATGACCAGAAATACCAAGCTGCGCATATATAAAACGGTCATAAGGCCGATCCTGATGTACGGATGCGAGGCCTGGACATTAACACAGAAAGAGGAAGACGCGCTGCTGGTGGCGGAACGGAAAATCTACCGCAAAATTCTGGGCCCCACACGTAGAGAGGACGGTAGTTGGAGACCCCGCAAAAACTTGGAAATTGAAGATCTGGTGTCCGAGCCTAACATCTTAGGAGAAACTAAATCTGCAAGGCTCCGATGGCTCGGGCACGTGGTCCGAATGGAGGACAATCATGCAGTCCGGAGAGCGTACACGGGTCGTCCATCTGGTCGAAGACCTGTTGGGCGTCCTAGGTACCGATGGGGCGACGAAGTCCAGAGGGATCTAATGGAGCTCCAGACCGTCTCTAACTGGATGGAAAATGCTAGGGACCGGGAATCCTGGCGGTCTTTGGTGTCGGAGGCCAAGCTCCACCTCGGGTCGTTGCGTCACAGCAGAAAGTAAGTAAGTAAATTAATCGACAGAGGTTTCGATTAACGATTAATTAATCGTCAGTTTAATCGATTGAATTTCACGATTACATCTCGATCAAAAGTTTAAACACGCTTAAATGAGTGATTTTCAGCACAAATGTGCACGTTACAACAATGCAATGTGCTGTGTGTGTGTGACGTAATCTTCTTTCAAGGTGGTTTTTATAGTGCAGTCCTATGTCTACGTAACTCGAGACTTAGACATACAAAAAATAGCTTATTTATTCCTAACTAGCTTCTGCCCGCGACTTCGTCCGCCTTAAATTCGTTTATCACGGATAAGGGTATTTTTCCGGGATAAAAAGTAGCCTATGTCCTTTCCCGGGACTCAAACTATCTCCATACTAAATTTCATCCAAATCAGTTCAGCGGTTTAAGCGTGAAGAGGTAGCAGACAGACAGACAGACACACTTACGCATTTATAATATTAGTATCGGATATTCTTCTTCTTCTTCTTCTTTCGTGTCGAGGTTCCTCAAATAACGGATGCCTAGTGGGCAGCGGTATTGACAGCCCTGGATATTAATCGCGAGGAAATTAATCTAATTAATTAATCGATTAAAAACTTAATCGCTACATATTAATCTACGATTAATTTAATCAGATTAAAATAATCGGAACAAGTTCGATTAAGATTAATAAATCGTCATTTTTAATCGTTAATCACGATTAAGTAGTTAATCTTAATCATTAATCGTTAATCGATTATATTTTGCCCAACTTTGGTAGCTACACTATAAAAAAAAGGATGTCAGTCACTTTGTTGTGTCGAACCTAAAAACGCGACCATCACAGGCTTAGAACAGCTTTCCTAAAGATCGCATCGCGTCTAACGCGTTGAGTCGTCGATGTCCCAACACTCGAATTAATCCAGTTAAGTGCCGGCCTTCTGTTTCAATCCCGAATTATCGCGTTTGGACAATCGCGGATGTCCAGCGCCAAATATTTGCGAATAGCAAATTAAGCTTTAAACTTATTTGTCGGATCCTCACTGGGGATGTAATCATTTTCACTCATTGTTTCAATTCGATTGACGATTTTATTGCTGATTCAATTAAATACGTTTGAATGACGCTTTTTCACTGTTCAGAATGTAGTGTGATTTATTTTGTAAGAAATTGTGTGTCCTGATTTCGGTGTCCCTATTCAACACTCAGTTTTATTACATAATCTGTGAATCTTTACCTGCTGAGGAACTATGTATATAAAACTAGTAATCTAAATATCATGCCGCTAGATCGACAATAGACTTTGAGTTATCAAAAATCTATTGTTATTAAAGTGATTCCACTAGTAATTTCTATAAAATAAAGATTTATTTAGTTCTATGGGTATAAATATATGCGCAATATAAAATAAGAAAGCTTAAATACCACCCTTTTAATTTGAAACAGTTTTTTTTTTTATATTGCAAGATATTCAATTTAAAAAAAAGACTTGACGGTCTTACAGACCCTGAGCCCGAATTTTAGAATAAGAATTTGGGCTAAGCGAAGTAGACATAAAAGAATGCTGAATTTGGCATACAGTATAATGTTTAGTGTAGAAATAAACCAGTTTTAAAATTAGGCCTTTCGACAATCTGATGTAGGTGAAGTCAAGTGCATACTTATAACATGTATGTCTATTTAGATTCTAAGCCTTGCGGTGACTAATAACTAATAACACCCCATTTTCAAACCGCGTCAACAAAACAGTTGTATCATACATACATATATACAATCACGCCTTTTTCCCGACGAGGTAGGCAGGAATACCTCCTTCCACTTGTTACGGTCCTACCGCTTCATCAACATTCATTAGTCTTTTCATACATGCCCGTCAGTTTAGAGTACTCTTCATTTGCCCTTTTTTCAGAATATCTAACAAACTACTACTACTAAAAGTAAACAAACAATATCTCTTCAACCAAAATATTGAAAAAAAACCTTTCCAAACGTCAGTAACAAATTAATCTCACGTTCTTATAATTCACCGAGCGAAACATTTCCCGCGCGAAGCGGGCAGTAACGTACGAGCCTCAGCGGGGCACTACCGTCGAATTATTGCTATTTGTTCCGGCTGCAATAACCCATGTCTAATGGACACTAGTTTACGTGCAGATAATACTAGGGTTTCAACATGATGATTTAAATATACCTATTTTTACAAGCTTGTATTTAACTTGCCGTGTTAGTATGTTAGTTTGGGTCTAATCTTGCAAGTTAAAGACCCACTTCCCGGTTTCCGATTGAGCTAAAATTTGGCATACTTATGTAAGTTGCGACAATGCAAATTATGATATCATTGAGGTGATCTGATGATGGAGCTGGAGAGGTATCATAAGAACTCCGTAGCAAGATAAGGCCGAGTTTGGCCTCATCAAAATCGTCTACAGAGTCGGCAATAAAAGCTTGTCTCAAAAACTTTCGACTAAAACTTATTTATTATCTGTCGGTTCTATGGTAAAGTTGTAAAAATTTAAAGTCTGTACATCTTCAGATAAAACACTAAAAAGTATTGGAATACTAGTAGTTATTTAGCTTTTGAAAATATTGAAGTAATTAGATACTCGTACACACTGCAATAACCCGGTGAATACAAGTTTTCCTGCAGATAGTATTAGGATTTCGCCGTGATGATTTCAATTTAAGTAACTACAATTTTGGAATGGTTATAGTTTTGAAATTAGTTTTCAATTAATACTAACTACGTCAGTCAGGTTTCGAAATGTTTTTAATGAAATAACGATATTAGTGAAAATATAGAATTTGAATATATACTGGAATTTGGAATAGCCGTATTACTCTCTCTACAATAATACATGCTGGGATTGATCATTTGAACATAACCTACTATGAGCGACAGCTCAGTAAAACAGCTTATGCGGTAATAAGTTGTATATATTCAACAAAGAACAGAATAGAAGCACAGCAAATATAATAGAAGCACCTTCACAGTCTCGCTTCGTCACCACGACTGACTCGCGCCATTTCCCAACTCCCCATCCCCTCCATCATGGCCGCCAGCGATCACTCGAATTGGGAGATTGCGCGCGTTACATCAAATCAAACTTCCGTTTCCTAATTTACGATTATATTTTGATAAATAGTCTTGGGACTGTTTATCAAAATATAAAATGATATAATTAATTTTAAACATTTTTGCTTTCAATATCATAACAATTTTATGAAATGCTAACACTACAGTTTTTGTGAAGGGTTTGGGAGTTTGAATCTGCGTATTAAACGCTTAATTAAGTGGATGATTTAGATTTTAAGACGTAGTGGTTTGTATATAATGTTGATTTTAGTGAAGATATGGTGTTAAAATCAAGTCTTGTTGCATAAATATAGGCAATTGTTTGCTTCTTAAAAATCACTGCTTTGGGTTACAATTTGTTGGTCCTATTTCTAATAGTTAAGGACATGGACATATATTACACCCAATTTTGATACAAGCAGCGTGAGAAGAACTGACGAATATTGTCTTTATTAAGTTTACTTATTGAATTGAGCATTGATGGAAAAAAATATTAAGAGAGCTTTTTAGGTGAATAACAAATGATAAAATGGAGAGTTTGAACTTTTCGCCTACGTATATGACAAGCGTGATTGCTATACTATTATAAAATAAAAAAATGAAATGTCTGTAGGTTGAAGATATTTTCAAAAAATAAGTGATACCCACCGACTATTTGAAGGGCACTTTATGTATGTGTCGTTGTGGCTTCATCACGTCAAAACGGCTACACCAATTTCAATCATTTTTGGTACACGGGTAGCTTGGCATCCAGAGATGGTTATAGTTATAGGATACTTTGTACTCGACTACGCTAATGAAAAAAGAAGGTCATGATTTTTTTCTCCTCCACTAAGTTGCATTTTAACTCGTACCTTGTCTCCATACAAAACGATCTGACCCTGTTACAAATCTAATTGTGCATCCTGTATAGCCAGCTATTGTCAGCCGTTGGAGATGTGAGTTCGAATCCCGTTCGATGTGTAGAATTTTAAAAAAATTCGCTTTAAGGGCCTGCATCGTCGACAAACCACGCCCCAAATGCCGAGCGGGCCAATGAGCAGATTTTGTAATAAGGGACGCATTTATTGCTTGCGCGCATCAAAGAAAGAGAAAGCTAATACACTACATGCTTGGGTTTTTTGGCGTACGCGCCAGATATAAAAGTACAATGAAATCGAAGATATTATTATGTTTGGTTAACATTTAAGTTAATCACGTAAAAGATAAATGGAAGAATGTCATTTTTAGATAATTTAGCCATTTATTAATCCGTCGTTTGTACAAACTAGACAAAAAACAGAAAATGAAGACGCGTTGTCGGATAACTTTTCTATCGTGGAAATTTTCAACAAACATGTTTCGGCATAAAATCTTTGAATAGGTGATATAGTCAAAAAACACATATTTGAAAACTAGGCTGTTTTATAAACTAGATTTGACAAAAATCACGCTAAAGATAGCTTAAATTTTCGATGCATCCCTTTAATATTTACAATTGTGCATCCAGTATGGAGATGAAAGCGTGACTCCATAGTAAAAACATTGATTTCTGGCAAGCAATGCACATTTCATTTTTTGAAAGTAACTACATATGAAATGGCACGGATAGATTTGGGCTCTCTGAACACATTATCATTATTTTTGGAATTTTTGGATCAAATATTTTTGAAAAAAGTTTATATTATTAGCAAATGTGATCTCTAGGCGGTACAAGGCTAATCCCGTTGCTTTATTTTTTTTACAATTATAAAAAAGTGTTAACGTGTCAAATTGGCAGTTTACATTTGTATCATAACTAGTAGCGTGGCGGGTAATAATAACGGCATGATGAAAAAATCACAGTGCTCGGCCGGTGTAGAAAAGGATAACTGTGAGTGGTCACGACGGAACGTTACAAAATCGCGTAGGTTATGTGAGCAACAAGTGTGATAAAATCACGGTAAAATTGCTATAATAATCTGATTACATTACAGTAAGTTACATGGTAAGTCAAGGTTAGTCGTGGGTAACAAAATTACAGTATGAGAATCACGAGAGGCAGAGAATCGTAACGCTTTTCACCATCCCTAGTTGCTCATTGTGACACTTGTCACAATGAGCACATAGATGCAGAATATATTTTCCTTTTTAAATTTATTCGTCCTCAGATTGCGCTTAGGCCCTTATAGAATGAGGTAGTTTAGTTTTATTAAAATCAGTGGCAAAAATTAAAAATAAATTAGAAATATAAAATACGTTCCTCGTAATTGTGCAAATATTAATATAGTTCGATAAAATTAGGGGGCAAAACATGAAATGTTGTCCATTGCGTGACTCCTCATTGGGGGTAATCGGACAGAGAACGTGTTTAACAATTTACATGACATCGCATATTTTTTCTTTTTATCAAGTTTGTAACCCTATGACAAATCAGGGGGCCTATAATGGTCGCTTATATCACGTGACAAATAAATGATAAAGCGTCACTCTCACACGCATATTAGCACTTTTGTTAGAAAGTTACTGCTGCATTGTCATTCATCTGGCACGCTATGAGTGCAACCATTATAGGCCCCACAGGAGAGGAATCTATCTTCTGAAATAACCTCGTGTAATTTTAAACAATTAACAGAAAACCGCTGACAAAAATCAAAAATGCATTAACCAGTCGAGAAACTTTACAAGCTAAAAACGTTTAAGAACTTGTCGCGTCAACTATTAGAAACTATAACGCGGGACCTTTTTCCTGATATTGAACCGGTCGGAATTTAGCGCTGCGAGCGGAATTATAATTAACCACAATTTCCTACTAATAAAAAGACGTAAGTCTGTTTATATTTCAATGAACTTATGGCCGTTACACTTAGTGGTAAGGGGGAGTCTGTAAGTTTCCCAAAGGCTATTGTTTTTAATGAACCTGTAACTTCTTGGAGCAGATGAGAACATCACCTGCAGCTAATTTGTAACTAAATTTAAATTAGTGCCTTGATCCGAAGTTGGCTGATTTTGGGAAGTTTTGATGATCTGATGCCTACTTATAGGTCTATTAGTATAGGTATAGAATATGGACGCTCATGCCGCTTATAGGCAAATAATACCTTCTATATAGGTACCCGGTATTTATCAATTTCTGACGAATGTTTGCATTCAGCATAAGTAATTGAAAAATATGCACACGTGGTGCCTGCGAGTAATACGAAAGATTTTAATCACGAATTCCTTAGGACATTAGGAGCAAAAAAATAACATGAACCCTAGTCGATCCCAGCTTAGTTTATGGTGATTATTACTATACTAGGTTAACTATTTATTGTGATTACTAAAGTGCATTAACACTTTCTTAACCGACATTTTCGTAGCGCTACGCGCGTAGCCAATGACATGGAAACAAAAAAACCGTATGTAGCGAAAACTTGCTACGAGCGAAGCGACCGCCGAGCACTCTTTTGATCGCGACATTCGCGACGTTGCGACGTAAGTTGCCAAGTTTAGCGTCGCTATTGACAGACATCAAAGTGGCAGCTACCACTCATACGAGGGTTGCTACTTATATATCCGGAAACAAAAAAACAAACAAACGTACACGGCTGAAAATAGTTTTATTGTTTTTCAAAGTATTCCCCTTGATGATCTATGCACTTTTGCATTCGCGTGAACCAATTTTTAAAGCACTTCTGCCACTCCGCCTGAGGTACCTCCATAACGTGTTGTTTGAATGCGTCGACAGCATCTTCAGCGGTCGAAAATCGTTGACCGCGTAATTTATTCTTTATATTTGGAAATAAATAAAAATCGTTGGGTGCCAAGTCAGGGCTGTACGGCGGATGACCCGTTAATTCCACATTTTGACCCTCCAAAAATAGAGTTGTTTCGCGTGACGTATGACAGCTGGCATTGTCATGATGAAGAATGATTCTTCGTCGCTGGTTAGTTTTACGAATTTGTTCAAATACTTCCGGTAAGCAAATGGTCGTGTACCACTCTGAATTAACCGTTCTACGGTTTTCTAGTGGCACTGTAGCTACATGGCCATTAATACCGAAGAAGCAGGCCACCATTTGTTTCAATGTACTTTTTGCACGAGTAACTTTCGTAGGGTTCGGCTCATTTTGAAACACCCATACCGTTGATTGTTGCTTCGTTTCGGGATCGTATGCATAGATCCAGGATTCGTCACCTGTATAGATGTTATAAACGGCTTTTGAGTCACCACGGTTATATTTTTTTAACATTTTATTGCACCATTCGACGCGAGCATGTTTTTGCTCATTTGTTAAGTTGTGGGGTATCCAACGCGAACAAATTTTTTTTACAGCCAAATAATTATGTAATATGCTATTAATGCTGGTCATAGAAATACCCAGAGTCGCCTCTATCTCGCGGTACGTAACATGTCGGTCGTCCATTATAAGTTTTCGCACAGCCTCGATATTTTGTTGTACAACGACCGATTTCGGGCGACCTGCCTTAACTTCGTCCGTAAGCATACTACGTCCACGATTGAACTCACTAAACCAGTGATACACAGTAGTTTTAGATGGGGCTTCATCACCAAAAGTTGAAGTTAGTTGATCTATGCACTGTTGTTGCGTTAAACCACGCCGAAAATCATAATAAATCATAGCACGAATATTTTCACGAGTGAGTTCCATTCTTGCTGCGAGATGACATTTAAAACCCGTCAAAAACAAAACACGAGCGTTAATAAGGAAGAAAAAATATACCTTATATACTTAAAAAAGTTCAAATTTTACCATGGCGGTCAAATATGCTATTTAAGAAGATTGTAATCCCGGTTTCCGGATATATAAATAGCAGCCCTCGTAGAATTAATTTCTTTTATAATAGGTAATAACAGTTACCATTTTATGAAAACGGACAATTTTCATACAGAAGCGAACACTATTCAATTTGTATGTGCAAATTCGACAAAAATAACTAATTTTTTTGTTGTATTTAATTTCAGTTCATACTTCATACCAGATATTTAACTCCGAACCCTAGGATTCCATGGGTAAAATCTGTCAGATACCTCGCAGGCACTGTCTTTATAGTTATTGTGGGTAATAACTGAACAAGTATATTGTCAGCGCGCTGGTCAAAACCGACATCAGAATATTATAGTATTTTAATTCTCACAACTAGGAAGAATCAAAAAGCACCTCATACGTTAAAATCCTAGTCCATTCGTCTGCTGAGCGTCCCAAAGTCTATATACATACATAGATATATACAACATAACCCTCCTTTTAACGCAGTTGGGTAAAAATACAGGGTGTTTACCGGATTTCTACCATTATCCATAAACATGAAGCTTTGTAAGTTACCAACGCACCAAAACGAACCGATAACACTCTTATGTCGAATCTTTTTGTTTCCCATAATCATTTAAAGTCATAATGTAGTTAGTCATAAAATCATTTGTCATAATTCTGAAACCGTAAAATTTTCAGGGACTTTGACAAGGTCACCTGTGGAACCCATTAGGTTAAGCTAGGTCTCTTTTGTAACAATCCTGAAAAGTCAATGGTTTCGTAGTAAAAATATGATTATGAATAAAAAAAATCTTACATACAAAATTATGACTTTCGTATTAGGTACAGTCATTAAAAAAGGTGCATCCACGTTTAGACCTTATAACAATGCAATAAGCTGAAAAAGTGGATACAACTCTCTGTAATCGACGGTACCTCAGAAGAATTACTTAGATCTGTTTTTTCTTTTCAAGGTAGTCTAGAGTAGATATTTAATCTTCGTAACAGTATTCCCGTATTATTATAGCACTCGTAAGTCTAGACGGTTATATTACATTCCTAATGAATTAATATCGTATTTCTGTTATAGTTTAGAGGGTTGCCTTCTGGGAATAAAACAATCCTTAACATTTTATTCCTTTGAGTAAGTATTATGCCTTAGAAGATTACGACGGTTAATTTCATTGTCTACTAGATCTCCTACAACCTGGCCCGCTTGTCAAAAGAAGATTTTCTTTTTTTCACTTAAAAAAAGATGCTAAAAAATTCATCGCGCGTTCATCATCATTATCTTATCAGCCCAAGAACGTCCACTGCTGGACAAAGGCCTTCCCCAAGGATTTCCATAACGACCGGTCGTGTGCCGCCCTCCCTCATCCAACGGGCTACTGCGACCATCACTAGATCATCGGTCCATCTTATTGGGGGTCTTCCTACGCTGCGTTGTTTCGTACGCGGTTGCCAACCGAGAACCTTTCTGCCCTAGTGGCCATCCTTTCTACGAGCGATCTGCCCCGCCCACTGCCACTTACGCAAGTTTAGCAACTCTAGCTATGTCGATGACCGATTGGTTCTTCTGCGGATGTCCTGATTTTTGGTTCGATCCCATCCAAGCATAGCTCGCTCCATTGCGCTTTGAGTGGCTGAGCTTTCTTATGTGGCCCATTGTAAGTGGCAGCGTCTCAATCATTGCATCATAGTAGGAAAAACAGACAAACTTTCATATTTGCGAATGTATTTGTAAAAGTCAGAAAGAAAATTGTCTTTTATATTATAAAATCATGAAATAACTGGCTAGCTTACCGATTATGCTATGATTTCAATAAAAATAAAAACAGCGCGATGAACAATTTGGTTAAGACTTTGTACCAGGGACTCGCTACTGAGCGGTCTACTCGTAACAAGTTTTCGCTATACATACACATATGTACCTACTAATGTTTCTATGTTATCGGCTATGCGGCTACAACAATCTAGGCATTGAGCACGGTTCCCAACAAAAAGATCTTTCAGTCGGAGTATCGTTGTATCATCACACTGAAACGGTTTGGCATATTTAAAAAAAAGATGCATAAGGGGCTCCCACACGCGAATGACCTTCGATCCGTAGCTCTTCACTTTTGTGTGTTATATATGTCTCATCGTGTCGACCACCACCGTTTTGTTGCCAAATATACTGTTTAAGTTTATCTTCACGAGTCACCGAAACCAAGATAACCACCATCAAAATTTGTTATTTTTACGACAAAAAACTAGTTTTTGCTGCTTTACTTTAAAACTATAGAACCTATTGAAAAACCAGTTGACAATTTTAAAACGAACATTATTACTCACATAGGTAAAGGTTTAAGTCCCATGTCTAAGCGTCGCTTGACGAGGGACCCTATACCAATTTAAGATAGAAAAAGGACTTAACATTTTTTTTTCTCTCGATTCATTAAGTATTATAACATTCCAAGTGACAATAATATAGGCAAAATACCAAGCTACAGTATTTTCTTTATACTTACGTGGTTTGTAACAAGAGGAATAATTTTATATCACTTTAAAACAGTGAAATTTACCGAAATATTCCTGGTAGTTTATGAACAAGTTATAGGATATTTCTTAACCAACAACGCTGAAGCGAAAAAGACGGTTAAGCCTTTTCTTCCTCCGCGAACCAAGTTTCGGGCACCTATATTTTTATATATTTACTATAACATACATAACACTTTCTAACAAAATAAAGCGGCGGGTCTTTATAACAATTATCAAGTTTTTCGCACGACATATAAATTATAGAGTATCCATCCAACACTCTCGCTTTGACATTGCTCCGGAAAGTGATGGGAGTTTATCATATATGTATCGGAACGGAACCCTTATAGTTTCGTCATGTCCGTCCGTATGCCACAGACATTTTACTCAAAAACTTCAAGATGTATATGGATGTTTGGAGTATAGGAGTTTTTTATAAGCTACTACTTAGTTTAGTAATTAAATAACAAAATATATATTTTTGCGGGGGAAATTCCATACCTGAACAGAAGCTGAAAACATTTTTTACGTGTGGCACATATTTCGACAGTTCCTCTAAAAGCTTTTTAAGGTTTTTAAACATTTTTTTTTTGAGACTTCAATATCACCTGTTGGTACAAGTGTACAAACAAAGGCTTCAAAAACAATTTTGCGCCGCCAAAGCCGTGGTGTAACAAAACTCTAGTGCACAGCCTCGGTTCGGATGATAACTTTTTTCCAAATAGTGATGAAATACATATTTATCATTTGGCTACACAAAAAACAGAAGTCATCAGAACTGTAACGTAAGTATGTGGTTGTAATTGAGTTACTAAACTTGCTCGCGCTGTTCGATCAGGCAAAACATAAGAAAAATGAGATCAAAGAATTTCGTACACATTACATATTTATAAGAAAATGGCTGTGATTTTGGTTTGAAACTTATTTCAACAGAAGGCTAAAGTAATCTTGGGGAGTCTCAGATGGATCTGCATTGCAAATATTTCCAATTTTATTAAGAAAGTGCAGCCACAGTCTGAGTTTAATCCAGTGATCCGTCTGCAACACGTTTCTGAGTTGTGGGTTAATGTATTAGGGTTCCGAACTGGTTTAAAAAGATAAAACGGAATAATATTGGAGTAACGTACCAGGGTAACTAATTATAAATAAAACTCAATATCCAAATTGTCAAATTATAACATGCTACAAAATATATTATCAATAAACGACGCAAGATAATTTTAGGAAGAAAGGACAATAGAGAGATATCTCTCCAGACGAATGTCATACCGAAGTCCAATGCGAGTTAGTCGAAAGGTGTATTTATGCAACCTACTTAGAAAACTTCGTTAGCGTGATGCAGAACATGTCAGAATTGACAGAAGCGACGCCACATCAGCCCTTGAGACCGGAGATGTGACCTATGAAGGAATTGCAGGTTGTGCGTTCTGGTTCCGCTTGCAAGTGCCAGCGCACAGAGCCAACGTGGCGAGTGGCGTGCTCAGAGCCGGAGAGGCGAGCGAGGGGGCGACGACTGAGTTAAGGAACAGTGTAGAAGCGGTAGTAGCTATAGCAGCAGTAGGTAGGAGTAGTGTTCACTCGAGCATTCGTACTCGAAGTAATCAATCAAGTGGTCATTCTTAGTTCAATCTTGCCAACGCGATCTGCAAATGTCTTAAAACGTTATAAACTTTGATAGCAGCGCCATATTTCGGTCGAAAAATCTTCGTGTATCACGTCAAAACGGCTGGACCAATTTCCATCATTTTTAGAAAAAAGATGGCTGGACAAACGAGGATGCTTATGAGAGATTTTTTGTCAACTACACTGAAAGAAAAAGAGGGTTATGGACTTTTTGCTCCTCCGCGAACGAAGTTGCAATTACCTTCTAGTAATCAATACAAAAATCTATTATATTAAACCTATTCAACTTTCAGTGATTTGCCCCTCTATCCCTCGACGGAACCTGTAACAGAGAAATCGGTTTCACACTTTATCAATTTATTTATATAGAAATGGATGGATTTTATAAATAAGAACTAAACGAATTTAGTGAAAGAAAAGTGGTTTGTGAATAAAGTCGCAAAGGCTAACTTTATTGTGTAGCAATTGTGAGCGTGGGACTAATTTGGGGAAAAGCTCGGATTTACTGTAGTGAGAATTTAGCTTTTTTGCTTAGTTGTGCTCTTATGAGCTTAACGAAGACCGACTAAGGAACTAGTCATTTGTTGGATATTTATAATAATAATCTTGTTATATCTGGGGCAAACATACACAAATCACCCTAGCCCTATAACACAAAACCTATTGGTACCAGATGATGATCTTTATGAAGGATGGGGCGGAGAAAAAGAGTAATTTTCTTTTTATTTTAGGATAGTTAATAGTATCTTATATTTAAATAACCATCCTTAGATATCAAAATAATTAAATGCATAGAAAATATCTATCGAGGAACAAATATTCAAAATCATTACCTATACAAATACTCGCCCTTACTGATATTCGAACCCGGGACGGCCAGCTCCGTAGACCCATCGTGCGCCCGCGTTGGTCCAAGGAATACATTTCCTCCATTTTCGCTCTAGTAAAAACATTTCAATTTCATTAATCGATAAGAATAAGATTGTGTTTAAAATTGCGCGTTTTTTACCGAGACTGGTTTATTTGTTGACTCAGTGCCTCCGGATCACAAGTCAGATTATCATCCAGTCGACTACCTGAACACCTGACAATCCTAAGCAATATCCTTTATTCATGTTGTTCTGACGGCCGATGGGGCAGATCTGTACTCGAGTGGTGACCGCGAACTGGAAGCTACAGTAGAGGCGATGATCTTTTAAGGACCGTGATAAGCCATTGGATGCAGATAACGCAAGAAAACGTGGAGATTCTTGAGAGGCCTCCTGGACCAGCAGTAGGCGTAATTCAGCTGTGATGATAAAAAAAATAAACATCAGAGACAATCCTACAGTAGTACCACGAATATAAGTTACATAGGCAATTTTCGGCCACGTCGGCGACAGCTAGCAAGTACCGAATGAAACCGAACGTGTGAATATTTCAATACAAACTTTGTTGCACTATATGTACGGTACATAATTATGCAGTGACAGGTAAACTCATGCTCTCGCTCATGGCGACTGACGCGGCGCCAGACAAAATGGCGGGCGCCGGCGTCGCGCGCATAGTTTTGGTCAATGCGCGTTGAAGATTTTACCCGCGCAAACGCGCTTCCATATAATTGGTTCATCTGTTTAAAAATGCTTTCTGCGCAGGTACATCGTTGTAACTTATATTTGTGGTACTACTGTACACAAGTAGACCTGAGGCCCGTTTCAAAAGCGCTTGTAACTTGTATTACAAGCGGAAGTCTCTTTCCAACACTATGAATTGAAAAGAGACTTACAAGTTACCAGCGTTTATGAAACGGACCCCTAGTCCCAAACTAATCAAAGTTTGTACTATGGATACCAGGCAATGATATACATACTTATATAGATAAATATAATACTTAAAGCAATAGTAAACATCCAAGACCCAGAAATAAACAAATGTTTATTACACAAACGCTGGCCCTGGCACCCGGAACCTGGATTTGAACCCGGGAGCGCCAGCTTCGTAAGCTGTAGTGCAACCAACTTAGCCAAACGTGTCGTCAAAAATGATGTTAATTGTGTTTATAAGTTTAAAGACTTATTAACTTTCGTCCAGTAAAGTTTCAAATAATTTCAAATGTACTTAAATTGAGTTTGGAGCAACCAAAGCTCCCGTCGATTTGTAAGGAACTTCTTTGCATGTTATTAATGACGGTTATCACACAGCGGCTTATCACTTTAAGTACGGTCCAGGTGTGTCAATCTGAAAATTCGTATTGAACCGCCTTCAGTTCCTCCCTGATATAACTAGAGTAAAACCCGGATAGTTGCCTCACTTGCAATCACTAGTTTCGCGAATGAAACACATGTTATTTTATTTATCTATCGAGAGACTCTGCAACTAAAACTAAGTTGACCGTGTTGCATGTCTCTGTGCGATTGCATGGGACAGCTAGGTGCGAGCAAAGTTTTTGCGGGGTAAATGTCTTCTCGACGGGGCATATATCCTAAACGTAATTTACATGGATTAGGCAACTATCCCCTATATGGGATATTTGCCCCAAAATTTAGAGGTCCGCAAAAATCGCCATGACTCTGGAAATATGAAAGATAATGTTTATTCCTTTCACAAATTTGAAGATAATAAACCAAAGTTACCCGTTTTACTAATAAAGAATTTTTCTTTTTATACCAGTTTTACCCTAGATACGTGAAGTAGTGGTACATGATTGACATCATAAGACAAAAAATATTCGTAGTCATATTATTATCCGTTAAGGTTGTCAAAACAGAATTACAGTCCGAGAGCATTTAGAATAGGATTCAGACCTTAGAGTAGATCGCGGTTATTGCCGTGACCACGTAAATATAACAGTACTGTTCTGCTCTGCATACCTTTTTTACAACTACTTTTAAAATAAAGCAATTTAAGCGGATTATATTGCGAATATAATCTCATTTTAATTTTCGACGAGCTTTGCAGCTTCACTTTCATGGGGTCGACTGAGAAATGATATATTTTCCTCTGTCACTGTTAAATTGTTTTATTCAAATGTGTGAAAATCGCGGACACAGAACAAAATATTAACAATTTTAAAAGTTTAGACAAAGTGTAATGTATTTCATCTTAATTTTTTTTTGTTTGGCGTCGTTTCCATAGGATTTTATGTTATAATGACAATGTAAAGTGTCGGTACTTCATTCAAGCACAGAAAATCGGATACCGGCATTTATTTGTTTTATCACAGATATTATATATTCAGAGTGGAATCCCCTTCTATTTAAGCAATAATAATAATATGGCAATATAATAGCTATGAAGCTCGGTAAAATACTCGCTGGGTATATATACTTCCAAAACTATTATTTGAGCGCGATTATTGCATTACAGAATATTTCCGATTTTAGCCGACAGTAGCCAAATCCTATTTAATTTCTTAACTGAAAGAAAATGAAGCCAGTAGCGATCTATACCTTTGATTGATTACATAATTACGTATCCATACTAATATTATAAATGCGAAAGTGTGTCTGTCTGTCTGTCTGTCTTCACGCTTAAACCGCTGAACCGATTTGGATGACATTTGGTATGGAGATAGTTTGAGTCCCGGGGCTACTACGTAGGCTACTTTTTATCTGGGACAAATACCCTTATCCGCGATAAACGAATGTAAGGCGGACGAAATCGCGGGCAGAAGCTAGTAATTGATATATGTGTTTAGGGGTCATATTCATATTATAGTAGCGACGCTGACAGACATTTCGCGAATACAATAGCTGAGCACTAGAACCGGCAGTCTGAGACAGATGGCCAAAACTATTGGCCCTAACCGCAACTTTGTAGGGATATGAACATTTGTTAAGTTTAATGGATTGGTGGAGTTTAAAAATGTTCAATTAATTTATGAAATGGAGACCCTTTCAGCTTACTGCGCGACATTCAATGAGATTGTTTTTATTTCAGGTAGCTGGAACATGCAACGGCATACTGTTTTAAAAATGAATTGCTATAAATAGTGAGAACTGCAGCTCAGGTCATGCTGTGTTATGCATTGCATACTTCGCGGTAACCAAAAATATAAAATAATAAAATAAATAATAAATATCAGGGACAATCTTACACAAATCGACCTAGTCCCAAACTAAGCAAAGCTTGTACTATGGGTACTAGTGTAGTGTAGTAAATTATAATACTTTAATACATAGAAAACATCCAAGACCCAGGAACAAACATTCGTACTGATCACACAAACACTTGCCCTGGCCGGGATTCGAACCCGGGACCGCCAGCTTCGTAGGCCGTTGTACAACCCACTGAGCCAAACGTGTCGTCAATATGAATGGATGGTAATCAAGAGACACAATGGATTAAAATTGGATGGGAATTTAAATTGTTATTTAGGAATTACATGTCACCATATAGTTTGATCTTACTAATTTTATCAAACCAGCAAACCGTCTAAAACAAGCTTAGCTGTTATAAGTAGGTATGTAATGAGAAAGAGATACACTGTCCTATCTGTTAGTACATTGTCAATGGTCACACTATTGGCGTTTGTAAAGAGTATTTCATTCAATGACCACTATTTGTTATAATGGATGGATAATACCTACAAGCAAAGTAATAATGAAAGGATATTACGGTCTAAAACCTCTTAAATAACCTTATCTTTCTTCCTCGCATTACTTCCCCGAATATCCTGCGGTCGCAAAAAACTAACCCAAAATTGCGTCAAAAGACCCAAAAACCCGGGGAATCTCTAAGTTTTCCGCACACATTTTTTTCAGGCAGCTTTACATTCGCTACCAATATGAATGTGATGCTATTTGTCAGGTTTACGTGGTTATTTCTACGTGAGGCGGGCACAGGTGGGACGGTCGCTCCGTGAAACGGAATCATAATGATGGATTGGACTTGCGCAAGTCTTAGCTCGCGTTCCGTTTCACTCATTTGCGGAGCTTAGAGTTCGTTCCTGTTTACTTTAAACTGACGCGTGGAATGAAACGCTTTGGATGTTACTGATTGATAGCACGGTTTGCTTTTGAACAAGCAAACGTAGACTTTTTTGTGAATAGCGTAAAGATTCGAGATATTGCAGATATGAATGTTGTTTTTCTGTGAGTAAATACGATTTATATTCAATAAAACGTGCCTACTGAATACGTGAACAGAAATGACTCCTGGGAATTTTTGACTTAACTAACAAATACAGTGATATTACGATCTAGCATTAGACCATCGCTAGGTACATTATCTAAATAGAGAAGGAAGAGGAAATGGCAACAGCAACAACAATGGTCAGGACTAACCCGCACAAACGTTTGTAGCCTTAAATTTGTGGTAAACTATACTTCAACTAAACTAACAAAAACAAAGTCTCACAAGCCTAAGTCTTCATCATATCATCTATACCTACTTTAGTAAAGTTGTAAAAATGAAATGTCTGTACATTGAAGATATTTTCAATAAAAAGATTGTAACGGACAATTTGGAGGACACTGATTCGAAAAATATATTTTTTGTATTTTTTGTATGTTTGTATGTGTCGTTTTGGCTTCATCACGCCAAATGGGCTAAACGGATATTAATTAATTTTAATACACGGGTAGCTGGGTATCTCCAGATGGTTATATGATACTTTTTACCCGACTACGCGCTCGAAAAAAAGAGGGGTTATGACTTTTTCTCGTCCACGAACAAAGTTGCGGGCGTCTTGTAGTATGAGTATACGAATCTACTAGTAACCAAGATTAGTCATAGATGATGATAGTAACACAAAGAACAGGAATTCACCATATACTTACGCCTTCTTCTCTTCTTCTTTTTTTCATTGTTCTTTGCATTCATTACGCTTACTAGAAGATGCCCGTCATCATTCGTCAGCGGAGAAGAAAAAAATCATAACCCTCTCTTTTGTTTAGGGTAGTCAAGTAAAATGTATCTTCTAACCATCTGTGGATGCCCAGCTACCCATGTACAGTCAAAGAATTTAATTTATATACCATTTCGTACCGTGTCACATCACATCACACAAAATTCCATATCAATGTCACTACTCCGTTTAGCGGACACATACAAACAGATAAACATAACTGCAATGAAATGAATGCAATGAGCTTCAAATAGTCCATATCACTTTTTTATTAATATCTTAGATGTGCAGACATTTCATTTTTACAACTTTATATAGAACTAGCTTCTGCCCGCGACTTTGTCCGCCTTAAATTCGTTTATCGCGGATACGGGTGTTTTTCCGGGATAAAAAGTAGCCCACGTCCTTTTTCGGGACTCAAACTTTCGCCATACCAAATTTCAGCCAAATCGGTTCAGCGGATCGGCGAAGAGGTAACAGACAGACAGACACACTTTCGCGTTTATAATATTAAAGTATGGATAAGTACATAAATATATATTTTCATAATAATGAGAAACGGAACATTTTACAAACAAGATAAAATAAATAAACTTTCGGTAAGGAACGTTTTCAATCCTAAAGCAGTTGCATCAAAGAGATGTAGTACGTCTATTCAGCGCAAATATTTTCACTTTGTTGTTTACTAACATGTGCAAACTAACTCTAATAGCCTTTGCACACTACATAGTTTTGCGGCGGGTGTCGGGAACGCGCCGTAAACGCATCGAAAACGCTTTATAAACTTAAGTGCCTGCACTGTTAAGGAAAAACGCCCCAAACGCCGAGCCGGCCAATACGAGTACTTTGAAATAAAGGGACGCATTTATTGCTCCTGCGCATCAAAGCAAGAGAAAGCTAATACACTAACTACATGCTTGGGGTTTTATGGCGTAACGGCCAGATGTATCAGTACAATGAAATCGTAGATATTATTATATTTCGTTAACATTTAAGTTAGTGACGTAAAAGATAAAGGAAAGAATGTAATTTTCAACCGACTTCCAAAAAAGGAGGAGGTTCTATGTTCGACAGTTTGTATTTGTTTAACCGACTTCCAAAAAAGGAGGAGGCTATATGGTCGACAGGCTGTATTTTTTTTATGTAAAGCGCGGGTCTGGATCCGTAGCAATAACATATTTGATCCGCTCCGTCCAACACGTGCGATGAGGATTGTAAGCACTTATGTACCTTTAAACAGTGCATCTAACGTGTGGGTCATAAGTTCACAACCCCCTAGCAGTCGCGAAGCCTCAGCAAGAGGATCGCAGTTACTAATTTGGATCGATATTTTATTTAATATTTTAGAAGTACATGTTTAAATCACTGCAGGGGTCGATTGTTATATTTTCATAAAATGGACATGAAATCTAGTAAAAAAACACCTTAAAATAATGATTTATATTCTTTACTCATCGCAAAACACTTTTACACACAGCCAGGGTAGGGCAGTAAGTATTTGAATTACTTGTACTTAAAATACGTAATTGAAATACAAATACGTATTTTGTATTTGTATTTCAATTACTTGCTTAAAATGTAATTTGTAATCCGTATTTCAAATACCTCATGCCGAGGTATTTTGTAGTTAGTATTTCAAATACTTGTGGCTTCAAAATATATTTTAACATAATTAAATTTAACTTCATTTAGTAATCTTATTAATGGGTGCGTTCTGAAGAAAGTATAGCGATGGAGTGAATATGATGAATGCTTTCATGTATCCGCAAATTTTAACTGGAGAAAAGTATTTCACAGCGATCAACATAGAAGCGGTAATAGTGTCAACGATGATCACGCCAATGTCCAGGCAACTTGTGTTACTTTTTATTCTAGTATTTTGTAATTTGCATTTTGTATTTCAAATACATTACTTAAAAATATTTTGTAATTCGTATATTAAATACTTGCGAGACAGTATTTTGTAATTTGCCTTACAATTAAAGCCAAGCATGTATTTTGCCCAGGTCTGTAAACAGCATATTATTTGGTTACTCGAATGCTCTAGAAACGCGTTACAAAAATATCCACAAAACTAATCTAACTCGCGCCGCACCCTTCCAGACGCAAAGGTGCCCATCACGCTCGCAGCGTTGCCACATTGAACTGCGATGGACAGTCTTGGCATCAGGAAAGACCAGGAGCGAGGGTCAAGACCTACCTCTCGTAAGCGCCGCCCCAGCTCAAGCAAAAAAGATTTGGCTTCGGAATACCTGCGTATGAGTTTTTGACGTATTCAATAAAAACAAGTGTGTAGCACTAGTTTGTATGAAAGCAAATTAAAATTTATTATTTACTCATTCGGGGAAAAAATAAATATTATGCTTTATATAAAAATACAATTGATATAATTTTATCGTTGTAATTGAAAACTATTAAAATCATAGTTAGCAGCCGAGGCAATCAATGTTATTAGAACTATGGAAAGTGTTTAATTAATAGAAAACACTTAACAATGTATTAACACGTTTATTTTACACGACGAAAACACACCATTTGAAGGTGCCCGCAACTACGTAAAACCAATACAATCCACCCTGTGTTTTAACTCTATTATCGTTAAAGGTTGAAGATGGTATCTAATTGGGCGATGTCGAGCAATGAGACGTTTATCGTAACTACGAGTATAATACTAAAATATTATAAAAATAAGAGAAGAGAAGATGCGTAATGACATATATGGATGGCGCTTTGGATGCTACAAAGTATTTGATGCTGACTGTACCTATGTCATGCTCGCATAAGAAGCTTTTCGCTACTTAATATTCCTTACTTCAACACCTACTTACAGCTTAATTAACCTATAAATTTGTTTTATTTTTCATTCTTAACAGGTCCCTGTGCAATAAAGATTATTTGTATTGTATTGTATTTGTATCTACACCTACATCCGTGTATGTACATACCGCACCGATTCAGAGATATAAATTCCGCAAGCTCATATCTCCATCCAAATCTACATTCTAAATTAAACTCCACTGGCACACAATAAAGTTAGTTGTGAACTACGCAATGTCACGTAGTATGCGCTCAGAAACAATATCGATTGACAGACTTATGGCGACTCAGAAGAAGAAGATAATATCATATATGAAACTCGTATAATCTTAGTGCTTGTTTCGTTTGGATGACAGCTTGCGTCTTAGCCTTATTGGCACATGCAGCGTTAATCGAATTTGAAAGCCACGTGTTTGTTCCTGCTTTATTGTGGTAGAACACAGAACTATAAGGAGACGCCTTGCAGAAGACACATTTTCGATGTGGGGTCCCTCAAGGCTCCGTGTGTGGACCTGTGTGTTATCTTATGCACGTTAATAGCTTATGTGGAGTATTACGCAACTGTTCAGCACATATGTTTGCTGATGATCTTTGCACCTTACGTGCAGGTAGCCACCTTAGTGAGACGTGTCACTTGGTGCAACAGGATATAGATGCTGTAGTTAAATGGTCCCATGATAATGGCATAATATTAAACTCAGAAAAAACAAGACTACTCATTATTCAATCTCCTTATTTACATATCACAGTTGCATCTTTGCCCATGTACACTCACAGTTTCACATGTATTCACAATACTTTAAAAAATTGCCAATGTAAACCGATTGAAAAAGTTGATTGTGTAACATATCTTGGAGTCAAAGTTGATACCGCATTTTCGTGGCACCAACACACAGAATTTTCTTAGGCAAATTTTATCATTTAAGCTTCAAAGCTCCAAATAATATATTAAAATGCCTATACTTTGCAATAGTAGATTCTATATTGGGATATGTCCTTGATTGCTTACATTTAAATCTTACATTGATAAATCAGAAGCATTGCAAATAAGATTCTTAAAATTACTTGTAAATAAAAAATAAAAACGAAAAATAATTGTAATGGAGATTGTTCTAAATTATTTAAAATTTGTAAAAGACTCCCAGTTAGTTTAAAACATAAATACCTACTAGCAGTTAATAACCATGGCAACCAGGAGCATAATCCAATATTAATAGGGCACAAGCATGGCACTCGATCGGTGTCCGCAGGCAAATTCGAAGGACCACGCGTTAAGAACTACTTTGAAGATAGAACATTAAATAAAAGAGTTTCGTACTTCCTAAATAGTCTGCCCGAGAACATCCATCATGAGCCAAGCAAGCCCAAATTTAAAAAGGCCCTGATAAAATATTTACTGCAGTCCTTTGAGTAAAATGATTTAATTAAAGTTAGCATCAAATATATTCGTTTATCTTATAATTGTATATAAATAATAAATATTCTATAGTATTATTAGTATAGAGACTCGTGCCTGCAGTCAAACTGTACAATACAGTTTTGCAGGAAACTGTCTTAGAAATAAGAAATATGTACTTTGTTTAATAAATGATATCAAAAAAATAAAAAAACAAATAGACGTACTCTAAGATAGGCTCGCTTGTGCATTTTAGACTATTCTACACGTGATTCGAGTATCCTAGTCGAGCCTAAGTTTCTTGGAATTTTCTTTTAAACTACTAACTGACATCTAAAACTTCCTTTGGTTTGATCACCATATACATAGATTGAACTGCTTGAACCAAAACTCAGTACGTTATATAGCGCTCAAGCGATGTCAAACTTGTCTCCCCGCAAGTTAAGGATTGGTATAGGCAGTTCCACGAGAGTTGAGGTGAATGATTACACACACAGCTACATGAAGTACTGTTTGCAAAAAAAGAAAAGAGTGAATGAATGAAACGAGTGAGTGAATGTAAATAAAAACGCTTAATTATTGTATATGTTTAATAGGTATTAAAAACAGTAAACAATATAAAGAAATGTTTTTAAACCATCGTTACTTGGCATATCTTCATCTAATTCGTTATGATTGATTACAAGGTTATGGTTTTCGGTAAAATCATCAATCCTAGGTCCCATTGTCTCTTCTTTTAGCACTCTAGTTACGATTCGTTGAATTGTTGATTTTGATACACCAGTTACTTCAGCCGTCACATTGTATATTTCCGTCATATGTAAATGTTGACTGCAATTTCTTAAATTATTTCTAAAACGACAGAATACGTTGAATATAATTTCCCAACTTTTCCTATTTAAAGGTTTCCCACGACCTATTGTTTTACTACAAAAAGTCATTTTCTGTAGTTATTCAAATAAGCATCTGTAGGTTTACTTATCTCTTGGAAAATGCAGTTGTCAATAGGTATAAACACAGCCTAATAAGAGATACTACGTATCAGATGCCAACTCAGAAACAAATATTATTTGCACTAGGCATCTATATATAATCTGTACGATTAGTGTTTACTGACGTTTATTTATATTTTCTATTCGATATTGCTATATGGCAAGGGATCGTAACGGATTCAGCCAAAGCGGTCTAGGTTCATTGAATGAGGTCTAATATTTAGATTAAATAGTTCCCGGCACGTAAATTGAACACGTAACTTCAGTAATTGTATATATTGTTATTAAATTCTATGCTGAGAATTTATACCTCAGTGGCGAAAAAAAAAGACATTATTTGTTAAAAGATTTATTTTTCATATTATTTTTAAATTTGTCGTAAGCTTTCTTCTGCATTGCAAGTAATACGCGGTTTTTTAATCGGACTACATGTGCCCTCTTTAATATTTTGTTGGTTGTATTGCACTAATTCATAATTGTAAATCGGACAGTCAGAGCAATGAAATGACTGAGAATAGTTTTGTGCTCGGCGCAGTCAAAGAAACAAAATAAATTCTTGGACATAATGTTTGCTAGTTCTGCGGGCGATAATTTTGCAAGATCATCACGATTTAAACACTTCAAACACTTAATAAGTATTTTCTCAGAGCACGGGAAATGGTGTAAAATTGCGTCCTTTCGCAAAGTTTTACAAACACAGCACTCATAAAACATTTTGCAGAAAGCAAGACAGGATAAACACTCAATAACACTTTACTGTGACAGTGACAGAATGAATTTCGAAAAATAATATATAGATGACAAGACGAGTGTATTGACAAAGCAACAGCCAATCACAGCAGAGAAAACCGTCAGTCAACATTAAAAACAAAACAACGATGTAACGAGTGCCAGTTACTTCAGTCATTTTTCAAAAGGTTTGATAACGAAATAACGAAGTAATGAAAATATAGGTACAGACAATTTTAACAGCTACATAACAATATTATATTCATATAACTACGCATATGTGACCTTATTTATTCATACAACCACTTTATTTAAATAAAATCAGTCAAAATCATTTATTTTCTGTTTTATTTGAAGTCGATAAATTGTTCTTTATAATTCCTTAACAAAATAGTTAAAAAGAACCTTTTAGGTTTATCTTTGAAATTTTATACAGTTGAACTTGCTATCGGTACAATATAAAAACACTAATTTCAAAATCCCGCTGTCATTACTTGACAGTGTTATTGTGTGCGTGACCTTAACTTACGTGGAACTATAGCTATATAAGAGGTCACTGTCTTAAGGGCAAAAAATCGTTCGAATCGTTAATGAAGCTCAAGATCACAAATTCGTTCATATTGTTTAGTGTCGTTGATCGAGACGTTTATCTACTAGCTCTCATTTGCTTAAGCACTACACTATTCTGCTCAGAATCCGGATATCCTCTTAGACCTGAATATCCCGTCTTAACTTTACACCGACACTAGTTGAGCCCAACCAAGTTTCTTGTCAAGTCTAGTGTAGCTAACGGACGCCTACGCCTTTGTCTCGATCACCACACACATCTAACTAGATAAGATAATTTGAGATAGAATAAAAAGAAGAACATGTTTTACGACCATAGATATTGTTGCAATAAATAATACGCTCCGTCATCGATGTGTCAACATGACAGTGGGTATTAGATTTGTGATACGTAACAAGAAAGAGCCCATTCACATACACGCAGTAGGCTATTTAACTATTTTCTGTAGTATGTTAGAACGACCTCTCAATTGTAAAAATATTGGTTTAGACGACCGGTTTAGCTCAGTGGGAGTAACGTTGCCTGCGAAGCTGAAGTCGTGGGTTCAAATCCCGGTAAGGGCAAATATTTGTGTGATGAGCATAAATATTTGTTCCTGAGTCTTGGATGTTTTCTATGGATATAAGTAATATATCTTTTAAATATATCGTCGTCTAGTACCCATAACACAAGCCTTATTGAGCTTACCATCGGACTAGTTCGATTTGTGTAAAAATTGGCCCGTAACATTTATTTATTTATATTTATTATTATTACTTATTGGTGGAAAGACTACTACAATCTCATAAAATGTTAAATCACATTTTTGGACTTTCCCAAAACACGCTTCATACTAAAGTCCACACGTCACACTGTTAGTACCTAGTATGGGGAAATTAAGAAATTAATTCTGCAGCTATGTTAAAACATGCGTTTATCGAAACGGTTTCATAACAAAGTTTCCTTTTTATGGGTTATCCAATAGTATTAATATTTTCATACATGTTTCCTAATTAAAAATGGACTCCCACGCAACCTCATAAAAATGCTACTACGTACGTAAGATATCGTACTCTAAATTTTAACTTGGTTCCTTATTTTGCTTGATTTATCACGATCTTATATATTTTTTTACAAAATTTGAGATTATTCCTATTGGCGTGATACATTTCCTTTTTTAAATACGCGTAGGTCTGCAACACGTTCAGAATAACGTCAATGTATCTCGAACTTACCTCGACTCAAACCAATGAGAATACTTGCAACAAGTTTTTGTTGTCACATAACTCCTCCTTTTTATTTTCATTTAATTCTTTTAGCCCGTAGTTATCCAACGAACAAAACGCCAGTTCGTATTATTTCTCAAATGTTCTCGTAACCGTGACATCAACACGATATGATCAGCCATAGCTTTGTTGTACTCAACAATACGTACGCTAGAAGTAAATCAAATCCTATCGAACATTATGAACAATATTGGAATCAGAAAAGTCCCCCGTCTCTCCGGTTATATTCAAATCTGGAATCCCCAACGTGTGTACTTCTCGTATCAGAGATTTAATAAAAATTCCGGAACCAGATTTCAGCTGCACTAGAGGATTCGTTTTATTTTGAATATGAAACGTCTCTTTATTCCAGTTTTTGCTAATTCGAACGTTGAAGACGGATTTAACGAGGATTACCGTTAAAAATTATGCCGGTGTAGTTTTCGGAACTGTCGGTTTTATTTTTATTGACTTTTTTTTCACGTTACAAAAATGACGTTATTTGCGTACCTACTTGCATAGAGGCATGGACTGAAAAATGACATCGTTAGGGTTCCTTCCACAGGGAAACAAGGGAATGGATACCCTATTACTAAAACTCCGCTGTCTGTCTATTACAGGGCTCTAACCTAAACCATAATAGACACTTGAACATTTTGACAGAATGCGTATTATTATTACGACCACAATAACACATATAACAACAGTAAACAAATAATATTAAAAAAAGGAAATTAAGAAATTGATTGATCCAGACGTTACTTTGCGGATTTCCATATTAGATGAATGGATTATATGTAGTTCCTTTGCTTTTTCGCGAAATAATGTCTTAGTATGTTACTATGTGACAATCAGTTGTGCTCACACGCGCATATTTTCATGCAGTTTCCACCAGACATCAGGAGGCTTCATCAGGTGATGCAGGAGATATTGATGGTCCGGTATTCTATTTTATATTAACCGCGTTGGGGGATGAATTTCCAAAAATCCTTATTCCTTGCCTAAGTTATAAATAGTGCCTACTGTGTATATTTCAAGTTCAGTAGTTTCGGCTCTGCGTTGATTTCTAACAGTCAGGACATTTCCTTTTATATGTATAAAAGATCCTGGACGGACACTTACAACTAAGACTTCTCAGGTGGACGCCAGAATGCCTCGTAGAGAGGCGAAAAACGTCTTGAGAATTAAATATACCGTCTTGGTATGTTGTATTAGCATGCATATTTATTTGTGGACACTGCATGAAAATATGCGCATGTGAGCACAATTTATTGTCACATCTAACCAAGACACAATTTCACTGAAAAACAAACGAACTATAAAACAATTGAACGGATTATATCGCGTATATTATCTCATTTTAGTTCCCGACGTTTCGGAAGCTTTCCAGCTCTCCATGGTCACGGGTGGACTGAGAAAAGATGTATTTTCCTCTGTCAAAGTTACAATTTGTGCAAACTACCCATTTTTGAAAAAACAAATAAAGGTGTATATACATGCCAGATGGGCCTAAGCTGTAAAGACAGTTTACACATGTGCCAGAAGAGCTTAATTATTTTATTCTAATAATTTACCATGCAGCATTTAAGAAAATTAATTAAGGAAACAAAAGAAAATATTATAAACGAACTATATTTAGTCTATAACAAAAATAATTACCCTATCAAACCAAACATCTCCGACTTGTGTCTTTCACGTACTACGAGTTCAAAAATTGAATAAACAACTGTGACCAGAACAGCTGCATTAAAGGATTCGTTTAATTTTGTATTCAAAATAATAATAATAATAATATGGAACGTCTCTTTATGTCAGCATTCGCTAATTCAAATGTTCAAGGCGGATTTTAACGAGGATTATCGTTAAAAATTGCGCAGATGCAGTTTTCGGAACTACAGTTTTGCTCGGTTGTTTTGGATAGTTTGCATACTGTTGCAGTTTGTTGTAAATTAAGGGAGAACCATTATTAAGAAATACCATCATACATTTTTACAAAAATTACTACCATTAAACGTGGCTCAATGGCGTGGCAAAATAAATATACACCTAGGGCAACATCGTCGTGTTCCCAGAAGAAATAAAACCACTCACTGCTGTAAAGAGTTTGGGAATTTTTGGAATCAACGTGCCTCGGTAATGAACCAAAATAAGGCTGCCATAATTAGATAAGTGTCAAGGCATACTAAAACTACCAATAGTAATAAAAAATGGTGGTGTTTGTCCCTTTTTAAGGGTTCCGACCCTCAAAAGGAAAAACAGAACCTTTATAGGATCACTGTGTCCGTCCGTCCGTCTGTCCGTCTGTCTGTCTGTCTGTCTGTCTGTCTGTCAAGACCCTTTATCTCGCGAACGCGTCGAGTTGAAATTACAACTATATACTCAAGTCTACGGTCTCCTGAAGCTGTGAAAAATTAAACTTCTAAGTTTTTCTCTTCTAATCTTTTTTTACATAAAAGATACGGCCGTTTATGCCACAAAAAACGTATGTTTCGACACTTTTTGAAATTGATATACTAGAAACTTGAAATTTAGTGTAAAGGAAGCTCTTATAGCACAATCAACAAAATAAGTCAGAAAAACTATTTTTTTATGTCTGTCTTTATCGGTAACCAATATAAAATGATCGAGCACCGCGTAGATTTTGCTTAGGAGTAGGGCTCTGCTAACACTGAATTTACATAGATACGGCCATATGTAGCGTATATTTTGTGCATAACCCTCGGTGCGCGAGTCCAACTCCCACTTGGCCTGTTTTTTACTACTTGTATTTACTTATATGCAGAATAATTTTATTTGATATCTAGCCAAATAAAATTGACGTTATTTGCATAATAAGTACATGGAAGTAGATATACTTATATGTAAATGGATGGACTAAAGAGTGATATTTCTGAAAGATATAGGTTGCCGAATAGGAATTTTGCAGACAACCTTAAGTAGCGCGTAACCTAGCTCAGTTATAGCATAGCTGCAAATACAGCCGTTTTCAAAGTATGGTTCGATCCCCTTAAGGCGTTCGTCTGGAAGAGACTTTCAATCCTTGATAGCAATGGAATAGATTAGCAGTAAAAATGATTCAGGCAAAACTAACGACATTTATTATTAACAATCCGTACTTTTTTAACAATATCGGCTACGGCGAAATAACTTGACAAAATAGTAGTGAGCGGAAACCGTAGATCATTAGCCTCAAGGGTTCTAGGAAGTACCCTTACTGACCGATTTATACATTTAACTCTACATGCAAAAGACAATTAAGTATTTTGGAAATACCTGCAAACTGAAATGTAACATTCACTAACCCAGCTAAACCAATCGGACATATAAATTTAGTTTGGAAGTGGACATGTTATTTTAAATTCAACGGGCGTGCAAGTCGGTGAGACCGCGTCCGAACGGTGACATCACACGTGCTTTATTGTATTTGGAATAGAAATTTCAACTATTCGGTTATGTTATTATAAATCCGAACGATGTTTTGCTGAACAGGCATTACGATGTTGTCGTGAATACATAGTAAATATCCAAGACCCAGGAACAAAACATTTGTGCTCATCACACAAACACTTCCCCTGGCCGGGATCGCTAGCTTTGTAGAGCGTTGTGTAACCTACTGACCCAAACGTGTCGTCAATCAGTCAGTTTACGCCTTAGGTATTGTGTAATGAAAAATAGCACTTGCAAAATTTTAAAGTCTACTTTCCGTTACCGGGCCGTGGTAAAAGATGAATCGTAACAACGTGTTAATTTCCTTGGTAAATTATAGTCCGATCAATTAGGACCAATCTGCGGGCAGATAGTAGTTTTTCATAAGATGTTTTTTTAAGCAAGTTCAATACAGGCATCCCTTTCGTCTTAAATTAAAGATCACAGGTCCCGACGTTTTCCTCCACTTTTCTACCCCAAGTAATTTTATTTCCTGCTAATTACAATGCATACTTTAGTGGAAAGGTGCCGTCTAAAAGCTGGATGCAGCTATACGAGCCGTTTAATGAAACAAACGTAAAGTAAGTAGGGATACTTCACCATGATTACGTAGCTTCGTATTTTGAAAGAAATATAAATGCTACACAAGAAGGGAACTGAAACTTGGTACTAAATGTAAGTTAAGTAACCTTACCATATAGTTAAGTTAAACTGAACATTAAGTTTGTTTCTAACTTCTTGATTCTTCTAATAATGCCGGGACGTCAATTTAACATAACTTGGTTTTTGAATAGGGAATATGCATGAATTTTTATTTTTGCTTTATTAAATGTAACAAACAGTAGACAAAAATATTTTTTATATCTCTTTCTTGCAAAACAAAATTTAATATGGAGTTTATATGGCCGAAGTGCACTATGACGTAACAGTGCATATCGGAACTCTCTGTGTAATTAGTAGTTTAAAATGCCTATATCATGCGTATTTCTTCGCCGATCTTAATTTTAATTTCACATTTTGAAATAGTTTTTACAGTATTTTGATATTTAGTTAAGAAAAGCGATAAAAAAATCATGCATGTACCCTATTGACAGTGTATTCAGCTACGTACTGCGTGCTTATTATATTTTATAGATTGCAGCCATAATCGTTATGTCAATAGGGTTTTAATACGGATCCATTCTGTATGTAAGTTTTGGATAATACGGAACTGGATCCCAGATCTTCCGTACAAAATGGGTCCGGATTAAAAACTATATGTTAGTGACATTCTATCTAACAGGCATTCTATCGGAACGTCCATTTAGAGAAAGATTAAAAAGTTTACAAGTAATAAACGAGGCAGCAAATTCGTGCAATTCCATCAAACGGGCACGGAAACGCTGACGCGAAATGCGCGTTTGAAGAGTTTTTCGGCAGGAGTCAGTGCTGCGGTCAAACGGAATGATTCCATTTCAGGCGATGTGCTCTCACGTACTCCACTAGTCGTATTAATTAAATGCAAGCCCCAGAGTCCATTTTACGAGGCCCCCCAGAGTGGAACTCGTTTCGTTTATCCTCTTCCACTCATAAGCAATTACTTTGCAGGAACGACTTTCCGAGAGACCCGAACGTGCAAAGAAATTAAGCTGCGCAGATTCGGGGTTTACAATTTTAATGGAGGTCAGCAATTCAGGTGAGCGTCAGGTGTTTTTGACTATTACAGTTTTCCGAGGCATTAGACCGCCTTCGCCGGGTTTGCTGCAGGAATAATTCAAATTGATCGCACATATACGGGTTAAAGGTAATTTTGTTCATTGTCTCACAAACGGAAAATTATTTAAGTACTAGAAGGCGCGGATTTCCAAAGTGAGCAAATCTGCGGGAAAAAAACTTTTTTTTTTTTTTTTTTTTTTTTTTTTTTAAATAAATTTAAATAAATATCAGGGACAATCTTACACAAATCGACCTAGTCCCAAACTAAGCAAAGCTTGTACTATGGGTACTAGGCGACGATATACATAATAAATAGATAAATTATAATACTTAAATACATAGAAAACATCCAAGACCCAGGAACAAATATTCGTGCTCATCACACAAACACTTGCCCTGGCCGGGATTCGAACCCAGGACCGTCAGCTTCGTAGGCCGTTGTACAACCCACTGAGCCAAACGTGTCGTCAAACTTTTTAGGTATAAGAAGGCTATTTAAAGATCCCTGAATTGAAGGTGTCCTACCTTCAATTCAAGGATCTTTAAATAGCCCATTTCATTTATTTATATGGAAATTTGTTTAATGTACAGATATTTTATTTTATGCAACTTTATAATAATATCTGAATCACCGTTATTCCAAAAAATATTGTGAGCTTTTTGCGAATTAATAAAGAAATGTGAAAAAAGTCGACAAGCTTAAGGATTAGTGTTCGCTGCAAGCTATTAGAGGGATTCATTTCGTCCATCTTGGACGGGTGACATGAATCACTGTGGATCAACTCATTTTTTTTAAATATAAATCCGTATCTTGGCTCTTAAACCTTGGCAAAATTGTCCTAATGGACAGAAGCCATTAAACTTAAAAACAGAACAGAAGTTATTAGAGTATAGCTCTCAATTCCTTTTCTTACATACGTGGACCAGTTAATTACAAAGCGATGCGGTGTCCAATTAAAAAAATAAGAAATTTCTTTAGCGAATATTTCTACCATTTCTTTACATTAACTGCAACGGAGAGCGTTCGTGAGAGAGGGCGGTGATAAATAACGTCATGATGAAAAAATCACAGTGATCGAACGTCTAAAAGTATCACTGACTTTGTGACGAACACGAAGGAGCTTATTTTACACAATCGCATTAGTCGTCGCTTCTTAATAATAAATTAGTGAATTTAGTTTATGTTAAGGCTCTATTGTACTGTTTCTCCTGTGTGTTTGGAATAAAGAATAATTGTATTGTATATGACGACCGGTTAGGCTCAGCGGGAGTACGTTGCCCGCGAATTTGAAGGTCTTGGATTCAAATCCCGGTAAGGGCAAATATTTGTGTGATGAGCATAAATATTTGTTCCTGTATCTTGGATGTGTTCTATGTATATAAGTTAATATATCTATTAAATATATCGTCGTCTAGTACCCATAACACAAGCCTTATTGAGCTTACCATGGGACTAATTCGATTTGTGTAAAACTTGTCCCCTATGATTTATTTATGAAACGCATTTATTAATTTGAGCTACAAGTGTGATAAAATAACGGTAATAAGTATCATTATGATAATCTGCGTTCCTATAAGAGTTGCGTTTATCATACGATAAGTAAATGATTTATAAAGCATCCGTCACTCTCGCACTCATATAGTTCGACCAAACGGCAACTGTTTTGCCATTTATCTATCGCACTATTAATACATTCACTATAAATTCAATAAGTACTTATTACATTAAGTCAATAAGTAACTATAAAACGGCTTGAGTAACCAGCCCTGACAAAGTCACAGTGATTGTTTTGAAATTGGCATGACAGTCACAGCGATTAAAATGTAACACTTTTCTCCAGCTCTGGTTCGTGACTAATTGCCCTGCAGTTTTATAGGATTTTTATTAAACAACTCTGGTTTCAATGAACTAGCGTTTTATTGTAGTTACATCCAACTGGTTTGCTGTAAAAAAATGCTGTTCCAAATTAATGTTATGTCAATTGACTTTCTGACAACACCAATTGAAGAATGTGCTAAGAGGAGGCACAGACAATGAAGCACATACTCTGTGAATATTATGCCCTAGCCAGACAGAGAATGAAGGAATTTGGAGGCCACTCAGGGCCAAAGGAATTCCAGGCGCTACAATTGGGATCTAGTTATCATCCGGTTTGAGGAGTAGCAAAAAAGGGTAATTACACAAAAGATCCCACGGGTCAGTGTTATGTCAATACAGCCAACGAAGAATATATCATTTGCTAGGACTCAGTTCAGTACAAATTCGATTTAAACGGCGTGAATATCCGTTTGGTATGCTAAGGCATGACTTTCGCGACAGTTTTCTCGTTAAAATAATTTATTAATTTTTATATTCGCCCTGAGTCACGGCCTAGTACTGCTTCAGGTTGGAGAAGGACTTCTAGAGGAAGCCAACGGCCTGATTCGATTACCAGAGATGTTATGCAAGATCGTTCTGTCCGTTGAAGACCACATTTGGAGCGTATACGGAGACCTGAGCTAGGTGACGCGACCTGAGAACTCTTCGGTTGTGAGAGAGCCGTTAATGGCCGGATATTGGCGGAAATGGAAGGTGAACAGGCAGTATATAATTCCATTAACACTGTCTTGGATGAACGCTTCATCACAACATACTTGATGGAGTTCCTAAACGCATTAAGCGCTTCAGGACTCCCAGCACACACATTAACCCTGAAAGTTGGAGTTCCGATCATGCTTCTTCGGAATTTGTCACCTCCAAAGTTATGCAACGGAACCAGGCTTAAAGTAGTGCAGCTGCAGCGAAACCTCATCGAGGCGCAAATCCTGATGGGGTGCGGCGCCGGAGAAGCCGTGTTCATCCCCCGCACCCCTCTCATTCCGAGCAACTTCCCGCTCCGCTTCAAGCGCCTACAGTTCCCCGTGAGCGTCTGCTTCGCCATGACCATCAAACCTAAATTCGAAAGGTTGTTAGGAAGTATGGATGTGTATATTTCTTACCTTTTCATGTTTAGACTGATTGATTGTAGGACCGATTTGGGTGATATTTGCCATGGACTTGATTTAGATAGTACTACAGTCAAGGTGGTACTGTATCGTCCAATATACACCTTCAAGTATATACTCTATGTGTTTTAAATCACGTTAAAAATTTAAATAAATGCAAAGTAACTATTGATTTTGGAGTGTAGTTTTATTTAGTGGTATTTGTATAACATTTTATCTGGACTTTACTTCAAGTTTCGGCTCCAGGGGAGAGGGGTGAATTAGCCGCTCACTGACACAGACCGAATTCCACGCGGGCGTATAAGGTATTTCTAATATGGCTCATGTTGCCTGAAATAAACAATTTCATTTCATTTTCAATGAAATGATATTACGTAAGAGTCACGAGGGGCAGGGGGTGTTCTAAAAATATCACCATGCCCTGATCTCGGGGGAGGGGGTAAAGGCAGTTCTTAGGTAATTTTTTGTAAGTCTAAATGTTTAATATCTAGAATAAAGTGATGGATAAGTATTTGAGAACTAAGCGTTGAGGAAAACAACTCTGAAGAGATTTGCAAATGAAATTTTTAAACATGTATTTTAATTTTCTGTAAAAAATTACTAATATGAGGGGGGACAAAAATTCAGTCTTGTCACGGGGAGTGAAATAAGAAGTGCAGGGAGACTGGGTATTTATTGTTTTTGATGGTAAATTAAAAGACACCTGAGGACAAACAGGCACGGTATTAGCTTAGCTACATACTCGTAATAACATTTTACATTGTATACAAGTTAGCAAATTATTGAATACAAAATATAATAAACTTACCTAATGGGTGAAATAAAAGAAAAGTGTCGAAAAATACCATTCCCCCGCTCGCCTCTCGCCTTATTTCCAAAGTTTAAAATGCGAAATGTTTGAAATTTTATCGACATTTATATATGAAAACAAAACTATTACTGGAAAATTATAACCATATATTTATCTAGCTCTATCTTTTGAATGACCCGTTTGCGTTAAGTTTGTACATTATTTGTATGCGATGCATTAGACACCAAGTGCAAGCAGATACTTGGATAGGTTATGTTCGTACCCGCGGTACGCGAGTTAGTTTCGCACTTGGCCGGTTTTTATTTAATTTCTGTATCCCTCCGCCGACACGTTGTGATAATGATAAGTCGAGTGCAGCATAAATGTTTTCAGAATGTAATTTTCTCTCTTTATGATTAGATAATTATCTAAATCTAATAATGGTTGGTGTAACTTAAGTATTTTTTATTAAATATGAATATTTGATTTATGTCAAATTCAAAAAAAAATGTTGGTATTTTTCTTTTGAACAGAAATTTATCTCAACGTACGAAAATAATAAAAAAGCAATATAAAATATTTACGATATTTGTTTGGTAAATCCAGTTTTCCATTTGAATTTTCCCACTCACACTAAGATAGGAACAGCTTGAAGCAGGAATTCCTCGCAAATTCAACAGTATACTCCGTCTCGGATAATAGCGTACAAACTTTTTATGACTGTCGATTAGGAAGCAACTTGGATTCAGAATAAAATAGCAAGCAGAATACGTACTTAAGGGAATTGCTGCAAAGTTGCCCGTCTGGTGAAAGTGCGTTGGAGAGGTTACACTTGGAATGTCAGAAGAGTGCACTTTAGGTGAATAGTATGCTTCATTTACGAGTAGATATTCTTAGAATTCCAGGCTTCAAAAGGTGAACGTTCTTTTGATTCTCGCAGACAGCTTATTTTCTCAGAAATTACTCAATGTTTACAGTTGCGATTCGCGACGCAATCTACTAAATAAGAAGTAATCACTGAAATGATCAGAAACATCTAGAAAGAAGCTGACGATCTTCAAATGGCTGAAATGGAAGATGAATCGCACGGATAATGAATGCGTCATTAATAGTTTAAACAGCATATTTTATTAATTTAGAATAATTCCGTACTTAAAATTCGTATCTCTTTAATGTTTATTGACGACAATGTACGAGTATATAAATTTTGCAAATAAATCATACATTTAAGTCACTGTAATGTAAAGTAAGCCGTCGCTAATATCTGTGCTAGTTATAATTACTTTTTTAAGAGGACTCTTAGATGAACAGCTTCGTCAAGTATTTATATATATTTTATGATAATTTAATAAGAAAAACGACTTATTTCTAATTGTACCTGTCAATTTGGGACGTATATCAGCAAAGCCATCCATTTTGTAGATTAAGGCTTTTCGTGTAAATGTTGTGTGAGATTTTACTATTAACTGATTATAAATAAAAATATTGTTAGGTCTGTAAATAAAAAATACTATTACCATTTTTAGTATTTTACAAAGATTTTGTTGACACTCGTTCTAAATATCTACTTCCGGCTCGAAGGTTTTTGGACTCATAAATATAGTGTCTTAGAAAATGTTACAGAATTAGGCTAATAAACCCCCCGACACCGAATTTGGGTGGCCTCAGACTAATTTAAGATTTGAGAAAAAAAAACTAATTAAAAAAATATACGATTGTGCTCAAATGGGGACTCTGTATGACATTTGTTTGAGCACATTATACCTATTACCTACCTATTTCGAGATAATCGTCAAAAACTGAATTTCGTGGTATTAACTTACGACGCAGACAGGTGATTTTAGGTGACTTTTGAGACAACTTTTAGATCGAAGGTGTAGACGAGTTTTCAGCTAGTTATCTCTCATTCCGAGGTGAAACCCTTATATGACCGGATCATAAACAAAATATGTCTATTATGAATTAATGTCTTGCGAAACCGTAAAATGTAGGTATATAAATCATCCATTTAGGAAAACGGATGATACTCGAGTCATTTTCTCCTGATCTACGACTCACGTCTCCTCTCTGTAAGTCAGGATATGCAAAACACTAAAATTGTATTACAAAATCTTTGCAATTTTTTTAATGAATTTATAGACGCACAGATGCTTAGATGCAGATACACAGGATAAACTTACAACACCCCGTTTTTAACGCATTGGGCGCATACCATACAGCGTAAATAGACAAGGACAGCATTAGAAGCATGGTATTTTAAACAGGATAGGTGCATTGAAATAAAATGAAATGATATTGTTAATTTCGTACATCATCCTTAATTAGTGAGTAAGTAACATGTCGACTAAATAACAAGATTAGAACTTACAATTATTTAAAATAATAAAATAATTTAATAGAAATTCAACAAATTAATTTCTCACTTTAATTTAATTGTATTGAATCCCATTCTTGAAGATGGGCAACACAGTCTCATTTTATACTCTATCCTGGTCAATTACCTGGTTCTCAAAGAATAAATAAACACGTTTACCACGCGAGCGAGCCCACAAATCCTACCATGGGACAGGTCTTCAAGAATGCAAGCCTCTACCAAACTCGGTTCAAAGCAACGAAGGTGTTTGTTTAGAAAATTGCAGGTAAAACTTGAACGTTTTCCATATGCAGAAGTTTGGCTCGCCCGCTAACTTTGTGCATCTAGCAAAGAGTGTCTGCAAAAGAATTCTGTGTGTGCACTTCTCTGCAATCGAGTTCTCTAAGGATTGAGTTCCGTATGAAACGAGTGTAAAAGCATTTCGATTCGAATATGCGGGCGGCCTTTGCTGGCAGTTAGCAGCAACGGCCAAACAGACCAAACGTTTGCTCGTGTTCTTTGCACTAACAAATTTGTGGTTTATCAACCTCGAGACATCGGCGAATAGGTTGGGTGTATCATTCGTATGGAGATGCAAATGTACACCATCCACCAAGATAGCACACAGCATTACTCATTATCAATAGATTTTATGGTGGTTTGCATTACTTAGCTATAGAAATGTATTTTTCATGACTGTCCTAAAATGTTAAGTCATGTAATGTTGTCTTGAATTATCGTTTATTAAATGTCATTTAAATGTTTTCCGGAATGCGTTAGCTTTTCAGGGATATTATAAACCAATATTAGCTAACTTAATCGAATGACCTATCCAAAAATCCTGAAAAGTTAGCGATTTTATATTTATTACATGTTTTTGGACCTACATTATAACATTCAATGACTATGAGCTACAAGAGGATCTGTAGGTACGTTAAATACAAGGGCCAAGGAGCAAATTGATAGGTATTCATCACATTTTTTAAACAAATCAAACATATATGGCCATACTTGCTTAATCAGGAATGTAATCGGTTAATATTTGTAAAATTACAAAGAACTTAAAAACATTTTACTGGGCTTAGGTTATGTTTGCTTAATATCGGCCTAATTACTACCTGTGCTAAACATTGGAAACACAGATATTTTAACAAGTTTTTATTTAACTTGCAATGTAACTATACGTGTTCGGGTAGAATCTTGCAAGTTAAATTTGACCTACTTCCTGTTTCCAGTTTAGCTAACATTTGGCATACTTTACTTATGTAACTTAGGTGAAAATGGAATAGATATCATCGAGCTGATTTGATGATGAAGCAGGAAGGTGGCCATAGGAACTCTCTAATAAAATAATTTAATCTTACCGCATTTGGGCTCTTTAGAATCGACTCAGTGAGTAGGTTATGGATGTTTAAAGAAAAGTACAGTCGGTAATAAAAGCTTGTCATAAAAATGATTTTTTTGACAGAAACTTATGTTAGCTAGAAATGCGAAAGTAACTTCTGTCTGTATGTATGTCTGTTACGTTTTCCCAATTAAACCGCTTAACCGATTCATATGGAATTTGGTATGGAGTTTGTTTATTGATTTTTTTTCCTCGCATTTTCATAAGAGAGTGAAAGAAAAGTCGAAGTATGGATGGAGAATCTTAATAATGCTGGCAGAACTGCGGGTAAATGCAATATACTTTTTATCAATGACACTAAACACTTTCACTACCAATCTTTTCGTAGCGCTACGCACTTTCCTCAACATACGAGTCTTGTCTACGAGTAGAGCGCTTGCTAGGTGAGTTCTTGGCAGTCAATGTGTTAAAATGTACCTGCTGCCTTTCTGCGCTTAAATAAGACTGTATATACTCTCTCACTTCACGATGCCTCTTGCAATATCCAACAATGTACGTTGCACTCCAAAATACAGGCAGTGTAGGTGTTCCTTTCATCTTTTATTACTCGTGCCTATGCACTTCGCTGGAATCAGAGGTCAATAGAGGCACAAGCGAGCAATTATTTTGGAAAACCATTCAAGGAGGTTTTGGAGGATTAATTGGACATCTAATTACAGTAATTATAAAATGATCCGTGCAGTGATTGCCTTTCGTTGCTGCCTTAACCCCGCGAAGTAATCAATTTAAAATTGGAATAAATTAAAACTCAATGCGCGGCGCGGAATGAAAATGAACAAAAATGTAAACATTGACGAAATAAAGCAATGCTGTGAAATGTTGTTCAAATGTCTATTGCATTATTGATTATGAAACTTTGCGAGCTATAATTTGCTAATTTTAATTTGTTAGCAAAATAAAAATATGACTCTTTATGTTTTTACGTATTTTTATGCGCTAAATTGCAAATTAAATAAGATATCTCTGGTAAGCCCATTGGGTTTATTAGAATGACTTAGGTACCTAACGCATGTTGGTAGTGGTTTTATTATTGGTAGCTTTAAATGTTAAGCTTTAGTATCGCTATCCTGTATCAGTGCCTATGTCGAAAACGATACAATAACGTGACCAGTTGGCCCAGAAATTAATAAATGAAATGGAATACAAAGACCTCTATTTGCTTCCTACAACTAATGGCCAACACACAATAACACGATAGGTAGTCGTATTGTGGAATAACGCGATATCGTGTTGTAGAAGTAAATAATCCTAAAAATCCTAAATATCAAAATACAGTTTTATTTCTGAGCTTACATCGCAGCGTGCCACGATGACGTGAAGTGTACCTATTGCTATTTCGTTTTTGTTTACTACAACCGTATATTTATTTATTTATCGTATGGCATTATATACACTGGAATTGCGTCAGTAAATGTCTGAAAAAACGAGTTCAAGATTTTGCCCGTTTCCGTATACAACCGTATATTTTCCTGTTAAAAAATATGTTTACATACACGATTTGCGTGTTCAAAACTACACAATAACGTCATCAAGTTTGGTCTAAAATTGAATCCTTGCCATAGTGAAATACGTAATAAAAGCCGGCGCGTACGAACAAAGCACGACAAATGAATCCATTTGATTGCCCACGATCCCGGTGGATAGCCTTTACCATCTCGTGTTTTCACACTATTACAAATCCACCATTAATTATCCTTTTAACTTCACATATGTAAGCCTGCCCCTTTCAACTGGAAAGAAAGTTTATAATACACGCAGCAAAGTCGGTTTTGCGTGACGTAATTAAGTAACGTATGATGTTGAAGAAGTGGTACTGAATAGCCGGCTTGTTTACTCCTATTGTCTTTAACTCACTCATTTGCAAATGAATCTCTCTTCGGACACTGCGGGCAATAAATTGTGGCAATTGTGCCGGACAAACGTATATCGATGTCGGGTTTGATTGGGGTTTGTTTGCCAGTTTTGTTGACGCAGTGCCGTGTTAACAAGGAATGGGACGCTGGATATTATTGGATGTGGATTTAAATGGTACGAGTGGTGTTTGGTCACTTTGTAAATGTAATTAGAAAATCTAGTGGTGCTCGTATTTCATATAGGCAAACAAAGAAACGTGATACAATGGATACAAAAGTCAGATGCTGCAGTGAGCTAAAAAATGAGGGATAACTGCGTAATAAATGAAAATTTCGTACGTGTTAATAAATAACAAGCCTACTTTAAAAACTGTACAATTATCCGAATATATTCGATGGGATATTTTTTTTCCTTTACGAGGGAGGTTAAAAATTGTCATTATATCAGTCGAAAGAAGTTCACTGCTGCTGGATTAAGCCTCTCTGCTATTTTGACCAGATCGGTGGTCTATCTTGTTGGCGGTCCTTTTTTACCGGATCATCGGGTACGCGGTAGCTATTTAAAAACTTTCCTGCACCAACGGACATCGATTCTACTGAGTCCCATCTACTTCTACTTATACGAGTAGCTGTGGAGAATCGCCAGGAAGAAGGCGGAACAGGAGGAAAAACCAGAGAAAAAGGAGAAAATGGCAACAGATGAAGGACGTCATAACGATTAGACAGTAAACGGTGTTTAATATGATTCTATTCTGATATAAGAATAGTCAGTTATTTAGCTACTCAGTGTTCATTGGTTTACCCTTATCTAATACAGTTTGTAGAAGCAAGAATAAAGAAGATAACTAATACTGGATGTATTATTATGCACGTCACCCAAAAAAGTATATTAAAGTTGTATAGTAACTAACCTGCAGTTCAGTAATTTCTCCATTTGTTTTAAAAAAGCTCTCTTTTCATAAAGTGATCTTAGTAATAGCTCAAGACATTCTTACAAGAACAAATATCATCCAACATATTACGCTCAATAAATAAATAAACTTCAAAAGTAAGCAATCCATTCGCAAAACAATAAGTTCTGCCTACTACGCCCATGCTCATAAATAAATAAATAATAAATAAATATTACGGGACAATTTTTACACAAATTGAACTAGTCCCATGGTACGCTCAATAAGGCTTGTGTTATGGGTACGAGACGACGATATATTGAATAGATATATTACTTATATACGTAAAATCCAAGACTCAGGAACAAACATTTATGCTCATCACACAAATATTTGCCCTTACCGGGATTTGAACCCAGGACCTCAGCTTAGCAGGCAACGTTGCTCCCACTGAAGAAAACCGGTCGTCAAAAGGGGTCCGCTCATTGTCCCACTCTTAGTAATAGTATAGAGTCTACTCTTGGACAAAGGCCTCACCCAAGGATTTCCACACCAACTGGACGTGCGCCGCTGTCATCCAACAGTTTCCCGCGATCTTACCTAGATAGTCAGCCAATCTTGATAGGGCTGGGATTGATGGGCGCCACTCGAGAACCTTTTTGCCTCAGCGGCGGCAATTCTACGAGCAATGTTCCCCGCCCACTGCCACTTAAATCTAGTACCTCTCTAATCTATGTCGATGACCTTATTTTTCTGTGGATCTCTTCATTTATGATTAGATCACTCAAAGACACTCCAAGCATAGCTGGCTCCATCGCTCTTTGAGTAGGTAGCTTGGAGCCTTTTTATAAGGTTCTTTATTGTGGTGAACCACTCTTGCACAGTTTAGAAATCAATACAGTCATCCGACGAAGCCGCCTAGACAGAGCAATCGTGCGGGGTCCGAGGGGCGAAACGCGGGTGGGGCGAGCCCGAGCTGCATAGTCCGTATTAGTTTGATAGCTCAGGACCTGTCATTTTCATTTACGCAAACGTCAAAGGCGTCGGCCCACTGTATGCATTTTATACTGTGACTCTTGGTTGCGGTAAGAAGTCATAAAAAGGGTTGAGTATAGTCCAATGTGGTTTCGATTTCTAACATACTTAAGACGTGCATCACTGCGTTAAAATTTGTCTATAGAGTACGAGGTAATTTAAGAGGTGAGGGTATCAGACTTTCCGGCTTCCATGTAATGGACTGACTAGATCAGGGTCATTGTGTGAATTGGTACATTAGTACGAGATGTGCAGATGTAAAGGAAGACTGATACCGTATGGTAAATACGACAGACGACTCAAATAGAGACAAACTGTCTTTCTTGTCTGCTTTGAATCCACATGTTGCCAAAAACATCAATTAGTGCGTTCAAACTTATAGAGCCATTTGTATTTGTAACCATTTGTAGGTTACATTGAAATATAAGTAAGGCTGCGTTGGGGCCGTAGTTTGCGTTATTTATGCGTCGGGTCGGCTTTGTGGCCGCCGAATAAACGCGTTGTTCCCGACCGAATGTTTCTAAATCACCCGCAGATACAATCGGTACGCTTTTGTTTTATATTTATATGCATCCTGTTAGGTGGCTTCAAATACAGCGAGCGTCAGATATAAATGAACACAACGAACTGAAAGGTAAGGCGCCTTAGACGTTTAAAAACGTTCAGCGATTACGGATCAATTTTACCACCATATTCTATGGATTACTTGACTGATTATGCCTACCAATGTCGAGTATTCGACTGAAAATATAAAATGGAATGAGTATGGCCCAAAAATACTTACTTTGGACATGCATTACTACGATTACATTTTTCTATACTGTACCCGTTTTGTTTTATTAATATGTGAGTCATTACTCATAATAAGTACTTGAAGAGGGAGGAGAGAAGGGAAGAGTGGCAGATGTGAAAAAAATAAGTACTTGATATTGTTAGGGTTTCGTACCTCAAAAGGAAAAAACGGAACCCTTATAGGATCACTTTGTTGTCCGTCCGTCTGTCCGTCTGTTCGTCCGTCTGTCTGTCAAGACCCTTTATCTCAGGAACGCGTGGAGGCATCGAGTTGAAAATAAAACTATAAATTCAGGTCTGCTACGGTCCCTTGAAGGTATATAAAAATCAAACTTTTAAGTGTACGTAAAGAAAAGATACGGTTTTTTGCGGTATAAATATACTGCATAAAACCTATATTTTGAAATTGATAGGGTACTTCCAATTGTTCCAGAAACATGAAATTTGGTATGAAGGAACCTCTTATAGCACAATAAACTAAATAAATCTGGTAAACTATTTTTTTATGTCTGTCTGTCTATGTCAGTAACCAATATAAAATGATCGACCACCGAGTACATTTTGCTTAGGAGTAGGCTCTACTAACACTGGATTTTCATAGATACGGTCATTTGTAGCGTATATTTTGTACGGAACCCTCGGTGTGCGAGTCAGACTCGCACTTGACCAATTTTTATAATTGGACAGAGTTTCCCCTTATAATATTTTATAACCGACGGCACGTTTAACTCAGTTGGTTGCACAACGCCCTACAAAGCTGGTATAGTATGAGAGATTAATTATTGTATAGATGGCGTTGTAAATATTGCGAAACGGCTTTTTCTACGGCGATTGACAGTCCTCTTGTTTTAATATTTATTTTTAATACCAACTTCTGAATCGTTGAATGTTATGGATTTCGATTCATTTTAAAGGAGATATCGATAAATAAAACAATTTTAACTGACTGTATCGCGTATATTATCTCATTTGAGTTCCCGAACTTTCGGAAGCATTTCAGCTTTCCTTGTTCACGGGTTGACTGACAAAAGATACATTTTGCTCTGTCACAGTTACAATTTGTGCAAACTACCCACTTTGAGTAAACATATAAAGGTGAACATACATGCCAGATGGGCTTAATCTGTAAAGCCAGTTACACATGTGCCATAAGGGCTCAATTATTTTATTTTAATAATTTAGCAGCAGCATTTCACAAAATGATATACCCGATATAATCCGGTAAAAATGTTTTATTTAAATTGAAGAAAAGATTAGATATCAATATACAATTTTGTACTGCATGGCACATAGCTTTGACGTTGCCTAGACATGTTTTTTGGTAAGAGCCAAGCTTTCTGCTTAAAAACCTTAAATTGAACATTAATATTTTCACAATTCAATAAGGTCTGTACATCCGTACGTACTGCGTTGCCCTCTACCTTTTACAACTAGATAGTGAATTAATAACCCGGGTGCCCGGTTAATTAAGACCGGCTTCAGCCAGCGAGAGTTCCACTTGGAGCCCGTTATTAATAATAGCTCGTTTTACTTACAATTTGTGAGGTTTTGAAACTCGGTACCTACCCTTAGATCATTGAACCGCTGGAAATGGCAAGCCGTATCTTCACGTACACTACGGAAATATTATTATTTCTACAAATCAGAAAAATATAAATAAACTACTTACAGGCTGTTTGTCCTAACTTGTCTACATTTTAAAACAATTTTCTAACAATAAAATCGAGTGTTAGCAGAACAGTACTCCTAAGCAAAATATACGCAGCGTGATATCAGTTTATATTCTTATAGACACAGACAAACAGAAATAAAAATGAAATGTTTTGAAACTTTTCGCATTGGTTGTGTTAAAAAGCTAGAAGAACCTATGCAAAAAAATCGAAAATTTATATATTTCGTCCGACAGGCCGACAGACGGACAGACGGACAGACGGGCAGACGGATCGACGGTCAATTAAGTGATTCTACAAGGTATCTTGTGAGGAATCCCCAAGGCCAATTGGAGTAAAAAATGTGATCAATTTCAACTAAAAATGTAAACTTGTTTATAAAATAAGTTTTGTACATAAAACTTGAATACCTTTCGCTTTTCTATGAAAATTATCACTTTTAATAAAATGATAACCATTATTTTTCCAAAAAAGGAAGACTTTAGTAAGTGGTAGCTGTCACTTTGATGTCTGTCAATAGCGACACGACATTTGGAAATATATGTGGCAACGTCGCGATCAAAAGAACTTAACACTTTAGTAATCACAATAAATAGTTTACATGAAAATTGATAATTTCTTCAAAACTTTTGCCTGGAGTTCATATACATTTTTTGGTCCTAACGACCTGAAGTATATGCTTGTAAAATTATGAGAGTTCCTCACGAGCACGTTGGAGCCCTAACAACACAACGTATACGCTGACAATTTATTGTACAAATTGATATAATATTTCTTCATATTCTTAGGCAGAGGGCAATGCGCCCGTATACCACCTCCAGTTATTTAATGCTCTAAGTCGGTTCCATTCAGAACCGGAGTTGAGTGGGCACTTTTTTTAACCAAAAGGCAATTTTGTTTATGGTCTTTTTTGCATTAAAATACGTTTTGGTTTTCAAGCTAAGCAGTATACGAAAATAAACATAATTATAATGATCATTCAGCCTACTTTTCTAGTTTTCTTACCTTGAAAGCAGTTTTTCCCGATTCGTCCCGCTACAAACTAGATTGGGATTATTTCCGAGGAAAAAAAAATAAAAAAATATATTGCAGTCGATTCCAAAAGAAATTATTGATACAATGAGGCTCTTGGAACAGAGACATTTTATTTTTACAACTTTATAATAGTTGTAGAAGTAGGATAATGTTGGTGGAAAGTGGAGTATTACTCGCAGCCCCTCGATGGCCCGAGGCTCCTCTTGTTGAAGACCTTGGCTTCATTGAACTAAGCAAATTGACTTTATCGTCTAATTTTAAAACATATTTCATTGCTGCAGTGCAATCAAGTTATCCGTTCAGCCGGTGGCGTATACTAGCATTGGTGTATAACGTATAATTCATATTTCTCAGTTAGATGTATACTCAACCAAATAGAACCCTTGGCCACTATAGAACTATGTCAAAGTAACGTCTTATGTAATAAGTAATATTTTATTTTAATACCGTCACTTTGACATAGTTCTATGGTAGCATAGAGTGCCAATTGGTAGACTATACAGTCAGCTGCAAAAAGATTTACACGAGAAGTCCGTTCAAAAATATCTTCGCTAGACTCTATTTTCCATGAATAGAGTTGAGAGTTTGTTTTTTATCGGACTAATAATGTATATATTTTTGCAGGTGACTGTACCTTCATATGTCTGCCAACATTGATAAATTGCAGGCACTATCGGAGATATAAATCGGATTTTTTTATTGAATTCTTTCCTTAGCGTGTTACATTATAACACTTTGAAAAGTTCGAATCAATATGTCGAGCGAGAGTATTTGTAACGTAGTGAAAATTAAACCCAATAAAATAATGTTTTATTCATTGAAATAAAACAATTTAACGGATTATATCACGTATATTATCTCATTTTAGTTCCCGACGTTTTGGAAGCTTTCCAGCTTTCCATGGTCACGGGTGGACTGAGAAAAGATGTATTTTCCTCTGTCAAAGTTACAATTTGTGCAAACTACCCATTTTTGAAAAACCAAATAAAGGTTTACACACATCGCTCTTCCGGCAATTTATCTCTTTCTATCCCTCGTCACCGATCAGGTTTTATGTCCAACTCCTCCATTCAAGTGGCCCGCCTTTGGAACCGACTTCCCCTCAAGATTAAGAAAGCCCCAACAAGTGCGCTTTCAAAAAATCTTTGCGCGAACTCTTTGTTAGCAGAACTGCAAACTCTTAGCTTCTCTGATTAGCTTGTTTCGTCTGATTTTATATATATATATATAGGTATATATTATATATATTATATGAATATGTATGTATCTAAGTATTTATCATCCTAAATTATGTCTGTAAATAAGTTGCACCGCCCACAATTTACCTGCTTTGCCTCAAGGTTGACTGGTAGAGAATGCCCTATGGCATTAAGTCCGCCTTTTGTACGATAAGTTTTTTCTTTTGTGCAATAAAGATTAAATAAATAAATAAATAAATACATGCCAGATGGTCGTAAGCTATAAAGACAGTTACACATGTGCCAGAAGGGCTTAATTATTTTATTTTAATAATTTACCAAGCAGCATTTCACAAATGAGGCGTACTGAGGAGAAAAGAAACGCTGCAAAGAAAAACTCCCAGGTCATTACTAATTAAAATATTTTCTAAAACAGAGACTATTAACTACTTTTAAAACAGATAAGATATTTTACACCGTTTGGAAATTAAGGTTTTGCAGTCCTGTGTCTCGCTTGTTCCTTGATGAGAGGTATTACACGATCCCAAGCTAGTGGTAGTGACAATCCATCTTCTCTATTGAAATTAGGATGCTTTTTAATCTCAATAGCCTCGCGTAGCATCCTGGGAAAATATCTTTTTTCTTTGGCAAGGATAGAAGGTCTATCAAACTTAATGGAGTGGTTTGGTTTGTCAATGATGTTCACAGACTGCAGACCTATTACACCGTCGGTGCTTGACATCTGCTATGTGCTCCTTCACCCGGGTTTTTTCTTCGCATCTGGCATGTATGTAAACCTTTATTTGTTTTTTTTTTCAAAAATGGACAGTTTGCACAAATTGTAACTTTGACAGAGGAAAATACATCTTTTCTGAGTCCACCCGTGACCATAGAAAGCTGGAAAGCTTCCGAAACGTCGGGAACTAAAATGAGATATTATACGGGATATAATCCGTTAAATTGTTTTATTTCAATGAGTAATAATCGCGGAAACAGACGAAAATATAAGTGTTTTATTATTATTTCTGAATATATGAAACGTTCTATTTGACGGCACGTTTAGTTCTGTTGGTTGCACAACGGCCTACGAAGTTGGCGGTCCCGGGTTCTAATCCCAGCCAGGACAAGTGTTTGTGTGATGAGCACGAATATTTGTTCCTGGGTCTTGGATGTTTTCTGTGTAAGTATTAACGTATTGTAATGTATCTATATATTACGTATATCGTCATCGTCACCAATAGTACGAGCTTTGCTTAGTTTGGGACTAAGTCGATTTATGTAAGATTGTCCCTGATATTTATTTTAGGAAACAGAGAAAGTACTCTAGTAACATGACGTGCGAACGTAGAGTATTTCTACGCCAAATTATGCGAATCGCTCCGACATATCGAACTCGCTTCAATAATATGCTGGCTCTTATATTCTCGTGAGAAGCTATTTCGAAGCAATAACGTATGCCACTGCATTTTACAAAGCAATAGTGAGCAATGCGAGAGCTCCTTAATACTACCAACTTCAATACAATAAACTTTTATTACTAAAGTAGCAAGTAGGTATACGTGTATTTTCTTAAGTAGCCCGTTCACCACTTAGAAATGTATCTTGTGAACAATAGCATTGATTTGTGAAGATTAAGCTTTAAGACAAAAGTAAGAAAATATGTAATAGAAGAATGCATATAAGAAGCTAGGCTAGGTAGGTTGAAATTGCAATATCATAGCTCATTCGAATATGATACTTCGACATGTATAGCCAGCATGGACACACGGCGAAACGCTGACCACCTGAGGACTGTTTTCTATGTCAAAGTATCTTATTCGCATGAGCTATGCTATTGCAATTTCAAACCTGTGATGTGATTTGGAGAAGATGTTACATTGATGGAATATTGAAGCAATGGTATTTTTTTCCACATTTTCCTTAATAATGCGAAATTTAAAAGCACAATAAATAGATTTAGAAATAAAGCGAAAAAAGCCCTTTCGTATGATACTCTACTTGAAATGTTTAACATTTTACTCTACAATTGTTTGATCAATCTGCAATTGTACTTTAGACTTTTTAGACAGGATCACTTCTTGAACCCCTCACCTCCAAATAGAGATAACATAGCTGCAAAAAACACCAGCATAGCTAGCACAGCATATTACAGTAGAGACTTCATCAGCTCACTGAATGTGTCTAGTGAAATGATAAAACGACTTGACTCTGCAAATTCGTTTCGTCAACTCACTGAAATGTTTCAGGGATTATCAAATCATTAAATAAATCTGGTGATATGAAAAAACGAGTTGCCTTTTTTGGCTGATTTCGTAATTTCACTAAACAGATTCAGGGATTTGATCAAATGACTTGTTTTTCTCGGCAAATGGTAAAATGGATTCGCTATTTTAACATCCTGCGTGATTTGGTCATATCTCTTTGACAAATCAAATCAAATCAACACATTTCGTTTCGAATCGACCAATCGACATTTTTTTAAATCTCTGTTTTGGCCGTTTTCCTGCGACATATATATATGAGTATATCTTCTAAATATATCTGAGTCTCACGGTCGATTTCAAGTTTCGATGTATGGTTTTTACAACATGTACCACAAACGTAATCTAAATATCCATATATCTTAAGAAACTTTTTATATTTGTGAATTTCCTACGTAAAAGTCAGCAATATCTACTTTTTTACATCTGTATCTGTCATACATGGATTCAAGGAAACATGAATACTCCAGTAATATGACGTGCCAACGGAGAGTATTTCTACGCCACATTATGTGAGATGGCTCAAGCATATCGAACTCGTTTCAATGATATCCCAGCTCTTACGCGATATACGCGATATACACTCTACATTTTGGAAAATGTGCGGCGGGACTGCATGAACTGACTTCACCTGGTCCATTTCGTAATTAAGGGACGGGAAGGCATGAATTTGGGTTCGACCCTTAAGTTGTTGATATAACCACTCCAGGACTTTATTGCCCCAACGGCTTTATCCTTATGTTAAATATTGGTGAAAAGTAAAATGAGATTACTCACGAGTAAGTCATAATTTAATATTGGAAAATAAAACATATACTGCGTTTGGTGAGATCGACCCTTAGAAGATAAAAATCCGGAGAATAATCAAATATTTTTTTAATTGAGTTTCCAGATTTTACTTGAAAACAACTTTCCAGCCCGTATCCCTAAAGACTTTGTAAAACAACAATCAGTTTTCAAAATCAGCAAAAGCCAGCTGCATAAACTGTAAGGGAAATTTCAATCAAAGCCGTGGTATCAATTTCGTTTTTCCGTTTCAATTAAAAATGATATTTTGACGACCCACTCCCAAAATGATAACTGACTTAATTCGTTCATTGCCAATAGAATTTTGCTTCATAGATAATTGAACACAAAATATAAGGTAGGCGGAAGGGAGATGTGACTTTATGAGTGTAGTCGAATTTCAGCTATTCATGTTTGTTTGGACCCTGGTATGCAAATTACGAATTCATTAAAATGGTTGTGTACGCTCTTGAGTTCCTTTTATCCCCGCGAAGTGTTTTTATTCTAGGAGACGTTCACTAGCGTTTGATGTAAGAAATTTTAATTTGAATTTTCACAAATAAAAGGCAAACTTTAGAATTGTGAAGACAAAAATGACGAGACAAATGAGCTGCTGTTTTAATTTTACTTAGGAGCCAATATAGTTATAGTTGTTTATAAATGGAAGGTGATCTTCATTCGCAAGGTCAAAAGTCATAACTCTCTTTTTTCATAACTATACGTAGGTAGTTAGGTTCATGCATGACAAGCTCTGTCTTTGTAGCAAAAAACAGCAAAATCCTTCCAACCGTTTTAAAAAGATTTCGCTACAAACACTTATATCTGTTTGTACATGAGAAAACGTGAAATAATAAAAGATTTTTGATCTAGGTAGACCATCCTAATTCGATTATTTTCATAGAGAAACAATTGAAGGAATGTTTACAAAAAGAATATAACCGTAATGTTTAGTAGATGTGAGTTATTAATGTCATTGTGTTCACCTTCGGAAGGGCTATTCGCTGGGTGCGAAGTACTAGGTGGGGGTAATATAATCGATCGCAGCGCTCATGGTGGCCAAAAGTAAAACTTATGTTGGCGCTGTTATCTGACATATCTCAAAGTAATCTATTTAGACTTGGTTACCTAATTTGAATAAACCCGGTCCTTAAAATAATACTCATTTCAATCTGAAAACGATATTTAATTTATCACTAGCGATACAGGAACAATTATATATGTTCATTATTATTGAGTGAAACCGCCGAATTGATAAAGTCCGCAACAATTACATACGTAGTAGCTTTAAAGTAGCGCCAATCACTGAAAAAGTCAAAGAGTCCAGGCTAAGGTGGTTTGGGCACGTCATGCGCAGACCCGATGACCACGTGGTAAAAAAGTACCTTTCCATGGCTACAAAGAAGAGAGGGAGAGATAGGCCACAAACTACCTAGATGACGAATGTCCAGAGAGACATGAAGGATTTGGGCCTAGCTGTAGAAGACACCTATAATCGAAGCAAATGGCGCCTATGATTAGGAAAGCCGACCCCGCGTAACGGGAACAGGCGAGGAAGAAGAAGAAGATTATTGAATGAAACCAGTAAAGTATCCTTAGCTTCTTGTATTATAATAAAACTACAACTAAAAATTAAGTAAACAAACCCTGACATATTCAAAATAAAACACACTTTTTGAATAATTTTTACTTTCCCCATTTGATTTGAATGACGAAAATTTATTTCACAACCCTTTCTCCACTCAAATTAAGGTATCGCAATAATTTTGGAAACAAATTAATAGATAATTTTGGATTATAATAATATTTTGTCACTAGGTCGCGATAAAATGTCGAAACGTCAGAGCCAACAAAGTTGTGGACTGGGTTGGAGCTGAAGTCGTGCACGGAGCCAATAGATAGTAAAACAATATTAAATAAATATGCCCCTAAAACTGAATGTAGGTACCCCTAAAATCAAGGATCATGAAGACAATAACCGCAGAATAGAGGATGAAAATAAACTGGACAAATAGGGATTTAATACTAAAATAGAAAGAATTATTATTAGGGTTCCTTGCCCAAATGGTAAAATGGGACCCTATTACTGAGACTCCGCTGTCCGTCCGTCCGTCTGTCGGTCTGCCCGTCTGTCAGTCACCAGGCTGTATCTCATGAACCGTGATAGCTTGTTGTTTAACAGTTGAAATTTTCACAGATGATGTATTTGTTCTGTTGCTGCCATAACAACAAATACTAAAAACAGTATAATTTTATGTCTGTCTGCCTATGTCAGTAACGAATATGAAATGATCGAACACCGCGTACATTTTGCTTAGGAGTAGGGTTCTACTAGCACTGCGTTTTCATTGATACGATAATAGATAAAACCACAGCCGTTCATACAAAGAAATGCACTACTTACAGATGAAAAAACATGATATGAAAGAGTGCACTACCAAAAGAGCGTATCTCCACAGCATTTACTTTCTTTTGCTGAGAAGCACAGTTTTTTGACAATAACTCAAAATAGCTTACAAAGTTTCACCCCCTTTTTCGTTCCTAAAAAGGATGAAATTTGACATAAATTATAGCCTATGTCCTATTCTGATATATAAGGTACATAACTGGAAAGTTTCACAAAAAATTGTCCAGTTGTTTTTGAGATTAAGTGAAACGTGCATACATACTTTCACGTTTATAATTTAGTAAGGAAGTAAGGATAAGGATAATATGGATTATTGTGACCGACTGTACAGAACAAAAAGGTCAAATCACAAACAGACCCATGACGAATGAGGGCCGTGAGCTAGTCGCGTCGAAGTGTCGCAGACCTCGCTCGACAAATGGGCGCATCTGTCACGCGACAGGGAACGCTTTACATTCAAATACACCTCTATATGTGCGCGTGGCCTACTATGGTTTCCTACTTTTTAGGGTTCCGTAGCTAAAAAACAGCACCCAGTTTCGTCATGTCCATCCGTCCGTCACAGACATTTTACTCAAAAAGTACAAGATGTATATTGATGAAATTTGGAGTAGAGGATATAAGCCGCTACTTAGTTTTGTAGTTAAATATTTTAAAAATATATATTTCTATGGGGGGCACTCCATACATATAACCGAAACTGTTTTTTTTTTCAGCATACATCAACGTGTGATACATATTTCGACGGTTATTTTAAAAACTTTGAGGTTTCAAATTGTTTTTTTTTACCGTAAATATCTTCGGAAATAATAACTCCGAAAGTTGCAGACATTTTGTCCTCTTACCCCTCTATCTTCTAAACGGTATGTCCAAAAAATATGAAAAAAATACACAAGGTAATAAATACTAACAACGAAAATTATTTTCGACAGGATCGAATATACCGTTTTTGAATTATTGGCAAAAAACTGCGCTTCTCAGCAAAAGGACATAGGTGCAGTGGAGATTCTCTCTTTTGCTAGTGCCATTTTTCATATCGTATTTTTTCATCTGTAATGCCTTTTTTTGTATGAACGGCTGCAGAACCTCAAACTGAATATGGTCCGACATGCTCTTGGCCGGTTTTTTATTCGTGATAGAAATTTCGCCTACCTACACTTTTGGGTAAAGTGTGAACGACCCTCTAGTCACTTTCTATCGGACTATTAGGTGATACTCAGGCAATCGGTGGTTAGTTTATGAAAACAATGACCAAGAATTCCGTTTGTATTCAGGAATCACACTTAAATATTCTAACATTCCATTAATACGTGATATTTTCTCGAATTATCAGTTACGCGAAAACAGGACTTTTAAGTAGGTAATCTTAATTACGACACGTATTCAAAAAAGTGCTTGCGGTGTAAAACACAGATCGGTTTTCACGCGCTCACTCAGTTTTAGTCTGATTTTAGGTTGATCATCGGCGCCGAGAGGTCGGCGTGTAGAAGTCGTTTTAGTATCCTGCTGATCACCGCGAAGTACCTACAGTTCGCGTGCGCTCAGCTCGATTCTAGAACGTTCAGTGACGCGCCAGCCTAGTGATTTGCCGAGGGAATATTCCCGGGAATTTCCTTTGTTCCCGGGAATATTCCCCAAACTGGGGAACATAACAAAGTAAATAAAATATGAAATAAGCTCATATAGGGTCGAAATATCATGTTTAAAAACAAAAAAAAAAACCTTTATTAATTGTTCTATCTAACAGTTCCTTATATTTTTTCATTAATATTCAACTGATGAAAAAGATTGTCTGAGTCAGTGAGGCATATTGATTAAAACAAACCTTACGGAATGTTACATTGCATATTTTAATGAGAAATACATTTGATATTAATGTCAAAAAAAATAAAAGTATTTTGCGACGTACATTGAAGGTTTTTTTGAGCGTTATGTGTTTGCGTCTTTTTCCCCAATCCGAACACGTTTGGTGTCCCTTTTTCTCCTGTATGTAGCAAGAATAAAAATCGTAATTCTTAAGAATAAAGTCACTTTGATTTTATTCCCGTCAACATTATTAAAATAATTTCGTCGTGAATAATTCGTATGAGAGCAAGTTGAATAACGATAACTATAAAGTTATAGTTTTTCTTAGTTAACTTTTATTCACGATTTTTTTATTTGAATAAAATTTCATGAATAAGAATGTAGTCTGGGTATGGATGGGTTTATGTTCCAGGGCAAATGAGACTCATTTATTAGGTGTAGGTTGAATTAGTAGCCGGCGGCGGCTGTGTTTAACCGGTATTATGCGAGGCACAGTGACGCCCAACGGTAGGTGCTGATGGTGATGGTGATTGTGATGGTGGTGGATGGAAGTGGGTGGTGGTGGTGGGAATATTCCCGGGAACGGCACATCACTACGCCAGCCACAGTCATAGTCGGTGCTGACCATAAATAAGAGTGGCGCTGACCTCTCAGCGGCTCGAACATAGAATAGATACCGATACCGTGGGTGATACTTAGAATTGTTAGTCAAGGATAGCGAACGCAGCGCGCCTAGCGACGTATTCAAGAACGAAAAACTACAACATATCTGTACGTAGACGTAGATATGCACGTTACGTACATATCGACGGCAAAAAGCGGAAACATAGTAACCACCAATGGATTCAATTGGCGTCATCGTTTTGCTGTCGATATTGACCATAGCGAGGGCTTTTTAGGGTTCCGTAGCCTAATAGAGGAATAAAATAAAATTGCCATCTAATCTACTACTCTTTACAATTTACATAAAATTCAATTCAATTCAATAACGTTAAATAGAAAAAAAATAGATTTTCAAATACATTACAATTTCAAAATTATTTCAAATCTTATAATATATAGTAGTAGTCGCCTCTTTGGCGTAGGCCTCCCCTATTTTTTTCCAAATATCTCTGCCCTCGCTTTGGTCATCCAGTGTGTCCTAATCTTTTTAAAAATAAGTCTGCCCATCTTTCCCGTCGGCGTCCCCGCGACCTTCTTTCATCCATTGGGACCCACTTTATTTTGTAGCCCATCTATCATTTGGCATCTGACTAACTAATAGATAATATCAGTGCCAGCTATCGGCGTCAGCGGTCAACTATCGGCGTTATTCTAAAACGCTACTAGAAAATCCTGCATATCGCTAGGCCAAGCCAATGCCTGTCAGCGCCGATTCTCAGCGTGACGATAAAACCAGCCTTATAGGCACCCGATAATGAAGACTGATGATTCGATAGGTCAAGATACTCGTACGAGTTTTATTATTATACTAGGAATAATTAAAAGGTTTAAAATAAAAAGACCCTCACCGTATCATCGCATATTATTCATTAGGTATTACAACAACATTTACTTACTCAAGTGAAAATGCAATTTCGACTTTACGTTAAAATTACGATAAAATATCAAATTTCTTAAAGCGTAAGGCAATTAAGAATTCAATTGCAAAATGCTTAGACTCATTTGCGTAAATTATTTGAAGGAAAACTACAAAGGAGTAATATGACTCTGTTATTTGTAACTAGACTTATAGATAAATAAAATATCTCCAGTGAAATTTTAGATATTTAGAGTATGATATAATATGTTTTAAAATAACCAAAGATCTCGTGAAATCAAAAGTACGATATAACATCTTTATCTGTTGGTAATATCGCTTTAGTTTGCTTTGATTTAATACTGAGCCATATTATATGTACTTACTTTCCAAATATTCTTTTTATTAGGTTTGGTAATTATTATAAATTACATTTTCACTAACCACATAATTCAAATGATATACGAGAGTAGTGAGTGAAAGCTAATTTTGCCCACCACTATGATATATAAATAATATATTATATCATACTTTTACCTTTTACAGATCAGAAATCATATTTTATTATCTAGGTGCCCATAAGTAGCATTCCTATCATTTCATTATGTAGGTAACTAGGTAAATTTTTTCAGAGGTCAAAAGAGATGAAAGTATTAGGTACTATTTTTCTTTGAATAGTCTAAAAATTTACAGAACCTAATAGCAGTATTAAAAAAATACGCAGGTATTTTTCCAGTTTTAAAAACATACAAATTATTCATTTTATAGTCATCTGCGCAGAAAAGCTACGGCTAAGTGTACATTTTATTTTTAAAACCAGCTAAAGATTTGTAAAAGTCATAAGTTAGAGTCAGGCGTCCTCCTGCTCCTTGGATGACTGAGGGCATACGCATGGCTATGAGGAGGAGGGACCGTGTTTTCCGAACTTTCAAACGTGACCGTACTGACGAGAACTGGACACTTTTTAAGACAGCCCGCAACCGATGCAATCAGATGGTACGGACAGCGAAGCGGCGGTTTATTCACCTGAATGTATCATCTTCATCTATGGCCGATGTCTGGAAATTTCTCAAGTCGCTTGGCCTGGGTAAACCTGTTAATGGCTTCGATGGCACTTCCTTTTCTCTTAACGATTTAAACAGTCATTTTTCCTCTGCCCTCTCTATTGATAATCGTATTAAGACCAATGCTCTCTCTGATATTTCTTCTCTTCCCCCTTCTTTCTCAGATTTGTTCTCCTTTTCTCCCACTAATCAAGCAGATGTCAAAACCATCATAAGCAAAATTAAATCGAAGGGAATGATGAATGATGATATCGGTCGTTATAAGATAGTATCGGTGTTGGACTGTGTGCTTCCTATAATAACCGATATTATCAATTCCTCGCTATTTAATGGTGATTTTCCCTCTCTGTGGCGTAGTGCATTTGTCATACCCTTGCCCAAAATAAATAATCCCACATCACTTAGCAACTTTAGGCTAATCTCGATTCTCCCTTTTCTATCAAAAATTGCCGAAGCCGTGGTACACAAACAACTTTCGGACCACATTCATGCCAATAAACTCTTGAGCCCCTATCAGTCAGGTTTTCGACCCAGCCACAGTACCTGCACTGCGCAGTTACACATGTGCCAGAAGGGCTTAATTATTTTATTCTAATAATTTACCAAGCAGCATTTCACAATTAAACCTTTTATCCTTGCCAAAGAAAAAAGATATTTTCCCAGAATGCTACGCGAGGCTATTGAGATTAAAAAGCATCCTAATTTCAACAGAGAAGATGGATTGTCACTACCACCAGCTTGGGATCCTGTAATACATCTCATCAAGGAACAAGCGAGACACAGGACTGCAAAACCTTTTATTTCCGAACGGTGTAAAATATCTTATCTGTTTAAAAGTACTTTAATAGTCTCTGTTTTTTTTTATAGTATAATTAGTAATGAGGTAGCCTGGGAGTCTTTCTTTGCAGCGTTTCTTTTCTCCTCAGTACGCCTCATTTGTGAAATGCTGCTTGGTAAATTATTAGAATAAAATAATTAAGCCCTTCTGGCACATGTGTCATGTGTCTTTACAGCTTAGACCCATCTGGCATGTATGTACACCTTTATTTGTGTTTTTTCAAAAATGGGTAGTTTGCACAAATTGTAACTTTGACAGAGGAAAATACATCTTTTCTCAGTCCACCCGTGACCATGGAAAGCTGGAAAGCTTCCGAAACATCGGGAACTAAAATGAGATAATATACGCGATATAATCCGTTAAATTGTTTTATTTCAATGAGTAATAATCGCGGAAACAGAAGAAAATATCATAAGTATTAATCAAAAAGGTGTTAAATTTACTTTCCAACTAAAATAACTCTAAAAGTATTCAGTCATAAGCAAAACGAGAAATACCGAAGTTGGAACCTGTTTAAAATGTCACATCATTCGACGAAATTGCACTAGTCTGGCTGTTTGGTATTCCAGATCACTTGAACCATATTTATTAGCTCTGTTCGGAGCCAAGGGACATAAATCTATTGTTTTCTAAGTAGCATACGTAAATTGAATTGGAAACAAAAAATTACCATAAAATTCAAACATATTTAAATTCCAAGAATGGTTTCTCCGAACGTTTTAAATTGAGCATTGCTCGACATGTGTTGGTCTGATTCATAGTCTTAAATCATGACCACTTACGAACGCAATGCTCTTCATACCACGCAATTATCAAGATTGAAAAGAACTTGATCAAGACTATGAGCAATAACATGAGGAACTGTTCTGTAATTTAAATAATCCGGGAATAATTGCTTCAGTATTTAGCATTACTATTAGTAGGAATCGAATCTCTCTCCAACTCAACTAATCTAAATTTGCGCAAGAGCAAAGTTAATTACAACTAGTTTTGTTGAACGCAAATTAAAGTTTTGATCAGGAATGTATCGGGATGACTTGCCGTTAAGCAGCAGATTTAATTATTGCATAGATTTTCAAACTGTGGGGCGCACACCTCCAACTCCTCCAAGGTGGGTGTGACCATATTCAAATAGACAGACGGAAAAATAACTTAATTGAAGTTAATTTTGACCATTATAAACAGTGGAATGAATACATGACCCGTAGGGCTGATTTCTGCTGTAGCAAGAAGTGAGTGAAATACTCCACCCTAAGGCTTCTTGTGCACCTACAGTTAATTACGTCACCAGTAAATTCTAAGCAGACGCCACTCACAAACGCGAACTAAACCCATTCTCAAACAAACAAGGCACGTGTTGAAAATGCCGAAACACTTCACGATAAGTCACCGTAATGATCCTTCAGCGTACTCCAAGAAAATAGACTTTAATAAGAGAATTCCGTCGTATTTCCATGTTCGTTCGCCTTTAGTTCAGTTGTCAGCCGTCACTGAGCGAGCATGAGGCGAATGCAGAAATGTAAAAACGCATTCTTTATTCCATGTCAGACCATTTTACTTTGGAGTCATCTTCTGTACCTTGCGATATGCTTTGTCAGACTCTTTGGGCAGAAATATACCGAAACACGTTAGAAAATTTACTTCTAAGATGCATGCAACTTAGGTATTCGTGCTCTTTTAAAAATGTGTCATTAATCTTGCGATCTCATATTCTGATATTAATATATCGATCCAATTTAATGTAATTCATAATACACATGCAAAATGTTCTTATTATATAACAATAAATGTACACAGTAAACGAACTACAAACGAAACAAGTTACAACTTATACTACAAATATAATCGAACATTTTTAATCCTAGCAGATATCTCTTGTAGCTTTCGTGATGTATATGGAACAGGCTTTGTCGATTCATAAATAAATAGTAAAGTATAGATTACAGTCGCGTTATATAAACTGTCAATTTTATCACTTATATTATTTATGTAATCAAGTCATGTTATAAACGTTGAGAGTGTTTATTGATTTATCAGTTATTCTCACATAAACGGAATAACTGATGGGCATGATTTTTACGTAGCATAAGTAATTTACATAATTTTTACTCAAGATAAAAGAGAGTTTTATTAATATGAACGAACCGCATTTTATAATTTTTTTCACTCTAAGCCCATATTTTGCATTCGCTACTAAATATGAAACGAATATGTGTTTAAAAACGGGGTAAGATTAAGACATTAGTTAATAAGGCACTTGTTGCATATGGTCAGTCTGAAAGAAAGTATCAGATATTCTCTAGCACAAAATAATATTTATATTAGATACATTTCTCTAGACATCCAGATTTACCAGGCCATTACGCTCAGTATATCATAATCAGCAGCCCCACATCCAATGTTCGTCTTCATGTAGATAATATCGGGCCCTCGTTATTAAGGATCGGAAGCGTATTATAACGAACGTGTAGCGATAAGGCGCAATAGTTATGGTAATAGAGATCCTTCTGAGAACAATAAATATCGTCTCTGTTTCGTTATTGTGGCGTTGCGGGTTCAAGTTGTTTAAGTGCAGTTAAACTCAAAGCGATACTGAAGTAGTGGAGCGATTTTATTGGTAGTTGTGACACTTGGAAGAATGTACTGTTGGTTCATATTTCACATTTAAATTATATTCATTTTTAACTGACTCCAAATGAGGAGGAGCATAGCTTCAGTTCTGTGGGAGTAACCGAAGCTATGCCAGGGCTATGTAGGGAGCCTAATAGACTTATTTACTTCGCGAATGAATAAATAACTAACTAATTTGGCTCAGGGAGCCCAAAAGGGTCTTGGCCTCCGAAACGAGAGCACGCCATCTGTCCCGATCGTGCGCAACTTCTTGCCAGTTACAGACTTGAAGATGTTGCAGGTCCGCTGCACACTGTCCTCCCAGCGGTACCTGGGACGCCCAACCGGGCGGCGACCAGTCGGTCGTCCCACGTACGCTCTCTTGGCAGCACGATTCTACTTCTCCCATACGGAGTAGGTGACCGAACCAGCGAAGTCTGTGTGATTTAGTTACGTCGATGATATTGGGTTTGCCCACCAGCTCCTGGATCTCTATGTTTTTACGAATTCTCCACGTGCCGTCGTCTATCTTGACAGGTCTCAGGATCTTACTCAGAACCTTCCTTTCCGCTAAAAGGAGTTGACATTCCTCTTTTTGAGTCACGAATGAATGATCCAAATGAATTACATCAGTATCACTCTTTTACTCTCTAGTTTTTTCAGTGGTTCACCCAATCACTCACCTATTCTGATAGAGTGAGATGTCATGCTGGCAGGTGATTCAATATTCAAACGAATCGAATGGCGCGAAATGCATTCTTCTCAATAGCTCAGTGAATGATAAAGTCATAAGCGAACTGAACTGAACTAGTGAACTACTGAACTAAAAGAGTTATATGTATCACTGTGAGCGAAAGATGCATATCACTTTTTTTCTTTTTAGTGACACAATCTGCGCACAACTAGAGCCTAACTTCTTTTCTTCTCATGGTGCTATATCCTAACGGATGTCAGCGATCATCATACGAAATTCATCTCTTTTCTTTGCCACCCTGCTTAGAGCGGTAGTGTCCTTAATACCGGTCCAGTCCCTGATATTTCCACACCATGTCGTTCTAGGTCTTCCTCTTCCTCTTTTTCCGTCTATTTTTCTTTCTATTATATTTGTTATTATTGCATATTTAGTATTTCTGTAAATGTGTCCAAAATATGCCGTTTTCGTTTTTTTATAATTGTGAGAATTACTTCCATTTTCTTCTTCATTTTGGATAGGACAATTTCATTTGTAACTTCATCCATCCATGAAATTTTCAACAGTCTTCTGTACATCCACATTTCAAAAGCATTAAGCTTGTCTATTGTAGATTTAGTTAAAGTCCATGCTTCCATCCCATACATCAGAATTGGCAACACATAGCATTGTACTAATCTCCATCTCAGATTAAAATTTATGTCATTGTTTGTGTACAGTCTTTTCATTTTCATAAAAGCACTCCGAGCCATCTCTATTCTTATGCGAATTGCCATTTCTGGGTCCCATTTCTCATTGAGCCAATATCCAAGGTACTTGAGCTTGTCTACTCTTTCTATAGGCTTATGGTTTATACTAAGGTGTTCATCGTCTTCGTGGTTTTTGCTAATTATCATGTATTTAGTTTTCGATACATTAATTTTCAGGCCATATTGTTCAAATTTAGCATTTAGTCGTATTAATAAAGTGTTGAGCTCATTTATGTTATTTGCTAAAATTGCTGTATCGTCTGCGTATCTTAAATTATTAATTATTACACCATTAATTTTGATTCCAATGTTGGTTTCTTCCAATGCCTCTTGAAATATAAATTCTGAATATAAGTTAAACAGAGCCGGAGAAAGTATACATCCTTGTCGTACTCCCTTCAGTATATTTAAATCTTTGCAACTTTCCTGCCCTAATTCTATATGCGCTTTTTGATTCCAATAGAGATTCCTTAGCAGTCTTTTGTCTTTCTCGTCTATATCAGTACGTTCTAAGAGTTCCAATAATTTGTCGTGTTTTACATTATCGAATGCTTTTTCGAAGTCGATAAAGCAGACATACACTTTTTTCTGATGTTCTATGCACTTCTGTATCAGTACTTGAATAGACACTAACGCCTCTCTAGTTCCAAGACCATTGCGAAAACCAAATTGTGTCGGGCTAATGTAAGTGTCAATTCTGTTGTAGATTCTTTGGTGTAATATCTTTAATAAAATCTTAAGCGCATGGCTCATCAGACTGATTAATCTATAGTCACCACAGTATTTAGCATAAGGTTTTTTTGGAAGCGGTAGGAAAGTAGATTTTAGCCAGTCTCTAGGGATTATTCCAGTATCATATATTAAGTTAAGAAATTCAACCATCACCCCAACATTCCTATCATCAAATAGTTTCAATATCTCTGCATATACACCATCGGGTCCCACAGATTTGCCATCTTTAATACTCTGGATTGCCTTTATGACCTCTGATTTTATTATTGGTGGTCCTTCCATTGTGTTATCAGTGTTGTTGTCCAGATAGGAGTTGGTTCTCTTGTCATTAAATAATTTCTCTATGTACCATTCCCAGGTTCTGCCCTGTTCATTTTATCTATTACCAAGTTATGTTGATCATTAAATAGTTTACTAATAATATGTTTCCTATTTGTTTTAGTGAAGTCTTTTATTTTCTTGTGTAAATTAAGACTATCATGTTTAGCCGCTAGATTTTCTATTTCATCACATTTATCTTCCAAGTATTTATCTCTTTCTTTTCTTATTTTGTTTCTAATAATATTATCAACTTCTTTATACTTTTCTTTATTTATATATTTAAGTTTTCTCCTTTCTTCCATCAAATCTAATATTTCCTCTGTAATCCATTCGTTATTGGTGTTCGTTTTTTTGGAATATCCTAGTTGTGCTTTAGCAGTATCCAATATTATATTCTTTAGTTTAGTCCAATTGGTTTCTACGTCTTTACTTTTATTAAATTCCGGGTCTGTGGCTATTGCTTTACTTAGTTCATTATTTAAATATCCTCTTTCTTTATTCTTGATGTCTATATTTTTAAGTTTGCCTATATCAAAGTTCACTTTCTGTAGGGTGGGAATATTTATTATTTTTAGCTTCAGTTTAATTTTAGCTACTACAGGGTTGTGGTCAGATCCTACATCGGCACCAGGGTACGTTTTTACGTTAATGACTGAGTTTCTAAATCTTAACGGTACCATTATAAAGTCTATTTGATTTCTTATGACATGTTCTGAATTGTCTTTTGGAGAAACCCATGTGTAGAGCCTAACAAGTCGCCTTAAAGGCTTCCAAACCCTTTTGAAGCCCATGACGACACGTATACGTTACAAGTCTACGCGCAAGTCTGCGCTACATAGAGGGAAAACGCTACTACGAGCTACGACGTAGCACCGGAGCGTTGCTTGGCCTCGAAAGGGTTAAAGGCTTATGGATTACAGCATTTTTTTTTAATACTCAGGTTATCATCTAGGGAAAAATTGACGGAAAGTTAGGTAGAGGAAGGGCAAGACGAAATTACTTTAAGAAAATAAAAGAATAGGTTAAAGTCATGATTTACCAAGAAGTGACGGAGAAAGTCCAATAAAAAAACGGCTGGCGATTGCAACACCGACAAGAGCCTAGCTCTTAAATTAAAGAAGAAGAAGAATCATCTTAAGTAACAGCTCACATTCACTACCACTCTCAATCATTTCAAACACACTGCGTGACATGATTGTTGAATTTAAAACAAGAATTTATAATCTCACATATATAGTTTATCTTGAGCAAATAAGTAAACACACTTGTAACAAAAACACTAAATCAGAATTATAGCTTGACAAGTTCTTTCATGGCCGCGGGGGCGGGTATGAAGCATGCGTGCGGTGGAGCACGATGACCCTGCCGCGCGCACACTTTTTTTTTATACAAACGCACAGATACAGGTTAAACTTAAGTCACCTGTGTTTTTGTTCGGTGGTTAGAAATGCATTACAGCATGCTCAAGAATCTCATTAGCAGTGTGTAATGAGCAAAAAAATAATTATACCGTAAGGCTTTCCTGTTCCCATACAAATGTGGTATCATTTCAAAGAATATTGAAGTTATGTGTCAATGAGATAATGTGGGATTTTCTATTACAACGTTTGTCACAGTTGACCCACTAACCTTATTTCCAGCAAATAAATTGCATTTCGCTTTGTGTTAATGCAATTCTTTTAACGTGGTTGGGAACTTTCGTAAAATGGAGTTTCATGGATCAGTGATCACTTTTGAAATATCCTTTCTGTTCTAACCCTTATTCTAGAATTATCCACTAGCATTTCAACAGGTTTCAGTAAGTATCCTGGTCGCATTATCAAAATTTCCTAGAAGGGTCAGATTACGATTTTCAAAGTAGACATATATAATATGATATTTGTTATTCATTATTATTTTATTTATTACTTACTTACATCATCAGACCAGCTCCAGGTGCTATATTATTGTATTGTATTGTCATTGGAGTTATGTAAGTAGACCAAATTTCAGCTCAATGGGTTCTCGGGAAGTGGTTCAAGTCTTTCTTGCAAGATTTTTAAACACTCATACAATGTGAAATGAAAGTGAGTAAGTGCGTCCCATTATGTATAACAACGTTTGATATAATTTCACTTTATTAACATTCATAATATATAATGAATGTTTGATATAACAACAAAAAAAGTAATTTCATATCGTATACCTTTTATAAACTATAACAAACGGTATTCATACTAACATAACGTCTAACATTCACTACGGCTAACATCAATTTATATAACATACATCAGGTATATCGTTAGGAATATATAATAACATTGCATACTACTTTTGTTGATATAATTACCTAGAAAGTAGGTCATATCGAAAAAAGTAGGTTAGGTTAGGTTTGTATTGCAAATCATAAAACCATAACACCGACTGCTACCAAGTCCGACTTCGGTGAGGTTAGGTACGACGACGAGCGAAGCGAGGAGGAGTGTTAGGTTGAGTTGTGACCCTAAGCAAGCGAGCCGCGCGGTACTCTATAGGCACAAATGTAGGACTATTTTTACAAGCATACAGTTTTTTTGTATGGAAGTAAAATAAAAGATTAATATTACATTGGAAAAACGTATTTATTATGTTTAATCTACATTTTAGTGACGTTTGACGCTAATAAAATAATACAGGTGTTTATGTGTTCTGTACTTTATACACTATGTAGTTAGAGTTATCGATCATTATAGGTTTACATCATTATACCAATTAGAATTCTGTGTAATGTTCATTATAACCGATGAAATTAGAGAATTTAAATTTATACGTTTCGTTTATTATGTATTTCGTTTGTTATATCCAACAAACTTATATAAAGTGAGCTTATATACTGTGAGTGATAGTTGTTATACGTTCTATTACTTACCCACTCAATTCTTTGTGACATATTTCCGGCTAGTTGTCATTACTGCCTGCTTACTCTGAGAGCCACGTCTACGTAGGTATACTTTAATCTATGATAATACGCCTGATACGACATAATCGGCACATTCCCCGCGTTCGGAATACAAGGTAATAATATTCATAGCTCCTGACATTGCGCGTGACGTAATGGCTGGTTATAATAAACAGCGCTGCGGAGACGTGACGTACGTGACTATCGTGTCGTGATGTAAGTGGATACAGTGTGACGAATCACGAAACTAGAGCGGATATCCGGGGAAGAGGTCGTTTCTATTAACGATTTAATTAAGCCTTTAAATGTGTCATGAAAAATTTAATGTTTTTTTTTTTGTTGATATAATTGGGTACTTTCCTGTAGTTATTTCTAAAAATACGTAGAAAACATTCATGAATACTTATTTTTAAGCTTTGGGAGATTTTAAAATGATCAAAAACTAAAAATAAGGAGGCAATGAGACCGCATAGGATTATGACGTCATAAACCTTTTTTCCTTTCAAACTTCATACTTTCTGACCATTTTGACAGTTCATAAGAAGGTACTGATTTCTCTGTTCTGGTTGTTTTTATTTTATTGTTATTTGCACTATTACCTCGTCAAGAAGAAGACAGAATATAAATTAAACTATACTTACAATCTAAGCTCAGGATTGTAGAATATGTGGTGAAGAGCCTGAAACAATGGAACATATTTATGTGAATGTCATGCCCTCGCCAGACAGAGAATGAAGGAATTTGGTGTTGGGTACCCAAGGCCAAAGGAATTCCAGACGCTACCATTGGCATCTATCATCCGGTTTATGGAGGTGGTAGAACAAACTATTGAGTAGCAAGAAGGGGTAATTACACAAATCTCCAAGTGGATCCGTAAGGACCCTTATTAGTAAGATAAGAGATAAAATAAGATCTATGGTCAGCTAATCTAAGCTCGAAATAATCAATTGCAATACGTATATACATATAAACACTGTTATGAGGAATGTTTGATTGATTCCAGAGTATGATAATCTCGACACAATCAGATAATTAATTTGTATTTAATAAGGCTTAAGGGGAATTGATAATTCACTACAAATTGCTGAATCTAGGATATGCGCCATAATTACATGTAGGTACAATATCGTAAACTAATTTCATGTTCCTAGCTACATATTTTCTAAAAAAACGACGTATTTTAAGTCTAGTTAATAGGGTATCATGTGAAAGGTAATCTGTACATTTTTGTTTTTTTTTACTGTGAGTAGATTTTGTTTTATTATGGAAAATGTGAACAAAACGCCCCCCTTTATCGCCAAAGTACTCAACGAAAATTTTGAAATTCTCACATTTAAAAAAAACATAAATATTACACGAAAATTATAAATACGTCTCTAACTAGCAATTTTTTTTTTCTAAATACCTATTTGACCAACCCGGTTGCGTTAAGTTTGCACCTCATTTGCAATGCTATAGATATCAGGTGCAATCTTAACTCAACCGGAACCGGGTAATAATGTTAGAGTAAGTGCGCGAGTCCGACTCGCACTTGGCCGGTTTTTTTTCCTTACTTCGTCACTTCGCCCAGTCCTTCATTATGTCGTCTCTTAAGCAGGCCCCTCTTTCCAACTGGGCTCTCTGGGCACGTGCCCAGGGCGCCAAACATCACGGGGGCCCCGAAAGATAAACAAAAACCAGAAAACAGTTTATAAAATCATATGTATGGAGTGTAGCATTGTATGGCAGCGAAACGTGGACCCAGATACAGTAAGATAGGGAGAGGTTGGAGGCGTTTGAGATGTGGTGCTGGAGGATGCTGGAAGGCATAAGCTGGACGGAAAAAGTATCAAATGAAGAGGTCTTGAATAGGATAGGAGAGAAAAGGGCAATACTAACACTAATAGAAAATAGGGGAGGAAATATGATAGGCCATCTGTAAAGACATGACTTTTTCCTCCAAAATATCATAGAAGGAAAAATCGAGGAAAAGTGAAGTAGAGGAAGGCCAACATGAAATTACTTTGAGCAAATAAAAGAAAAGGTTAAATTCATGTCTTACCAAGAAATGAAGGAGGAAGCCCAAGAAAGAAGCGGCTAGCGATTGCAACACTGACAAGAGGTCTTAAATTGAATAACATGAAGAGAAGAATAATCGGTTTTGAAATTCATTCCCCTCAAGAGACCTACTCGTACATACCGAACTGAAAAATTTTCACGTCAAAAATTGTTTTCGCCACGTAGAGGCCGTTACCGAAAATATTTTTGATTCAGAAGAAATTAAACATATGAGACATTACAAATGAAATAACCAAAAACGAGGACCCATAGTGTAGAACAAAGACGAAGTTTTTTGTGTGGCGGCTGAAGACGTGGATTAGGAAGGCCCGACTATCTGGTGAAGATCGCGGGAGACCGTTTGATGGGAAAAGCGTACGATCGACCTTTGTGGTGAACCTTGCTGGGGAGACCTTTGTCCAAGAGTGTACGTCTATATTCATATTCATTTATTTCATGTGAAGATAACAGTATAAATTTACTTTAGTCAAAATTATAAGTATTTACAACCTGGGGGAATATTGCCTAATGAAATTTTGACACTTGGTATCGGAATCAAATGTCATAGCCCATACAAAATCATGACACTTGATTCTGATTGCAAGCGTCAAACGCGTTGGGCCCCTATTTCACAATCGTGACAATTGTCAGGTGAAACGACCCCGTGCAACGACAATTTTATGTTCACGGCAATCCCCGCAAGCTCGTTACATCTCCTTACTTTATACTGAGCACGCAATGTACGTGATATTGTTACTGTCAACTGACATGTGTCACGATTGTGGAATAGGGGCCTGATCGTCGTATAGAACTAGACACAAAAGAAATACATTAATAAAACGATGTTAAATAAATATGTCAACATTAACATTTCGATCAGCTGATATGATGAATCTATTTTTATTAGACCGCTGATAGAAGAACGAAATAAAATATTTCTTTCTTCTATCGTCTTGTACTTTATTTTCGCATACCATAAAGTCGGGTTACTTTAGCCCTGGGGGGTAACTTTGGCCATTGAAATTTCGATTTCTCGGTCCAGGTTATGTTACTAAATTGTGATTATGGACATATGCCAAGGGGTTTTTACCTTTACCTAACGTTTTTGTGTTTTTTATTAGACTCTTTTAAATAAGGTTTTCATGTGGGTCAAAGATACCCTCCATTGGGTCAAAGTGGCCCGAGTTTACGGTACCTATATATTTTTCCGACTTTTTTCATTTCGCAACTGTTTAATTTCCTAAGACAAGCTTTTCTCTGAATATTTTTTATCTAATTGATAGATTCAGGCATTACTTCGCGGAATCCTATATTGTATTAATGGAGTATATAGTTGAACTAATCCATCAATCTATTTCTTTATCGTTGTGTAGTGTCCAGTCCCGTTAAATTAGGTTTGTTTTATGTCCTGAAAGTTTAAGATTTCAGATAAAAACCTAAATGGGTGCAAAAACAATTTAGGAAACATAATTAGCACATAAGTAAACCGGCCCCTACGAACATCATCATCAGTCAGAATTTGTCATCGACCTAAATGAAGGTAAAATTTTCTGCCGCGAAAATCCCTTCGTTCGGGCATCCTCCCGTATATAAGCTCCTTGTATGTACCCAATAAACAAAAGAATTACAATTGTATAAAGTAACGCCTCCGCAAGCTCTAATATCAAAGAAATTTTCAAAATCCCCGAATACCTTTGATGGGCATTCAGACGTTCACCTATTGTGCGTAACACAAATAGAGACGATTGTTTGGTATAGAAATGAAATACGAGGTATGAGGCTGGAAATAATATTATAGTGATATTTCTCGGCCCCCAAAGGACTTTAAGATTGGTCTCGTAAATCCCTAGACTGTGGCCCGAGTATTATACGATAGGAAATTCTAGAAAAGGTATTTTAATGAAAATGTATTAATTTGATGATATTAGAGCTCTGCTTGCTGCAAAACGTTACAAATACAATGATGTGATTTATTTGGATAATAAATGTTGTTTTTTTTATGTTCTAGTACTCAAGCGACCTGTGATCAAAGTTCACTAGCGAGAACGATAAATTTGTCATTTAAGTAGGTATTATAAGACTTTACACAAATCGAATTAGACTCATGGTGAGCTCAATAAGGCATTTGTTATGCGTACTAGGTGACGATATGTTTAATAGGTAATTTACTTAAATACATAGAAAACATCTAAGACTCAGGAACTAATGCTCATAACACAAATATTTGCCTTAACCAGGATTTTAACCCTGGACTTTAGCTTCGCAGCCAGTTACTCCCAGCTAAATCAGTCGTTACAATTAGAAATGAGTACTCCGGAGAACCAAATTTATGGACATCACTTCACTGCGGGTGTGACATATTGCTTGTAAAACCTATAGCAGTTGTGGCAGAAAGGTTTTTGTCTTTCGACCACAAACGGGCCGATGTAGAAATTTTGGTCGAGGACTATTTCTAACAGTTGAAGTAGGCCCCAAGGATGCTCACAATCATTCTGTAATAGGATTGTCGACATAGCTCAAAGAGAGATTAAATAAGTGGCAGTGGGTTAGACACATTACCCGTAAAACCTATGGCTTCCCAAGTAGTACACACGCTGTATTAGAGCTTATGTACAGCCCTTATAATGCTGAAACTGGCTGTATAATTGCCGTATAAGCTCTTATACAGCTTGTATGCTACCTGGACGTTGGGACATAAGATTTCCAAAGTGAGCAAAGCTGCGGGAGAAAAACTTTTTTAGGTATAAGAAGACTAGAAGGACATCTTCAATTCAGAGATCTTCAAATAGCCCGTTTCATTTGTTTATATAGAATTATCTATGTACAGTGTACTATGTACATCTATACCAACGTACACATATTTTATTTTTAAACTTAATAAATTATTTTTGTATGTTACATTTCTCATGTTAAGTGAATATGATTTTTTATCTACTATTATAAAGTTGAAAAATAAAATTTCTGTACATTGAAGATATTTTCAAAAAAATGGTTGTAGCAAGATTTTTTTTATTTTTGTATGTTTGTGTGTTTGTATATATCTTTTTCGATTCAGTGACTTCCAAATAGTCCATTACAATATTTTTTTTGAAAATATCTTCTATATAAGATAGCGCAGCGTGGGAAGGCTTCCCGCGAGGTGGTCTGACGACCTGATTAGGTTAGGTTAGGTTGGCTGTTAGCTGGATGCGGGTTGCCTCTATCCGGCTCATGTGGAAATATATTGAGGAGGCCTGTGTCCAGCAGTGGACGTTCTATGGCTGAAATGATGATGATGATGATGATACAGAAATTTTATTTTTACAACTTTATAATAATATAGATCAGAAAAAAACATTTCATTCAAATGAAATGAGAGCAATATCATTGCGTGACTCCGGATTATCTGGTTGCGACACAATTAGCTTGATGAAACGTTTTCAATGTGTTTTGTTGCTAAAACAATGCACTTTGAATTCTATTCACTACGTATCCGCTTTAATCCAATAAATGGTTACTTTATTTTTTTATTGCGTACATACCTCGCTAAAAATCCACCTTAGAAGTATAAAAAGGGTTACTTGAAGGTCACTGTCAAAAGTACTTTATATGTTTGTATCAGTGTATGTATGTTATTTAATTAACTGTTATTATATTCGGGTAAAATTTTTCATTTCAAACTAAGAAAATCCGTAATTATTTGAGTAACTGGTATAATATTTCGCGTATAGACTCTTCATATAAAACTAAGAAAACTAATTTCAGCATTTTTGGAAATTCATCCCTTAACGGGGTTAAACTGGGGTTGAAAGTTGGTATGGAAAACCTGCAACTATTTAAGTAACTGTTATAATGTGTCTTAGCAGCCTCATCCAGTCAAAACGGCTGGACGAATTTAAGTTATTTTGATTACAAAAATAGCTTAACATCCGAGGATGGGTAAAGGCTAGTTTTTATCTAAAGTAATAGAGGTAATAAATTAAATTAAAAAAAACGGTAATCAGTGGTATTAGAAACAAATAGTGGACATATTATTTATGTAAGAACCCCTATTGACTGAAGGTGAAGGCCTCCTACAGTGGCGAACAGTATTCTCTGTCCTTAGCGTCATCCATTCAATTTTTGCCGGCGAGTTGCTTGATGTCTTCTGTCCATCTCGTTAGAGGTCTTCCTCGCTTATTAGAGCCTCTAAATCCCTTCCATGATGCCAGTAAACAGTAATACTTACTGTAAGTTTACCATAAAACACCTACATATATATCCGTGTATCTACAGATTAAAATACTTTGCGATTTATCAATAGTTGGAGCGATAAGTACGAGTAGGGCTACTAAGAGGCATAATAATTATTTGGCATTACGATAAGATATCAGTTTTAGCAAAAACAAAGCACTATGACTTACACTAAGACGGGTGAATAGACTTTTAATGAACATACTACGTAGTTCTAAACCTAAATTGAATGATCAACAGCCAAACCGAGTTTGGCAAACCAAGTGTCAGCTAATTTAACTTTTCAGTGAGTCAACCCTACATTGTCTGTTGGATGTCCATTTAGTTTGCCAACAGCAAATAAAGTTTGCCACGCTCAAATCGAATAGAACATCAATGTACAATGTGACAATACCGTGCTACGAATGAACAATCTCGTAGCATACTTTGGTAACTTTGCTACGGCGTAGCTTTTGCTACGAGCAAGTAAACTCATGTTCTATTATGAAAAACTTGAACGATTTCCATAAAAGCGTATCTCAAACAATTTTAGAGGTCTAAAACCAACCTCAGGCTCTAAGAATTAAGTACATTTTCTGGAAACATACCTATATAAGGAAAAGTTCTTTGGAATACTACGACAAAGTTATATCTAGTCCGGCACAGTACCTATCTATGCTTGCTCGACGTTATTCAGGTTTCAATTTTTGTGGTGGTCAGTTTTGAGATTGGTAGTAAGACCTTATTTTTTAACCGACTTTAAAAAAGGAGGGGGTTCTCAATTCTATTGTATGTTTTTATTTTATGTTTGTTACCTCAGAACTCCGTCATTTACAGGATGTTTTGAAAAATCATTTTTTTCTACATGAGTAGGTATATCCAAATTGGTCCCATAAAATTTTGGTGAAGATCTGATGCTGGGGTCCATGAGGAATCGAAGGAATTCCTCAAATATTATGAGCACATCTATGGCGATTTCTGTATTTATTACAGTAGTTTAAGCATTTACATTTGAAAATCAACATTTGGTGAAGAGAAACCGATGATGAAGACACAAGCCATCAGTTACCACTGAGGGCTTTGCCAGTGTATTACATATTTATTCATATTTAATTCGCGGATCGCAAGTCAATTTGAAAAATTATTTTTTCGGTTAAGAGTAGGTCCAAATTAGTCCCATAAAATGTTGGTGATGATCTTATGATGAGATCGATGAGAAATCGAAGGAATTCTTCAAATGTTATGGGCACATGTATGGCGATTTCGGTGTTTATGAAAGTAGAATAAGTATTTACACTCGAAAATCATCATTTGGTGAAGAGAAACTGATGATGAAGACACAAGCCACTAATTAGGGCTCAACCAGTGTTATTGAATTCACTAATCGCAATATAATTCTTTATCATATTTTGCTTAGAGGCAGAAGTTGGTTAAGATCAGGGTAGCAAAGTGGAGCTGATAGTGGAGGGCCAGAGAACTCCTCAACGGGTAACGGCCCTGATTCTGAAATAGTAACGTTCAGCTAAAGGTCGTGAGCAATTGACATTAGAATGCATTATGTCTGTAAGTGCCGTATAAAAGTCGTGCTTCATCCCGAGCAACAGTTTTAATTTTAACTAACCAACTTTTACATTTCTTTACTTCCAAAGACTGGAGATGCGTGCAAAGGGCCTCTTCAATCTTCCCATTCCGGGCTCTAAAAAATACTTTATATCACTAAAATCCATCACTAAAACGCAAAAAATAAAAGCTTTTAAGTAAAAAAAGGACCGACTTCAAAATAAACTAAAAAGTCTAAAATAATAATTTATGTTCGGTACGGATCACATTTGAATCACCTTTTGAAGTCGGTGCCAAACCTGAAATAAAGTTCTTTATTGAACAAAAATACGAATTACTATGACTAAATATATAGGTAGGTAATATGATCTCAACTAGAGGCTCGCCGCCGCGGTTCTTGCGTGCCATCTGTGTTAATAGTAATAAATGAATGGTTTGGCACCGACTTCAAAAGGTGATTCAAATGTGATCCGTACCGAACATAAATTATTATTTTTGGCTTTTTAGTTTATTTTGAAGTCGGTTCTTTTTTATAGATTACTGTTAAAGAAGCAATGTTTGCGTTGTTGAGTTCTGCTAAGCAGGTAGGACAATATTATCGGCATCTTAATCTTCAGTTGCTAATACATTTCGAATTATAATTGCATATACTTATAAGTCAGGGGTCCCAGATTTCACCAGTGATCACAGAAAAAATAAACTATGGAATTGTTATACAGTTCATAATTTCATTTGATTTTTAAACCCGATAAAAAAGACGGGAGTTATAAGTTTGACATGAGAATCTGTGGGTCTGTATCGGCTGAACCGATTTTCTTGAACAATTTGTAGAAACACTCTCGATAATGTTGCCTTTCAAAAACAAAAATAAAAATTGAAGTCGGTTAATCCAATCCGTTCAAGTACTATGACGCCACCGGCACACACACACACAAATAAACTTATAACGCCCCTTTTTTACCGATTCCCGAAAAAGTGGTTCTCAATTTGGTTTATTTTTTGTTTATGTCTGTTATTTACGATTCTTTTCTTGTTTGAAAGAAGGTGCATTCGAATTAGTCCCATATATATTTGTGAAGTAGGTACTGATGGGGTCCATGAGGATTTGACGGAACTCTTTAAATATGATCATTTTGGTATTTTAAGAAATCCTAGCCGTGTTTGTGCTTGTTCGACTTATCATGAGATATACTTTTATTATAAGTAACAATTAACTAAAAAGGTTGAAATTAATAAAAAAATTTAACAAAAAATAAAACTGACTAATAAGTAAAACAAAATAAGTGCATTATTTAGTGTGTTTTAGTTTTAATGTAAAAACATCACACAATATTTTTAACTTACAATGTTGATACAAAGATCTAAGTAGAAAGAAAAAAATATTGCGATCCACTGCAGTCTAAGCCGGAATTGAACCAGCCTCTCTGTTATAGGTACTGGAACAACGTCCTGAAACCAATAGACCATCAGACCGCGCTAATTTTCTTTATAATTAGATCTTTGTATCAATATTGTGCATAATTTAGTTTCTTCAATTTACTTACAAGTAACCGTTGTTCTACTCAATCTATACAGTATGTACAATTAATGTTATGTTGGAGTGTATTTATGCTGATGCCGAATCCTTGACATTTCAAGAGCTTGAAGGCGTCTTCCATTGCGTTGGTGAAGAGCATACATAGCAAACAAGGTAAGCAAACTGAAGTGGCAATGGGCAGAGCACATAGTTCGAAGAACCGATGGCCTTTGGGGCAGAAAGGTTCTTGAGTGGAGACCGCGTACCGGCAGGCGCAGCGTTGGGAGGCCACCCGCAAGGTGGTCCGACGACCTGGTTAGGGTTGCGGGGGCTCGCTAGATGCGGGTCGCCTCTATCCGGCCCATGTGGAAATCTATTGAGGAGGCCTGTGCCCAGCAGTGGACGTCCTATGGCTGAAATGATTATGATGATTGATGATGATGGAGTCTAAATTTTCAGTCATTCAAATACACACACGCTAAACGGCCAAAACTGACTGGTACTCGTACAATACTGTTATAGCGAACCTTAAAATTACGTACTCTCTACTTAACTGTAAGTCAGAACAATTCGATTTTTATTTTATCGTTCTACCAAATAACCGGTTAATGAATGAACTCTATATAATCTAACGGATTTGGAACGATACTAACCGGTATATCGATCAGTTGAGACCCCTGTCTCAAATTCTATCAACGTCGAGCTCATCGTTGAATTTCTGAACACAACAACTCAGCGCACATAAACATAGGACATACCTATAAGTCCTATAATACAACTCAACCTACATTGCACTTTGTTGATTAAGTTCACCCATTATGAACCTAAAAGCCTAATTCATAAGAGCTAAAATTTAAAAGTACCACCGCTTCTCTTTTTGCAGTTTTCTTTCTGCACGATATGGAGTGAACTTGAGTACAGATTTGACCAAAATCTAGTGCTTTCAAAGTTCTTTCTTCGTATTTTCTCGAAGCTTGTAGGTTTATGTAGTTGTATACCAATGTCATGACAGAGTAAGTCTTTAAGCAATGCATCACATTTATACTATACTAGAAGATGCCCGCTACTTCGTTCGCGGAGGAGAAAAAGTCATAACCCGTCGTTTTTTCTTCAGCGTAGTCGGGTAAAAAGTATCTTATAACCATCTGGAGATGAACATGAAGTTCTTCGAGCAGATAATAGACTCTCGGATCCGGCAGGAGAGCACTGTCTTGGAGTGTCAATATGGATTTCGCCCCGGTCAAGGGACCATGGACCCTGTTTTTGCCCTAAGGGTTATCATGGAGAAATACAGGTCGAAGATTTCTTTTCTTGGACATGCAGAAGGCTTTGGACTGTATCCCTCGCGTGATGATCTGGTGGGCACTGCGGTCTAAAAAGGTACCTGAAATCTAAATTGGCATTATCCGTGATATGTATCGCGATTCCGATTCGATAGTTAGGACTGCTGTTGGTGACACAAAACCCTTCCCCGTAACAGTCGGAGTGCACCAAGGCTCGGTTCTCAGTCCCTTTCTGTTCAGCGTGATATAAAACGAATTATCAGACAACATCAGAGATGCACATGAGCAACCTCCGTGGCTGCTCATGTCATCCGCTGGCGGATGCGGACAGGGGGAGACTGGTGCAACGTATGAATGCGTGGAAGGGGTCGCTTGAGAACGGTGGTCTGAAACTCAACGTGGCGAAGACTGAGTATATGGCCTGCAACTCTACAGATCCCTTACCCGTACGCATAGGCGGTGACTTGGTCGAGCGTACGGGCCAGTTTAAATATTTGGAATCTGTACTCCACGCGTCCGGTTATATCGACTGCGACGTCAAAGCCCGTATTGCAGCAGCTTGGGCAAAGTGGCGTGAGGTGACTGGTGTCATTTGTGACCCTAAAATGCCGGTTAGGTTGAAATGGCAGTTCTATAAGTCCATCATTAGGCCTGTCCTTTTATATGGGAGTTAAACGTGGCCTGTACTTCAGCGGCACAAGCAGGAACTACGTGTCACGGAAATGAAGATGCTGCGTTGGATGTGCGGAGTGTCGCGAAAAGACCGCGTCAGGAACTCCCGCATTCGAATAAGCCTTCACGTCCGTGACATAGCAGACAAACTACTAGAGAGTCGCCTATGTTGGTACGGCCACGTTTTACGGAAACCGGCAAGTTTTATCGGAAACAAAAGTCTAGCCATGCTGCCTCCGCCGGGTCCGGGTGAAAGGGGTAGACCCAAGAAATGCTGGCTTGACGTCGCCAAGGATGACATGCGGGCCAATGGCCTTACAGCTAAGGATTCAAAAGACCGTGCGAAGTGGAGAAATAAATGCCGGAAAGCGGACCCCGGGCTCCGAAGCAGCAGCTGAGGACGCAACCGGGAAAACGCTACGATGATGATGATGAACCATCTGGAGATACACAGCATTTTTCATTTTTACAACTTTATAATAGTATAGACTAGAAGATACCCGCAACTTCGTTCGCGGAGGAGAAAAATCGTTTTTTTTTTCAGCGTAGTCGGGTAACATTTAAAGCACCCAAAACATAAATCAAAATCACGTTTAACTTATAATAATAAAATTATAGCGCCGTCAGAGGTGAAACATGTATTAAAGATTTTTTCTATGTAATAATAATAAAATATTTGCTTAAACAACATCTTAAAAGAGTATCGCTAGATGGCTATAACCAACTGGAGATACCCAGCTACCCGCGTACCAAAAATTGTTGAAATCTGTTTAGCCGATTTTGCGTGATGAAGCCACAACGACACATAAAAACATATCAAAAATAAAAAAATAAAAAATTTTTCGTCTTAGTGACCTCTAAATGATGAAATTATGATCTTTATTCTGTAAGTAGGCCGCAAGGACACTTTTACAAGTCTGACTCTACAGCGTGTCCCAAGAGGAGACCACTGAGGAGAAGAGAGCCGAAACAAACTCAACAGTCAGTCATTTTTTCGAAACAACTCTTATATCTGTTACAATATTTGTACTTAGCCTATCCTAAATATATGTTTTGAGTATAAACTCAATGCGTAGTTCTTCAAGAAAACATATCAAAACTTATAAATGTAAAAAAAATATAGAATATAAAAAAGCAAAATAGTGATTTTTTATTTAAAACAACTTACACACGTTTGATATGCCACCTTATAAGAACCGTGTCCCAGTAAAAGTAAATTATTTGGTTTCTGTTTTGGGCCATGCATTTTTGTCTGTTTGATAGTTCTCTACCTTATATTATGCTTTTGCCATTAGGGACTCTTTTAAGTACTTTTTGAGAGCTGGAAACGTTAATTTTAAAGCATCATCTGGTAGCTTATCATAAAAATGTATACATAGCCTATTCCGTACCAATCATTTTTTTGAAAATATCTTCAACTAGCTTCTGCCCGCGACTTCATCCGCCTTAAATTAGTTTTTCGCGGATAAGGATATTTTTCCGGAATAAAAAGTAGCACATGTCCTTCCCCGCGACTCAAACTATCTCCATACCAAATTTCATCCAAATCGGTTCAGCGGTTTAAGCGTGAAGAGGTACAACAGACAGACAGACACACTTTCGCATTTATAATACTAGTATGGGTATGGATGTACAGACATTTAATTTCTACAACTTTATAAGAGTATAGATTATAGTTGTAAGAAAGGAATGTATGTAAAATAAAGGTATAAAAATAAAGTGAAACGGGCTATTTGAGGTTCACTGAACATTGAAAAATATTTTATGACTTTTTCCACTTCCGCGAACAAGTTGCGGACATACATTTTGTATGTAATGTAACTAAAACTGAAACCGTTTATATATCGTCCTATTTGAAGATCACTGAATCAAACCTTTTGTTTTTTTTTAATAAACAAAACAGGGTGCCTCAGAGACCGACGATAGTCCTAAGAGAGCTGATAGAACTACTCAAAAGCTATCATAAAATCGATGAAATTCTGCAATTTTGAGTAGTTTCCGCGATATTCACAATTTTACTAGCAGTTTTGGGTTTCTTCCTTATAACCTTAAAACTTCTGATTATCTCGCAAACTATTACAATCCCAGAATATAATTGCGGGTCAAATCGACAGCTTTTGAGCTGCTCTATTAGCCCTCTTAAGATTATTGTCGGTCTCTGGGACATTGTGCTCACATAACGTCAAATCACGGCTCATGAGATACAGCCTAGTGACAGACAGACAGAAAGACGGACAGCAAAGTCTCGGCTCTAAAACTTTGTTGTCCGTCTTTCTGTCCGTCCTTTACACTGGGTACGGAACCCTAAAAAGTGTCTAGCAGGTCGCCCCTCGGTGCTGACGTAGTTTGTTAGACATTGACGTGCATCGTGCAGATATACCTCGCTTTTTCGCTAAGACGCGCTTACACGTGGGTTTCGCTAAAGTCAAAAGAGTGAGGCGTCTGTATTTAATAGGTACTGATACTAATATCTTTTCTGTGGCATTACGCGGAACTGCGCTAGTATTCTCGATAATTCGATTACTATTCATAGACAATGGACGGTGTTCAAGGCATTTATGTTCCCTATTCAAGAATTCAAGGCATTTATGTTCCCTATTTTTTTTTGTATAAACGGACAGACGTCTAATTTATTGGACATCACACGAATGCCTCTTAAACAAATTAACAAATTGGATTGGCACCTCTCATTCAGAGTATGTTTCCCATATATAATAAAAGCTGGATATTCATTTGCTGAAAATAAATTACTCTTTTGAAATCGCTAATCTTTTAGGCTTTTCATCATAAAAAATTACCCGTAGACACAATTGCCAAAACCAATAAATGTTTTGAATAAATAATTTTCTTCCATCTCAAAATGTACGAGTATATTATTCTTTATTTATTTTATATTAAGATATAAAATAAATAAAGATATGCTTTTTTAACAATATGAATATACTCGTCAAAAGTAAAATATAAACACATTATAAGTAAAACACCTAACCTAGGGTGCCACCGGCTGCGCAGAGAGGAACCCCCTGACGATGCGCGCTGTGTACGGAATACTGCCTTCTTTATCTGACTCTTGATCCAGCCATCTAGCGAGACTCTTTTAAGGTGTTGTTCAAGCGAATATTTTATTATTATTACATAACTCTGACGGTGTATAATATAATATTATTATAAGTTAAACGTGATTCTGATTTAAGTTTTTTGTGCTTTAAATGTAACTCTATGGACAGTATTCTTAGATATTATTCAAGAAAGTCATTTCAACTGTTTGAAAATTGCCAGGTTTTTTCTACATATATGTCGGGGTTTACTATCGGTTAATCGATTAAGTAGGTACTTACTTATTTGGGTAGGGTTGCAAATCTAACATACGGTTACATTCTTTGTTACAAGCGAAATGCACGAGTATTGAATTCAGTTTATTTTTAAGTTTTCCTATTATAATGTCAATCAAGAATAAGAACGGTATTTTCAAAAATCAGCAGCAAAACACGGGCATTAACGCACGGGTAGCTTTTTATTACTTTCTATTCAAATTGAAATTAAACCACCATCGTTCACTAAAAAGGAAATTTGATACCTACCGTTTAATTATTTTCTATTTAGGCGCAATTAGATACCCAGTCGAGTGTACTTATATTGGTTTCCAAATTAAATTTTCATATCTTTTTGTGGCAACCGTCAAGGCGTTCGACGTCGTCGTAGTATAATCTAAAATGGCGCAAAAGCATTGACTTTTAAAGGCACATAAGCCTTTAGTCGTTCATAAAGCAAGGCGAAGAATAGCCTAATTTAATACTACTGTGTTGAGTTTACCTTTGTACATAATTTACTCAGCGTAAATTGCTTTAAATTGATATTATGAAGTAAAATATTGTTTCTCTGCCTTTATTTTGGTGAAACATGCTTTCTACACACTCATTTTCAAAACTTGGAATGAGACATTAGGCACATACGAGTATGTATATGTATTTGGAACAGTCAAAAGTAAAAAAATAAGCCAGTATGATACGAGTTAAGAGCAAATTATACAGTGTACAAAATATTTCCCTATGAAAACTCTCAAAAACAGTATATTTTGAGTGTTAGATAATTAAACCAGAATAGCCCGTATTAGAAAGAAACAAAAACTAGTCCGCACTGTAACTACTGTAAACATTTTAAAATAAATAAGCCTCTTTAAACTACTCTGGTCGTTCAATTGACCCGCAAAATATCTCCTCTAACTTTGATGGCTCTCTCAAACATCATAAACGTGTGTAAACATCCCTTCAACAACGTAACTCTGCCCCAAACAAAAACATCGTAAGTACATATTAAACTCATACATATTTACGGCATTCAGCTCTAAGCTGGTAGCGTACGTTTTAACAACATTTTAAGGCAAAGTTAACACATTTATCACAGCTGAGCCTTCGAGATTAACTGCGGTAAGATAACCTACTTTATTAAGTCGTATAACCTACATGCATAAAATTTAAATGTTAACTATCAAACATTTAGATTTACTAAAGCGTAAATCTAGCTGGGATACCATTAGTGAGTGCAAACGATTTTAAACTATTTGCTTGTCTGGTTATAGTTTATCTAAATGGAATACTTCGGTAATTGAACGCTATTTTCAAGCTGATAGCAGTATGTTGGACACAATTGGGAATTCGAATCAAGTTGTGTGGGTTGAAAAATGGCAATAGGTTGAAAATAAAACGTTATAAAGTTGATATTCATATTAACTTCTTTCGACTATAACCGTGTACTAGGATTTACCCACGGCTTTGCCCGCTTTACCGGGAATTATATAGCCTACACTCGCGCTCAAATAATACGGGTCAATGACAAAATCCTCTGTATGTTGCAAATTAATTAAGTACATGCATGAAACTAACTCTATTTTGAAGATAATTTTAATATCGTATGATGTAAAACCTTAAATGTTATACAACGCCATTGGATGTTTTAAAAAAAAGCTCGAATTTTCTCTCAGGGAGTCGTCCAACGCTTCCGAGAAACTGGGCAGAACATTAGAAGATATATGTACTATGGCTAGAGAAGATGGATTTACTGTTACGACTATACTCCGAAATGGGCACCTTATGGCAATTGAAGTAACAAATCAACTTCAAGAGATCTGAAGAGACGACATAAGCAATCGGACGTTAAGGCGGCGGCTTCAAGAAGCTAATTTGACCCCACATAGCCCAAATGGAACCATAGCCCAAAACTTGGAAGGGAACACCGAGTAGCAAGATTACGTTACGCCTGCAAACATGCACAATGTGGAGATGAAGAAAGGGCAAGAGAATTTTTTTCTGACTAATCCAAATTTATGCTCTTTGCACATGATGGGCGACGAAGACTTCACCGATAGCCAGGGAAACGTTATATTCCAGCTTGTTTTGAGGAAAAAGTATCGATCGGCGGTGGACCTGCTATAGTTTCGGCTGGGAATGCTGGAATCTCTTCAGAGAGTCGCATATGACATGTAGAAGAGATTCTTAATGAGCATTCTTAATGATCCTTAATGAACATGTCCTCCGAATCAACCTGTATAGTATGTGCAGCTTATTCGCAGAGTACCTACTTGTGGTTAAGCTTACTACAGAAGCTGGGAGGGAGCCGTCCACACTGCATTTATCAGTCTCTGATCACCCCTTAGAAACCATTGTACACGAACGGCCATCGGTGAGAGACGTGATCGTGCCCGCACCGCCTTCTAAAACCTAATTACTTACTGCAATACATAGTACAGATACGTGTTAAAAGTTCTCGTGAGGATAATCAAGCTTATCACATTAAAATAATCGTAACATCTAATCCTCTTGAGTTAGTATTTAATACACATGAGCTTACCTCGGCAATAAATATCAAAACAAAAGAAGACCTCTACCGAGGCGATTTCGTCATAATTCAAAAACAAAATGAGTTGTGTGCGTGAGATGTGCGGCAAATTACTTACGTCTGAGAACACGTACTGTCGGCGGAAAAATGACGTATATGATTATGATTCCCATGGTAACTTGAGATCTTTTTATTTAAGGGGACCAACGAACACGTCACGAGGCAGGTGAAACATAAATATTGCCTCGAAAATGTTATATTCTTTCAGATTTGGCAAATAAATCAAGGCGGACTGGCCCGCGCCCTTTATTATATTTGTGTAACCACATATGAATGCTTGAGCTGGAGCGTTTTGTTTCCAATGAATAAGTAGGCAATAAAAGTTACTTATAGTGAGCACATATTGTTCAATAGGAAGTATTTCATTTATAAGAGAAAATTAATTAGGTATCAGGTTATCAGGTTGAATGGTGAATAGGGCATTATTCTTAGGTATAACACTGGACAAGAACTTGCAATGGAGTCCCCATTTAGCAGTACTTGCAGGTAAATTAAGTTCAGCAGCTTACGCTATTAGAAAAATTAGACAATTGACCAATGTTGATACTGCTCGCTTAGTATATCATAGTTATTTTCATAGTATCGTGTCATACGGTATTCTGGTTTGGGGCAAAGCAGCTGACATACAGACTATATTTGTGTTACAAAAAACAGCGATTCGTTCTATATATAACCTGAACTCCCGTGACTCCTTAAGAGAACTTTTTAAAGACATCAACATATTAACCGTAGCGTCCCAATATATTTATGAGAATATTATTTATGTTATTAAGAACCTAGAGTCTTTTACTAAGAATTCAGATATCCACAATTTTAATACTAGAAATAAAAACAAAATCGCTATTAGAAAGTTCCGCGTTCGTAAAGTAGCCAAATCATTCGTAGGCCAATTTATACATTTTTATAATAAGCTACCAGATGATGCTTTAAAATTAACGTTTCCAGCTCTCAAAAAGTACTTAAAAGAGTCCCTAATGGCAAAGGCTTATTATAGGGTAGAGGACTATTTAACAGACAAAAATGCATGGCCCAAATCAGAAACCAAATAATTTACTTTTACCGGGACACGGTTCTTATAAGGTGGCATATCAAACGTATGTAAGTTGTTTAAAAAAAAAATCACTATTTTGTTTTTTATATTCTATATTTTTTTTACTTTTATATGTTTTGATATGCTTTCTTGAAGAACTACGCATTGAGTTTATATACTCAAAACATATATTTAGGATAGGCTAAGTACAAATATTGTAATAGATATAAGAGTTATTTCGAAAAATGACTGACTGTTGAGTTTGTTTCGGCTTTTTTCTCTTCAGTGGTCTCCTCTTGGGAAACGCCGTAGAGTCAGACTTGTAAAAGTGCCCTTGTGGCCTACTTACAGAATAAAGATCTTTATTTCATTTCATTATTTCATTAATAATAATAATAATAAATCATTTATTTCAGGCCTACAGTCCCATAAAAAATTGTTAGTAACATAGTTTTTACATATAATGTTAGTATTATTTTATTACACACGTAGGTAGGATTTATACCCCACTTAACATAGGTTTGACCTGCCCAATCCAGTGCATTAAGATTGGGCAGTCAAACCTGCCAGCTATAAGTCTCAGGATGCTGTTGTGACTCTTCCTGACCCGGCTCATAAGTGATGCAATTTTTTTCCGCATTATTGCTAAGAAGCCGTCCGTGCGGGCCTCAGCGAACATGCCCGAGGCACTACATCACCTCGGCAGACCCAACAGCATCCTGAAGGCGTTATTGTACTGCACTCTCAGGGCGCTATAAGCTCGTTTCGTGTACTTAACCCACAGGCCGCTCGAGTAGAAGGATTGGCTATAGGCCTTAAATAGCGCTATTTTGACTTCAATGGAACATCTCGCGAACCTGCGGGCCAGCATATTACTCCTCACTGATAACGCCCTACGTTCTCTTTCAATATTTTGGTCATCACAGAGGTCATCCGTAATTATGTGACCAAGATTTAAAGCTACGCACAACTTTGAGTGCAGTACCCCCAAGAGTGACGGGAGGTATGTAATAAGGTTTAATCTTACCTGCTTTAAATACAATCACCTCATTCTTGGCAGCATTGTACACTAAACCATGGTCTTTGGCATAATCTTCACATTTCTTCACCAGTTGCCTGAGTGCTCCATTAGACGGACTCAGCAGCACCATGTCGTCGGCATAACTTATATTATTAAGACAGGTGTCTGCAAAGCCGTGGGCGGGGCGAACACTTGAGACATGTCTCTTATAGAACTGATCGCCGCTCGTGTAGGTAAAAAGGCTTCTGAGTGCAGAAGCCTGATCAGACCACAGAAACTTTCTGTATTAATCTGAGTCACAAGTACTCTGCGAATTAGCTGTAGGTGATCAGGGTGATCCAGGGTACATAATCTGGATCGGAATGATTATCGTTCAGCGTCGTATTTCTGTGAAACGCCCAACATTCTTTTCCTCACTTTACTTTATTGTAAGTCTAACGTTTAATTCGCTACAATAATGGTCACCCTCCAGTAAATAATAAAACTTCTTAAGTAAAACTGGTGTTATGACAGCACTTTCATGACAGAAAAAGTTAATTGTCAATGTCAATATGAGTGACCTATGATGTTTCATGAGTTACTGGACATTACCGGATTAATTGATTCTGGATAGACTATCAGTTATATCTAGCGGCATCAGAGTTGATGTGAATGATTACACAAACAGCTGTATAGAGTACGAGTAGTAGTAGGTAGGCATAGCACTTCCTCAGTAGGTATAATTTCATTTGTAATTATTTTCGATATCATCAATAGTAATATTTTCTTCTGTTTCCGCGATTATTACTCATTTAAATAAAACAATTTAACGGATTAAATCGCGTATATTATCTCATTTGGGTTCTTTTTTTTATGTAACGAGTGGCAAAAGGGCAGACGAGCCACCTGATGGAAAGTAGTCATCGTCGCCCATGGATATGTGCAACACCGGAGGAATCGCCCATATTTTGCCAACCTTTGAGAGCCCTGTTAACTCGCTTCTTGAAAAATCCCATGTTATAGAGTTCCCGACACTTCGGAAGCATTTCAGCTTTCCATGGGTATTTCAGTCCATCCGTGACCATGGAAAGCTGAAAAGCTTCCGAAATTTATTATTAAAGTACAGCCACATTGTATATATTATATCATTCACATTAATTATATTATTATAGGTATCTACATCTGATATACATAACAATAACTGTGTACATAACACTTTTTAAACATATTTATGCAGTGAGATAAAATAAAATAATACTAATAATACAATGATAGCAATTTAATTATTTTAAATTTGCAAACAAAAATTAGTTCAGTTAACACAACATGGCGAGGTAGGTATAACAAACATTACTTCTTGTTTGGCAATACTTTAGATTTATACATGGCCAAACGGTCTCAATGATTATTTTTATTGACATAAGCATTATAGCTAGAGCAGATTCGTACCAAAGGTGAATGCAAGCCATGATTAGTCCTGGATGTGGTTACGGAAAAGGGTTTCGCTATGGGGCGGCCTGGGATAATTGTGAGGCGTAGTCAATGAATCCTCTTAAGCAAGTCGGTGCATCTTATTTGTCCTTTAATTACCTTGGGCAAGAAGCAGAAGTCCAGCATTCAACGCCGATCGCGCAAACTATCCATGCCGAATTTAGAGAGATGACAATCGTACGTGTTCCTATGTGAAAACCCAGGGTTACCAAACGCCACATATCTTGTGAAGGCTCTCTGTAAAAATTATTAAATCATAATAGTAATCAAATCCCAAAATTGCCCTGGCACTTTGATTATCCATAATTAATTATACCATATGATCAGTTATCTATACCTGCCTATAAAATTGGAACGCTATTTAATGTACTATTTAATGGCAACTCACACCGAAAACCGTTGAAGCACACATTCTTTTGGAAAAGTAGAGTTGCACTATAGAAGCATTCTTTGAAATTCGAATACTCTGCGAACAAAATAGATACTAATCCATATAAATAATTAGAAAATCGTAGATTACTCAAATATGCTGTCCTACTATGTTTATATCGATTTACACAAAGATCACAAAATTCTAGTTACCTAAACCCTACCTACCCTCTAAAAAAACAATCTACAAAACATTTTTCATAACACCCCCGCATCTGAATGTTAATCTGGGGTAACTTCGGTATCATCCGTTCCGCATGATACTGCAACGCAGATTCTAAAAGGAGTATCGTGTTTTGTTTCAGTGGCACTACCGTCGTTTTGGACACCGAGGATGCTACAATCGTCTGGTTAATAAAGTTGCGAGGCCTCCACACTCCCAACATCTGTAATTGCGTCCTAAGCATTCAGCCTTTGAGCTCACTGCTTTGTTTGAATGGCGATGGTTCTCTTTATTATTATTCCCTTCGAAAACATTCCGTGTCACCCTCGCTGTAACACAATACATATTTTTCGAGAGCTCCATTTGTATTTCAATATTCGGGACATTTTCTATGTGTATTGAATGAGTATGTGGTGAATGTGGTGATATTTAATTGTAAGTATATGGTGGCCAAGTAGATTGATACTGCTGGCGATTGACGATCCTTATCATTATAGTGAGAATACGTTCGCAGTTATTTTTGCATTGATTCATAAATACCACTCCTACGTAGTTCAAGGTGTAGGTAAGTAGCCATCTCCATCGGAGTTTAGCTGTTCCTACAATTTTTTTACATTAGTGAAAGCACTCTTTTAATCTTTTTTTTCTTACAATTCAAAATAATAGAACCAACAAAAAAACCAAGAAGAAAGAAAGAAAAGCTGGTCAATTCTTTAAGAAAAGTTGGTTTATATTTTTGGGTGTGTCGTGCCCTGTTAATAAATACATAAACTGGCCATTAAAAAAAACAAAGCTAATTTAATATTTTCTTCTGTTTCCGCGATTATTACTCATTAAATAAATAAATATTATTACGGGACAATTTTTACACAAGTCGAACTAGTCTCATGGTAAGGTCAATAAGGCTTGTGTTATGAGTAATAGACGACGATATATTTAATAGATATATTGCTTACATACATAGAAAACATCCAAGTCTCAGGAACAAATATTTATGCTCATCGCACAAATATTTGCCCTTACCGGGATTTGAACCCAGGACCTCAGCTTCGCAGGCTCATTAAAATAAAACAACTTAACTTTGACAGAGGAAAATACATCTTTTCTCAGTCCACCCGTGACCATGAAAAGCTGAAAAGCTTCCGAAACGTCGGGAACTAAAATGAGATAATGTAAGCGATATAATCCGTTAAATTGTTTTATTTCAAAGCTAATTTATTAAGAGATAGCTTAATTTTTTTAAGGCAATTCACTCAGCTATGTACCTAGGTAGGTACCTACTTTACCAACCTCAAATTGTAAATCAAACTATTTTGATAAATAAAACCTAGTAACGAATTCACGTTTGGGCTTTAACACTTTCGCAACCGACGTTTTCGTAGCGCTACGCTCGTAGCCAATAACATGGGAAAAACCGTATGTAGCGAAAACTTGCTACGAGCAGAGTGCCCGCCAAACGGGCTCGCGGTCGTGAATGTGTAAACTCGAAGTATCTCCTAAATTAGCCATAAAAAGCAAGCTACTGTTTTAGTGGTGGTTTTTTAGGCTTTTCAGCCAACTAAGTACTTTGCCACCCACAAATTGTAAATCAAACTTCATATTTTGACAAAGAAAATACTTTGAGTATCAGCTGTACAATTTTAGGTACCTACTTACAAAATTGATTCTTAAATTTCAGGTCTCCCCAAAAAAAGTTGAAGTAGCGTCAAGTGATTACATCCTCTTTCCCAACCGTAATTCTACCATCATGCCCAAAGCTAGCGGCAAAGAATTTTGTATTGGAAAAGTTTGTTCATGATGTCATATTTCACTTACAATTTTCTTTGCTAAAGTGCTTAAGTAATCTGCTATTTTTCAGATGAGTTTACGATTCACGACTTTAGGCAAAATGTATTAGAGGAGGCGAAGAGTAGGTATAAAACTTCATGTCAAGCAAACAAGCCTTTGACGTTCCGTTTTCGTTCAAAATGAGGTATTAGTTGTACCTTCCTGGTAGGTACTTAATTTTCTTGAAGGTAGGTATTTAAGTGGGAACCATTTGTTACATTAATAAATCGATTTCTAAAATGAATAAAGCCTACGCATTTTCATTTGAGATTTTTTGGTCGTTCTTATAAATCGTAACTCTGTAATATACAGATAGGTACAGATAAGTAGATCATCATTTTAGTACTTTGTCGCACTGACGAAACAATACTGTGACAATTGGGATGCGTAAGTAGTCAAAGTGACAAGGAACTAAAATGATCATCTACTTTTGCTGTTGACTATACTGCTAATAGAATAAGTTACTTAGTAGAATACATTTGCAGTTATTTGCGTATTCTTATTTTTTTTATTTTTTTAATAATCGCGGAAACAGAAGAAAATATTAAATTCAAAAAATCGTTTACAAATTTTATTTATTCTAGAACTACTTCCTAAAAAGGTAAAACACCTGTGCTATAGGATAAGCAGCGTTCCTCTCCTTATAATTCCTGATGATTACATTTTGATTCAGAGTTATTCGAATCCTGAAATTACTTAAATAAGTTAAAAAGGTGAGTATGTGCGTGAGTGTGTGCGTGTATGTGTGTGTATGTGTGTATGTCTATGTACATAGCTGCATGGCACTCATTTTATTGATAGATATACCACTCCTAACGTAGTTCAAGGTATTAAATCGAAATCAATACATTTTATGTTACAAACTAACACGATTTTCACTCATTACCACAACACAACAAACGAGGCTTAATCCTTTATAAATCATATTAAATATATAAAGATCATATTTATATATCATATTATCTAATCATATGAAATATATAAAAATCATATTATCTAATCATATTTTTTTTTATATGCGATTAAGCCCCGTTTGCATTTTTATTATTAAGACCATGGACGTAACGCGACGTAATTGTTTAGGATGTCGCGTTACGTCCATTTTTTTAGAAACCTTAAAGTCTTCTTAAAAGAACCGTCGACATATGTGCCTCACGTTGATATTTGCTATTTATTTTATTCAGTTTCATGTAGGTATGAAGTGCCCTCTAGAAATATATTTTTTTGTTATTTAACTATCAAACTATGCAGCGACTTTTACAATTCAACTATAAACCACATCAATATACATCAGGTAGTTTTTGACTAAAATGTCTGTGACATACGGACGGATGAACATGACGAAACTATAAGGGTTCCGTTTTTGCCATTTTGGCTACGGAACCCTAAATAATGAAATGTCTGTACATATTTAAAAAAATTGGTTAAACGGACTGAATACATTTTTTTTTTTGCACTCCCAAAAAAGGAGGTGGTTCTCAATTCGGTTGTATTTCTTTCCTATGTTTTTATGTAACTAGGGCTTCATGACGCCAAAACGGCTGAATTAAACGTATTTCAACTATTTCTGGTGAATACACGGGCAGGTGGGCACACGGTCAGTGTGTTTTTTGTTGGGTTTTTAGGGTTCCGTAGCAAAAACGGAACCCTTATAGTTTCGTCATGTCCGTCCGTCCGTCTATCCGTCCGTATGTCACAGGCATTTTACTCAAAAACTACAGAATGCACATTGATAAAATTTGGAGTATAGGTTTCTTGTGTGAGCCGCTACTTAGTTTAATAGCTAAATAATAAAATTATAAAACATCTAGGGGAGGCACTCTACGAGGGTTGCTACTTATATATCCGGAAACAAAAAAACAAACAAACGTACACGGCTGAAAATAGTTTTATTGTTTTTCAAAGTATTCCCCTTGATGATCTATGCACTTTTGCATTCGCGTGAACCAATTTTTAAAGCACTTCTGCCACTCCGCCTGAGGTACCTCCATAACGTGTTGTTTGAATGCGTCGACAGCATCTTCAGCGGTCGAAAATCGTTGACCGCGTAATTTATTCTTTATATTTGGAAATAAATAAAAATCGTTGGGTGCCAAGTCAGGGCTGTACGGCGGATGACCCGTTAATTCCACATTTTGACCCTCCAAAAATAGAGTTGTTTCGCGTGACGTATGACAGCTGGCATTGTCATGATGAAGAATGATTCTTCGTCGCTGGTTAGTTTTACGAATTTGTTCAAATACTTCCGGTAAGCAAATGGTCGTGTACCACTCTGAATTAACCGTTCTACGGTTTTCTAGTGGCACTGTAGCTACATGGCCATTAATACCGAAGAAGCAGGCCACCATTTGTTTCAATGTACTTTTTGCACGAGTAACTTTCGTAGGGTTCGGCTCATTTTGAAACACCCATACCGTTGATTGTTGCTTCGTTTCGGGATCGTATGCATAGATCCAGGATTCGTCACCTGTATAGATGTTATAAACGGCTTTTGAGTCACCACGGTTATATTTTTTTAACATTTTATTGCACCATTCGACGCGAGCATGTTTTTGCTCATTTGTTAAGTTGTGGGGTATCCAACGCGAACAAATTTTTTTTACAGCCAAATAATTATGTAATATGCTATTAATGCTGGTCATAGAAATACCCAGAGTCGCCTCTATCTCGCGGTACGTAACATGTCGGTCGTCCATTATAAGTTTTCGCACAGCCTCGATATTTTGTTGTACAACGACCGATTTCGGGCGACCTGCCTTAACTTCGTCCGTAAGCATACTACGTCCACGATTGAACTCACTAAACCAGTGATACACAGTAGTTTTAGATGGGGCTTCATCACCAAAAGTTGAAGTTAGTTGATCTATGCACTGTTGTTGCGTTAAACCACGCCGAAAATCATAATAAATCATAGCACGAATATTTTCACGAGTGAGTTCCATTCTTGCTGCGAGATGACATTTAAAACCCGTCAAAAACAAAACACGAGCGTTAATAAGGAAGAAAAAATATACCTTATATACTTAAAAAAGTTCAAATTTTACCATGGCGGTCAAATATGCTATTTAAGAAGATTGTAATCCCGGTTTCCGGATATATAAATAGCAGCCCTCGTATATATGTAACCGAAACTAAAAAATAATTCAGCAAATACCATTGTGTGGCACATATACATAGGTAAATCGACAGAACTTTTAAAAACATTGTGAGGTTTCTAAAAAAAAATGATTTAGTGGACATTTTCGGAAATAATCGCTCCTAAAGTAGCATAAATTGTGTCCCCCCCACCCTTTATTTTCTAAACCTTATATCATAAAAATTATGAAAAAAAAATACAAAGATGAAGCGTAATTAATACTTTCAACGAAAATTGTTTTCAACAAAATCGGATACCTATACCGTTTTTGAGTTATTGCCGAAAAACGGCACTTCTCCACCAAAGGACGTAGGTGCCGTGGAGATACGCTCTTTTGCTAGAGCACTTTTTCATAAAGCATTTTTTTCACCAGTAGTGTGAATTTTGTCCTATGAACTGCTGCGGAACCTTACAATGAGCATGGTCCCACATGCTCTTGGCCGGTTTTATTTCATTATATTATGTGCGTTTATAGTAATAAGAATATTTCCGTATTGTGCTAAGTGCAATAAGTCCATGAAAAATGTATGAGGTAATGATACAGCTAATCTCCAGTGGTTAAATGCTCTATAATTTAATTACAGCACCCATTCAGGTACTAAACCATCAGATAAATAATAAACATTACCATCTGACAAGTGACGACAAATGCTGCTAAACGTTACTAGTAACGCCATCTCAACGCATACTTCTGAAACACTTAAACAAAATGTTCACAAGAAGAGCCACAGAGGCCGTTAGGTGGTATTTTGTTTAGGATGTATTGGAATTTGGAATGAATGACAAGTAATTGTTGAAATAAAACAATTTAACGGATTATATCGCGTGTATTTTCTCATTTTAGTTCCCGACGTTTCGGAAGCTTTCCAGCTTTCCTTGGTCACGGGTGGTTTGAGTCCACCCGTGACCATGGAAAGCTGTTTTATTTCAATAAGTAATTGTTGTAATAATAAAAAAAAAACATGCGGCGCTCCTAGACAAAAGCTGTTGAACTTCAAACAGTTATGCAGATTTTCTTGAATCAAAACCTCAGCCTTAACACTCCCAATGAAGTAATCTTTCAAAAAAATTAAAAACTAAATTGGTTCACCCATCATGACCTACCACTTCAAGCTTATTTTTCCGAATTACCCTTGAATAAAACACAAAGTTTAAGTCAACATTTATTTTATTACTAAAAGATTCTACAGACTAAATACAAAATACAGTAAATCACTTTGATTTTGCTTGAATATTGGACAGCTTTGTGGGATCAAATTTAAAGGTTTTCTGTACAGGACCCTTCCCTGCCTTAGTGAAGATCAGTTCATCTATCCTTTGTCTCTCTGCTAGCTCTTTGGTTATCTTCATGTTGGTCCAGGAATCTTTAGCACCCTCTACAAACCCCTTTTTCTTGATTGGCAGGGCATCTGCTGTGTGTTTTACCAACGCAGGTATCTTCAGGTACTCTCTTACAGCAGGTATTTTAAGAACACCAACTTGAATCAGCGAGATGAAATTACTGGAGCACCAGTAAACAAGAATAGCTCCCGGGAAGTTAATAGTGAATGGTATCATAACTAATGGTATAGCCCGAAGGAAATATCTCATCAAGGCCATGTTTGAGGCTTCTAGGCGGCCTCCATCCACTCCCATCTCTATCGTAGCCCATAGTGTAGCACTAGTAATAAGGGGGAGTAGGAAGTACTGATCAGGTACTGTCAAATCCATGAACCAAGCTAAGCCACCATATGTCATACTCTCAACTGGGCAATTTGCCATCCCACGTAGACCCATGAAGAATGAAATGAAAAATGGCGCCTGAGCTAGCGGCACTAGCATATTTTTCAAAGGGTTCAGACCTCTTTCCTTCATGAATAACATCATTTCTTGAGCATAACGGGCAGACTCTAGTTGATTTCCAGACTGCCGCGCTTGAGTCATCTTGACTTGCAGCACTTGTATTTCTGGCAGATTGTTGTTCATGACGGCAGTGTTGCGTTGCGCCATAATTACAAGCGGGAACATCGCGACGCGGACAACTATGGTGCCTATGAGAATAGCCCCCCACCATGGAACATCGAGAGAGACATGTGCATATTCTAGGCATTGCTGCACCATCCCCACAGGGCTCCAACCACCGAGACCCAGACTTGCAAACGTTGGTTCTCCATTGGCAGCTAACGATTGCACGGTTTCAGCAATGCCATCGGGAAATTGTGGTACTGGAGGCGGCTCTGGTATAGCGTCTACTATAGTTGCTGTTTTGCCTATATCGCTACCAGATGACGAGAATCGGACGGTCCCAGCCGATGCGTATACATAATAAACCTTCGCCTTTCTAACCTCAAATTTGTCGCAAAACAAATTTAAAGTTGCACTTCGACGTCCGTGGCGACTCAATAACTTGAACATTTTCACTAAACGGCACAATATATTTTAGAAGGAATGGGTTACTCAAAATGCAATTATGGTAGACGGCATATTCTCAGTGAGCTATAGTAATTAACTTCGCCTGCAATTACGTGAAATATTTCTAAAATAAAATTATAACCCAATCTCGTTCTGATGACAGGTGACAGAATAACATTGACAGATCCATTCGGTTATACAAATCAGAGCAGTTTAAACTGTAACTTAAACAGCATTTTGTCTGGGGATGCATTAAACGGTTATTCATTTGCAGTTGCGAATTAATTGTTGAACCATTATTTATGTTCGGTTTTATTAAAATTTATTGTATCTATTGAGCGTCAGCAGTACGTATCACCTTGCGAAATATGTGAAGAAAAGGCGGTCCTTTCAATGAAACAAATATATGATTGATGGCACATAATATTTGACAATTTTACATGATTTAAATAAAACAATTGAACGGATTATATCGCGTATATTATCTTATTTGAGTTCCACGTTTCGGGCCCATGCTCAGCCCAAGAAGGAAGCTTATCAGCTTCGTCAACCCGTGACCATGGAAAGCTGAAAAGCTTCCGAAGCGTCGGGAACTCAAATGAGATAATATACGTGATATAATCCGTTAATTTTTTTTTATTTAAGTGAGTAATAATCGCGGAAACAGAAGAAAATATAATTGTACATGATCTTCTAAAGTACCCCTTAGGGTTGCCAGTTTTAAAAGATGTTGAAAAGATTGAATTGCAAGCCATAAAATACACTGTTTTGACATTGACATTAGCCGACTGACTACTTGTCTTGTTTGGTTGTTGTACTAAAGTTTCGAGGTTATACCTGCATGGAAATTTACTCATACAGTAATATTATGAAAATCTAACACAATGTCGAAAACGCCGTCTAAAATAGCATACCCATTCAAGAAGATAAATAAAAATTTATTCGTTGCCCCTAAATCGATAGTAACTCCGGATTCGATTTACTGGAAGAAACTTGGAGTAAGTTAAATGTTATTTTCTGATAACTGTTCCAAGTCTTCGAATGCAGGCGTTTATATTCTTATTCCCTTACGCTATTGTGATACTCAACTAAGATTTATGTTCTAGTTACCAGTCCTTGTCAAAGAATATGGAGCCATTGATTACTTGGATTTTTGCCCAGTGCAACCGTATTATTTCGCCGCCACATGCTCCGTTAGAGTTCAGGTAAATATTGTTCAGATTTAGAATATAAAGTATTTATATACACTCAAGCTGGAGCTATTTTTCAGGAATAGTTATTTAGATTTTATTTCAACTCTTTTACCAAGAGTTTACTGGAAGGGATCTTCATACAATGTTTGTATTATTCTTTGTGTTGCAAGTTATTATTTTTGTGTATTAACTGTTTAAATACTTATAGGGCTGTCATCTTAATAATTACAAACCTGGACAAAAAATAAAAGCCCTGAAAATTTCGAGTAAATCACATTTTACCCCAGACATGTTAGGTTCTGTTTAAAAAAGGTTCCAACAAATTAGAACCTCCTCCCTTTTTTGAATTTGTTTAAAAAACTGAACTTTTTTCAATTATTTACTGACCTCTTTGTGTCAAAGGTATCTCACTATAATTGTGTAATGTAATGAATGACTCAATATAGATCTTGGCCTTTAATACCAGTTTACCTGATGCCACCATATTGTTAGGAAACAAGCTGACTATGTTCAACTGATTCCTGATTCCTCAGAGAATCCACTCCACAGAAGCCATTTGCCAAGAGGTTGGTTTACCAAGTATCTTAGAAACATGCTCTCCGATCCCAACAATGAGATCACCAGAGCGATTGAAAGCATGACTACTGTGAATTCTTCAGACAATGGTAATTAGGTTATATGATATTCAACTTATAATATTCTTTTAATAAATGTCATGTGATGTCGGTGACTCCGTCACCACAATATCATAGCGTTGACAATGCTGTTGGGGGCAACAAGTACATAGTCTTATTCTCTTCACTGTATCCGATTCTTTCACTCTCTCTTCCACACTTTAAGTTGGGTTGAACCATTTCAACCAACCTCGGAAGCCCTTCTACCTCGGTTATCCTCCTTTCCGCCACAGCCTCTCCTTCAAAGGCAGGCTTATCCTGTAATGGTTACAAATATTTAGATATTTCAAAAGGAACTGCTATTTTTCATTTTTGCTCCTTATCAAAAATTTGATATCTATGTTATGTAAAAGTGAAATCATAAAATAAAAACTATGAGATGTAAGGTAGCATTGAGTAAAACATATCCATTTTAAGTATAGGAAATGCTACCAATTAATAACCTACCAATTGTTAATACCCATTAACGTTTCAATACAGTTCAATAGTACCCTGAAGGCCCCTAAAACTAAGACAAATCGGGAAACCCCAAGTGGATGGCAGCCCTACATATGTAGATACATAAATGCATTTATATTATGTCCTATTTATATTACTTACAGGTTTATGACCCAATAACTAAAGTTGTCGCTAAGAACCTGTCCCAATTTGTGGAAGGTGCCTATGGAGCTACCTTCAGAGGCGACGGTCGGCTCCTGGTGGCGGGCAGTGAGGAGAAGGTGGTCAAGCTATTTGATGTACAATCCAAAAATTTACTCAGGGTTTTCACAGGACATACTGCCGCTGTAAGTTTTAGTTTTGATTTACTGCTATTTTTAACTTGCACATAATATTATTTATGATGTGATTTTGATTCCCTGTGGCTAAAATCTACTGCCATATTTTTTTTCATTTCAAGGGTCAATCAATTTTACTATAGCAGTTTATTATTAATAATTAATTTATGGAAAATTAAAAAATCCCTAAAGAGTGGAAACTATGGCATGAATCTTTTTTTATGAAGGTCTTATTTATTTTTTAATAAATAAGTCTGAAGTCTGCTGTTATACATTTTTTTTAATTTAGTAATCCTCCTATTAATGCAATATCCAGAATGCATATGTAAGCATCCCATTATTTAGTCTGACACATTGCTTGTCAGGTACTGTCTTTATGTTAATCCTCTCATAATGTTGCATTCTCCCTTTACTTTCTTATAAAATACTTTGATGCAAAAAGCTGATGTTCTTAATGAAAATGAAACCTGCTCTATTGTCAAACTATTCATTTAGTTAGATGAAAGACATTGATTTTTTAATTTCTTCTGCCAGCTTCCAGCACACCATTGCATTTTAACTTTATTATAATACTAGAAGGTGCGCCAGCGGAGGAGAAAAAAACACAACCCTCTTGTTTTTCTAACGCGTAGCGTAGTTGAGTAAAAAATATCCTAAAAGCTTGTGTGTCAAAAATAGTTCAAATCTGTTTAATCGTTTTTGCATGATGAAGCCACAACAACACATACAAACGTACAGAAAACCCAAAGAGTCTATTTTCAATTCAGTGACCTTTAAATAGTCCATATGTTTCTTATTTTCAAGAGAAGTGATCACATGTAGTCGCATAGGGACTCGGTGAAACTATCGAGACGCGACAGAGAGGGCGCTGAACGTCGACACAAGAACAAGAGAAGTGATAGCAAATTAATAAACAACTAATTTAACCATATTTTGTTTACAGGTGCACAGAACTTTCTTTACAAAAGATAACTTGAAAGTGTTAAGCTGTTCAGATGACAAATCAGTTAGCGTTTGGGACATAGCAACGGAAGCAAGAATCGCAAACTACTCAGAACACACAGACTACGTCCGGGCAGGAGCCACTAGCCCAATCTCACCAGATATAATTCTATCTGGAGGTTATGACAACATTGTTAAAATGTATGACTGTAGAACAAATGAGACTGTACTCACCGTCAACCATGGAGAATCCATTGAATCAACTCTTTTCCTACCCTCCGGAGGGATATTTGTAAGTGCCGGTGGTACAGAAATCAAGGTCTGGGATATTTTCAATGGTGGAAAGCTTCTTTCTTGTATTTCACAGCACCATAAAACAGTAACAACATTACGGTTGTCCAGTAATAACAGCAGATTGATGTCCGCATCATTGGACAGGCATTTGAAGATCTATGACATTGCTACATTCAATGTTGTTCACAATATTGACTTCCCCAATGCTATTCTTAGTATGGCCATCTCCGACCATGACGATGTACTAGCAGTTGGAATGGTAGACGGTGTCATATCTATCAGCAAAAGGGAACATTCCAAGACTAAGAAAATGGACATGGACACTGACAAGACCAATTTCAAATATGTATCGGATCATGATCCTAACTCTAATATTGATTTATCAGTAACGAAAACTCAGTTGGCTACAGAACCTTCACTGGATAAGTATTTGCGGAAACATGAGTACAGCAGGGCACTCGCTTCTGCTATGTCTTCAGCTTCTAAATTCCCAATTCGAACTGCTGCCTTGCTTCAAGAGTTACTGAAAAGGAATGTTCTGCACCCTGCCTTGGAGGGTGTAGGCGAACGTCAAGTGTTCAAGCTGCTACATTATATACATAGGCAATTAGGAGATACAAGGTTTAACAGGACAATAATTGATGTCTTAAATGTTTTCATCGATGTATATGGCAACCAAGTCCACCTCATGAGTAAATCTTGCCAAAATATTTATAAGTCCGTTGCTAGTAAAGTAAATAAAGAGATTGAAGTGTGTAAAAGGGTAAGTGAATTAGAAGGAGCCATCAATTTGTTATTAGCTGGGGCTCATGTTGGAACAAGTGGTTCCATCAATACAAATGAAATCCTTGCACCCTCTGCTAAAGCACAAAAAGAAATTGTTATTGATGTTTAATAAAAAAATATGAAGAAAGTTTGTTTTTATTTATTTCTATAAAAAAAAATTATAATGTTAAATGTTTTTGTACTTTATTCATTATGTTTCTTTGTATTTTTTTTCTATTCATACTAATATTATAAATGTGAAAACAGCTGAACCGATTGGAATAAAATTTGGCATGGAGATAGTTCGAGTCCCAGGAAAGGACATAGGTTACTCTTTATCCCGTAAAAATACCCTTATCCGCGATAAATGAATTTAAGGCGGACGAAGTCGCGGGCAGAAGCTAGTAATACTATAAAAAGTAAAATGTAAAATATAAAAAAACCCTAACCTAGGGTGCCGCCAGCAACGTCAGGGCCGGTCTTACCGTGTAGCCGCCTTGGGCGAGTCATTGATTGAGCGGTGAAGCAAACAGCAAACATCTCTTATGACCGCCTAAAGCCGGCCTTGTCTTCCGTATTACTATTATTAATTAACTAACGACCTTCCCCGGCTTCGCACTACACTTCGCATAGGTAGCAGAGCATATGTGTATGTATGCCTACTTTTTTTCCAGGCATAATGTATTAGCGAAGGCGAAATATGCACTGCCACGATATAGCAGCGCACTTGAAGATTCTCATCGTTGTAACTTTTGAACTTTTTGTCAAAATTACTCTTACTAAACGGTTTCCGCAGCGTACGCCCAGATAGCTTTCAAGCGGTAGGATTTTCTTCAACTATGATTGCCATATTTCAACCATTTTTACTCAAAATCTCACTTATTCACCCAAACCTTTCTCATAAATCACACCGCCATATCGCCAATATGTCGAAAACTACATGAAAATCAGTTGAGTAGTTTTCGTGTTTATCCCGAACAGACTGACAGACGCGTCGGGTGACTTTAACCAGTTTGTTTTTTAATATTTGGTAATTTATAATGAGAACAAACCGACGTTTATAAGCATTTTCTCTTGAACTATTCGTGCGGAGCCCCTCGCCCATATTACTTATTTTACATGTAAGTACAAATGTTATTGACCATTTTCAATATGATGTGGATACGTTTAAATCGAGCGAACGTGTGGATCATAGTACTACCACAAGTCAAACTTAAAAATTCCCGCCATATAGGTAAAAAGATGGTTTTGAACTTATTGATGGTTTATTTTATTCTGTATTTCTGGCCATGAAGCGATTAGCGATATTTATCAAAGTAATAAAAATTACCTAAATCAATGTAATTATCAAACTGATCCAGTGTAATCGGATTATAAAATTCAACCGCCCGAAATATTAAAGCAGTGCGTTTGTCACAAGTCTTCTGTAATTGTCTCTGGTTGGACATTCAGAACTGTCAATGAAATGGTTTGAAGTATTAAGTATTTTTAACTGCTATAAAATACTTAGTATTTAGACCGTGGAAGTATTGACGGGTTTTTTTAAAGCAAAATAATTAAAAACCTGAATGTACGGCAGCAATTTCACAATGATTTGACGCATAATTTAAACGTTTTATCTCAAAACGTGTAAAAATAACTTTCTTTCAACAATTCTTCTTTCAACAATACTGTTAAATACTTTACACGTTAAACTATAAGGGATACTACGAACTTCACTTCGTACCACGATTAGTCGTCCAATCTGAAAACCAAAAATGACGTTTGTGATGCACCTGTGTTTTATTATATTTAATTAGTGAATGGTTGTCTCAAAACGCAATAAGTTGTTATTTTTTTTACAAGAATAGCGAGAATGTTTGCTTCGTGCGCTACTCGTTATCAAAAACTAACCAGTGACAATAAAACTAACGCATAATTCACTTAAAGGGTTTCGAACCATGTTATTGGTAACAACCTTCATGATTTGTTATTTTATTGCTCTTATTGGTTTTATAAAGTCTTGAACAATATAAAAATATAGATGCTTAAATGTTATTCGAAGAAGATATAATATTAGAACGCATGTTATAAGTATTGTAATATGTTTTGTGATTTTATCCGTAGTGTCACCGTATTTCAAGGGTAGTTGAAGCTAATTAATAAGTATGGATGAGAAGAGAGTTGCCGATTACTTCGTAATCGCGGGCCTGCCGGAGACGCCTGAGCTCCTAGACGATTCTGACTCTGGACACCTGAAAGGATACAGTACAAAGCCTCCAATAACAGACATCAGTAAGTGTTTTCATTATCTTTTTAATAATACAAACACAAAGTTAATGTGATTAAATTTTAAACAAGTCCCTTCTTGACTTTTACAATTCTTGATGTTCAGAATGTTTTCATACAATAGGAATGTATTTTGCGACTGAATTGATAAATTCTGACCAAGGACCAATAAATTAAGAGAACTGCCAGTGCCATAATTTGGATTGTGTTCCAATCGCAAGGAGATATTCTGGCAAAAACTAGATGGTGCTTTATAACTAAACATTTAACAATGTTTTAATTGAATAAAGAAATATAGTATAGTAACAATTAGTTCACTAATACTTAATCCATACTAATATTATAAATGCGAAAGTGTGTCTGTTTGTCTGTCTGTTACCTCTTCACGCTTAAACCGCTGAACCAATTTCGATGAAATTTGGTATGGAGATAGTTTAAGTCCCGAGGAAGGACATAGGCTACTTTTTATCCCGGAAAAATACCCTTATTCGCGATAAACGAAATTAAGGCGGACAAAGTCGCGGGCAGAAGCTAGTAATAAATAAATTCTAACATTTAAATACTGTGTCATGTTTGCAAACAATTATACAGGTTAATTAATACGGTTATGTTCGGACAAATTGATTTGGGAACTTTATTTGGAAGCACTCACGAACCGGTTACTCCATGTTCCAATACTTTGGATAAGGGATCTAATCCTGCCTAAGCGAGTGGTTATTCACCCTAGACTCCACTCACATGGAGGAACCACTGTCTAACTAGTAAATGGATTTCACTCCCTGTTTTGCACTCCGAGATATTAACTGGAGCAAGGTTCTTGAGAGTGTTACCTTTGTTATGGGTTAGGCTCTCAGAGTTCGACTCTAACCGGTATAGAAAATAAACCGGGTTACAAGCCCTGCCTACTGGTTCATTCTGTACTATTCATTATGTTGTATGAAAATCATATGAAAACTGTTTAGACATATTTCACTAATAATAAATTTGTTTTTTGATCAGACATCAGATCAGATAATTATTCATTTTTCAGTAAAAATTAACTGTGGCAATAATATTTGGCTATGTGTCAAATGCCAGAGAAAACTTTTTACACATCAAACTCTATGTTGTCTTTGAAAACACTTTAATTTGTTGAAGTGATGGTAATTTCAGTTCTTAAAAATTAATAAGTTTCAATTAACAAACAAGTCTATTTTGATATTTATTCATTTTTGGGAAAGTATACCATTTAATTGGAATGGATGGGCCATCCATACTAGCCATACTAATTTTTATTTTTTAATACTAAAGTTTAGATGAAATTTAGTCTGTAAGTATGGGGAATTGAAGCCGTGGGTAAATGGAATGATCCATTTTTAGGGTTTCTACCAAAAAAAGGTAAAAAACCGGCCAAGAGCATGTCGGACCACGCTCGATGTAGGGTTCTGCAGCCATTTATACCAAAAAATGTACTACAGATGAAAATAATACAATATGAAAAAAAAAAAACACTAATAAAAGAGTGTATCTCCCCGGCACTTACGTCCTTTTGCTGAGAAACACAGTTTTTTGGCAATAACTTATAAACGGTATGTCCAATCATGTTGTCAAATCAAATCAATCAAAATATCCTTTATTCAAGTAGGCTTAGATACAAGCACTTTCGAATTGTCAGTTACAATGAGAGAAGTCTTTGATATATGTTGATAAGAATTTTCGTTGAAAGTTAGCTTTAATAAGGGCTTGTTTACAATCATAGGTGACCATTCATACACACTTTTGTGTACCTGTGTTGACCACTGTGTCAAAAACACTGATGAGAATTTAGTTTTTAGATATCTCTATAATACTCCAGAATCAATTATCATTTAAAAATACTGGTAACAATATGGAAACAATTTTACAAATTCTTTTTAGAAATGTACATTTACCGTATGGTATACGGTATAAGTAGCGAATTTCGTAGGCACAATGATAATTTCCTTATAAGGTGCATGTCCTCTCAAGGTTATTTAATGAAGAAGACCTGTAAGAAAAGGTGACCATTCTCTTGCTTTTCCTCAAATTTTTGCTCTATAATAATACTATAGAGTATGCAATTGAAATGTTCATAATACATCCTTGACCGCATCGTCACTTAACAACAGGTAATTGCGGTGATTGCAGGAGATTGCGGTCAAATGCCGATCTATTTTATAAAAAAAAAGAAAAAAAAATTGCTTTAATATGATTTGAGTTTGGTTTTTATAGCAGAAAACATTATATATTAAATTAATATTGATGCTCACATGTGACGAGGTTTGTTTTGATCTTAGTTAAATCACATTATGTTTCATTTAAATTATAATTCTCAAGCCAGGGTCATTGTTTGTCATTCATAACATGTGGCATGGCACCTGCCACTATTGATATTCATTCATTACAATATTTGAGCCATATGAATGAGCGTAAATAGGGATGATGACTATATTACAATAATTAGTCCGTCAGATTATTAAAAAATATTCGACACGTATTTTTTATTACGTTATCAAAAAATAAAGGCGATACATTGTGTCAAAACGTCGCGTGACGTCACTCCCAAATACAGTTTGCACCTAGTTATGACGTCACGAGCCCCCCACTCCTAAACTTTAATGCGATTTATCTTGTTTTTTTTATTAGTTCATTTCAAGAAACAAAATATACGTGTCTAATATTGTTTATTATCCAACTGACCGGCTCGTCGGACCCCATCATCATTAGAGTTACAATCATGCAAAAATATGAAGTACTAGCTTCTGCCCGCGACTTCGTCCGCCTTAAATTCCTTTATCGCGGATGAAAGTATTTTTCCGGATAAAAAGTAGCCTATGTCCTTCCCGGGACTCAAACTATCTCCGTATCAAATTAAGCGTGAGGAGGTAACAGACAGGCGGACACACTTTCGCATTTATAATATTAATGGATACTACAAAATACACAATATTGATAAACGAATGATGATGAGTAATTGAGAAAAGACTGCACACTCCAAAGAACGCAAAAAAATTAACATAAAAGAGATTACAAGTAGGTAAATAACAGACAGTCTTATCGCTAATAGAAGGTGCATTCAACTTCGTTTGCGGGGGAGAAAAAGTCTAAACCCCTCTTTTTTCTTGAGCATAGTCGGATAAAAAGTATCCTATAACCATCTGTGGATGACCGGCTGCCCGTGTACCAAAAATAGTTGAGATCACAAAGACATAACACACAAAAATCCAAGTCTTTTTTTCGATTCAGTGACCTCCAAATAAACAAACTTTTTTTTAATATCTTCAATGTACAGATATTTAATTTTTACAACTTTATAATAGTACTAGCTTCTGCCAGCGACTTCGTCCGCCTTAAATTCGTTTAACGCGGATGAGGGTATTTTTCCGGAATAAAAAGTAGCCTATGTCCTTCCCCGGGACTCAAACTATCTCCATACCAAATTTCATCCAAATCGGTTCAGCGGTTTAAGCGTGACGAGGTAACAGACAGACAAATACACTTTCGCACTTATAATATTAGTATGGATAGAAGACAACCTTTGTTCTATATCAGGGCTGTCCAAACTAAATACCTTCGCGGGCTAATTAAATTTACTACAAAAGCTGGAGGGCCGCAGAAAAAAAACACTTTTCAAGTAAAAAAAATACACGGTAATAATTTTTTTATACGTTTTAAAACATTTGTCGCGGGCCGTTGTCTGGACAGCTGTTCTAGATAACCCTTGCGTAGCGCATACTTTGAAAAACAAGTAGGTATCTGAATTAAGTATAGGTGGATTGTATTGCAAATTTGTTTTCATTAAGGGTGGTACCCTTCTATCCTGCGGTAGCCGTTTGTTCTTTTATATAGGTACAATCACCAGGAGCAATATCTGCCGTAACAATGCAGGAGAAAATATCTGACACGTCCTAACGGTCCTAGGGTGACCATATTTATTTATTTTTTTACTTTGACTATAGGCTGAAGACAGGCGGCTGTTTCAGCTGTCGGACGAGCGGGGACGAGGTTACTATATTTGGAACCATCTGTCCCGCAGTGAAGGGTGTCCATAGAGTCGTGTCAGATATTTATGCACGCTTTGTTGTGGCAGAAGTAATGCTGGTGACCAGTGGCGCGCATAGGGTTTTTGGCCAAGGTAGGCAGTTTCTCTGTGTCTATATGGAGTCATGGTCGTTCATGGCTTCAGGGTAGGCAGTTTCTCTGAGCCTGTATGGCGCCATGGTTGTTCAGGGTAGGCAGTGTCTTTGTGTCTATATAGACCGCACGCCACTGTTGGTGACTGTACCTAGTCTACTAACATTCTATAAATGCTTTCTCCCTGGGGTCGGTACCTCATGTCTGACGATCGTGGTTAGCATCAGGGTTGCACCTGGAGCGGATTATCTGCCTCCACCGGTTTCTGTCTAGCGCGTCTCTCACAACCGTGTAAAATTTGAAGTACGACGAGTCTTTCAGTTGATCGGTTCATCTTGTTGGTGAACGACCGCGCGATCTTTTGCCTTCAACCACAATCAGTGTTTCTAAATTTACGTCGCCTCTGCGCATTGTTTGGCCGAAATACGAAAGAATGCGTTGTTGGCATATGGTGGATAAGCAAGTTTTTATTCGGAGCTGGATCGGGATCGATGCATCGGTGCGTTTCGCAGTCCACGGTATCTAATCCAAGCATAACCACATGAAGACGTCTCCATTAACTGAATACTCCAAGGGGTCATAGCACAAAATACTTAACCAATCATATTCAAGATATTTACTTTAGAAACAACTGTCATCCTTTTTAAACCACACACATTTTTGTTGGATTTAATTCTTGGTTTATTCAAAGTTTCAGTCTACTGGGCTTAGGGTGAATATCAGTCAGGAGTTCTTATATATGTCTATTAGATTATTTAACTTTAAACTAACCTTATAAACATTAAATTAATGTTGAATCTAACTTCATTCACATTATACGTTCTTTTGATTTTCATACATTGATAACATAGATTGATGACTTATGAATGCATAGAGAATAATGAATGTTGATGAAGCGGCAGTTGTATGCCAGGACCGTAGCAAGTGGAAGGAGGTAGTCTCTGCCAACCCCGTTGGTAAAAAAGCGTGATTGTTTATCTGACCTATCATACAGTATATTGTGTGTAAGGTAGGCCTGGGTAGTTGAGCTAAAAAGTGATATTGATGCAAATCTAATGAGACATTTTGTAATTAATAAGCCGGTCCAGTCTACGTTAGATTTGTGGTTGAGTGTCACATTACAGCAACTGTAACCGATATAGCATAATCATAACTACCCGTATCATTGCATGTACGAACATATTATTTTACATAATCAGTACCTTTCTGCGCATTCATTCCTCGACGACACGTCGCCTGCTGCTGCTACATGTAGTCGGCTACGAACTTGTACCTTCAGAAACTTTTCACGTTCCTTTTGGGGGTACGCAGATTTAGGAGTTCAAGCTGCCCAGGATTCCGCGATTACGCCTCGCAGCAAAAAGTACCTGGGTCGTTGTACTTTTCTTTAACCCCTTTACAGGTCTAACGCTTAAAAGGATATACTAGCAAAAGGCCTTTTGGAAATTAGGTACTGTTAAAAACTATTGCTATCGCATCGCCTCAAATAAAAATAATACGGGGTACAGTGCAAAAGGGAGAGCTGCAGCTCGGAACGATCTAACCTACAAAAAATTGGCAAAAACAGGGTTTCGTAGTACCCTATTTCCTTTTTCAAAACTGGATAAGTTTTAGTTTTTCTGTCACATATATTATAACGAGGGCTTCGGCTATGCTTCTATGTTTTGTATTTTTCATTCATATTCGTTAAATTTGTTTACTGAACGTGTGCTTATAGCTCCGGATGGTGGCATTTTTTGCAGTTTTAGAGGGCCTCTAATTCTTAATTTAATTAAATAAACAAAGTATTAAGAAAAATAAAACATAGGGGCATGGCACAGGACAAGACAATTATCCAGGGTGGAAACGGAGGATTACGTTTGTATGGAGGAACGGCCACTAGTATATCCTCTTAACTGAGTCTGTTCCTGAGGTAGGGGAGCGGTACGGGAGAGGAGACAAGTGACGTCACATGACGTGTCCTAACTGTCTTGCTATACACCGCTCCCATACCTCAGGAACACTCAGTTATGCGTTAGGCCTATAATTTGTCTGTTGAAAATAATATTTTACGAAAGATTTTTCAAATAAATATGCTATGCAAAAATTCCGTAACCGATTTATGGAATCTTATATATAAAAAGTCATACATTAATCGTTACAGCCGAAAAAAGTGGGAAAGTAGCGGTAAATACCTTATTTTCAGACAAAGAGGGGGACATCGAAGACTACTACGTTACTAACTTTATAGATGTAAAACGTCTAACAGAAAGTATTTAAATTTATTGATAATTATAGTTTAACAGTGGTAGTGTTTAGATGACGCCACGAAACAATATAATAATCATTTGAATAAAACAATTAAACGGATTATACCGCGTACCGGGTTGAAAGAGTCAACCCGTGACCATGGAAAGCTGGAAAGCTTCCGAAACGTCGGGAACTCAAATGAGATAATATACGCGGTATAATCCGTTAAATTGTTTTATTTAAATGAGTAATAATCGCGGAAACAGAAGAAAATATTAATATAATAATCAGTTTTTGCACGATGTGCTTTTTACGTAAACGTGCGGAAAAAAGTGGCGCTCTAAAAGTACCTACCGGCGGCTTCCCGGTCCTTTTTAACCGACTTCAAAAAAGGAGGGGGTAATTTTTTTATGTTTGTAACCTCAGAACTCCGTTATTTACACAACGTATTGGAAAATTATTTTTTTGTTCATGAGTAGTTACATCCAAATTGGCCCCATTTAATTAATTTTGGTGAAGATCTGATGCCGGGATCCATGAGGAATCGAATGAGTTCCTCGAATATTATGAGCACATCTATGGCGATTTCGGTATTTATTACAGTAGTTTAAGCATTTACATTAGAAAATCACCACTTGGTGAAGAGAAACCGATGATGAAGACATAAGCCATCAGTTACCACTGAGGGCTCTACCAGTGTTATTTAATTCGCGGATCGCAAGTCGATTTGGAAAATTATTTTTTCGGTTACGAGTAGGAATCTCCAAATTAGTTCCATAAAATTTTGGTGAAGATCTGATGAGGAGATCGATGAGGAATCGAAGGAATTCCTCAAATGTCAGGGGCACATCTATGTCGATTTCGGTGTTTATGAAAGTAAAACAAGCATTTACACTCGAAAATCATCATTTCGTGAAGAGAAACTGATGATGAAGACACAAGCCACCAGTCACTAATTAGGGCTCAACCATTGTTATTTAATTCATAAATCGCAATATATTCTTTATCATATTTTGCTTAGAGGTTGATTTAGATCAGGGTAGGAAAGTGGAGCTGATAGTGGAGAACCAGAGAACTCCTCAACGGTTAACGGCCCTGATTCTGAAATAGCAATGTTCAGCTAAAGGTCGTGAGCAATTAACATTAGAATGCATTATGGCTGTAAGTGCCGTATAAAAGTCGTGTATTATGTGTACACAAATCGCTCTAGTCCAATGGTAAGCTATAGGTAGGTAATAACGAAAGGCTCGCCGCTGCGGTTCTTGCGTGCCAGAGTTAATAGTAATAAATGAATCGTTTGTCACCGACTTCAAAAGGTGATTCAAATGTGATCCATACCGTATATAAAAGATTATTTTTTTCTTTTTAGTTTATTTTGAAGTCGGTTCTTTTTTTATTTAATTTTTTTTATGTTATATATACATTGACGCGCATCGCACGGTATCCACGAATGTTCGCTTAATGAGCGCGCAATGGTCGAAAAAAGTACTCGCTCTCTCACTTGTGCGTGGCTCTCATCTCGCTCACACACAGTTATGCACTGCTTTCGCTAAAATATACTATAACAAAATTATGTTATAGTATATTCTGTGGTTCAGGTCACACCGAAGTTTATCTGCAACTTCTGTGACAAGGAAATCAGACCGAGTTTTCAATGTTACATGTGTAGTGTCTAGCTTTCCTACAATGCTTTCCTGCCATTTACGAACGTTGGTTTGTTTACTACACCAGTTTAAAGATAATCAGTTTACTTATTCAGTAGGAAAACTGAGAGGTATTGTGCCTTATTAGGGTTCCGTACCCAAATGATAAAAAGGGACCGTATTACTATGACTCCGCTGTCCGTCTGTCTGTCTGTCTGTCCGTGTGTCACCCGGCTGTATCTCATGAACCGTGATAGTAAAACTTCTAGTCTAGTAACTAGTAAGTCTTTATCCTTACCGGTCAATATGTACTTACATCGCCCAAATATTGTGACTTAATCGTATAAAATTTTCTCAATTTCAATTTGGGCGCATACATAACCGCTGTAAGATATATCATAGGGACTCGGGATTACGAAATTCGAAGTTTCGAAAACAGACGGCCTGCTTACTCAAATAAAGCTTAACAGGAGAGCGAGCGGGACGGCACGAAGTGATTTCGAATGTCCAATGAGTAGATATCCCATTATAATTGCGATAGGTGTTAGTTTCCAGTCACTTGAAACTGGTTTGCCTACGTTGTGGAAACTAGGGTATCCCTTATCGGGAGCTTGTCATTCTAATGAGTCATTAGCCTGCTACAATATTAGAAGAAAAAAACGACTAACAAGGCACTGATAAAACAACAATTTCGTTAGGGAATTTTTTTCCTCTTAGAAATTGTATTCTGCTAGAAAAGTTAATACTCCAGTAATATTACGGTTTCACAGAACATTAAATCCATAATAGCCTTATTTTTAATACACCAATTTTATAACATATTCATGAGTCCAACAAATTCCCGCGGGGTTATTGCCTAACGAAATTTTGACACTTGGTATCGGAATGAACTGTCATAGCCCATACAAAATCATGACACTTGATTCTGATTGCGAGCGTCAAACGCGTTAGGCAATACGGGGGCCGGTTGAAATTTTGTTGGACTCATATATTTAAAATGATTGTCAGAAAATGCATTTTTATATAAAAAATGGCAATAGTATTTTTTAATTCTAAGCATAACAATAGTTTTATCTATAATCAGCAAAAAGGGATATCTCACGAAACATTTGTACGAAAAGCCCCTATATCAATAAAATTATGGATTTGCTGATGTGTCCTACGTTGACAGAAACATTTAGGTTACTAACATTATGCATTCATAATTAATATTCGTCCGATTCATCTTGTATGTTATACAGAAAATATTCGTTTATCAATATGAAAAGAAAAATAACTATTAATATTTTTTTCAAAATGTTCAGGATATTTTGAAATTGTATTCGAATAACTTAATTGATTCATGTTTTGTTGGATTATGAATATACATAATTATTAGAATTAAAATGTACCCTTTACACTGGAAAAGTTTTCCGTGCTTGCAGCCGGCGTTCATCGATTTATATGACGTTATCACGTCAAAAAGTATCCTATGTCAATATCCGTTCCATATTCTACAATATATAAAATCCCATCGTCATCCATTGTAGCGTTTTAGCAGGACTGACGAGCAAACTCACAAACACACTTATCTATACGTTTCTATACATTGAAGATATTGTCAAAAAAAAGATTGTAACGGTCTGGAGGAGGTCACTAAAACAAAAAACATTTTTTTGTTTTTTTTTTCTTGTATGTGTCGTTGTGGCTTCATCATGCAAAATCGGCTAAACAGATTTCAAAATTTTTTTGTTACACCGGTAGCTGGGTATCTCCAGATGGTTATAGGATACTTTTTACCCGACTACGCTGAAGAAAAAGAGAGGAGTAAACACTTTCTCCTCCGCGAACGAAGTTGTAGGCATTTTCTAGTTTAGATATATAATAGAAGGGCAAAGATTTCCTCCCCTTGAAATTGCACATGCAATTACTGACAATTTACTGTTAAGCGACAAATTACCATAAGCTATTTGCGTGGGGCATGATCCTCAGATTCTCTGCTCTTATCTGTCATTACGTCACTTTTCTATTCACAGCAGTGACCAACCTCTAAATAGATCTTTTCCTGCCTATTTTTTACCTGGTGAACACGGAAGATAATCTATAAAGTCGATAGGTACCTATTTATTGTTTACTACCTTACCCGTTGGGCAACTTTGAACGGAAGATGGGCATTATTTGAATTTTTTTTTCATTAAAATTGACTAATTAGATTTAATAAATACTCGTCCGTCAGATTTTTCGAAGAAAAAACAAACTTTATTTTAGTGCATTGCATGTGTAGAATTACAATGTGTTTAAAAAAAATGACGCTAAAAATGGACACCACAATGGTGATGCCACAACAAGCCGTGGCGCTGATTTCACGATTAAATCTCTCGGAACGCATACATTTTTGCCTGTACAACAATTCAACTTGTTTTGCGATATCTAGAAAAGATTGCTAAGCTTTCAAACAATTAATTCGTATTAAAACTAAACCTAAAAGTAAAACGAAATATAGCTAACTAAGTCTAAAAATGTCCCCTGCGGCATTGTACCGATGGTGCTGGCGACGTTTTCTCGCCGAAGCGCCAAAGTGATTCTTTGAGCGAGGAAACCGCCAGCTCTCCGATCGCCGATAACGTCCGTAAGCCACTTCGAAATGTCTTTGAAGACCCAAGAGTCTCGACGCCAAAAATGATAAAATTATACTCAGTGCCGAGCCGAGAACACTGTATTTATATAATTTTAGGCATACGGTCACTTGTGCCGCTGCTCCAGCCCTAATTGATGTTCGGTGGAGATGTGACGGGGTCAGTGTGTCTACACAGATTGCATACTATACTAGTACCCGTCCAGTGGCGTGGCGTCCATATAAGCCGATTCCCATCGTGTTGCCCAAGGAATGTCTTATAACCACCTTTTTCTTTAAATATCAGTAAACGCTTCGGCTTCCCTTGTAATTTTCCTGACGCCACGCCTCTGCACCCGTCCCTTACACCACGGAATCAAAGACATTCCGTCAGGTCTCTTGCCATCATTCCTTGAGACGCCAGTCGGCTCTAAAACGGCTGGCACATTGACTGGCGCAAGAGACCGGTGCACCGCGGTGGTTAATATCGTACAGAGCAACGTATCTTTGCAATTGCAAAGCAGATATCAATCGATTATTCCCTACTAATATTGCGGTACTGGTGATTAACGGCATACATTTTCCGTGACGAAAAACAACTATTTTATTTTATTACAAAAAACTATTTTTTGGCTTATAAACATTCTACGAGTATATGCTGAAAAGCGTTACATATTACGGTTGCGATTTCGAAGCTACGTTCAAAAGTAGAATATGTACTGACGTATAAAAAAGGGTGTCGAGGGTATTGCTGATTTGATACCTATAGGTATGAATTTTGACCTTTACAAAAGTCGAGGGGTGTCGTTTCCGGTATCACTGTCGAGTAGCGATTAACCTTACACCTTAAACATTCGTAATACATGCAAATAATACGTTTGGCTAGTGTTGAAGTTATAATACGTGTATTGTAAAACAGTGCGCGATGTTACCCTACTTAATATCTAACTTTACAATAATCTAAGATACACGATTGAAAGTGTTTTTCAGAATTTCACTTGGGTAGAAGGCAGTGGCGTGTATAAGGTTTTTGGTTTTCGCCAAGGTATGCAGTTTTTCTGTACCTTTATGGAGCCATGGTCGTTCCAGGCTTCAGGTTAGGCACTTTCTCTGTGCCTATATGTCGTTCAGGGATTCGGGAGCGCCGATGATGCCGGTCAAACATATTTATGTCTGACGGATAAGTATACAACTCTTTACAGTACTAGAAGGCGCCCGCAACTTTGTCTGCGGAGGAGAAAAGTCATAAAGCCTCTTTTTTTTCTTTAGCATAGTCGGGTAAAAAGTATCCTATAACCATCTGGAGATACCCAGCTTCTCGTGTACCAAAAATAGTTGAAATCCGTTTAGCCGATTTAGCGTGATGAAGCCGCAACGACACATATAAACATTTCATTTTTACAACTTAATAATAGTACTAGCTTCTGCCCGCGACTTCGACCGCCTTAAATTCATTTATCGCAGATAACGGAATTTTCCGGGATAATTTTTCGGGATTATCTTATCTTATCTCATAAAAAGTAGCCTATGTCCTTCCCCGGGACCCAAAGTATCTCCATACCAAATTTCATCCAAATCGGTTCAGTGGTGTAAGCGTGAAGAGGTAACAGACAGACAGACAGACAGACACACTTTCGCATTTATAATATTTGTATGGATATGGATAGACTAGCTGTTGCCCGCGACTTCGTCCGCGTAGAGATGCAATTTATATCTTACAAAGTTTTACCCCCTTCTTCGTCCCTAAAAGGGATGAAATTTGACATAAATTATAGTCTACGTCCTATTCTGATATATAAGGTACATACGATTTTGAGATTAAGTGGAACGTACATACATACTTTCACATTTATAATATAGTAAGGAAGTAAGGATAGGATAGATAAGTTTTTTTCTGAGACTATTTACTCCCCAGTAACCGCTTCCAAAGAGGTCGATATACCCGGCGTCCTAGGGACGTGTTCTCTGATCCGGACGACGAAATCGCAGCAGCCATCGAATGGATGGCTACTGGGAATTCTTCGGACGATGTATTAGCGTCGACACCGCCGGCGGGGGCGACCACTCCGTAGTTTCCTATTCTCCCGTACATCCGATTTTTCTCTCTCTCTCGCCCAAGTCAGTTTTAACTCCGCAGTTCTTGTTTCTTGCGCACTGCGTCCTATCCACCCCAACTATAAGTGGCATTGCCGTTTGTGAGTTTGCGTTCCCCCCACTGAATCCGAGTAATGGTAAGGAAGCCTAGCCAAACCTACCCAGTTCAAAGTCAGGTTCTAAAAAAATAAAGGCGACGCAAGGATTTGTCACCCTTGAATACTCTGGAAATTATGTCTTGCTTGCCCGTAGTTACTTAGTTTTAGAGGAATTTGAATCCTAGCTATTTTATCTTTGGTTAAAAAATCTCTTCGTTCTTTTACTCTGTTATCGCGTTATCAAATAAATAAACCAATAAACCCTTTCACATTTATAATTTGGGTAAATATTGTAAGTGACCATGATTTAGCAGCTGGTACTGTATCAGCGAAGGCCTCTATTGACCCGCATATGATTTATATTTTATTGGTATCATTGATCGAACCATTGAATCAAGAATGCATAAGTTCATCGACACTGTTCATAATGAAACTATGTGTATTGTATTGTAGCCCTTACGTGTTAGTAAAATTTACAAATTGCAAAGGTATAGTTAGTAAATTAGTTCTCACCAAAATTAAATATAACAGTCCGTTGGGCTGTTTAGTGAAAACAACTTAAATCTGTTCACAATGAGCGAAGATATCCAAACATTAAGTGAACAGTAAAATGGCATCGTCTGCCGTTGTAACTAATTCAATTGTAGGTTTTTTTTTTAAATCGAGACTGGGTCATACAGTCATTTGCTCAATTTGTTATGATTTTTTTTTGTTGTAAAATTCGAAAGGCTGGCTCTATAAAAATGTGGTAGAGCCGGTAGTTGTTATTTTATTGTAATGTATAATGAATGATGAATCGATGATACCTATCCGCCATTTTAATTTGGCAAACGATGCACCTAACACCCTGCATAGGATTATAAGGAATCGGTCAGGACTAAGTTCTAACAATGGAGATTCCAAGGGGATTCGAAGGACCTCCTTAAATATACTTCTCACGTGTAGCAATTTGCATTTTTTTCACTTAATTATGTTAAAAAGTGCGTATACACATCAGTTAACAAACCGATATCTCTTTCCGACCGACTCCTGACTCTTACCGAAACAACTTTTAATGGCAATAAAATTAACCATTAAACCACATGGACATAAGATGTCGTGTAATATTTTTTCTTAATTGGCTCCAAGATTTCTAGCACACATAGTATTGAGCGCGGCCGTCTGTGATAAAGATAATCCTATTTGCAACAGATTTTAAGGCTTTTCTTACGTAGGTCTTCAATAGATACCATCACACTGTAGTTATCATGATAATTGACCGAGCGTTAGCGAAGGTCTCCATTTCAGCTTGAACGAAAATGCTTTCGTAAATCCCGATGTTCTCTACAGATTGCATTTCTCAACCGATTCTCGTGAAATTTTGTGAGCAATGTGCCTACCATGAGCTGAGTTTATGATCGGCGCTAGCGAGTAGGTATCACGTATCCAGAGTCAATGCACCTCTCTCGCACGCGCTAATAGTGCGAAAGAGATAGACCGTCATCGAGCGCTCGATACTCGCGCGTGCCGAACTCATGGTAATTATATAGGTTCGATAATTATACATATAGATTTTTTTCGTCCACTCAATTTATGTTTCTTTTTATATCGGAGATAGAGATATAAAATATTGATTTGTGCCTTTCTTTTTAACCCACTTCCAAAAAAAGGAGGAGGTTCTCAATTCGACGGAATGTTTTTTTATTTTATTTTTTTATTTTGGATGTTCACCGATTACTCAAAGACTATATGACCGATTTCAAATTTTTTTTTTTGGTTTTATAGAAGGTACTTTCTAGTTGATCCCATTTAATTTTGGTGAGATCTGATGATGGAATCCATGAGGAATTGAAGGAACTCCTCAAATATTGTAGGCATACATATAGCGATTTTGGTATTATAAGAAACATAATAAGCATTTGCATTCAGAAAGTGTAAATTGGTGAAGTGGAACTGATGCAGAAGACCACAGAATGCCATCGGAACTCCTCAATGATAAATGATTTACGGGTGGCGACAAAATATCTTGATTAATTTAGCTAAGCAACTTCATAGTCACAAATTTAAATGTTCCTGATGAGAATGGTACCATCGAATTGATTTGATGATGGAGCCTGAAGGTAGGCACCAGGTCTATGTAATAAAATAATGTATCCTAGCCGTGTTTGGGCTTGTTCAAATCGTCACGAGATACACTTTTAAGTAACGATTAACTAAAAAGTGTAAAATAAATGAACTTTTAAACAAAAAATAAAAACCGACTCCAAAAAAAACAAAAAGTAAAAAATAACGCCATAATTCAGTTTCTTCAAATTACTTACAAGTAACCGTTTGTATACTCAATCTATACAGTATATACAATTAATGTTATTTTGGAGTCGGTGCCATCGTGTCACAACTTACTAAAATCGTCAATTTTCAATATTTTACACATTCTTTATATGGCACCGACGCCAAAATAAGATTAATTGTATATACTGTATAGATTGAGTATACAAGCGGTTACTTGTAAGTAATTTGAAGAAACTGAATTATGGCGTTATTTTTTACTTTTTAGTTTTTTTTGGAGTCGGTTTTCTCTTCTAATATGTATATCGATTGTCACGATCCTGCACCAACTACTAAACGTTTCTGTTTGGCCCGATGGTTGACTGGTAGAGAATGCCTTAAGGCATTAAGTCCAACAATTGTACCTTTATTGGTTGTGCAATAAAAATTAAATAAATAAATAGGGGTTGAAGGCCTAGCGTGGTCTACAACTCACAGAGCCGCTAGTACTCATCTATTTTATATTTGAATCCTAAAATCGTATCAGTATTTGTGCCTTATAAAAAGACGGCGAAGGAAAAGTTAAGCGTTCTATTCATAAACCCACGTTGACTAATATACGTAAGGATATAAGTTATAAGTAGAACTTCTTTTGTTGGTTTACTTTTGAACACTATACCGTCTCCATTGTTCGTCGCTACTCCCTAGTACCTACAATGTTAGACACGGTGACTGCAGTTAGCAAGATAATGTCTATCAGCGACGTCAATAATGTATCGTCAAATCATATTACACTATGGAAAACGTAAAACCGGCAGAACTGATTTACTTTTTAGGTGTACCTTAAATAAGGTATTAAAATTATTTCATGTAGACAAACAAGAGGGCGAATATCCGAACGTTTTAAAGCATCTCACTCCAACGTATTGCTGCTTCCCTGTCTGTTAAATGTTGTATGCGCTTCAAGCTTAGCCTTCGGCTTCGAAAAACGTTATCCTGAATATAATTTCTCTTGATGATATTTGCTGAAAAATGAACGCAGCAAAAACGCTGAAAATTGGCCCAAGAACAGTTTTTATATGTATGTCTCGTCACTGCTATTACTTAATAATAGTAATATCGGTGAAGTCCCAGTTACGACTTGCCACTACAAGTGACTATGTGTTGTACCATGTCTTAATAGACGCATCTTTCCAGGTGTAATATTCCCGAGTCTCGGCGAAACTCTGCCGAATGGCTACGAACTGGTGGAGCTGACACCGACAGGCCTCCCGGCAGACCTCAACCATGGCTCTATACGGACGCCCGAGTGCTTCCTCTGTATACGACGGGGGAGGGACAGGGCGCCGCTGGTGGATATTGGTAAGTCTTCATCAGTGTCATCAGCCAAGATACACCCCTGGCCAAAGGTATGGAGACTAAGATGTTTCCTTGATATTCGGACTTTCCATTTATTTATTTATAATTATTATGAATGTGTATTAGTAACTAAAACCTTAGATTAAGTATCTCAAAATATAAAAAAAATATAACTTTGGGAAAAAGTCTGCCTACAAAATGTTGAACTGGCAATTTTCGTATGCAACATCAGGATACTTTTAAAATGTTATATTATCATTTTTACCGTTTTGTTTTGTACTTGTCGATGAATAGTACAAAGTGGATAGCAAAAAAGCAATTTTACCATTGTGTGAATAAAATCAAGAAAGTTGGATCATGGTCGTCAAAGGATCCATCATAGTTAATAGAAATCTTAAGTAAATTGTTGATAATATTAGTTGATACTTTTTGTATGAAAATCACAGGTTTATATCGTCATATAAGTTTGTCTTCATACTCTTTGCCTGGGGTGTACGTTTGCTATTGAACCTCCCAGCAACACCATGACCATGACCGATCCTGTACTGCGGACATCCGTTTCCGTGGCCGTCTCCTGGTCAGCAGTATACATTGTAACATTGTAGAATTACCTTCCCAAGAAATAGCCTCCCACAAAGTACGCCACTATGATTTTCCATGATGTCACTGGTTTTCATTCATAGTATTATTAGCTTTTGCCCGCGGCTTCGCCCGCGTACTAAGCTTAATGTCTTCATTGCAAGTTTCCCAATACAAACTTTGGATCCCCATTGCACCCCCTTAGGGGGTGAATTTTGAAAAATCCTTTCTTAGTGCACCCCGTGATCTTTTAAGGAACCTACGGGATCCCTAGAACCAGCAGTTTTAGCTGAGTGTTGATATGTCAGTCAGTCAGTTTCTTCTTTTGTATATTTAGGTGACAGGCAGTAGATCGATGAAACGGTCAAGCACTACTTTTTAAACCAAGGTGTAGGGTGAGTAAAGTCAGGGCTTGGGGGCTTGGCTTTTTCTCGGATCTGTTAACTTTTTTACAGTGCGTTATGAACTTGTGAGTCTTAGCTGCCAAGTTTACATGAAATGTTTATGGTGGGATGTTTTATTCAAAAGTAATCTATAAACTCGGTAAACACTTTACGGAAATGTTGCTAAAATCGTAGTTTCTTACTGCGTTCTATTAAAGGTCACTATAATCTAGCAACTACCATCAGCAAAGAACGAGAGATGTGTCCGTTTAAAAGGGTATATATTTCCGTAACTGTAATTTGGAATCTAAATCTTGCATTCTCACCAACTAAGTCCAACTTCAAAGAACCATAAAAATGGAAATAAGTCCTTTAAAAAGTTACTTCTCAGTTATGTAATCCAGTAGATAAGGATGATAGCAACGCTACGCGTTTGGCCGCAGACAACAAATGATGCATTTTTTGTGAACAGTTTTTATCTGGCTTACATTTTACGCTCGGGTGCCCTTCTCGGCTGATACAGATTTTGAAATGAAACTTGAATGTCACACTTTTCACACTTTTAATTCACAATAAATATTATTACTATAGTACATGTGAACGCTGTTACCCATTTTCGTCAAAGTTATGCTACTCGTACTAGCATGTATATAACATAACAGTAATAGCCGTTGTAGGTATTGGCACATTTTACAGTAACAGATTCATGAATATGTAATATGCTCGCCTTATAATTTATTACCTTGTCTTGTAAACATAATAATTTTGACGTGTTCAAACTGTCGTAGCATTATTAGATTAGTTCAACATAAATCTGGAAACTGGCATAAACTGCGAACATATCGCCAGCTCTTTGCGTCTTAAACTGCTTTACATTAACATATTGGTGATTCTAGCTCTTTTTGCTTATGAATTTGTCATTATTAAGATTATCTGCTTCAAGAACTGCAGTTTAAAATTGTCAATTTCATAAAGGACCTCATTCGAATCACGGCCAACCCTTGTTTTTAGAAAGCCTTAACGCAGGCTCTGATATTTCAGAAACTGTTCTTCGACATAACTCTTTTATCAACGTTTAGAATGCCAATGGCGGATATATTCGCATGTCACATTGACACAGGTTCCGTCCGTCACACAGCGCAGAGCAATTTAGACCTACATGCACCCGCATGTAGTTTGGTTTGATTTTGGGACTACAGTCACCGGCATCATTATCTGATATAATATCTGACACGTCCTAACGACCCTAAAAATAGAGTTGTGCCAGATATTTATGCGCGCTTTGTTGTGGCAGATATTAATGCTGGTGACTGTACCATGATGTGCCGTCGATTGATAACGGTTGTGTTTTGACTTAGCGTTGAAAAGTTTGAGAGCGAGTTTGAGAGTCCCCAGCAAGCTCGGCTGAATTTCACCTTCCCATACAAAGGGAGTTTCGTTCTCATTTTAAAATTACGTGTTGGATTGTAACGAAACTTCGCGTATACAATGACATGAGGTATAATTAGGCATGTAACAAGTTTATATGGCCCCAGTTCATAAAACAAACTAAATACAGCAAAAACGAGTTTTCTATGTAAAACTTAAATTCACTGCATTTTTTTCACTATGGTATTTGTGAAGCTACATAAACTAATTACAGGCCTGCATATACCTTAACTTATTCTAAATACAAAGTTTCAGAGCAAACTAGCTAGTCGTTTTAAAATGAGAGCGTAACTACGTTTGTATGGAGAACCGAGCTTACCGGGGACTCTTAAGCGATGGTTTACGTCATCGCTCGAGTCCTCGAAGCACATTGAAACGCTTAACGAATTTATTCCCTTCACAGGTGTGATGTACGAAGGCAAAGAACGTCTGATGGC